>CM075334.1:1456480-2656480 GCA_037788925.1 Mytilus galloprovincialis | reverse complement strand
TGAATTTTTGGAATAACTTTATGTTTTGACATACTACTCAAAAATATAATACAGTTGTATAAGTGTATCATATCGATGAGCAACAAAGAACTATTGAATGGCACAGATACGAACATAACAGTATTTCGACTGCAATCTAAGGTAATCATTTTAAGTAATATTTTTTATTCTGTAAATATTAATGTACTACCATAGAATGTTTTAATAAGTTAGGGATTTTATATTTATTTGGCATCTGCCACCACGGAAGAGATACTTGATAGCTTGATTCTTAAATTTGACAGCAATACAAAAAAAAATGACCTGGGATTCAGTAAGCTTAATATATATCTAAGAAAGCTGCATAGTTTGATTAAAATCTCAGTTGATTTGAAAAAGTTATTAAAAAAATTAAAGTGTGCTATCCCTATTTTGTTCGAAATTGCAAATTCTAGCTTTTTTGACCTAGATTAATTTATTTCTTAAATTTGACAGCAATACAACAAAAAACAAAATGACCAGGGATTCAGTAAGCTTAATATATATCTAATATAGCTGCCTAGCTTGATGAAAATCCAAGTTGATTTGAAAAAGATATTCAAAAAATTAAAGTGCAATATCTCTATTTTGTTCGAACTGCAAATTCTAGCTTTTTTGACCTAGATTAATTTAATTTTTAAATTTGACAGCATTAAAAAAAAAGAAATGGCCTGGGATTTAGTAAGCTTGAAATATATCTAAGATAGCTGCCTAGTTTGATGAAAATCCAAGTTGATTTGAAAAAGATATTCCAAAAATTAAAGTGTACTATCTCCATTTTGTTAGAACTGCAAATTCTAGCTTGTTTGACCTAGATTAATTTAATTCTTAAATTTGACAGCAATACAAAAAAAAAATAAAATGACCTGGGATTCAGTAAGCTTGATATATATCTAAGAAAGCTGCATAGTTTGGTGAAAGTCTAAGTTGATTTGAAAAAGTTGTTAAAAAAATTAAAGTGTACTATCTCTATTTTGTTAGAACTGCAAATTCTAGCTTGTTTGACCTAGATTAATTTAATTCTTAAATTTGACAGCAATACAACAAAAAATAAAATGACCTGGGATTCAGTAAGCTTGATATATATCTAAGAAAGCTGCATAGTTTGATGAAAGTCTAAGTTGATTTGAAAAAGTTGTTCAAAAAAGTAAAGTGTACTATTTCTATTTTGTTCGAACTGCAAATTCTAGCTTTTTTGACCTAGATTAATTACATTCTTAAATTTGACAGCAATACAACAAAAAATCAAATGACCTGGGATTCAGTAAGCTTGATATATATCTAAGAAAGCTGCATAGTTTGATGAAAGTCTAAGTTGATTTGAAAAAGTTGTTAAAAAAAATAAAATGTACTATCTCTATTTTGTTCGAACTGCAAATTCTAGCTTTTTTGACAGAGATTAAATTATTTCTTAAATTTGACAGCAATACAAAAAAAAATGAACTGGGATTCAGTAAGCTTAATATATATCTAAAATAGCTGCCTAGTTTGATGAAAATCCAAGTTGATTTGAAAAAATAGTAACAAAAAATAAAGATGCCTATCCGAATTTATATTATAACTTTTATTTTTACCTACAGTAAAATTAAATTCTTTCATTTCACTGCAATAAATCAAACTACCAAATAAGCTTGAATTTTATAAGATCAATATTTAATATAGTAAGATGGGCTGATATACACCAGTCAAAACTAAATTTGAAGGTCAAGACTAGTCGAGACAGGTCGAGCCTTGGTCAAGACCATTTCAGACTACACAAAGATCATCAAGTACTGAATCAGACTAATTAAGTGAAGTCGAGACCTAGTCGAGTAAACTTGAGTACAGTTAAGTACCGTCAAGACAATGTCGAGACTAGTCGAGTAAAATGTTTGCTCGATTTTACTGGTCGAGCACAAAAACTGGTTAATTCAGACTCTGAGCAGTTTGTAGTGGCCGTTTATTTGATTGCCAAGGATGAATTAGAACCGAATCATTATAAAAAGAAAACAAGAGCCGAATCAATCTTTAGTCAACTTTATATGGGGAGTTGAAACCTTGGTTTTTAAAGGATTACAAATCGCTAATGCATAATGTAAACTATGCAGAAGTCAATGTTGTTACCTCCCAAATGATTATTTCTAAAAAACAATATGTACGGACTTTGACAAATCTGTGGTACTTTCTGCCCTTTTTAATTTGTCACCAAACTGCACAATTTCTTCGCTTCAAATCGGAATTAATTACATCAGAAGTGGTATGGGCATGAGTAAATGAATGCTTTCACAGGACAGGCCTTTAATAAAAAATTCTCAAAAGTCTATGATTTAAAACACAAGGTACTCAAAATAACGAACGTTCAAATTATATACAGACTAATAGTTATCAAAGATACCAGGATTATAATTTAGTACGCCAGACGCGCGTTTCGTCTACATAAGACTCATCAGTGACGCTCATATCAAAATATTTATAAAGCCAAACAAGTAAAAAGTTGAAGAGCATTGAGGATCCAAAGTTCCAAAAAGTTGTGCCAAATACGGCGAAGGTAATCTTTGCCTGGGATAAGAAAATCCTTAGTTTTTCGAAAAATTCAAAGTTTAGTAACAGGAAATTTATTAAAATGACCACATTATTGATATTCATGTCAACACCGAAGTGTTGACTACTGGGCTGGTGATACCCTCGGGGACGAAACGTCCACCAGCAGTGGCATCGACCCAGTGGTGTAAATAGTTATCAAAGATACCAGGATTATAATTTAGTACGCCAGACGATATACTTGTAATTACTTGTTATTCTTTGTAATCACCGGAAATATATCCGAATGTGGTGCAGGACCTGTATACCAAAAATGTCCAATATGCTAGTTTTATAATTTTATCATAAGTAACTTCCATATGTATACCGTATGATACTGTTTATTCTGCTATAATCCTGAATAAAATTGAGAATGGAAATAGTGAATGGTCACCAACAGGTCTTCAATGCAGCGAGAAATTCTTGCACCCGGAGGCATTCTTCAGCTGGTCCCTAAGCAAATATATATATACTAGTTCAGTGATAATGAACGCCATAATAAACTCCAAATTGTACACAAGAAACTAAATGCATGTATACCAATTTGCAACAATTTGAATAGATACCAATGAAGTTAATGATTTAACCAGTATGTACAATAAGTGCTTACGTGAAACATGCCACGTAAGTCACACAATGATGGATCATTTGAATATGTAATAAGAGGTGTTAAATTTATACAAACAAGGGTGGTCGTCTTCTTTATAATGGTATAGTAGTACTGTGACCAAATTATTTTAGCAACAATTGGAACATACACGTTGTCATCTGTGACACAAGATATTCCATAACGGTTTGTAATTTGACTTATCACATATTTGTTACGAATACGTTGGATTTTGCATAATGCTTTAACCTTAAAATTGCCAGGGGCAAAAAAAGAGGTTATTGGTTATTTTGCCCTGATTCCAAATGACGGAACGTCATTGTGTACTTAACGACAGTTTTTAACACTTTTGTGATAAGAAATTGAAGATTTTATCAATTATGTTTTATTGAATTGTTATAATTGATTTGTTTTGCTCTCAATTCTGCAGAACTTAAATATGTGATAAATAGATTATAACATGTCTTTTCCATATTGGCCCTTTATGGGAGTCTCGGGATGATACCAGGGCCAATATGGAAAAGGGCATGTTATAATCTATACAAATAGTATCATGTTTGCAATAAACATGATAAGTTATTCAAATATTATAACCACTTTTATAGTTCGTGTCATATTTGAGTTATTAGAAACAAGAATGTGTCCCCAGTACAGGGATGCCACACTCGCACTATCATTTTCTATGTTCAGTGGACCGTGAAATTGGGGTCGGACTCTAACTTGACATTAAAATTAAAAAGATATTACCATAAGAAACATATATACTAAGTTTCAGGTTGATTGGATTTCAACTTCATCAAAACTACCGCGATCAAAAACTTTAACCTGAAACTAGACAGACGAACGAACGAATGGACGGACGCACAGACCAGAAAACACAATGCCCCTCTTCTATCGTAGGTGGGGCATAAAAAGTTATGTCACAGAAATGCTGAACTGCCTAGAAAACTGAATACGGAAAGTTTCTAATCAAATAGCAAAATAAAAAGCCAAAACACATCAAACGAATGGATAACAACTGTCATATTCCTGACTTGGTGAATGGATTTTCTTACGTAGCAAATGATGGGTTGAACCTTGTTTCATGGCTAGCCAAGCCTCTAGAATTAAGAACAATCAATTTTTACTAAAAATCCAATCAAGAATGATTGCTTAACGTGTTTAATGAATTCACAACGGGAAAACATAATCCTTTAATCGATCTAATAAGCAATGAGAGAAAATCCAAATATCAGACGAGACAGTGTTATTTTGATGTGACACCATTATTTTGTTCTACTACGAAATTGTACTTAACAAATGAAAAACGGTAAATTATTTATTGTTAAAGTATCATAAACAACTACATATTATCTTTTTGACTGTAACATGATTATTATTGAAAAAAGTAAGACAACAAAAATACTGACCCCTGACGAAAAAAGAAAAAAAAATCTTATTTCTTTAGTTCTGCAATTCAGGACATCGATTGCCTTAATTAACTGTAGTAAATTAAAATTCTATTATTTGGAAGATCAATAAGGTGTAACAATTTATTCGCGCTTTTTGCATTTCTATAAACAATAATTACGAATTAGTGAATAGTCAATGTCAAATTTAAGTCGTATTTAAGACGAACAAATGTGACCGTGATAGAAATAATAAAGGTTTAATAGTACAAAGATCACTATTGACCCTCGGTTCGAATCAATAGAGATTATTGCTCTATCAAATGTCATGTTAACCTCTATTAAAAACTTTAATTTTATACTAATCATTTAATATTTAAATAAAATACGATATAGTTTTGCGCTTTAACATAATGTATTAAACTGCTTTTATTACTTGAAGATAATTACATAATAATAAAGTTAAAATATGAGATAGGTGTGCACGTTATTCAAATTATGAATGGATTCATAACGGGGATTACACAAACCGATAGAAAAACAGAATTAACACAGACAATTAAATGTTTATATTATAAAGGATATTTTTGTAACCCAGATTTGTTTTTGTCTCAATTGATTTATGACTTTAGGGCATAGGTATACTGCTGTTGCCTTTATGTGTTACCATGAAGTAGTGATCAACTTTATAATATAATAGATTTAAACTTACACTGTTTCATCTTGGCCCTGGTATCGTCCCGAGACTCCCATATCGTCCAGAGGCTTAATCATAGGGCCAATATGGGTCGAAGGATGACACCAGGGTTAATATGAGAAAGGCATGTTATAATCTTTTAGTCATGTATCTAATTTCTTCAAGAAAGAGAAAAAGATATGTTCTAAAGAACTATTTGATTCACCACTAGTTCTTGCTGCCCTAAATTTTATATATGCAGTTCATACGCACGTTCAAATACAGTAACACTTTTTTTTTACCAAAACAGTTGTTGTCTTTATATATCTGAAATATGCGGGTAAATATGTGGTGGCCTCTGTTAAATTAGATAACTTAAGGTGGATCGGGACTATTCGACTGCGCATAATTTCACGCATGAATTACAAAAGTATTTGTTGTAAATTCGATATAATTTTTTAAAATATTTTGATTGATTAGAAATGTTAAATCATTGTAGTTATGTGACTTATAGAATATTTTCGTTATTATCCGTATTTGTAAAAGGGTCAAAATGACATTTCACCCATTTTCACCATTTCCCCGCAAAAATTTGGGTTTTAAGGCCAATTATTTTTTTTTCTTATCGGTGACCTATGGTTTTTATTTGCTCATTCTTTGAAGCTATATTTCAGCTCTTTATATTACAGTTTTGGACCAATTGTCATAGAACGTTTTTTTGATATTCCGATAAAAATATGTCAACACCTCCATTTTCCCTATCATTTCATTGAAAAATGGTCCCTTTTACATACCTGTTTAAAACTAAAATTTTGAGCTTAAATGGTCCGTGACCCCCTATTTTTTTCGACCAATTTGATTCACTTTTTGTAAAGAATAAAATAACAAGAAATACGGCTGATAGAAACTTCGAATAGTCCCGAATTGTTTTAGGATTCAGGCGATTTACAACTTAACATTACGTGAATATTTGTACACAATTCAAATACAGTTTAGATACAATTTTTCGTAATCGTTTGGCACAGTGATATGAGTTAAATTTTATCATATTTTTCAAATGGCTATTATTTTGAAAGGTGTTGCTGTGTATCTTTACTTCAAACCACACCAAACAGGAGAAGATATTGTTTTCTTTAGAAACAAAAACTCTGCATACCTTTTACTACTTGCATACCTTGGATTTTCATCGGATTAATGTTTTTGAAGCGTACTCCGCATCACAATAGTCTTTACTTAGACTTATGTGTAGTTTGACCTTTGCACAGCCCTTCAGTTTACACAACTACTTACAGGAGATCAGTTAGTTTTAATGCAGAAGTAATAAGTTCTATCTAACTAGTCAATTCTCCAACATCATACATGTATACTAGTATATAGGAAGATATGATAAGAGTGCCAATGAGTTAACTCTCCTTCAAAGTTACAATTTATAAAAAGTAAAGTATTATAGGTCAAGGTACGGCATTCAACATGGAGCCTTGCCTCACACAGAACTGCAAGCTATAAAAGGCCCTAAAAAATTACTAGTGTAAAACCATTCAAATAGGGAAACTAACGGTCTAATATAAGTATATAAACGAGAGACGAGAAACATGTATAAACTACATACATAGAGGACAACCACTGTACATCAGATTCCTGACTTAGGACAGGTGCACACATTTTCAGCGGGATTATACGTTTTAATTGTACCAAACCTTCTCCCTTTTCTGAAACAATAGTATACCATCACAACATAGAAATACACACTATAAAATATCAATTGGAAGGATCATGTATGATCACTTATTCAAAAATGAAAAGTAAATTCACAAAAATACTGAACTTCTAGGAAAATTCAAAACGGAAAGTCCCTTATCAAATGGCAACATCGAATGATAAAACTCATCAAACGAACGGACAACAACTGTCATATTCCTGACTTGGTACAGGCAGTTTCAAATGTAGAAAATTGTGAATTGAACTATTTTTTTAGTGTTAAACTGTTCCATTGTATGACAGAATTTTGGGGTTCGGGGGGAGTAAATGGCCATTTCTTCACTTGAGCATCGGGATTTGAACATTATTTAAGAAATAACTCATGAGGGTTGAATATATCGCGATTTTACCACGGGTTGGCCCTTTATGACAATTATTTTACCCTGAGCGATAGCGAGGGCTAAAATATCGGCAGAAAGATACAACCCGTGGTAAAATCACGATATTCAAGCCCCCATGACATATTTCGATTTTAATAGGACTAATACGTCGATTCTTTTGGATTGAAGCGCTCTAGGTAGAGGCAAATATTTGCCGTTCCCATAAATAAACGCACTTTTAAATTAGCGTAAAAGAACGGAGCAAACTGAATAAGTGACATGCTTAAACTATTTATAATAACGTATTTAGATAGTTTTGGATGATTTTAAATTATATTTTACTCATATGTCTTACATGTTTAAAAGAAAACCGCCTTATACCATATTTTAGGATCGTTTGTTTACGTTTCCTTGTTGTGATGATTTGCGGTTTCACAAGCGTGTATTTTCCCGTTAAAGGCTTATATTCTTACGCTTACATCGTTCTATGACATCGAAAAGTTCATTCATAAAAGAACATGTGACGTGGGAGTATGATCGGAACAGCCCAGGACATATGTTCGTATTTTACCACGGGTGTGTACTCAAAGGGTTTGAAGGACGTCATGTTAGAATACGAGTTATATGACAGACGTTTCCATGTGAAAACTCATCAAACATTGCCCTCACTTTTCACATATTTGTCTATGATATCTTTACACATATTTTAGTACTTATGTTTTAATTTTGTTGTTTTATTATAATTCTTTATAACAGTCTTTCATAGTTCTATTAAGAATGGCACATATATTCTAAATTTGTATATTGTGTACTTGATAGTATATTGTGTTGTATGTGGTGAGACTTTAATAAACTATTGAATCTGAATTTACTTAAAAAGATATTTCAATATTTATCGTATGTATATTTTATCAAGATGCAAGGATATATAGCTTAACATGTTATTAAAACACTATTCAATGAGACTGATTATTAACTTCAAATATGACGAGCACGTTTAAAATTTCGGTTAGTTTACCGATTAATATTAAATGTATCGTGTCAACATTAATAAAAGGATCTTTTGACTTGAGGATTCTGTTAATTGGCTAAGACCGTACAGTGACATATAGTTGTTAATTTCTGTATCATGTAGTCTCTTGTGATTAGTTGGCTCATTGACAATCATAACACAATTTCTTTTTTATACTTAGATATTTTCTTAAATTCACACAGTTATAGATTTTAATGTTAATAATGTTTTTAACAACATGTTTGAATTTTATGTGGTCTTTTAAGATTTTTGGATAAGAAAGTCTATTATGAGTTTTATGCATGTAGACGAAACGCATGTCTGGCGAGAACAATTGTAATCCTTGAATCTATGATAAGTTTATTCTTTAACAAGTTAAAGAAATCATAAATGATGTAAAGTTTGGCAAGGGTTTATTTTCCGTAAAAAAAAAATAGTAACCAAAAATAAAATTAATATAGAAAGTTTAACAAAACATTGTTATTCAAATGTTTTAATTTTGATATAAAACAACCTTTGGTGTGATATTTTACAAACACGTGTATATATTGTAAAACTTGCAATGTGTTCTGCTTTAGCAATATTGATAGCTAAAATATATTTCTTACTAAATCGAAAAAAAACAAAAGTATTGCATATTTGTGAAATGACTTATGTTTATGTTTTAGCATTCAAATACTTATAGCTTTTGACAAATGTATGATTTTGACAAAGCTCGTGAAACCAATAGTTGCTCTTATCCACCTCATTTAGTCTCAATTGTCTAGTCGTCTCATAGAAAATCATCTTCCTATATTATATATCAATCGGGTTAATTGCCCCTACTTTGTATACCTGGAGTTCGAAAATTTCTAAATTGAGATTGAAAATAGGGATTGTGTCAAATGGAAAGCAACGCGAACAAAGTACCCAACACAGCCCGAGAACACCAATTGATAATAAACACAGAAAAATTGCACCAATGGCGGGCCTCAGGTCGACTCTTATCAACATTTAATTTTTACTTGTAATCTGGATTAATATACACAATCTGTAACGATCTGCTGCAAGAAAACTGTGACAAGATGTGAGCACAGCAAAACTTTGTTGTGTATTGTCGATATATACGAACTTGTCAAACAGAAAAACCTGAAACGAATGAAAAACGCCTTTCTTTGTTTTGTCTTTACTAGGACACCTTTCGATTAAAATAACAATGTATAAATGTCGTGAGTACGAAGTACTCTTATGGGGTTTTCTTTCATCAAGAGGGCTTCAACAAAAAATATTCAAACGCAAAGGACGAGAAAACTCGTACAAACGTGATGAGCTTCACGATTAAAATTCATACAAGACCAACTTAGCGTGATATGCGTGATACTCTTTTACATCTGTCTAAACTGTTTGATAATACAGTTTAATTTATTTTAATTGCTTTTAATGTCGTTGTATTCAATGGAGCTGTACTATTCGTTATGACCAGATATCTTCCCACGATCAAAAGGTTAACATTTTTAAAAGGATTTAAAAAAAACAACATTAGATATATGTAGTGGTTTGATAATACTAACTGTTTTGACACAAATATATCAAAAATACCTTGTTGAGGTCTATGCTGATGAGACCTTTAATTTTCCGAAAATCAAATTTGAATTTTTGGAATAACTTTATGTTTTGACATACTACTCAAAAATATAATACAGTTGTATAAGTGTATCATATCGATGAGCAACAAAGAACTATTGAATGGCACAGATACGAACATAACAGTATTTCGACTGCAATCTAAGGTAATCATTTTAAGTAATATTTTTTATTCTGTAAATATTAATGTACTACCATAGAATGTTTTAATAAGTTAGGGATTTTATATTTATTTGGCATCTGCCACCACGGAAGAGATACTTGATGTTGGAATGAGCATCGGATGCAGAAATATTGGTACTATCCATATTATTACATTATTTTTTGTACTAATCAAAATTTTAAGATACCTCAGCGAAACAAACAAGCGACGTAACATTGCACGAATTTCCATTCATTCATTATTTTGAATACGGCTGGACAGGGAGAATAGATATTCTGTCATTTTGAACTCCTTGTAGTAATTAATTAATTTTACCAATATGAAAATAACATATGCGAGACAATCATTTTACTCAAGGAGATAATTTCTGATTTCATGTTTACTACTGCAGTTCAGCAGTACAATAACCCGTTTTAGAAGGTGCCAATTGCAAAACATTAAGGAAGTTATATATTAAGATACAGTTGGTGTTTAATTATATATGACACAAATGCTCACGAGTACAACATATAGTTGGAAACGGTTGAATAAAAAGCCTGTTTAAATGCATTTTGTGATTTTGCTATAATTGTATTCCGATGTTTGATCTTGAAAAACCACACACTTGGAAATGTATTATTGATTATGCATTGGTTCTTGTATGTATATATTTATATTTAAATTTCCTCAAGTTTTAATTGACGAGTCGAAATTCTTATAAAAACGATATTTGTTTGAAAAAATATAAATTTGAATTTGAAGGAATGCTATATTTTGCCCCTTCGAAATAGAAATAACAAAAATATTTTTTAAATGATCATAAGCTATCAGAGTTTTCTAACAATTAGCGAAAAACAAATTATTATTTATGCAGAAACGAAAACAAAAAGTTGTTATTGGAATTTAAGGTTTATATCTTTCTATTGTAGTGCTATCATTCAAAGTTTTGGGGGGATCTTATGCTCCAGAAGGATAAGCAGATCCTGTTCCACATCTGCCTTTTTTCGTGTTGTTTTTGTAAATTAGATTTTACTATGTGTCAGTATATGCAGTAACATCTCCGACAATGATTGTGGTGATATGTTTGCTACTTGAATATTAATAGCAAGTTCTTTACCCTAGATGCATTGAAATCACTTGTTGGGTTCAATTGAAGTATAATGTTTTAAGTTATAAAATCTGTTGTAGTGTAAACATGAAATGGCAAATTTATTGTATGAAGCAATTCTAAAATGTTCTTCTTTGTGGTTAAAAAACATGCAAACATTTTAATTTTAATATTCCACTTTATTAAATCTGCTTGCTCTGTTTTAATTTCAAATCTTCCATGATACTGATGCATATGTGAACAGAGAACCTGCAATTATGTAGTTGCAGACTTGTTGCCTATTTGCTTATATGATCAACTGATGCAAACACATTTTGGAATCATGTATAAAGCAAAACAGCATATATTTATTTTCCTTTTAGACTTATATAAATCAAATTAATTTATTGCATAAAAGTAAACTTCGATGAAAGATTTTTATTTTCTTTATTTTCACGACTGCCAGAACATGTAACAATGCCATGGATATGTTGCAGGTATATTAACCAGGCAATGCACAGCATAATTTTCTTAATTATGGTCACTGTTTTGAAAAGTGCAGTCTTTGGTTGTCCCTCTGCATGCACTTGCCACCATGGCACGCCGGAAGTTATTTGCGAAAGTAAAGGTTTATCAACAGTTCCAGCTGGAATTCCAAGTTCAACAACACATTTGTGAGTATCCAAAACAAGATGTATAAGTTGATATTCATCAGTGTGATACAGGTTTCAGTGCTCGTTAAAGGCCTTCCGTAGACAAAAATGATCTGAAAAGTCAAGAATAAACTTCAGAAACCATTTATATTTAATACAGATTTATATTTAAAAAATAAATAAAGACCGTAGGTCAAACTCGATCTTTCATAGCTGTTAACTCTATCGAAAATAGATTTTAAAAGACGATATTTGATATGAATTGATTTTTATAAACTTATTCCGGTCATTTACTTAGAATGTATACCTAAAAGGTATTTCGTCAAATCTACACATTCAAGTCATTTTTTTAAGTTGCTGTTCAAGGAACTTTGATAAAAACTTCTAGTTTTTACAAGCTTTTGAGAAGTTTTGTTAACTATTAAAGGATCATGTACTATCTTAGACTAAACTTATATACAATTTGTTTATATTACCATATTTGAATTTTGTACATGTATTTATAATGCGTTTATATTAGACATTTTATTATAAAATGAAATAATACTCTTTCTTGTTCTTTGTATAAATTTACTAGATCTCAAATTTGGCTTTTGTGAAGAAAGTCTTCACTTAGTTAAAATTATTAAACATTGTAAAAATAAACTTTGTGTTTCTTTTGTGTCGCTTATTTCCTCTTATGTTGTGTTTCTTTTGTGTCGTTTGTTTCCTCTTATATTTGAGTGTGAATTCACATTATTATAAGACGTGTCACGGTATTTTTCTATCTCAAATTCATGTTTTTAGTTTTGATGTTATATTTGTTATTCTCATCGGATTTTGTCTAATGCTTAGTTCGTTTCTGTGTATGTTACATTTTAATGTTGTGTCATCATTCTCCTTTTATATTTAATGCGTTTCCCTCGGTTTTGGTTTGTGAACCGGATTTTTTTCCTATCGAATTATGAATTTTGAACATCGGTATAAAATAAAATAAAATTGTAAAATTTGCAAATGTATTTCTGTTGCTCACCTTCATTTTCTCAATATGCACTAAGTGAATATGTCTGGTCAGTGTTTATGAAGATGATATAGTTTATGTTGCAGTACAATTTTATTGAAACACATTATTTATAGGCACCTTAACAGAAATCAAATTACAACGCTAGCGGCAAATTCATTCCAAGGCTTAACGGCACTTCAAACTTTGTAAGTACATTGTTGTGAATACGAAAAACTATTTAACCCTTGTTTTCTGGTTTGCTGTCGTTATATAACCAATATATTTTTGTTATTTATATGTAATGTAAGTTACATTGTGAGCAGCCATCTTAAATAGCCCTACTTTCGTTTTAGATGTACCATTCCTATGAATTACAAAATATGTGTTAGGGACAAACGATACAGTTTAAATCTCACTGTGATTTTTTAAGAACATTTTTATACAAGCAATTTTTTATGTATAATATAAATGAAAATACATTAAGGATGTATTCTTCTGACGTTTGAGTGTCGTTGAAATCTCGTTCTTGAATTTTTTTCAAAACATGTCATACAAGTGGAACTATCAATGAATCTTAAAAACATTATAATCAAACATAACTCTGTGAAAAAAATGTGTTTTTACTATAAATAATTTTCAGTAAATGAGCTTTTAAATTTTACGACAAATCAAGTCATTTTAGCCAAAATTTTGAGAAAACAGATGAGGGGTACAAAAAATTATTTTTCAAGAATCATGTTCATCACTTATCAATTTTGTCTTTTCAAACTTCTTTGATATGTATTTTCCAATCATGTATAACAAAAAAGTTGAAATAATACGCAATTTGGTTCTTAACATCTAAAAAAAAAACACAATTTTACAAAATCGAAAGCATGGTAAATTTGACAAATAAAAGCTTCAAAATATGATAAAACTTATGTAAACACGTATTTATAGATTGTTTTAGTTAAATTTAATCAGCCTGGTCCATTTCATCTTAATTGAAAATATGAAAAAAAGTTTAATTGTGGAACTGTGATTTTTTCACGATAAAAGCCCCAAAAAAGGTAAAAATTGATGAAAAAAATGGGAAAATTTTCAAAATTGGTATTTTCAAAGAGCCGTAGCAAAAAAAGAAGTGCATCACCATATGATTTTTTCTTCAACAGTGATTTTACAAAGTCTTATAACCCCCACATCAGGTTTAGAAAAAACATTTAATTCTAGAAATGTTTGGCTCCTCAGAGGTGTTCATCCTTAATATGATATATTCAGATATAAATGGGGGGAAAATAATATGTTTACTAAATATGTTGGTTTTGAAGATACACATATACTTAACTAACTGTTTTGTTAAAAAAAAAATTAAACACATGCGAAATTTGTATACAGATTTTCAATATTTTTTTTATATACGTATCTTCTTGATTTGTGAAACAGGAAATAATTAAATGTCTGCTATATATGAGTTGATGATTAAACGGTATTCAAAATGACTTGGTTGAAAAGTTTTGATTGATATTCATTGTACGTATTTTTTCTTGAAATACATCAATGCATACAAATGATAATGATAATTGGAAAAAAACATGATAATGATTTAAAGAAAGATCATGAGGACATTGTTTCTGTAGCAGTTGTGGAGAAATTCAGTATTGGGCACAGAGCTGTGACAACATGGGGGGAAAATAAATGGGTTCAAATAATAACAGAATGTATGTATTCTTGAAGAAAAATATCATTTTTTTCCCGAAAACATACCTATTAGATAGTCGATGGAGTATTCTATCCAAAAGTTCTGAAAAAAATCAAGTAATCTTTTTTGTTGCGTTCATAACAAAGTGTCTTAAAGTCAGCTTTTTAATAACTCCTGTGTATTTCAATAATGAAATAAAAAGTAACAATAATCCAAAAGAGAAACATAAGTTAGATAAAACACATATTAGAATGTTATAAAATATATGACATATTTAAGAAACAAACATTATGAGGACACCGTTACATACAGAACGCAACAAACATTATACATTTTTAATACATATTGTCGAAACTATATTACCCTAGTTTCAATCTTAATGGAAAGTTAACTTATTATTTACCCATTAAGTACTCTTTCAAGTATCTTTTTAAATGTTGTGTCATCATTCGCCGCTTATATTTAATGCGTTTCTCTCGGTTTTGGTGTGTGATCCGGATATTTTTTTCTATCGATTTTGAGTTTTGAACATCGGTATACTACTGTTGCCTTTATTTGTCAGATAAAACTGTAATTGAAATACATCAACCAAATATTTATAATCGTTCTTATTTTTGGTTAAGATTACACGAAAAATATCTTTAAACTAAAGTCCATCATTTATTAGATTGATAAAGAAGAACATCTACAGATTGTCCAAGTAATTTTTAACCAATGTTTTATTTTCATTTTATCAAACGTGTAAGATGTGCTATAAGGATGTCTTTTTTTTCAAACCAAATAAAAATTGACTCTAAAACATATGTTTACTAAATGTAATCACATGAGATACAGATGAAAATTAGGGTACACATATTCATGTATATGAAATGTAGAATACATAATGAGAGGCAAAGATGTAAATATCCATAAACATCAAATATCATAGTTTCAAGAGTATATTAGATATATCAATTGAGATTGCAGCTAGTAAAGTTCAGTCTAAAAAAGTCATTAATCACTACATTTTGTTTTGTTTTGGCTTGGAGCATTACTGAAATGTGCATTGGGTTCAGACAAAAAGTACATACTAAGCAATCCTAACTGTAACAAAAACCATTTATCAACTTAAGAATAAAACTTCCAAAAGAAAAGTGATCTGATTCAGCGTATTCAATTAGTAAATCTAAATTCAAAAACAATAGGCAATTGTTCTTAGGAAAAAATCAGACGAAACGGAAACTTGTCTATGTTACGATTGGAAATTCGATGTAGAATTACCTTTAACAAAACGTTTTTTTCAGGCATCTGTCCGGAAATCATATCACGGCGCTACCTGAAAATCTATTTCAAGACCTTACCAAACTTGATGATTTGTAAGTAAATCAATTATTGAAACAACCATTTTATGTCCATGTGTTACACAATTGTTTTAGGTTGGATGCCATTTTCATGATGTTATAATTACATTAGATGGAGTAGTGCAATGTTTTTTTCCCTGGTACTTGTACAGCAAACGAATTTCATCTCCAGACTCAAATTCATTCCAAGGGTTGACGGTTCTTACAATCTTGTAAATATCTCCATTCTTGACGTGAGCAAGTTTGGTTCTATATGATGTTGGTTTGATGTAGTATTTAATCTCTGATCTCTTTTATCTATCTCATGTGATTACATTTAGTAAACATATGTTTTAGAGTCAATTTTTATTTTGTTTGAAAACGAAGATGTCTTTTTTTTTCAAACAAAATAAAAATTGACTCTAAAACATATGTTTACTAAATGGAATCACATGAGATACAGATGAAAATTAGGGTACACATATTCATGTATATGAAATGTAGAATACATAATGAGAGTCAAAGATGTAAATATCCATAAACATCAAATATCATAGTTTCAAGAGTATATTAGATATATCAATTTAGATTGCAGCTAGTAAAGTTCAGTCTAAAAAAGTCATTAATCACTCCATTTTGTTTTGTTTTGGCTTGGAGCATTACTGAAATGTGCATTGGGTTCAGACAAAAAGTACATACTAAGCAATCCTAACTGTAAAAAAGAACATTTGTCAACTTAAGAATAAAACTTCCAAAAGAAAAGTGATCTGATTCAGCGTATTCAATTAGTAAATCTAAATTCAAAAACAATAGGCAATTGTTCTTAGGAAAAAATCAGACGAAACGGAAACTTGTCTATGTTACGATTGGAAATTCGATGTTGAATTACGTTTAGCAAAACGTTTTTTCCGGGATCTGTCCGGAATCATATCACGGCGCTACCTGAAAATCTATTTCAAGACCTGACCAAACTTTAGCAGTTGTAAGTAAATCAATTATTGAAACAACCATTGTATGTCCATGTGTTACTGTATGTTGTTTATTTGTCGTTGCTTAATAACTTTCATCTTTCATCTTTTTTGTTTGCTTGTTAGTTTATTTAAAACCATAAGCAATACAGCTTAGGTATACCAAAATATTCACATATTAAATATAATAACACACATCAAATACAACATTACAATAGACGGAAACACAAGGAATAACAGTTTCTTACACTTTTTCATGAGTATTCTAGAAAATTATGTAGCGTGATATTTTCCTAAATCTAACAATTCCCTTATATTCTTTGTTGTAATTAATTGTACAATTTCAAAACAGATACGTTTGTACAAATGTTAATATTTAATAAAGGAAATGCGGTATAATTCCAAATGAGACAACTGTCCATCAAAGATCACGTGAAACTGATGTTAGCAATTATAGGCAAACATACAGCCTTCAATAAAAATAAAAAAAAACCAAACCGTATAGTCTGCAATAAAAGGCAATGACATGAAAAAAATATAACAATATTTAATTGCGATTTTTTTTTGTAACGGCACAACATAAAAAAAAATTATGCAAAATAATAAAGAAAATCGATAGCCACTCAATAGTCTTTAGATTTTGGATAGGAACATATCTAGAATGTGGTTGGGTTGAATTAGTTAGCTGGCGTCGAACCCTCCCCTACCCTGGGACAGTGGTATAACAGTACAACATAAAAACAGACTATACAAATCAGTTGAAATGGGCTTAACTCATCGAATCGATACAAAGCAGAAAACATCTAACGAAAACACAGACAGTCCGTACCTTTCACAACAAAACAGACACTATGTAGAGATTTGTGAGTACTCACAATTACTGACAGCAAGTTGAAAGCCAATAACAACTATTAAAGGATCATGTACTATCTTAGGCTAAAACTATATAATAATTTGTTCATATTACCATACTTGATTTTCGTTGATGTATCTATAATGCATTTATATTAGACATTTTATAATGAAATGAAATAATACTCTTTCTTGTTCTTTACATAAATTTACTAGATCTAAAATTAAGCTTTTGTGACGAAAGTCTTCACTTAGTTACAATTATTAAACATTGTGAAAATAAACTTTGTGGGAATTTCTCGCTACATTGAAGACCTGTTGGAGACCTTCTGCTGTTGTCTTTTCTATGGTCGGGTTGTTGTCTCTTTGACACATTCCCCATTTCCATTTTCAATTTTATTTGTGTTTCTTTTGTGTCGTCTGTTTCCTCTTATATTTGAGAGTGAATTCACATTATTATAAGACGTGTCACCCAAATTCATGTTTTTTTAAGTTTGATGTTATATGTGTTATTCTCATCGGATTTTGTCTAATGCTTAGTTCGTTTCTGTGTGTTTTACATTTTAATGTTGTGTCATCATTCTCCGCTTAATGCGTTTCCCTCGGTTTTGGTTTATGATCCGGATTTTTTTCCCTATCAATTAATGAGTTTTGAACATCGGTATACTACTGTTGCCTTTATTTGTCAGATAAAACTGTAATTGAAATACATCCACCAAATATTTATAATCGTACTTATTTTTGGGTAAGATTACACGAAAAAATATCTTTAAACTAAAGTCCATCATTAATTAGATTGATAAAGAAGAACATCTACAGATTTTCCAAGTAATTTTTAACGAATGTTTTATTTTCATTTTATCAAACGTGTAAGGTGTGCTTATAATCTTTTACACAATTGATAGTTGAAAACATATGCATGTAGTTATATATAACGTTTTACTAGTGAAAAGTAAAATCACAAAAATACTGAACTGAGAGGAAAATCTAATCGGAAAGTCCATAATCACTTGGCAAAGCCAAATATCAAAACACATCAAAAACGAATGGACAAGAACTGTCATATTCCTGACTTGGTACAGGCATTTTCAAATGTAGAAAATGGTGGATTCAACCTGGTTTTAAAGCGCTACACCTCTCACATTTGTCTCACTTTGATGACAGTCTCATCAAATTCCGTTATATGTATTATATTATATTCCGAAGGAATTGCGTTGTAATTTCATTTGTCCAGTCTTAAGTAGTAAGGAAGAAACGGTTAAAGGTATATTTATTTCGAGATGAAAACTTCATAAAAATTCAAATATTAATGAAGATTTACGTCTTTGATTAGTGAAAAAATGTTTTGAATAGACCACATTAGTGACTGAGTTGACACGTTTATACAATCTGTTTTACATATTCAAATGACGTCATCATTTTTTTGTCATTTTTTACAATTTCAAATATGACGTCACTTGGCGTTGTGGTTTAAACATATTCGAATGTGTCTACATATTGTGTTGCAAATGTCTGGTTATGTAATGTATTTTAGTTGTTTCTTGTAATTAGTTAATATTTCAGTTCTATCATGTACAGCTTTTGTTTATTAATTTAATCAATTTACTGTTTGCAAAAGTATAAATTATTTTAAATGATAAGGATGTTCTGGTAACTAACAGAAAACCCTGGCCGTTTTTGGCACAACTTTTTTTAATCTTTTAGTCCTCGATGCTGTTCGACTTTGTGCTTGTTTCGGCTTTCAAACTTTTGTATCTGGGCATCACTAGTAAATCTTGTGTGTATAAAATGCACTTCTGGCGTATTAAAATTTTCAACTTGTTGCCTTTTGTTGGCTGTTGTTCGTGTGTTTCTTTGTCAATTGTATTCTCCAATTTATTTATATTGTAGTCCTGTAGTGTTGAGTTGTCTTCTTAATGTTATATTTCACATGGCTATAAAAGGGGAGGTTTGGCATGCCACAAAACCAGGTTCAACCCGCCATTTTTTTCTTTAAAAATGTCCTGTACCAAGTCAGGAATATGGCCATTGTTATATTATAGTTCGTTTCTGTATGTGTTACATTTTAACGTTGCGTCGTTTTTTTTTCTCTTATTTTTGAGTGTTAATTCACATAAATTGCGATAAGACGTCTCACGGTACTTGTCTATCCCAAATTCATGTATTTGGTTTTGATGTTATATTTGTTATTCTCGTGGGATTTTGTCTGTTGCTTGGTCCGTTTCTGTGTGTTTGTTACATTGTAGTGTGTCGTTGTTCTCCTCTTATATTTAATGCGTTTCCCTCAGTTTTAGTTTGTTACCCCGTTTTTGTTTTTTGTCCATGGATTTATGAGTTTGAACATCGGTATACTACTGTTGCCTTTATTTATATTGACATTCTTTGCCTTGAACCTTAGAATTCTGATGTAACAGCAATATATCACATTGCATGACATTTTCAGGAATCTTGCAGAAAATAATATTACTACTATAGATGCGAACACATTCCAGGCATTGGCCAGTCTTCGCAGACTGTAAGTGTAATTAAAACATAGATTTTTTGCATCAATTGTGATGGAGTAGTGCAATGTTTTTTTTCCTGGTATTTGTACAGCAATCGAATTTCATCTTCAGACTCAAATTCATTCCAAGTGTTGACGGTTCTTATAATCTTGTAAATATCTCCATTCTTGACGTGAGCAAGTTTGGTTCTATATGATGTTGGTTTGATGTAGTATTTAATCTCTGATCTCTTTTATCTATCTCATGTGATTACATTTAGTAAACATATGTTTTAGAGTCAATTTTTATTTTGTTTGAAAACGAAGATGTCCTTTTTTTTCAAACAAAATAAAAATTGACTCTAAAACATATGTTTACTAAATGTAATCACATGAGACAGATAAAAGAGACAAATTGGGTTCAGACAAAAAGTACATACTAAGCAATCCTAACTGTAAAAAAAACATTTGTCAACTTAAAAATAAAACTTCCAAAAGAAAAGTAATCTGATTCAGCGTATTCAATTAGTAAATCTAAATTCAAAAACAATAGGCAATTGTTCTTAGGAAAAAATCAGACGAAACGGAAATTTGTCTCTGTTACGACTGGAAATTCGATGTAGAAATACGTTTAACAAAACGTTTTTTTCAGGGATCTGTCCGGAAATCATATCACGGCGCTACCTGAAAATCTATTTCAAGACCTGACCAAACTTGAACAGTTGTAAGTAAATCAATTATTGAAACAACCATTTTATGTCCATGTGTTACACAATTGTTTTAGGTTGGATGCCATGTTCATGATGTTATGCTTACATTAGATGTATGTTTCATTATTATATAAATAAATTTGGTGTATTTGCTGTTTTCTGATTGGTTAAAATTATTAGTTTTATTTTCAATGTTGTCAATTTTGATGGCGACACGCCCACTCTGACGTTGTGTATTCATACGCCAACATGTGTGTACGTTGTTATTGTTAATATAAATAATATAAAAAGTTCTGTAAGCCTTGTTTTTGATAGAAATTTATTTATAATGAATGGCAATGATTTATTTTGATTTTATTGAACCATAAAACTAATTTTTGACTCTTCACATTTTACATAATCCGCTTCGCGGATTATTCAATGTGAAGAGTCAAAAATTAGTTTTATGGTTCAATAAATTCAAAATAGATAATAGCCATTCATTAAATGTTATTTTGATTGACTAACAACAATCCCGCGTTATTCGTCGATTCAAATTAAATTGCATGAAATGTAATATACATGATGACACACGTTTTCACAATTAAGTGCTTATGTTATTAAAATAAAAACGTGATCATATTAATTGTGTTTACATGATCATAGCAAACAAATGTAATTATAAGTATTGAATGCTTCTTTTAGTTATTTCATAGGGTTGTAGAAGCGCTGACTATGCGTACATTTTTAACCAGAATGTTCTTCGGTCAACTTTTATTTTACATTCGAACGAATTTACAAAAAGAAGCATTCAATTCTTAAATGTTTGCACGTAATATCATATTTTTTGGATTTGGGTTTATTACGAAAATGTTTTCTACGTTTTTAAATAGCAATGTTGTAGAGTAATGCATATTATGTCACTTTGTTAGTATCTACCTGAGCAACAAGATGAGTGTAACATGGGCAGCAAAAGATGCTCAACCTTCAAGAACACCTGAAATCACATCCGGGTTGTGGTAGGGTTCGTTTTGCTCATCCTTTTTTACCTTTTTTTTTATCAAACCTAAACTCCGTATATGTATATTTCGGAGAATCTTGTTACTTATTTAGTAAGAATGCTAACGACCAACTGAAGTTTGTCGAAAGGTGGAATCACTATATTCTTATATCACACATTGTCGTGGATTAACTGTTATTTCTGTACTATGTAACAAACGTCACTCACGTTACCTATTGTTAGCTTTGTACGCAACGTATCATTACATGAGTATCATTTGTTTGAACACAACCCCTACTAATTCAAACGAAGTTCTAACTACAAGATACACGATAGTTATAACACAGTACAAACGACCTTCTGACAGAAAAAAACCTAATAAAATTGTAAAATTTGCAAATGTTTTTCTGTTGCTCACCTTCATTTTCTTAATATGCACTAAGTTAATATGTCTGGTCAGTGTTTATGAAGATGAGATAGTTTATGTTGCAGTACAATTTGATTGAAACACTTTATTTATAGGCACCTATCCAGAAATCAAATTACAACGCTAGCGGCAAATGTGTTCCAAGGCTTACCGGCACTTCAACTTTTGTAAGTTCATTGTTGTGAATACGAAAATCTATTTAACCCTTGTTTTCTGGTTTGCTGTCGTTATATAACTAATATATTTTTGTTATTTATATGTAATGTAAGTTACATTGTGAGCAGGCATTTTCAATGACCCCTTTTCGTTTTAGTTGTACCATTCCTATGAATTATACAATATGTGTTAGGGACATACGATACAGTGTTAATCTCACTGTGATTCTTTACGAACATTTCTATACAAGCAATATTTTATGTAAAAAATAAAAAAAAAATACATTAAGGATGTATTCTTCTGACGTTTCAGCCTCGTTGAAATATCGTTCTGGATTTTTTTCCAAAACAAAAAAGTGGAAATATCAATGAATTTTAAAAACATTATAATCAAACATAACTCTGTGAAAAAAATGTGTATTTTACGATGAATAATTTTGAGTAAATCAGTTTTCAAATTTTACGACCAATCAAGTCAGTCTTTTTAGCCTATTTTTTTTTTAGAAAACGGTTGAGGGGTACAAACAAATGATTTTTCAAGAAGCATGTTCATCACTTATCAATTTTGTCTTTTCAAATTTCTTTGATATGCATTTTTTCAATCTTGTATAACAAAGAAGTTGAAATTATACGCATTTGGTTCTTAAAATTTTAAAAAATCACAAATTTAAAAAATTGAAAGCATGGTAAATTTGACCCAAAAAAGCATCAAAATATGATACAACTTATATGGACACCTATCTAGAGATTGTTTTAGTTAAATTTAATCAGCTTGGTCCACTTCATCTTTATTGACAGTATGAAAAAAAGTTCAGTTGTGGAACTGTGATTTTTTTCACGATCAAAGCCCAAATATAGGTAACAATTGATGAAAAATGAGTAAATGATCAAAATTGGGTATTTCCAAAGAGCCGTAGCAAAAAAAGAAGTGCACCACCATATAATTTTTTCTTCACCAGTGATTTTTTAGTCTTATAATCCCCACATCAGGTTTAGGAAAAACATTTAATTCTTGAAATTTTTGGCTCCTCAGAGGTGTTCATCTCAATATGATATATTCAGACATAAATGGGGAAAAAACAAAATATTTACTAAATATGTTGGATTTGTAGATACACATACTTGAAAATTATCTGTTACTTTTTGCATAGAAATTTGAATAAAAAGGCTTAATACAATATCAAGGTCAACTTCAATTTAGATGAGGGGTTAATGTACTTATTTTCAAGCTAAGGATTTACATCACTCGGGAAGAAATACAGTTAACGTCGCAGAGAGTAATACTTGACGTTGTTAACGTAAACTTACCTCCCATGTACCATCGTATCCCTTAAAGAACCGCGTTTTGTTTTTCATAGATAGTCACATGTAAAAGCCAACAAAATGTTGGCAATTGTTTAGTTGTTCTTACACGAAAGAGTGACATTAATACACAGGAGGCAAGGAAGAAATCAACACATTTATAAAAACGAATCTGAATGTATAAATCTTCGATAAGTCAGAATTTGCATAACTACCTGATAATTTGTTTGTATAAACACTTCTAAAACTGCTATATGTGAGTTCATACTTATACGGAATTCAAAATGACTTGGTTGAAAGGTTTTAATTGATATTCATTGTACATATTTTTTTCATGAGATACAGCAATGCATACAAATGATAATAATAATTGAAAAAAAAACAAGAAAGATCGTGCAGGATATTGTTGGTTAAACAGTTCTCAAAAGGGTTTAGCATTTGAACTTTTGAACAAGGCGAATAAGACATCAATAGATCAATATGACATCCCCTAATTGATGAAACTAACTATTCTGAGAATTATTTCTGTCCTTACTTATATATAGAAAAAGAAATAAAAAGGCGTATTTAGGAATCATGGGAGTAGAAACAATCAAAAGTTTTTATTTACTTGATGCACCTATAACCTTTAAAAGACTTGTACCTGCTTGTACACACATTCTGCAATGTTATCTCATTGCCCTGGATATAATTGTAATGAGTTTATTGTGTCGATATTATCATAGTTATAAGAAGATATACATGTCAATGCGACAATTTTTCATGTAAGTCATAGTTTGTAAAAAGAAAACCATTCTAGGTCAAATTACGGTCTTCAACTCGGAGCCTTGGGTCACACCGAACAGTAAGCTATAAAAGACCCCAAAATTCTAAAACATAAACAGTCAGTGCTATCTGAATGTTAAAATACATTCTAGTAAATAGGTGTGTATATGTTCAAATCTTCATTTATGATGTTAATAAACGGTCTGAGAAGTGTTTAAAAGTTTAAGCACAGACCTTCAATTTGATATCATTCAACTCAAATTATACCAAGCATACATGAATAATGACTAAGCATTGCAAAAGAAAAATCTGTCCATAGATATTTCCTTGGTTCATGGCTGCTTTAATTTAAGGTTTTCGAATGCGTTCTACCCAAATCTGTTTGTATTTATGTAAAGAATAAATAAAAAAAAAAGATACCAGGATTCAATTTGTGAACGACAGACTCATCAGTGACGCTCGAAAGATAAAAATTGATACGAGGTGAATGGGGAGTGAAAAACAATTAACAAAACACTTTCACAATGTTTTTTTTTCAGGAACCTTCAACTCAATAAGATTGCCATGCTAGATGAGAATTTATTTAAAGGCTTAAAGGCTCTTCGCGGTCTGTAAGTAAATTGATTTTCCTATAAAATAGTGGAGGCCTGCTGTTACATTGTATGTATTCAAGAGATCGATTTTATTCTAACTGGATATGGGAATTTAAGAGTTCACTGACAACTGAATTAAACTTATATCTTTATACCTGTCACAAACGTATGTAATGCCATATGCACGTTCCAATGGTAGCGATTTCATCAATAATCACCAAATCTGGGACATAATAAGTAAAATCCTCTAAATCACGACTACCAGTTTTTCTATGTTGTACTTTATGTGCTGTTGTTTGTAGTAGATCTTTTGCCTTTCTTGTACCATTGCATTGTCAGGTTATTAACGACAAATGAGGTTGAATATCCGTTTGGTTTATATTTTATTTTCATTTATACTTTTATACTCTAATATATAATTACTAATTTGTTGTGACTAAAAATACGTCACTCTTTACATTCGTGCGAGTCGCAGTTTATACTTAGTTTGTGGAGTACTGGTGTACTGTCGTAAATTGGTGGAAGGTGCCTTTTGTTAATCTGTGCTTTACATGCTGTAATGTAATAGTAGATCATAAAACATGACTTTGTATATTTGTGCATTGACTGTTCATGCGTATTTTTTTCTGTATTCTTGTCAATGCTAACCACTGGACATCAGATTCCCGACCCAGAACTGGTGCACACTAAAGGTACCAACCTTCAACCTTACCTGACAAAACAATGTAACATCACGACACACTATACCATATCGATTCAAATGGGGTAAATCATCCAAAAGACATATTAACATAAAAAGTGAGCATACGCTATCGAATTCAATTTTCTCTACGACACAATGTAAATACACAAATAGTCCATTTCTATGTTGCCGACTGTTTTTTGCAGTTCAGTGTGTCCGTTGTACCGTTGTTTTCCTCCCATAGTTCATGTGTTTTCCCGGTTTTTAGTTATCAACTTAGACTTGGTTTCCTTGATCGATTTTTGACTCTTGCACATCGTTATACTACTTTTGCCATTATATCACCACCGTATCAGAATATCTGTTGGTAGCCTTACAGTATGAATACAAGTTGAATAGATAATATTATGCTGGATGACGCATCGCCAAGATTAAAAAAGGTATCGATCGGATGTTATCAAGGACACGTCAACACCGATTGAATCATTGTCCCATTGACAATATTAAAGGATGTAAAGAAAACGACACCTATTCCACGTTGTATTCATACACGTTTGTTTATATTCGAACCTTTACTGTAAAAACTGTGATATACTAGTATCTGATACATACTTTAAAAAAACTTGACATCAAAAGTTACAATACAAACAGTAGTGATAATTGTATTGCTTCCATTATTATTTCCGGTATTCAGCGTGCTTTACGGGGACTTATCTATGTCAATGACAATTTTAGAATAAATGACTTAACAACAACATATGTCTTTCTAAACATGTTATTCAGCCTGACAAATACATATATCAAGTACACCATATCGGTTACACAGAGAAGACTTTTAGATAAGAAAATTGGCAACAGCCATTCCCTATGGATACAATGACAACATTGATGCTGTATTTATTTTGTCAAGGTGTAGTTAGTGTAAATATATAATATTTCTGCTTGGAAAGATAGAAGTCATGGTCACAGAAATTATATACCACCTGCTATTCACATCGTGACAATTGATAGTCTGTTGCCATCTGTTCAAAACCGTTAGGAGTTCCCATATCAGAAATGAATTATACTCCATTCAATTATCTAAAGAGACCACAAATGCCTCCGTTAGTATGGATCAAAGCAATTCAATAATGCATTCAGAAGCGCATTCAGAAACTACGATATACTATGAGGACAAGAGTTTCTAACAAATTCAAGAACAACGAGGTTGTGGATGTTTTATCCTCCTTTTATATCAAATATGTCGTAGCAACATCTGATTAAGCCTTCAATGATAGTATCTTCATTTGTAAAAACCATTACTTGGAATGTCTCACAAAAGAGCTTGGAATAAACATCAACACTGGTAGTCTTGAATTTCTTCTGGGAATAGTATATTCAACGGGAAATGAATTTGATAGGCTTTTCAATATAAAGTCTATAAAATCTCGAATTTTAGGAAAATTTGCGAAATGCATTGATTTGGTAGAGTCTGACATTGCTGTTTTGTTTGTAGTATCATGTTTCTGAACAAAAAATGAAATACATAATTATACAAATATCATTAATTATATACCTATATGGAGTTATTTTCTTTCAGAACGACAGGTCATTCTTTTTCAGAATCAACCCGGACGATACCATGTTTCAATGATATATGCTCCAAGGCATAAAATAATGACCTGTGTGAGGTCATTATTTTCCTTGATAAACATGCAATCTATGATTTACTTCAAAACTTTATTCGTCTAATAGTTTTTGTATACCCAGCATATATGCAATAAAATTTACACTCTCAAACAGAACAATCTGATATCCAGTCACTTGCTTGTAGATCTGTATATTAGAACATTTTGTTATCTTCAGGTACTTGAGTTACAATCGGATCAAGGTGCTAAATACTAATGTATTCCAAGGATTGACGGATCTCCAATACTTGTAAGTAAACAGAGGCTTCAAACATTATTTCCTACAATTTGTTTGCCTGCTGGTTCTGATAAACGTTTCTTATTTTCAAACTAATGTTTGATTTAGTTCAATATAGATTATTTAACGTTTTAAGTTATCATGAGAAAGAACTACAAAATACGGGTAGAGAGAATTTTTATTATGATTAGCATTATTTGAATTTTTAAATGGTGAAGTTTCATTGTAATATAAACAAATAGAAGTTAGCATAAAAAGACATTGTGTTTAAAATATGTTATGCTAAGATAAATGAAGATTTCAGTTTGGGCATAACAATGAAAAGCAAAAGGTGTATTTGTAAAGTCATATTCGCGACATTATCCTGTCGAAAGTGATTAATATGATCTGTAATGGCGCGTTTACAATCAGATTTTAATCGAAAAAGATTTGAGGAAAATGTATTATAAAATAGCAAGATGTTTTCGTTAAAACTATAACTCATATATTTTTTCGAAAGATTTTGTCGCAAAGATTAAAACAAGGGAGATACACAAACTTTAAAACACTAATGAAAATAAAAAAAATCACACTAACATTTAAAAAAAAACATACTGAGAAAAAAAAATGAAAAGACACTCAAATAAAATTAATTGAAAAACATGAAAAAGCACATAATTTGATAATTTAGTAAAGTTTTAACGACCTTTTTAAATCAGTGTTTGTGAGAGTAACATCTCAAAACTTGTGTCTTTAAGCACATTCTTTTATCTATCCAAACTGTTTGCCGCACAATTATGAACAAGATGAGATAATGATATAACTAGTTTACGTCTACAGCTGAAGCCTAACTAAGTCTGTATACAATGGCGTTCCCTTATTTGTTTAAATATGGCTACTTAAGTAAGTGTCTCTACATTTATAAATTACATAACAGTAAAGTGTCTGAGTATAAAGTTTCTTTTAAGTTCCAGCGCTCATTTCTAACTTAATATTCTTGAAAAATATATATAATAACAAACATTGAGCATGAAATTTAATTGTATTAATCTGTCAATACATATGCCATTTGAGAACAAGTCCTCATTTAAGCCCTATCTCACATCTAAGTTCAGCAATATTTGGTATGCATATCTTATGTATCTAAACAATTAGAAAAATGTGATTTAATATAGTTATTCTAAAATGTTATTTTCAGGGATCTGATTGTTAATAACATAACTACACTTGGTGAACATGTCTTCAAAGACTTAACGGCAGTTACACATTTGTAAGTCCTTGCAGCTACATCATTGTTGCCACTGTGTGTTGATAGTTTGTCGACACATTATGTATTTATTTTATCTTATTTTCCTATCATATTGCGTAGAATATTTTGAACTTTATACATTCCCTTTTAATTTAATGTATGTCATTCCTGTAAAATGCAAAAAAAGAAAGATTTAAATCATTTTGTAGGTGAATTGATACGATAGTTGTGTTTTATTAATGGCGAAGGTTTACATTGCATCCTTATAATGATCAGTTTTCAACAGAAGCAGAGATAACATTAAATAAATGCGCTTTTGGCATAATTAGCGTTTCTTATTCCTTAATCACGTAAATGTGATAAAACATGCGAAACCAACATTATTTCCACTGAAAAATACTTTTCTCACACAAAACAAGAAAAACCATTGAAAAATATTAATAATGAATTAAATCCTTTATTGGTTTTATCATGATGATCTTAAAATCCAAGTTGAACAGTTTTGACAGATACTCTGTCCAAATATTCCTTAGATTCATTTGCCTGTTTTATACAGATTATTTATCTTAAATCATTTGCCACTGGTGATGACCATATATGAAAAAGCCTAACAAAGTCTGCTCACCATGGAATCGCCTTTGTTACTGAAAACATGGTCAATGGACATTTATCAAAGTTTTTCTTTATCTAGAATCTAGAATGTCTAAAGATTTTCAGATTAATTAATTAGGACATTTTAAAGATAAAGAGCTTACCATGCTTAAAGGAAAAACCCTGATCATAAATATGTTAATCTTTCAAAACAAATAAAAAGGATAAAAGTTTTAGATAAAGGCAACAGTAATAAACCGCTGTTAAACATTCATAAATCGATTGAGAAAAAACAAATCCGAGTTACAAACTAAAACTGAGGGATATAAAGAAGAACAACGACACGACAGAAACACTAAATTAAAACACACAGAAACGAAGTATAAGATAACAATAGCCATTTTCCTTACTTGTTACGGGACATTTTAAGAACCAATGGTGAGTTGAATCTTGATTTTTTGTGCTAGCGAAACCTCCAGCTTTTATAGCAATGTTACTGTTGGAAATCACGCACAGAAGAGAACGTTAACGTAACGTCGCATTATTGTATATCCAACGTCGTTTACTTATGACGTTATCTTGTACTTTAGTCATCAATACAAATTCATACAGTTTAGACGTCTTTGTTATATTACATGCAGTTTTAGTAAAACCACTTTACGATATTGGTACCGTGACCAGAAGAAGATGACTTCAAAGCGGAAATCTATACGAGCGGGACACAGAAGCGCAGTTTCTAGGATTTTAAGAAGATTTGAGGAGAGAAGTGAAACAGAAGAAAAACCGGAAGAGGACGAGTTGGAAACAATTTTGGATACATTAAAGGAAAAGCAAGATATTCTGAAGGATTTGGATAAGAACATTTTAGATAGTGTACAAGAGGAGGATATAGAGCAAGAGATATTTGACAGAGATGAGTATAAATTTAATTTAGAGACGAAAATACGCAAAATTCGTAAATTTATTCAAGCTCAAACATCAAATTTAAATGCAGCCGCTAGAAGTTTTTCGCCGCACAATGAGACACTACAACCCATTCAAAATGTTGGCCCCGTATATAACATAAGAGATGACTCACAAAATACTGGCCTCAATTTCACATCTTTACGTTCAAATTTCAAGCGTCAATAGCAGCAACTTTCATAAACTACCGAAATTGAATTTACCTACATTTGATGGAAACGTACTTGAATGGCAATCCTTTTGGGATTCTTTTGATTCCGCAATTCACAACAACAACACACTAACCGAAGTTCAAAAGTTCAACTACCTAAAATCTTTACTAGAAGGAGAAGCGTCATATACCATTGCCGGATTTGCTCTTACGCACACAAACTACAACAAAGCTATTGAACTCATACATGAAAGATTCGGACAAAAACATAAGATCATTCAATCGTACATGCAAGCACTACTAGACATACCCGTACCAAAGAATAAGATTATGCACCTTAGAAGCTACTACGACAGGACAGAAACATACATACGTGGCCTTGAATCTCTCGGACAAGTTCAAGACTCATACGGCTCGTTATTAGTACCAGTCATACTCAACAAAATGCCCAGTGAAATACGCAAAAACTTAACACGTGAGCACGGTTCAACAGATTGGTATCTTGGTGATCTTAGATCTATTTTTAAGGAACTGGCAATTTTAGAGTCTGGTAAGAGTACAGAATCATTTGAAAGTCCGCGCGCTACAGCTACCTTCTACACAAACACAAAATCTCGAGAAAACTGGCCAAAGACTAATTCACCACAGAAATCTTATCAGGTCAGCTGCGCATACTGCAAGGAATCACACTTTTCGTCTGAATGTGCCAAATTTACAGACCACAACGACCGCATGAAAATTGTAAAAGAAGATAGATTGTGCTATAATTGCTTAGGGCGACACCGCGTAGTAGCTTGCAAATCAAAATATAACTGCAAGAAGTGTGATAGACGTCACCACACAAGCCTATGCAATAAAGAAACTACAAGTACAAGTAGTACAAGTACAATACAAAAACACAACGCGGAGGAATCGGAGACCTCTGTTTTATATTCATCTTTAAATTGTGATCGCCCAAATGTTTTATTAAACACCGCAATAGCACCACTAAGCTACAAAGAACAACCGATTGATGCAAGCATTCTGTTTGACGAAGGCGCCACAAGGTCATTTATTACAAGACATTTAGCAGAGAAATTGGAGTTAAAAACCAGAGGAAGTGAAGCAATTACGCTATCTAAATTTGGAGACGATAATGAGAACAACTCTATTGAACAGCTAAACACAACAACAGTGAAGATACAAACTATCTCTGGCCAAGAAATACCAGTCGATGTTTTGATTGTACCTAAAATCGCCGCACCATTTAAGACTAACATTGAAACTGCAAAACAGTTGCCGTATTTGCAAAACGTAAAATTAGCACACGCCGTAACTGAAGATACATCATTTGAAATTTGACTGCTTGTTGGAGCTGATCAATACTGGGATATTGTCGAGGATGATATCATTAGGGGCGAGTGACCAACAGCAGTAAAGTCCAAACTAGGATACCTACTCTCAGGACCACTCAAAAGAACCAATTCAATCAACGAAACACACTTTCGTACTACAAATTTAGGAGAAACAGAAGAGACGCACACTACCGATGATGCAACAGAGAGGAATACTATTAACATTGAACATATTTCTACACTTGTGGACAATTCAAGGACAAAACAAAGAACCACTGATCCGTTGAAAGTAAATGAAACAGACAAATCAGCTTTAATGTGGACAAGAGACAGTAACAAAAACAAACGCTTTTACGAGGATTTACAAGGAATGGGAAAATCAAAATCTCAGTTCAAACAGCTCAACTTATATCAGAAATTGGATTACAGGGAGAAACTTACAAGAAAAAAGAACGTGAAATAAATGACACCGTACTATAACAAACTGTGGTTAAAAGATTTAATTTTAATGATGGACTTTAAAGTTAATTTTTATTTCATGTTGTTAACAGAGAGACTTTAATCATTTAACCAAGTTAATCACGCACAGAAGAGAACGTTAACGTAACGCGGCATTATTGTATATCCAACGTCGTTTACTTATGACGTTATCTTGTACTTTAGTCATCAATACAAATTCATACAGTTTAGACGTCTTTGTTATATTACATGCAGTTTTAGTAAAACCACTTTACGATAGTTACATATAACACTTAAATGACAACATTATATGGCAGGACTACAACACAAATAAATGGAAGAACATACAGGACAGGAAAACACACAAATAAACAATACAATAAAACATGACGACAACCTAATAGTTATTAAAGATACCAGGCCCACAATTAATACGCCAGAGGCGTGTTTCGTCTACATAAGACTTATTAGTGACGCTCAGGTCAAAAAAGCAAAGAAAGCAAAACAAAGAGGAAGAGCATTGATGACCCAAAATTCCAAAATGTTGTGCCAAATACGGCCAAAGTTATCTGCCTAGGATAAGAAAATCCTTAGTATTAAGAATAATTCATACTTTTGCAAACAGTTAATTTATAACCGAAGTGGTGACTAACTTCAGGATAAAAACGAATATGTAAAACAACCTAGAACAGCACATAAAAACAGCACAGCCGAACAACGCATTGTATTTCATCCGAATAGGTCGACGCACAAAAGTGACGTCACAGCTAAATTTCTAAAAAATAATTTTAGAAACAGTTCATTGTCATGTTACATGCTTAATTATGTGTTAGTGAATGCAGTTTTAACTGATGAAGATACAAAATATGATGTAGTAATTTATTTACAAAAAGTTGATTTTGCAGGTTCCTGATGTACAATCAAATTACTTCCATTGGTGCCAACGCATTCAAAGGATTGACCGCTCTTCAGATCTTGTAAGTAAATATATTCAGCAAAATACGATATGTAATCATATGTTGGTCGTTGGCCCTTGCATTATACCGATTGTCACCTCTCCAAAAAATGAGTTTATCAAAAATAGAAAAAAACGTTTTGTTACACATAAGTTATGAACTAAGGGTTTTGTTTGTTTTTTCGGGACGGCATACATATGTATATATGAGTAGCAGATGTAAACTTTAATCATCTCTTTTCTCTATCGAGACTGGTTATGAATGTATATATAAATCATACATTTATCAATGAGGACATTAATATTTGACGTCAGAATAGGTCAATTAGGAACTGTCTTCATCAGCATCAGGCTAGGCTTTGTATAAAAAGGTCTTCTACTGCATTCCAAGTTTAATCAATAAAGTAAAGACTAAACTGTCTGACAGCAGAAAGCTTAAAGTTTAGGAGCTATTTCATTCTTAGATATAAACCAATAATGATAATCATTATGTATCGTTTTATGAGCTACTGTTAATACTTATTATACAGGTTATCAAGTTTTAACAAAAACTCTGTACCACCTTCATGCTTTTTTTCAGGCTCCTGATACACAATAAAATAACAACGATTGATGCAAATGCATTCGAAGGCTTGACCGCTCTTCAGAACTTGTAAGTATATTTATTCAATCACATCCTTTTCCGTCAATTGATGCAGATTTATCGTCTCATGATTGCATGTAAGATAAAATTCGTATAAGGTCCTTTCCTTTTTGATTTGGTAAACACATACAATTGAACTTGTTCATGTTTTGTGTATAACTAGAATACGACCTTCTACTTTTGCTTCATTAACAACGGCGTGAAATAATCTTCGATTGATCTATACTTTATGGTGGCTCATAGATACATACTAAAAGCTAATACAGATCCTTTTTAAATAATAAATACTCATATCTACATGCAATTTGTTGCAGGTTAAGTACAATAACTTTCGTATGTCTTTATTCAAACGATTGTTTTCGCTAATAGTTTAGAATGTATGTAATGCATCCGATTTTCCGTAAGGAATGCATTGACAAACGTCACACTAAAATAAACTGAAACTTCATCCTATTCGATCTAACATTTATATGTCAAAATCTGTGTGACTAGTTGTAAAAGTTGCGCAATAGTTAAACATGTTAAAATGAAGCATACATATATTTTCCTGTTTTGTTATTAAAGAAGTTTATCTGGCAATCCACTCAACTGCACCAATTGTGAAATGAAACATCTACAGTTATATTTACAAAGTCAGGCTTTTGGGAATGCTGGTGCAATGTGTGATGGGATTATGATAGTTGACTTTGTATTCACTAACTGCACAGGTATTAAACTACAGAAATAGAGTAATAACAAAGAGAAACAGTAAACCCTTATATAGATATAAGATGTGATAGGACTTCCAATGAGCCAACTCTCCATCCAAATCATAATTTGTTAACAGTAAATAAACTCATCATAGATACCAGAATTGAAGTTTTATATTTACGCCAGACGCGCGTTTCGTCTACAAAAGACTCATCAGTGACGTTAACCATTATAGGTTAAAGTACGGCTTTTAATACCGAGCCTTAGCTCACACCGAACAGCCAGCTATAACAGCCCCCAAATGACTATTGTGAAATCATTCAAACAGGAAAACCAATGGTCTAATCTATATAAAAACGAGAAAACGAGAAACACTTATGAACACATCAACATGTGTAGAGTTAACACAAAGCAATTGTAAATTTACCAAATGAATTGTTATGAAAGTCGATTTAAATAATCAAAATCATTATCAGTGTTACCACTGTTTGACCCGGATATATATAACTTACGTTATTATGAAAAAAACAACGTTGATAAGTTTGACTTGAACTTACACAATTTCCCGACTATCTCGTGAAACAAAGAAACCACTTGTTTTTATCATAAAAAATAAACACACAATCCGATAAATCGATAATTAGTTTCTCTTTGAGTTGTCCTTAATTTTATTGTCATGGCTTTTTCATATTGTCGGAAACTTTTGAGTTTGAATTTTCCTATAGTAGCTTTACAATCTTTGCTACCATTTTACACGAACTGTTCCCGACATGATTTCTGTCATACAGCAAGCAGAATTTACATGTTTTTCTACAGACGTAGTATTTTGAAATAAGAAAACTAAAAAAAAACAAAAAAACAAAAGAAAAAACAAAAACAAAAATAAGAACGAAAGAAACATGTAATTTTCCCATTGTACTTATTGATAGAAACGTTTTTATACATTTTTTCTGTTACTGTTGGTCACAATCCTTCCATTGGTTTCTCGTTTATTAATTTGTGTCCGACATTGACATACCAATGAATATACCCACGAATGCAGAAGGATTTTGTTTTATGTTTATTAGTCTTGGCCATAGTCTAGTCCTGTTAAAACACGAAAACGAAATTGTTTGTTTAGTTTTTGATATCAATTTTGTAAACCATTGCATTCTTTTTTGATATGTTATTTTCTATTCTCTGATTCAAAATTAAATTTTTATCAAGTGTTTGGCTTATCTTTTTTTTTTGTTTATTTTTATAATTAGACGTACTAGAAAAAACAACAAAAACTACTACTCGACATACAACCAGCGTTACAAGAACTAGTCAAGGTAAGACCAGAATTCGTGTCAGTACTGAAAGTACACATTGTACTCTCAACAGGACTAATAAACATAGTAGTAAAAAATAAACATCAAACCGTAATGGTCATATAGGCTGACTAATATCGTAACACGTCTTCAATGGAGTTGACTGGAAAAATGAAGGAATATTTTGTTTTATATTTCTGGCTTGTGTCAGGCACATATAGAAAGCACGCTAACCCGTTTTATGAGGAATATCTCGCATAAAAATACGAATGAAGAAAACATGACAGTATTAGCCTGTCAGTGTTTTTTTTTTTCCATTGGTATTTGTTTTTTTTTTAGGCAAAAGAAAAGTTGAACATGATACGGATACTAACAAAAAAAGTTCACACGAATGACAAAACACAAAGTTGAAAAATACAAGAGATTCACTCATTTCGTAAATCGAAATAAACGACAAGGCTAAAAAGAAAAAAAAAGTACAACAGAAAAGTATTTGCACACACTACACAACATAGAAAACTAAAACTTAGCAACATGAACCACAACAAACAAGGGGATGATCTCAGGTGCTTCGGAAGGGAACGCAGATCTTGCTCCACATGTGGCATCCATCGTGTTGCTCATGTTAATACAAACCCGGTTATAAGTCTAATTCAGTAGATAACATTCGTGGAAAATCATTCAAGGAAAAATATTAGATAATTAGATCAAGTATCAATTTATTTCAGATTTAACATCAAAGAGTTCGACTAATTTACAACGATTAACGGAGCCGCTGTTGATGATTTTACTTACTTTGTTGCTGTAACCTTTTGTATTGTTAAATTTTGCAGTTATTTAAAGAGGTAATTTATACTTTAACACCGGAAAATGTATACATTAGAAGAAAACATTTTACGATATACGTTAGTGTACGGAATGATTGTTTATAAACAAACATTGACCATAAAGAGTAGTATGCGTGGAGCCATTGTCAATGTATGACGTTTTTAGTACTTATTACGTCAGTACATATATTTTAATTTGTTGAGACCCGAGAAGTACTTTCTGCAAGGCCCTGCGTTTTGAATCTTTTAATAGATACATTGTTATCGTGCTATCTACCGATCAGTGAATATTCGTAGTGAATATTCGTAGTGAATATTCGTACATATATTTTAGGCAGAATGGATTATTGTTACGATTTAATTTCAAGTCTAATACAGTTCTTAGTGCACATCGCCTTTTTAAGCTCACCTGGCCCAAAGGGCGAAGTGAGCTTTTCTCATCACTTGGCGTCCGGCGTCCGTCGCGTCCGTCGTCGTTTACTTTTACAAAAATCTTCTCCTCTGAAACTACTGGGCCAAATTTAACCAAACTTGGCCAAAATCATCATTGGGGTATCTAGTTTAAAAAATGTGTGGCGTGACCCGGTCAACCAACCAAGATAGCCGCCACAGCTAAAAATAGAACATATGGGTGAAATGCAGTTTTTGGCTTATAACTCAAAAACCAAAGCATTTAGAGCAAATATGACATGAAAAAAATGTTCATCAGGTCAATTTCTATCTGCCCTGAAATTTTCAGATGAATCGGTCAATCGGTTGTTGGGTTGCTGCCCCTGAATTGGTAATTTTGAGGAAATTTTGCTGTTTTTGGTTATTATCTTGAATATTATTATAGATAGAGATAAACTGTAAACAGCAATAATGTTCAGCAAAGTAAGATCTAGAAATAAGTCAACATAATCAAAATGGTCAGTTGACCCGTTTAGGAGTTATTGCCCTTTATAGTCAATTTTTAACCATTTTTCTTAAACAACTGGGCCAAATTATTCCAAACTTTACCACAATCATCTTTGGGGTACCCAGTTTAAAAAATGTGTAGCGTGACCTGGTCAATCAACCAAGATGGCCGCCACGGCTAAAAATAGAACATAGGGGTAAAATGCAGTTTTTGGCTTATAACTCAAAAACCAAAGCATTTTGAGGAAATCTGATTTGGGATAAAAATGTTTATCAGGTCAAGATCTATCTGCCCTGAAATTTTCAGTTGAATCAGTCAACCCGTTGTTGGGTTGCTGCCCCTGAATTAGTAATTTTGAGGAAATTTTGCTGTTTTTGGTTATTATCTTGAATATTTTTATAGATAGAGATAAACTGTAAACATCAATAACGTTCAGCAAAGTTAGATTTACAAATAAGTTAGCATGACCGAAATGGTCAGTTGACCCCTTTAGGAGTTATTGCCCTTTATAGTCAATTTTTAACCATTTTTCATAAATTTAAGTAATCTTTTACAAAAATCTCCACTGAAACTACTAGGTCACAATCATCTTTGGGGTATCTAGTTTGAAAAATGTGTCCGATGACCTGGCCATTCAACCCAGATGGCCGCCACGGCTAAAAATAGAACATAGGGGTAAAATGCAGTTTTTGGCTTATAACTCAAAAACCAAAGCATTTTGAGGAAATCTGATTGGGATAAAAATGTTTATCAGGTCAAGATCTATCTGCCCTGAAATTTTCAGTTGAATCAGTCAACCCGTTGTTGGGTTGCTGCCCCTGAATTAGTAATTTTGAGGAAATTTTGCTGTTTTTGGTTATTATCTTGAATATTTTTATAGATAGAGATAAACTGTAAACATCAATAATGTTCAGCAAAGTTAGATTTACAAATAAGTCAGCATGACCGAAATGGTCAGTTGACTCCTTTAGGAGTTATTGCCCTTTATAGTCAATTTTTAACCATTTTTCATAAATCTTAGTAATCTTTTACATAAATCTCCACTGAAACTACTAGGTCACAATTGTCTTTGGGGTATATAGTTTGAAAAATGTGTCCGATGACCTGGCCATTCAACCAAGATGGCCGCCACGGCTAAAAATAGAACATAGGGGTAAAATGCAGTTTTTGGCTTATAACTATGAAACCAAAGCATTTAGAGCAAATCTGACAAGGAGTTAAATTGTTAATAAAGTCAATATCTATCTGCCCTGAATTTTTCAGATGAATTGGACAACTGGTTGTTAGGTTGCTGCCCTCCAATTGGTAATTTTTTAAGAAATTTTGCCGTTTTTGGTTATCTTGAATACTATTAAGATGACGATAAACTGTAAACAGCAATAATGTTCAGCAAAGTAAGATCTACAAATAAATCAACATGACCTAAATGGTCAATTGACCCCTTAAGGAGTTATTGCCCTTTATAGTCAATTTTTAACAATTTTCATTTCTTTGGAAAATTTATGTAAATTTTTATCAAATATAGTTCTCTGTTACTAATGGGCAAAGTTCATTATAGATATAATTGTAAGAAGCAAAATCGTTCAATAAAGTAAGAACTTCAAACACATCACCATCACCAAAATACAATTTTGTCATGAATCCATTTGTGTCCTTTGTTTAATAAGCACATTGACCAAGGTGAGCGACACAGGCTCTTTAGAGCCTCTAGTTTTATATATACATTGCATCCTAAATAAAGGCAACAGTTGTATACAGTCAATAGTCATAAATCGATTTAAATACTTTCAACTACATGACAATCCGTCAAATGAAATGTGATTTTGACAACCGTCAAACAGACAAATAGTTATCAAAGGTACCAGGATTATAATTTAATACGCCAGACGTGTGTTTTGTCTATATAAGACTTATGAGGGACGCTCACATCAAAATAGTTATAAAGCCAATGAAGGAAAAAGTTGAGGAGCGTTGAGGACCAAACATTTTAAAAAGTTGTACCAAATACGGCTACGGTAATCTATACCTGGGATAAGAAAATCCTTAGTTTTTCGAAAAATTCAAAGTTTTGTAAACAAGAAATTTATTTTTAAAAAATAGCATAAAACACATAATTAACAATGTACTTAAATCTTAAATCAACATAACATCATTTTTTATAAATGCATACAACCGAATCAAGTAACGCTCATAACAAAACAAAAAAATAAACCCAAAAGATGTATATATAATGAAAATGTAAAGGACACAGAAAAAGGTCGGAATAGCACATTTTAGAGCAACTTTGCTTGATTTCTTGATAATTTCTCTTTATATGTACGAAAAATTACGTTTGTGTCCAACAGTGGTTATTAAACTCAAATGTTATTGCATGAAACTTAAAATCAGAATGATTGATTGATAGAGAAATAGAGTATATGATTGAGTAGTGCATTTCTACTTGAAAGACCACAAAGTAAACTGTGTGCTTTTTTGTGCTTTTTTGTGCTTTTTGTTACATTTGTTTGTTTTTATAGTGATTTAGATGATAACACAATGTTGACCGCTATACCCCCATTTTTGACATTTTTACCTATTGTGTCTGTTCACGCATCGGGTATATTATAATAGAATTTGATGCAACTGTCATACAAGTGAGAGGTTTAGCTATTATAAAACCAGGTTCAATCCACCATTTTCTACATATGAAAATGCCTGTACCAAGTTTGGAATATGACAGTTGTTATCCATGCGTTTGGTGTGTTTGAGCTTTTGATTTTGCTATTTGATTAGGGACTTTCCTTTTTGAATTTGAGTTCAGTATTTTTGTGACCTTAATTCACATTAGTAACATTATACCACCTTAGTAACAATATACCAACTGCACCTGTATTCGGTTTTCAAGAGCTTGCAGCTGTGAATCAGACTTTGTAAAGATTCACCAGTGTCTGAGCAGAAAAATGATATCCCATGAGTATGTTAACGAACGTCTTGTCCTTTTTTTCATAAGTTCATTGGAAGATACGAAGATCTTGTTGATAAATATTCTGTATCAACTAATACACGATGGTTTTTAAGATTTGATGTTTTTTTTTGTATTCTTGTCTATCGTGTTTGCAAATGTAATTTTTCAATATGCCTTTTGGTTTTTCTTTTCTTTGTATACACATTTGTCTGTTTTAAAGTAATTAAGATTATAATACAGCTTTGACTGTTTTACCCCAATCTTTTAAAATTTCTGCCTATTATGTCAGTTTGGTTTGTTCACACATCGTTGTCAATAAAATGGAATTTTACTCAATTGTCATACAAGTGAGAGGTTTAGTTAGCTTTAAAATCAGGCTTAATCCACCATTATTGGTACAAAAATGTCTGGTACAAGTCAGGTACATGCATATGACAGTTGTTATCCTTTCAATTGATGTGTTTTAGCTTTTGATTTTGCCATTGATTAGTAACTTTGCGTTTTGAATTACCCACGGAGATTGGTATTTTTAATAATGTACTTCTACTACCTACAGTAAACACATGCGAAACGATGCAACTGCACACAAAATCACATTCTGAAAACATAGCCGTATTTGACACAACCTTTTTCAACTTTTGATCTTCAGTGCTGTACAACTTTGTACCCTTTTTTTCACTTTCGATCTTTTATATCTGGGCGTCACTGGTGAGTCTTGTGTGGACGAGGCGCGTTTTTGGCGTATTGAATTTTAAACCTGATGCTTTTTGTTATCAATTAATCATGTGTTTCTTTTTCTAATACGTTCTCCTATTTATTTGTATTGTAGTCCTGTAATATTATGTTGTCATTTCAATGTTATATTTAACACTGCCATTAAAGTGCGAGGTTTGGCATGCCACAAAACCAGGTTCAACCCACCATTTTTTCCTTTAAATGGCCATTGTTATATTATAGTTCGTTTCTGTGTGTGTTACATTTTAACGTTATGTCGTTAATTTCTCTTATTTTTGAGTGTAAATTCACATTGCGATAAGACGTGTCACGGTACTTGTCTATCCCAAATTCATGTATTTGGTTTTGATGTTACATTTGTTATTCTCGTGGGATTTTGTCTGATGCTTGGTCCGTTTCTGTGTGTGTTGCATTGTAGTGTTTTGTCGTTGTTCTCCTCTTATGTTTGGTGCGTTTCCCTCAGTTTTAGTTTGTTACCCCGATTTTGTTTTTTGTCCATGGATTCATGAGTTTGAACAGCGGTATACTACTGTTGCCTTTATCTATCTAAATATATAGCTAAAACATTTACTAAATTAAAACTTGAACGAGAACTTTAAAGATAAATGCAAAACACATAATACGTCAGCTTTCTCTTATCAATAATACTTGACATACTCAAAAACAATTATAACAAATCATTTCACATCGCAAATAAATTAACCATAAACAATAACATTGTTTTTTCTTTAAAAGGGAAAAAAGCATGCATACCGATGTTCTCTCAACCAGACCAATGGCAACGTTCTACAGAATCAACCTATCTAGAGACAATTGTTTTTTGACGTTTCAAAGAAGACAGAAGCTGCAATGGCAGCGTTTAATATTATTTTCTTTTTTTCATTTTCTGTAACTATCTTGATAGACATTATATTTTTGTATGTGAACTTGTATCAATATTATAGACAAAAGATATCCTACATGATGGCCAATGTGTGCTCGGCAAATCAGATGTTTGAAAACTCAAGTACTTGCGGTTTGCAGACAAACTTTTAGGCTTCATATTTCAGTTAAAAACGTTTTGTAAATATTATGAATATGGATCTCTTTAAAACATATAAAATAAAAGTAATTCATGTGCCTTTCTTTAAATCAACAAGATTTCCTGAGTTTTCATGTGCATTTCTACAATCTATTAGATATACATATATATCTAAACATGTAGGACTGTAAGGTGCGATTGGGACGCTGGGGTACGATAGTCACGCTAAAGTGCGATAGTCTGTGCAGATAAGCGATGGTCGTTTCGTTGATTTTGGATGGTCTATATGACGCATGATGGCTTGTCTAAAATCGACAGATGTCCAAATAATAGACTGCTCGATATTTTCGTTCTGTTTCTCTACACAAAATACCGGCTTTGAAGAGGTATGCAAATGTTATGTAAATGTATTCAGAGACCGACATTTACATATATTTACAAACCGCTGCATTAATTTATCTTGTCTTTACATATTGTAAATATCAATATTTCTTGTGCTATACCCTCCGATGGGCGGTTATGAGAGACCGCGGTTAATAAAATATATTAACACCTAATCAAACCATTTTGAAGTTTAGAATTTATATATACTGATGACCGTCGCAAAAGTTTTGCAAACTTATGTATTTGTATACCCCTCAAAATGGAAATATTTGTCATGTATTTTTCTATGATGTAAATTTATCCGTATATATATATATGTATATCTAATAGATTGTAGAAATGCACATAAAAATGTGTTTCTTTGTCTAGGTAGCAAAGCATCATCATTCAAATGATTTTATAGGGGTTATAAAGTGTAAAAGAAGAGGGACGAAAGATACCAAAGGGACAGTCAAACTCATAAATCTAAAACAAACTGACAACGCCATGGCTAAAAATGAAAAAGACAAACAGAAAAACAATAGTACACATGACACAACATAGAAAACTAAAGAATAAACAACACGAACCCCACCAAAAACTAGGGATGATCTCAGGTGCTCCGGAAGGGTAAGCAGATCCTACTCCACATGTGGCACCCGTCGTGTTGCTTATGTGATTACAAATCCGGTAAATAGTCTAAGTCGGTAGGTCACATTCATGAAAGGGAAGGGGATTGTAGTTACGACGTAAGGAACATATCCGATATCATTTGTGAAACCGTTATTCCATAACGGTCAATTAACTCGTGATGGCGTCCGTAAAATTTACGAAGGGATGATTTCAACTTCACCATTTGGAACTCTTGGTTTAATAGCTTCCTTGTGAGCAGTAACCCTATATCAAGAAAATCATGATAGGAAATGCAAGCACGGGAATATCGTATCAATTGGGAGATATATACCCCGTATGCAGGTGCTGCTGGAATGTTGCTACTTAAAAATGGAAAGTTCACAATTGGAAAGCTGAAATCATCTCTTTTGTCGTAAAGTTTTGTTTTCAACCGACCCTCATTGTCAATTTCTAGATGTAAGTCAAGATATGAAGCCGACTTAACTGTATCAGTAGTATCCTTTATCTCCAATTTTTTTGGACCCCCTTTATTAAATACGAAAAATCTAAATCCTTCGTGTATTTATAGTCAATTAAAATATTCACAATTCTAAACGGTTCTATCCTTCAATTTAAGTTCTTGATACATAAACTAATTTGTGTAAAAATGAATTTACCGTAAGACAGATAGATTCAAGCCCATTTCGTCGGTTTGTTATAATTTTTGCTGTATAGCTTATTATATTAATACAAGCATTCTACAATAATATATATTTACGAAAATATTATCCCCATTTTAGTTGTCCAGTTTCAATAATGCAATCAATGACATTTATGACATATACATAAATTTAGAATACTTGAAAGTACTGTAAATATTCTTTTATTCAATCTCGATTAACTTTGCACATTTCAACAGTAAAAAAATCTATGCCTACATTTGCCTACATTATTTTGTTAAACATCATGTGAAACCTGATCGATTCATCGGTATTTATCTGTTTAACTCGGGATCCGCTTTTAACCGGAAAATACTTTTAGAACAGTTTAAAACAAACGGTAAAAAGCAAAAATATGCTAAATTAAATACAATTTTCCATGTTAAACTGCTGTAGTTTAAACAATTCTTGTCCGTTTTTCAAGTTTTTTTTACATCATACGACTTTATCTGAAGGTAGAGGTTTTATATGATACAGCGCCACCTTCTTATTAATAAACCTCGGATTTCACACAGGTACTTTAAAATTACCGGACTCGATAAAATCACGTGACTGATAAGAAATTGCAGATGCCATTTTACAACCGCGGTATCACAGATAGTAACCAAAGGGGTCGTACCGCTGAGACTATAATTCACTGGTGGTAAGCGGATGGTCGTAACTTAAAGTTACGACCATCCGAAGATGGGAGACAACTCTAGTAATAAATTTTTCTTTTCCGATTTTCGTGCAGTAAAAAAAATGTTTCAGTCAAACCGCTTGTCTCATACATACTAATCGTCAGTGCGTTGATATTGAAACAAAATTTGATACATAAAAACATTCCAATTTTCGTAAAATGATCATTCAATAATTCGAGCATGATGGTCGTAACTAAAAAAACAAAAAAGTTCAGGATAGTCGTAACTTAAAATTGTGATGGTCGTAACTCTTTATTAAATAGGAACGAATAAGACAAGTCAAGAGTTTTAAATGTGTCTTTTGTTATATGAATATATTATATGATATATTTGTGGAGTTGATTTCACTAAATGATAAAAACTAAAAGGGATGAAGAGAGGGATACCTGTAAAGTGCGAAAGGAAAGAAAATTGGAATGAATCAAAAAAAAAAAACAATACAAAATGAAATGACCAGTCACTGTTACTTAAAATATAATGTATACAATCGACCAAGAGGCAACTAATTATAAGCGGTTAAGTTTAATAACAATATAAATTTCTCAAAAGTGGAGAATTCATTTTAAAACACAGCTCTGGTTATGAGCATTCTTAGTTACGAATTAAGAAAAGGCGCTTTTAACAAATTTGACATCACATGAAATAACAGTATCCTGATTTATTTTCTTTATATTTTGCATGTATTGAAAAGATAAACTTTTTAAAAACTAGTATGTACTTACTAGGTGAAATTCAAAAGAAAAATCTACAATTTAAAATTGATACTTTAAGTCGAGATAGCATAAGTAAGGAATCAAAATAATGGTATGGGGGTCGTTATCGAGACAAGACCATATCCGCGAATTCGCAGGTCCGTGATCGAATTAAAGAACATACATCTTATTCTTAGCCTGGATTTTGAGAAGTCGTATTGTCATTTGGTATATAGTCAAGCTGATTATAAGGTGCAATTTCGAAGTTCAGGTATAATTATAACCCGTGGTTTTAGAAAGTTCTGAATACGCCTATTGGTACCATGCTATCCGCTATACATCTTTGTGTTTCTTATGGAAAATACCATGAACCCTGGACCACAGGTTTTTTTATTCCAAATTCACAAAGGAATGATGCATCCGATCTTAATAACCATCGAGGAATTACAATTACTGATTCATTGGGGAAGCTGTTTTGATAAGATACACATCTTTGTAAATTCTTAGATAAATATCATATCATTGGTGACAGCCAAATTGGGTTTACCAAAAAAAAAAGCGACCATCTGACCATATGTTCATTCTAAAAACTATTATTAATAAGCATTTGTAATACAAAAGTAGGTAGAGCGTTTGCCTGCTTTGTTGATTTCCAGAAGGCTTTTGATACTGTCATTCTCCCAGGGATAAAACTTAAGCTATTGAATATAGTTAAAGAGTATGGTAAGAGATCTCTATAGAACTAAAGTTGGAGTAAAACAAGGAGACAATTTGACTCCAAATTTGTTTAAAATTTGTATAAATGAACTTCCTGATTGTATTTAAAGTTCCCCTGATCAAGCTGTTGTTTATTCACGACCAGTTTATTCTTTACTATATATATATGCTGATGATATTGCCATTTTTTCAACTTCAGCAAAAGGACTTCAAAGTAAACTTGATGGATTAAGATCGGTGTTTGAAAATGAATCCCATTAAAACCAAGGTGCTTGTATTTAACAAGACAGGCAGACATATCAAACATGATTTTTATATTGAATAACAGACTTATTGATTGTGCTCAACATTGTAAATATTAAGGAATAACTTTTAGTGCATCTGGATTTTTTTCCTTCGCTCAGAGAGAATTTTAAAATAAAGCGTTAAAAGCCTACTATAAGCTACGCAAGGACATTCTGTCACTAAATCCAAATTTAAAAAAAACAGTCTTCATGTTTTTGAGCATACAATAAAACCTATTCTCTTATATAGTACTAAAATTTGGGGATATTTCAACCCTTTCAAAAAAAAAAAAATCTATGACTACAAATGTAGATCAGGCTTATCCTAAGATTCTTTCAGAAAGACTACGCATGAAATTTTGTAAACATTTACTTGGTGTACCCAAAAGAGCAACACATTTTGCAAATCTTTCTTAACTCGGTAGATTCACTCTGTATTTTGACATTGCAAAGTCTATGATCAGATACTAGCAAAGGCTTGACAATTTGGGATCATCTTTCAACTACTAGATGAGCCATATTTAGAGTCAAAATTACTACACGAGTAAAAAAAATCCTTCACAGTATGAATCCTTAATCTTCTTTCTAAAGAATATCAAAGGGGTTAGCAATTTACATTGTTTACTATATGTATTTTTTGAATTTCAGCAAACAGTATTCATACATAGCTTGTAGCCAGGATAATATTTAAAAGATAGGACTTTATGCTTCAACTCAGCGTGCTGGTCTTTTAAATCTGAGTACATTTATACAATATAAACATATAATATAAACATTATTTTCAACCTGCATATGTATGTGATAGTTGCCGCAGTACATTTAGTTCTACCTTGTAATATTATCCTAGCTACAAGGCTGGCAATAAACTACTAAGATTTTTTTTTGGATCTTATTCTTAAATTCAAAGCGTGTAGCATTGTAAAATATTTACATGCATATGTATGTAATATTTGCCGCAGTACATTTAGTTCTACCTTGTAATATTATCCTGGCTACAAGCCTGTCTATAAACTACTAATATTTGATCTTACTCTTAAATTCAACGCGTGTAGCATTGTAAAATATATACCAACCTTATTCATACTTTCTAGGTTAACACAATGTTCATTGCGACACCATGGATTAAGTTTTTTTTATTCTAAACCAATACTTATAACAAATATCAATGATATACCGCAAGATCGTCATGCAATCGATAAAAAATAAAGACAGCACTTTAAAAACACCAGGCATTTGTGGATTTTCATTAATCATGATTCACCAAAAGCCGAATATTTGAAAGCCAATGGTTTATGAAAACTGCAATAGCTGATTAAAAATTAAAGAAGATTGTTCAAAATTGTACGTTCAATAATTTCATCTGCCGACATAATTGCAGATAATAAAAAGTCGTAAATAAAAAAAAATCTGAAAGCAAATATTCAACAATTTTATGCCTTAACGTACAGTAAAAAATATATTAATACTCAACCCTAACATACTATTTGGCTTAATGCGAGTTGATTAGTTTTCAATGTTTCTCCTAAATGATGGTCGTTTGGAACATATCAAAAATGCATGTTTGATAATTCTTTAACTTAATTTCTGCATACCATTATCAGAGTAACAAATGAAATAATATTTTTTGTAGTAAACTTTATATAACAACTGAGTTTATTAACATTGTTATGCATATGCACAGTACTTTTAAAATAATTTGATAAAAGTTCGTCTAAATACTTGAGTTACGGTCATCTTTCAAAGTTACGACCATCTTTTGTCAATTACGACCATCATCCAAAATACTATAGTTGACATTACGACCATCACAAGTTAAAGTTATGACCATCATGTTCGAATTTTTGAAAATTGGAATGATTTTATGCGTCAAATTTGGTTTCAAAAACAACGCACTCACGATATGGGTATATAACACAAGCGGTTTGACTCAAATGAACCTTTTACTGCACGAAAATCGGAAAAGAAAAACTTATCCCTAGAGTTGTCTCCCATATTCAGATGGTCGTAACTTTTAGTTACGACCATCCGCTTACCACCAGTGATAATTGGATAAAATCATATAACTTTAGTACAGGGCTCTACAGGCCGTTAATACATGCTAATTACTCGATGTTATTCCTTTTAAATATTACTTCCATGATATAGCTAACCTTGTTTATTGCAGTATAATAGTCTTGAAATAAATTGTCGTACTATAGTAAACACACTTATTTTCTTTTAAATGTTTAAAGTCACGAACATCGGCTGGTCAGTGTTTTCGTTATAACTTCAGTTTTTGGCAGAAATTTATGACAGATCTTTGCTTGCTTTAGTTAAATTTATTAGAAACTTTGATATTAGGCGAATAAGTGCCCGTTACATTATAAATAGACTATTGTTCCGGACTGCCACGGTATTTTTCCCTTTTTAAATGTCTACTTTTTATTTTTGTAGTTGGGTTGTGGACTTATTGACGTACACATCACAATTTATTCATAACAAAAACACATGCTGCTATAAAATGCTTATTTATTACATATTGTTCTGTTTAAGGGAGTAGACATTATTTATTTTATAAACATGTAACAGACAGCCAGAACAAAATAAAAGAATGTTTCCAAACTCTAAAGCAAATATTCAAGTTATGAAAAAGACAAAAGAGACAAAAGAAACAAAAACAGGCCTTCAAATATTACCATTAAAATAAGTGATATTAGAACAAACAAAAGCATATATACAAAAAAAAGCATAACACTATTCCTCCTATAGAAATAGGAAGATCTGAATAAATCGGGGTATTAGAGTAAAAAAAAACACCATTAAAATCTAAAGAAGAATAAGATGACACGTAAATTGTTACATTTTACTAGTAAACTTGTCAAAACCGAAAGCAAATTTATTTTGCATGTTTATAACATAAATTTGAGATAAGAGACAAAAACTACAAGGTGTTAATTGCCAGACCTCGTTATGTAACCATGCACGCTGGGATGTTGAGATAGCAATGTATACTCCGAGTTATATGTCCTTGGAAGGAATTTTATCAATAAGATTGGATTACCTCCCTTAAACCGGACTAATTCTTGGCAATGCTTGAAACAATAATTACCTAAAACATAACCATTCTGCCTCCAGAAAACTATTAACAAAATTCATCATTAGCGAACACACTCTTTTAATAAAAAAGGTCAGACATCTTAAGATTCCTAGATATCAGAGATATTGCAAATTCTGTAATGAGATTGATGACGAAAAACACTTCTTTCTCAAATGCTCTAAATATAACTTTTATAGAAAAAATTTTTTTTGACTCAACGAAAATCAAGTTGTAAAGGCTCATTTATCTCTTTATTAAATTTAATTTCCATGTGCATTGATTTAAATTCAATGGAAAAGTATGGTTGTGAATGATAAACACGTTTTGCAATCTACATTTTAACCCTTTAGTCATTGATGATATTGTACGCAACTTATTCAAAACAACTCTAGCGGGACTTTTGCCAAAAACATCACATTAACAGTAATCGCCCTCGGCATTAGCATGATTCACTATTATTGTCCTTGTTTAAGTGTGCAATACTATAAAAGAGGGATGAAAGATACCAAAGTGACAGTCAAACTCATAAATCTAAAACAAACTGACAACGCCATGGCTAAAAATGAAAAAGACAAACAGACAAACAATAGTACACATGGCACAACATAGAAAACTAAAGAATAAACAACACGAACCCCACCAAAAACTAGGGGTGATCTCAGGTGCTCCGGAAGGGTAAGCAGATCCTGCTCCACGTGTGGCACCGTCGTGTTGCTTATGTGATAACAATTCCGGTAAAAAGTTTAATTCGGTAGGTCACGTTCATGAAAAAGAAGGGGATTGTAGTTACAACGTAAGAAACATATCCGAAATTTTTTGTGAAACGGTTATTCCATAACAGTCAACCAACTCGTGATGGCGTCCGAAAAATTTACGAATGGATGATTTCAACTTCACCATTTGGAACTCTTGGTTTAATAACTTCCTTGTAAGCAGCAACTCTCTATTATGAAAATAATGATAGGAAATGCAAGCACGGGAGTATCGTATCAATTGGGAAATATAATTGGAAAGCTGAAATCATCTCTTTTGTCGTAAAGTTTTGTTTTTAATCGACCTTCATGGTCAATTTCTAGATGTAAGTCAAGATATGAGGCCGACTTAACTGTATCTGTAGTATCCTTTATCTCTAGTTCGATTGGATAGATGCGTTCCACATAGTCACCAAATTTTGAATTATTTAGTGAAAGAATATCATCTATATAGCGAAAAGTAGAGTTAAAGGATATTGCTAACTTCTTATATTCTTCCTAAGAAGTTCCTGCATGAAGTCAACCTCATAATAATAAGGAAACAAGTCGACAGTCTGTTGAAAAACACCTCCTCCGAACGTAACAAATATTTTGTCTATCAAGAAATCAAGCATTTGATAATATCAGTTTCAGTGAATATTTTGTTTGAATCAGAGTGATCCTTTTCAAATTAGGATTTATCCCTCCCTAAGACAAGATATTTGTATTTACGTTGGCCATTCAATTTTATGAAGCAAAGCAATACCAACTCTTTCAATTTGTCTTTTAGTTTCGAAAGTCACTGTGGAATACTTCATTCCTCAGTAAAGGACCTAAATATCGTCCCCCGTCAATTATTAATTGGAATGAGTGTCGTAATATCATCCACGACTCACTCCATACTTACTGTATGAAATGGTTTAAACGGGAAAGCGGACAACAAATCTGTGGACTCTTTTTTTTAATTCAGTAATGAAGATTTTTATATAAGTTTGTATACGTATTCAACATTTTAAAGAACATTTTACTATAAACAATAACCACAATAAACCAATTTCTCGTATCAAACATAAACTCAAAGAACTAGCCAAGGAATTTGTTTTTGTCCCGGCCGATAAAGCTGCTAATAATATTAGTATTGTTTGACGTAAATTTTACATTAAGGTTCTGAAAAAAGAAAGTACCAATTCACTAACATTCCGACTGACTCCATTTTCAGAACAAAACATAAACTTTTAGCTACCGCTTTACAAGCAGAACCAAATACAATGAAAGTCCCAACTATTAATGGCTTCCGAAGCTACACAAAACACCTTACAAATATAGATTTATTTCGTCTTCAAGCCATTGATCCACTTCTAAATTGTCTATTCTTCTTACCAGCACACTTGGTACAATCAAAAACCTAATAATAAATTGTTCAAATAACATGAATAAGGCCTTCGAAAATAGTGGAATTAATTACTTTTGGAGTGTCAAGAACTCGTTGGAAGTACTTGATAAATTGCATGCTTATATTGGTGATTTTGAATATGTTTAAAGTTTTGATTTTTCTACCCCGTATACCACGTGCACATTGCCTCACATTCTCATTAAGGAAAAATTCACACACCTAATTAAATGGGCATTTGAAAAGTCAGAATGTGAAAATATATGTTCAAACTCTTTTAGGTATTTTTTAGTAGCAATAAACAAAAAAGCTATGTCAATTGGACATGCTTTGATACTATGATATATGCCCTTGAATTTTTACTAGATAACATTTTTGTTCGCTGTGGGAATTCTGTATATCGTCAGGTTATCGGAATTCCAATGGGGACTAACTGTGCACCACTTATTAAGAACCTGTTTTTGTATTGCTATGAGTTACAATTTATGACAAAAATAAGCAAAAACCCATCGAAACAACATCGGATAAACAAATTTAATAATACTTTTAGATATTTGGATGATATTTTGGCTCTCAATAATGATGACTTCAGTATGTATACTAAAGAAATCTATCCTGTTGAACTTACTTTGAATAATCTTCACTTATTGGGTCTTTGCATCGGAACTAAACATGCTAAACACATTTATTCAAAAACCAGTTGTTGACATGACACGGGTTATGTTCTTCTCATAATAATAATAATAATAATAATAATAATAATAATAATAATAATAATAATAATAATAATAATAATAATTATAATAATAATGATAACAATAATAATAATAATTAAAAACCAATAGTTCAGAGAACAATTGAAGGTCATTCCATCAAAACAATGTATTTTGATATGAAAGTTGTGAAACTAAGTTTAAAATGTCATTTCAATCGTCAAATGATAGCTTCTAGTACGCTGATTCCAAAACTATTTGGTTTCCATACATTTTTTTTAAATAAGGGAGATAATTTGTTACTTCCGGTTTGAAAAATGTTACTTACGATTATATTTGAATAATTATTTGACACTGATTCCAAAAATATCTCGTTCTATATACTTTTATATTAATAAAGTACAAAAAATAGCTACTTCCGGTTTACCAAAGGTCACTTCCGGTTGTTTCTTTCAAGGTTAAATGGTTTGATACCTTTTTCCAAAAGTTTCATAGCTTTATCATGTATACATATAAAATAAAAGCAAAGGTCAAAATCTAGAACGTCAAATTAAGCTATGACCTTGAGATCAATTTCAAGGTCATGAACTAAGGACCTCAAATCAAAAGACCATAGGTCTTAATTATATTTGGTTAATGACTTATATCACCAAACACGTATTTCTAAATACAAGAGGGGAGAAAACTCCCTTTTACGTTCAACGTGCCCTTGCAATAAAAATTTATGTGTTACGACATGTCGCAACTAACAATTTAGTAAAAATAATTTGTTGATATCTTATACAGTCTTTGGATATAAGTGAAAATAAGCCAAATTTAAATATTAGAATATGACCTTGACCTTTGACCTTGACCTAATTTTCATTTTTTTGGACCAAGGACCTCAAATCAAAAGATCCTAGGTCTCTATCACTTATGGTTTATAAGATAGAAATGCATATCACTTATATCAGATGCATAAGGGGAAATAACTCTCATATGGAGCGGTCATATTGCTTCGGTCAAAATAGGACAAATCATGCAAAGGATATAACGAGCAATTTTGTAAAATAAATTTGTCGTTATCTTTTACGGTTGCGAAGGAGTTGTGAGCACAAGGAAAACAGTGTTTGGGGAGATAACTCGTACAAAGAAAAGTATTCGGTTACTCAGGGTAAATTTCAAAAGCGCATAAACTGTTCAATATCATATACCAAATATCAAAGCGACATATTGCGAAACAAATGTTTATCGCAAGAACAAAATTAGGCGGAAGAAAAAAAAAAAAAAAAATTAAAAACCAATTGTTCAGAGAACAATTGAAGGTCTTTCCAGCAAAACAATGTTTTTTGATATGAAAGTTGTGAAACTAAGTTTAAAATGTCATTTCAATTGTCAAATGATAGCTTCTAGTATGCTGATTCCAAAAATATTTGGTTTCCATACATTTTTTTTTAAATAAGGGAGATAATTTGTTACTTCCGGTTTGAAAAATGTTACTTACCATTATATTTGAATATTTACTTGACACTGATTCCAAAAATATCTGGTTCTATATACTTTTATATTAATAAAGTACAAAAAATAGCTACTTCCGGTTTACCAAAGGTCACTTCCGGTTGTTTCTTTCAAGGTTAAATGGTTTGATACCTTTTTCCAAAAGTTTCATAGCTTTATCATGTATACATATAAAATAAAAGCAAAGGTCAAAATCTAGAACGTCAAATTAAGCTATGACCTTGAGATCAATTTCAAGGTCATGAACTAAGGACCTCAAATCAAAAGACCATAGGTCTTAATTATATTTGGTTAATGACTTATATCACCAAACACGTATTTTTAAATACAAGAGGGGAGAAAACTCGCTTTCACGTTCAACATGCCCTTGCAATAAAAATTTATGTGTTACGACATGTCGCAACTAACAATTTAGTAAAAATAATTTGTTGATATCTTATACGGTCTTTGGATATAAGTGAAAATAAGCCAAATTCAAATATTAGAATATGACCTTGACCTTTGACCTTGACCTAATTTTTACTTTTTTGGACCAAGGACCTCAAATCAAAAGATCCTAGGTCTCTATCACTTATGGTTTATAAGATAGAAATGCATATCACTTATATCAGATGCATAAGGGGAAATAACTCTCATATGGAGCGGTCATATTGCTTCGGTCAAAATAGGACAAATCATGCAAAGGATATAACGAGCAATTTTGTAAAATAAATTTGTCGTTATCTTTTACGGTTGCGGAGGAGTTGTGAGCACAAGGAAAACAGTGTTTGGGGAGATAACTCCTACAAAGAAAAGTATTCGGTTACGCAGGGTAAATTTCAAAAGCGCATAAACTGTTCGATATCATATACCAAATATCAAAGCGACATATTGCGAAACAAATGTTTATCGCAAGAACAAAATTAGGCGGAAGAAAAAAAAAAAAAAAAAAAAATAATCAGAAGAAAAACAATAGGTCTTTCCACAGAAAAGTGGAAAGACCTAATAATCAGAAGAAAAACAATAGGTCTTTCCACAGAAAAGTGAAAAGACCTAATAATTCTTCATTTAAAGAGGGTTACTCAGTTAGCTATAAAGCTAGTCTTCCCTGAGGCCCTCATGAAATACAATGACATATAACAAACAATTACAAAATATCAAACAAACACACATACATGAATAATGCAATAAAATTTGTTATAAAATATACAATTTTCAAAACAGGTAAAAAGTTACAAATTCATATTTGACATATATAGCATTGCCATCAACAATATCATAAGTTTGAGTAAGTGTGAAAAAATTATTATGCATATAAAATCGCACAGCTTCTTAATGTTCCAACAAGTAATTTTTTCAATCTTTTTTAACAACATTTTATGATGGTATGATACTAAACCCCTAACGGGAAGACTTGTACCTGATGTTCATATTATGAAATCATAATCTTTCAGTCAGTTTAATTGAAGTCTGGAGCTGGCATGTCAGTTAACTGCTAGTAGTCTGTTGTTATTTATGTATTAATGTCATTTTGTTTATTTTCTTTGGTTACATCTTCTGACATCAGATTCGGACTTCTCTTGAACTAAATGTTAATGTGCGTATCGTTATACGTTTACTTTTCTACATTGGCTAGAGGTATAGGGGCAGGGTCGAGATCTCACAAACATGTTAACCCCGCCGCATTTTTGCGCCTGTCTCGATTTAAAAGTTTACCTTCTTGCATTACTTACAAAATAATCTTTATAGAATTGCTGAGCTTTTCAACCATACATAAGTGTATCTATGCTGACAGAATGGCACACACAAGTGTAGATATTGTAGATATTGTATAGTGTATCGCACAATGTTGAACATTTAACAGATCATATTATTTCATATGTTTAATTTTAGTGAATGAAGGACAAATAAACCTCTCCAATGATTTAACTGAATAGAACGAATAATAAGTATAATCTTGTATTGATCAAATTGTGTAGTCATTTCGTTTTTTGCTTAAAAGAACTGTAGAATTTAAAAGGCACTACAAGTGCAATGTTGTTAAGGAAAAGAGGTCTCAAAGGTATGTTTAGTTTAAACGATTTTATGTTAAAAAATATATATGCAAAATAGTTGTCTTTAATTCTATGAAGTTGATTTTATTATCAGACCCAAAAGGCAACACCAACTTAACAGTCATTTGATTGATACTGCTATGATGTATAGCAATTCTATATGTAACTGTCTTCTTACTGCACATTAAGATTAATATACAAAACATGTTATAAACAGATTGAAAAGATCAATGTGTTTTAGTCATTATAAGCACCATTCAAAAGCATAATAAACAGTTAAAAATAAGGATACTATTACTTGCATAAGCAGCTTTGAAAAGTTACTCTGCGTTACATTATAAAACAAACTAAACTCCAAAGTAGATACATTGGGAGTATGTGAGAGCATGCACAATCAAAACGTTCGAACACTAGTATATCAACCAATATGTAAATAACTCATAGCCAATGTTTTTGGAGGTTCCAATCTGATCTATCACACTCTCAGCTATGAATTTTTCATTTATTTTACTGAATTTCTTACAATTATTGTCTTTTATAGATGCATTTTATTCAAACGTACATAAAACGCTATTAACATTAACGGTACCAATTTCCTGCACCAGATGCGCATTTCGACAATACATGTCTCTTCAGTGATGCTTGTGGCCAAAATATTTTAAATCCAAAGCGTATGTAAAAGATGAAGAGCTTTAATCCGAAAGGTCCAAAAAGGTATAGCCAAATAGCCAAATCCGCGAATGGAATCAGAGCTATGCATGAGGGGGATACATTCCTTGATTTATTATAACTTCTAACATTTTGTAACAGCAAATTTAAATAACACAAAAAAATCCGTATTTTCATGCCAGTACCGAAGTACTAGCTACTGGGCAGGCGATACCCTCGGGGACTAACAGTCCACCAGCAGAGGCATCGACCCAGTGGTAGTAATAACATTAACGGTACCAATTTCCCTGCACCAGATGCGCATTTTGACAATACATGTCTCTTCATTGATGCTCGTGGCCAAAATATATGAAATCCAAAGCTTATATAAACAAAAGGGTATTAGAAAAAAAAAAGTGAAGCCGGATGTTGTGATTTTTCATTTTGACAGTCAAATAATAAATTCTGTGTTAAAACTTAGGACTTGAGCATTGTCCTAAATTACTTTATGTAAATTCTTTTTGTTGTCCTTTAAACAATTTACTTTCGATTAGTCTGGACGAGAGGATGACACTCCAAAAAATGTTTTTCGCTCAGCCATGGTATAGAGTAAATTATCTTCTTCGTATTAACCAATCAAAATATCGCATTGTAACGTGAAGTAAAATAACAACACTTATCATAGTCCTGAACAGATATTATAAATTATTTCTAGGGTTATGTGGCTCATATATGGCAAGCAAAACAAATTTTTTATAATCTTTTTTTAATAGATTATTTGATATGACTGGGATAAGGTTATATTTGAGATTGCTGTATAGTCTTTAATCATCATACATACATGTACAGTTGAATCACATCAGGTAGATATAGGTTGATATACGGCAAAAGTTCTTATTATTACTTTGTTATTCTGTAGTTTATATATTATTTGTATTTGTATTTGTATTTATGTATGCCTTTGTCCGGAGTGTTCTTGTGTTTATTGGTATTGTACTGTTGTCATTTTAGCGGTATTTTTAACATTGCAATGTAAGAGGGATATATGGATTGACATATAACCAGGTTTAACCAACCATTTGTTTCTTTAAATTGTCTTAAACACGTTCAAGATTATTGCAGTCATTACCAAATAGTCTGTTTTATGTATGTTGGTGTTTGTTTTTATAAAAAGAAAATCCGTTTTTTCGTTATTTTCCTCTTACAGTAAATGTGTTGATTGGAACCTTTTTGATCTAGTACTTTTTAACAGCGGTTTAATAATGTTGCCTTTTATTTGCGATTCATTAAATCATATATCGATCGAATATAAATCAAAATAGGTATTCTTTAATTTATCGTTTTTCCTGATGAGTAAAACGATATTATAATTGCCTTCATTTTAAAATTGATGTATATTATGTCTCTATAATTATAGTAATATCATATTGAACTCTTCTATTTAAACTTTATATGGCGCACTAAATAAAGCAATTGTTGTGCCAACTATACATATATAATTATGACAAGCATTCTTAAATACTTTAAAATAATTTACGAAATGACCTTAATACATGCAACATTTATTATGTATTTAGATTGGTTTACGAAATATTTAAAATCTATCATAAAAGAGACCTCTTAAATTCTATTATTATTGTACGTTATTCTTAATGACAACTACGAATAGATGTTATCCAAATGTTGATGCAATTTAAAACCTACAAATATTGTGCATTGGCTTTAATTTGAAGAAAAATGCCTACTTTACACTGTTTTGTCCGTTATTTTCCATCGATTATACCGAGGACTGACACCTTAATATATGTATATAAATGTATGTATAGGGTGCTAAACAGTGAAAAGAATTATAAAATATATCATGGTGTCAGTCCTGTATAGCAAAAGCTTATCCAAGGGAGAAAGGATGTGGTAAAGTAGTCACAAGTTCATACATTTGTATATATTAATTTGAGTAGACTAAAATATGAAATGTATCGAACAGTATCCACATATCACTTTCAAAATTCTATAAATAATTATATGTTCGCATGATGAAGACTGTAAATAGATTTTTTTAATGTTTCAGCATGAACATACGATGAAGACAATTTACTCTACTACACTACTTGTTCTACTTATCATTTCGGTGTGGACTAACGGAGTATTATCTTGTCCGTCGATCTGTTCTTGTCGAACAACGAACAACACAGTTCTGGTTGATTGTATAAACGGAGGACTGACTACTATTCCAACAGACTTCCCGAGTGACTCATATCGCATGTAATATAACTCTTGCTTCCCAATCTACCTTCATTGATTTTTATTTCTAATATTATCCTATTAGCAAATGTTATAATCATATACGTTTATTTCTCAAAAAAAAAATGCTGATTTCTAAAGAGTTGCAGTAAACAAACATACAAACTAGAGGGACCACTACAAACACTACATATACAAATTTATATAGATTGAGTGAGTTTTACCAGACAAAATGACAAATGACGAGCAAAAAATCTTCTTTCTGATTAACGACTTAAAGATGACAATATTAATATGACCAGTCAGACTTAATGATTTGTGCAAATTTAAGATATGATTTTTTTTATTTCAGAAATATTTATAACAACATTATTACCACAATTGAAGAACGAGCATTTCAAAATATGACACTATTAATTGAAATGTAAGTATAAGCTGGTTATATGGAAATTACATTGGATTGTGTATTGCATGGTTGAAAAACGGCTGAAATAAAAAAGGACAACTAAAAGCTCTAAGTAGAAAGAAAAAGATATTGCGTTAATAGTAATAAGAGTCAACTTAATTATAATAACACATTATTTTGTTGGCGGTTTCTGAGCACTTAACGTAGCTCTTTTCTATATTTTTCCCAATCACAAGAAAATATACACATAGATTTATTTAAACATCCTCCAGATACAAATACTAGCACCAAACTAATATTACCTTGATCTTTTTCAAATTTAAACTCGATTGTGATACATCCTCGATGTTTTGCTGGTTTAACATGTAAGTGGTTAAATACTGGCTTATATAAGATAAATATATTTTTGCAAATTTAAATATAGTATTTGTATACTAAAATGTTGCAATATTTTCGAGACACGTTTTTAATAATATCCTTCATTTTCCCCATAATCTTTGATGTGTTACAAAGCTGAAAACGATCATGTATGGTTTTAAAAATAAACAAACCATGGGAACGAATGAAATGCATTGACACAACTTAAAATTAAAACCACCCACATACATATAAACATGCCACATGCATTAAGGCAAGCAACTATCGTTACTTATTTCCAAAATGTAAGACACATTTAAATGAGTTGTTACAAATGCATGTGGCATGTTTATATGTAGGTGGGTCCTTGTAACTTAAGAAAATATCGATCAAATGCACCCACAAAACCAAGACAAAAAGGAATTAACAAGAACACTGAACTGCGGGAAAAATTCAAAACTACAAGTCCCTAATCAAATAGCAAAAAGATAACATGGATAAGCTAAAAAAACAAATGGATAACAAAAATGACAACTGTCATATTCCTGACTTGGTTCAAGCGTTTTCCTATGTAGAAAATGAATGAATTAATCAGGTTTGATAGCTAGCTAAACTTCTTACTTGAATAACAGTCGCATCAAATTCCATTATATTGACAACGATGTGTGAACAAAACAGAAATAATAGGTAAACAGGTCAAAAATAAGAAAGACAAGAATACAAAAATTTACAATGGCACGGTGACATACTGACGGGATGTTTTAGTAAAGAGCCATGTCATATGTATCAAGGAAACTAAAAAGTGGATATAGAAAAAACACAGCAGCAATAACAAAGACAATAATACAAAATTTCTATTAAACAAACGCAAATTGCCACATACTATTCCCAAATTAGAATCATGTAAGACATTGGTTGTCGTTGGTTCATGTTTTCGTATATTTCGTCAATTACTTTTTACATAAAAAAGGTCGTTAGTTTTCAATGCTATATTATTCATATTTTTCATGTCGAGTCATTTTATCGCTGACTGTACGATATTGGATAATGAAATACATACATCTATAATGTTTCCTTTTCAGATATTTGAGTGGCAATCAAATAACTACAATACAAAAGGGAACGTTCATAGATCTACCAGCACTCGAGTATATGTATGTATAAACGTATTAAATAGCAAAAAAAGAAGATATATACGTTTGTATCATTAAGATGAATTGTTTTTTATATAATACAGTTGGTTTTTCCGTTTGAATGGTTTTACCCTTGTGTCTTGTTGGGGCCCTTCATATTTGGGTGTTTGAAGTGAGCCAAGGCTCCGTGTTGAAAACCGTATTTTGACCTATAATGGTTTACTTTTATAAGTAATGACTTAAACGAAGAGTAGTCTCATAACTCATTTTTAATATCAGATCTCGTTTCCGATACCAAGCTTTAATTTATTTTACCAGGTGTGCGTTTCGTCATTGTCAGACTTATCATTGGTGCACAATGTGAAGCACAAATGTGTTTAAGAGATATGTAATTCTATAGTACAAACATCCACATACATCATTTTATATAGTGTCCAGTTCTGTGCAGAACATGCATAACATATAAATGGTCGTAAAAAGTTAAGCGTGTCGTTAGTGTCATACACCACTTTTAAACGCAACGTTTACTCTGCGTGAACCCATAACAGTGTGTAGACGCAACGCACAAACACGTCACGGTTTCTATGCGCTTATGTGAATAAGGTACTTTATATTCTACACTTCATTGTGAACGAACTTTGATGCAGTTTGTCTTGGTTCTTTTTATTACATGTTTTACTACAACTCATGACCAATAACAGTTTTTATTTTCTTTTTTAGTCTTTGACCCTACCACTAGCTTGGTTTTCACGAACGATACAACTATTTGTCGTGCTTAAAAAGTGTAATACGTTTTAAATAAGGTGGGCATTATTGGAAGTTGAAACCGGGTAATGGGTTCTTATGAAAAAGTATGTCCCTTTTTTTCGTTTCTTTTTAAAGATGATAGAATCAAAGAAACCTAGCCTCAATCCATTTTCAAATGGGAAACCATCGACATCAACCTCGAATATCTGATCAACACGACGGGTTCTATGCGTCAATCGGGATTTGCTAACCCTCCCGGTATAACCCCCCAGGTTTTTTAGGTTGATGTTGCTCAATTTGTTTTTTCTGTGTTATGTCTCATGTACTTTCTCTCTGTTTTCGTCCTTTTCTTATTCAGCCATGCCTTTTTTTAGTTTATTTACGATTTATATGTTTGAAATTTTCTTTAGCAGCGTTTGTCACTCTAATATATGAATATAGAAGTTTAAAATCATAGAACAGCGAAAAGGTCAAAAAAAAAAAGAAAAAGCTAACTTCAAGGAAAATTCTAAGCGAAAACGTCATAGTTTTGCTTGGCAACTTGATATTCTTTGCAGATATGATAAGCATATAATAAAATGTTAAAGCTTCGGATTGTGTTTTTTATTTTATTTTGGTTGTTTTAAAACATATCTGGCTATTGGTAAAAACCGGTGAGAAGCAGAATTTTTTTCTATAAACAGGTCACCCAGGGACTCCTACAAGAGTTGTTGAATATATTCACATCATGGTTCTCTCTCCCCATGTGTGCTATGTAGCTTTTGGTTCGGGATGTCAATTTTGTCTGCATTTGGTTTTTGTCTGATAACTTTCCTTTTGGTCAAATACATAGCAAAAAAGACCGAAATTAACGAACAAGTGGCACATGTATTTGATTTTAAAAAAGAAGGACAAATCCCGGACCAAAAATACCGTTTCACACGTGGTATAAGATTTAGCTCACCATTTTGACGGCACTTTGCAAATATATGTTTACCTTCCACACACCTTAACGAACTATCTTCAAAATCAAGGGTTTTAAATCTGGTTGGAAGAAGACCAAAAGTAACCATATTGTTTAAAACGCACTGTATGAAAGAGTGGTTGCATATATGAACCTCTTAGAGACAAGTGTTATTTTTCTAAAAAAAAAAGAAAATGCCTGTACGAAGTCAGCAATATGACAGTTGTTATCCATTCGTTTGATGAGTTCGAGGTTTTGATTAGATACTTTCCGTTTAAATTTTTTTTCGAAGTCTAGTATTTTGTGATTTAACTTCTTATGTTCTGACATACAAGAAACGTCTGTATCCTTGCAACCAAAAGGTGATTTTAAATTGCACGGACATACGATGTAGATTGGTAAGGGTTGTCTTTAAATTCATTGTGATATTTTGTGATATTGTTTTTGAACTGTTTCCATCAATGTAATAATATACAGCATTGAATAACCCTTTTTTGTTTAATGGCATACGTATAATTGAGAATGGAAATTTGGAATACGTTAAAGAAACAATAACTTGTCAAAAGAGCAGACATCAATATGTGTATATTTTTTGTAAAATTTTGATTGGTATTGTCTTATATTTCTAAATACTCAATTTCTTTAACAAAAAACATGTTCAGCTTGACAATCTCTACATGACATAAATTCGTTAATTTATCAGATCTTCAGTTATGTTACAAATTTTTCTACAAGCAGTTCATGACAACGATTTGTTGTTGTTGTTGTTGTTTGCTTAACTTCTGTAATTTTTTTTGAACCAATGTCTCTGCAACGGATGAGCAGTTTGAAAACAAAAGTTCTGTTGATGCTCAGTGCCAATATATTTCAAAATCTGAAACATATGATACAATAACTAATTAACAATTGAAAAACACTTGTATTCATTTGTCTCGATAATGAAGTACATGTATTCAGTATCATGAGCATGTGCAGTTTCGACATTTTAGACATTTATTTTGCTAAAATGGCTACCAATATAGCTAATACTAACAATGAACACTAGCTTTCGTGAATCGTTATATCATTATCTTAAACAAAATGATTGACGATCAAAGAGACGATTTTCGTTTCTTATGGTTAATTACCAATTTTTAGGTTGATATAAAAAAAGAACTCTCTGCATTACTAAAAATGTATAACACCAAGTTTCACGATATCACTGACTTGCACAGCTTTTACTAGATTTTATCATCGGTAAAAAGACATCATTCGTAGATAATATTCAAGCGTACAGGTATTTCAGATTCAATCTTTTAAGGTCATATTATATGCAACACCAACATATGTCGTCATTGCCGACAACAGCTAACCAAATATGTAAATACACTTATTCGTAAGTAATATAATTATGATGCTATTTTCAGGTTATAAAAGATGGCATTATTTACTCATATTGCACTTAAGTGTTTCTGTTGTTTCGGTAGTTTTCTTCTTACAGCTGATATGTTTCCCTCTGTGTTATTTTTAACCAAGATTTGTTTTCTTTCAATCGGTTAAAGGCGTTTGAACAGCGGTATACTACTGTTGCCTTTATTTATATAGTCATTGCATTGGAAATAAACTCATCAATTCGAAAACCAGCTGTTGACCAGTTATCTTCTTTTGTATTTTTCATGATGATGTGAATCTTAATCCCTAACGAAATGGATTGTACATAATTTCCATATGATGAAGACATCATCTGTCAATAAGACTAATTGAGCTTTGGATCTGACATGTCAGTTACTGCCAATAGTCCAATGCTAATTGATGATCATCATTGGCCTTTTGATTAGTTTCTTCTGTTTCCTTATCTTATATTGAAATCGGTCCTCTTTAAAAAGAAAACAAATATGATGGTAATTCAAACTCATAATATAAAACAGAAGATGTGATATGATAGTAGCTGAGACAACCATCCCACTAACCTTCGACTGTGGTATAACAGTGCAATATAAAAAACAAACTATAAAAATCAGTTGAAAAAGGCAGAACTTATCAACTTATTAGATGGATGAAAATACAAATAAGTCGATAACTAACTGACCACGCAATGACTAAAGAAGAAAAAACGACTTACAGGCAAACAATAGCAAAAAAATAAAACGACATTAAAACTAAAGAATAAGCAACACAATCCCCATTAAAAACTGAGGGTGTTACAGCTGCTCTGAAAGATAATGCAGATTCTCTTCGACATTTATTTAAAATATGAAATTACCAAAATGATGATTCAAACACCGCCACCTGCAAATCTTTGTTCAATACCTCTTTGGAAAGGTTCAAACAAAAAAATTTCTGAAACTGACATTATCAAGTGCTTGATTTCTTGATTGACAACATATTTGTTACGTTCGAAGGACGTGTTTTTTTTTAACAGACTGTTGGCATCTCAATTGGAACAATGTGTGCCCCTCTACTTGCCGACTTGTTTCTTTATTATTATAAGACTGACTTCATACAGGAACCTCTTAGGAAGATTTTGTGACTATGTGGAACGCATCTATCCCGTCGACCTAGAGATAAAAGATACTACAGCTACAGTTAAGTCGGCCTCATATCTTGACTTACATTTGGAAATAGACAATGAGGCTAGGTTGAAAATAAAACTTTACGACAAAAGAGATGATTTCAGCTTTACAATTGTGAACTTTCCATTTCTAAGTAGCAACATTCGAGCAGCAGCTGCATACGGGGTATATATCTCCCAATTGATACGATATTTCCATGCTTGCATTGCCTATCATGATTTTCTTGATGGTTCTGCTCACAAGGAAGCTATTAAACCAAGAGTTCCAAATGGTGAAGTTAAAGCCATCCCTTTGTAAATTTTACGGACGCCATAACGAGTTGGGTGACTGTTATGGAATAACGGTTTCACAAATGATATCGGATAGGTTCCTTACGTCGTTACTACAATCTCTTCCCTTTCATGAATCTGACCTACCGAATTAGACTATGTACCGCATTTGTTATAAAATAAGCAACACGACGGGTGTCACATGTGGAGCAGGATCTGCTTAACTTTCCGGAGCACCTGAGATCACTCCTTGTTTTTGGTGGGGTTCGTGTTGCTTATTCTTTAGTTTTCTATGTTGTGTCATATATTCTATTGTTTGTCTGTTTGTCTTCTTTCATTCTAAGCCAGGCGTTGTCAATTTATTTTCGATTTATGAGTTTGACTATCCCTTTGGTATCTTTCGTCCCTCTTTTTTCTTTGACACCCTCCCCATTTTTCATTTTCAAATTTATTTACAATTAAGTAAATCTACTATAATTCTTTTAAAATACATAACAAATACCATTCTTCTTTTCAGATATTTGAGTGGCAATCGAATAACTATACTACAACAGGGGACATTTGAAGACCTACCAGCACTCGCGTTAATGTGAGTATACAGTGTAACGACATATATTAGAACAATATCATACTGACTTGATCTATTAAAACACCATGCTTTAAGTAAATTTTTAAGACGCGCATTTCGTCTACACGAGGCTCATATTTAGCCCTAAAATAAAAGTACTTGAAAGACGAAACAAAATACAACTTAGACGAACCATTATAATTTAAAAATCAGTGAACCAGTGACAACTTTACGACAGAATGTATCCATCGGATCAACAGTGATTGTGTAACAAGCTTAGTTAGGCTGAAAACACATTCCGTATATGTAATATATATATATATATACAAACGTCTAAAAAAGTGTACACAACAATTCCAAATACAAAAAAAAGGAAATTATAAATGTATTTCTTTATAAATATTTCGGATAACAGATATCCTTCCTCAGTCAGATTCTGATGTTAAATGAATCATCTTTAAGTCTTCTTAGATTAAACTTTTACTAAATCTTGAAATTCATACAATAAAAAAATGTCAAACCGAACATCAGTTAAGACGCTTGCACCATTCTAAAAATGTGTTATACATGACATATGTTATATGGCTTATTACAACAAAGAGCTCACATATTTTGCTTTAAATACAAATAATAATGTGCGATTTGAACTAGCACAATTCTAAAACTTTACCAGGAGAGACAATTATGATAGTATAACATGTATAAGCATGATAACGTCTGTAAAATTACCAAATAGACAGCACTGAACGATCTAAATTTAAAAATATTTGGAATTGACAGAGTAAAGTAGCTACAACAGAGTTTGAATATTTAAACATCGCGAACAAACGGCCGTTAAAATGTAATAATATGTTTTGACTAAGTATAACTAGAAGAACGTGGCTTGGTACTTATACATCCCTCAAAAAATTAAGCAATTTATATTTTTTTTAAAGATATATATTTATATATTCTTCGCATTATTATTCTTTTTGTTCAGAGAGTTAGATAACAGTCGCATTACCACAATACAGAATGGGGCGTTTAAAAACCTACCAGCTCTAAAAAATCTGTATGTATACAGTATTGCAATCTATAATTCGGAAGCAGAATCTAAACGCATGTTGAGTAATTCAAAAAATGTATAATGAAAGAATATCGACCCAAATGTGTACGATGAACATGATGGAGATTGTAATGTAGAAGACAATAATTGATTTAATGGACATTTCCTAAAAATATTTTAAGAGAAATGATATCTTTAAGTTATTGTTTATGCATCCAAGTGTTTCATTGTACGAAATGTAATGTATTAAAAAAGTAAAACCATAAAAATACTGAACTCCGAGGAAAATTCCGAACGGAAAGTCCCCAATCAAATGGCAAAATCAAATAATAAAACACATCAAACGAATGGACAACTGTTATATTCCTGACTTGGTACAGGCATTTTTAAATGTCAAAAATTGTGGATTGAAACTGTTTTAATAGCACTAGACCACTCACTCGTATGAAAATCCGGCTTCTGTCCACGTTTGGTAAACATCCAGGATTAAAAAGTTATCAAATTTTCAGAAACTAACCACAGAGTGTATATTTGTTGACGCTACCGATGACGACGCCGACCACAGAATATAAGATCATAATGTCTTGCTATTGCGACAAAGTTGCAGGTTTGACAACAAAAAGCACGAAAAACACGAAGCAGCAGCGTCAAATTTTTTATTCAAACATATAGAGCTTTACATCCAAGAGTGAAAAAAGCTAAAACATAATAGGAAATGTAAGTTAGACAAAGTCACAAAACAAATGAAATACCTCCTGTGAAAAATATATCATTCACATTTCAAAGAACTCTACATTAGATCTTCTATGTTAACATTTATAAATCCTACCATTCTGCTTTTCTTAGAAATATCAGAGGCAACAGAATAACTTCACTACAACAAGGAACTTTTGAAGACTTACCAGCGCTCCAAAATATGTATGTTTAAGTTACACAACATTGTATCCAAAATCAGAATTAGTATATTTTCTGTTATCAATATTGGCAAATGTACTTGCAAGCTTACATGTACCATACCCAAAACACAGATTTTGAAAGTTGAGCAAAAACTTTTGATGTCCTACATTTTCCCAAATTATACCATCACATTGATCAATGCATCCAATGAGCTGGAATTTTTTTTAATGCGATTTCACATAGATTAATGCAAACAGCTAGTTTACTTCCAAATTACTGTCAACATGTTTGATATTTACATTTCAAACAGATTCTCAAATTGAATTATAAAGCAATATGCATAAAAAATAGGCAGGGAAATCAGGAATGATCTACAACGAACAATTTATCAACCTCGCCCGTACAAAACGTAAAAAAAATGGGTCTTTCAACTCAACATTTTTAAATAATTGATAATAAGCTTCTTCCAGGACTGCAATAATTGTTAAATTGTTTAATAAATATATATATATATATTGCTGGAATATATGTTGGAAATCGAAACCATCTACATTTTATATTTAGTTTTGAAAAAATTGGTTCACTTTATGACCAAAAACCTTCTTTACGAAATTTATCATTCAGTAACTGGTAATCAAATGTACGGATCATTACTTTTCAATTTTTAAACTCACTTATTAGTTCTCAAATTTTTATGCTTAAAAATTACTTAGTATAAATTCTTAATATATTTTAAGGTTTTTTTGTTGTTGACTTTAGTCATAAAGAATTGAAATAATATGTCTGAGGTATGAATGAATGAATTTGATTTTCCATTAATTACAAATTGCATACGAAATCTGCAATTTGTGTCGAAAAAAACCCGGAGTCAAATCCGGAATAAAGTAAAATGTACTCAATATATAAAAAGAAGATATTATATGATTGCCAATGAGACAACTCTCCTCAAGAGATCAAAATGAAACAGAAATAAACAACTATAACTAACCGTACGGCCTTCAACAATGAGCAAAAAAATGGCCCCGAAATGACAATATAAAACAATTCAAACGAGAAAACTAACGGCCTAGTTAATGTACAAAAAATGTACGAAAAACACATATGTAACATATAATGAACGACAACCACTGAATTACAGGCTCCTGACTTGGGACAGACATATACATAGAGAATGAGACGGGGTTAAACATGTAAGCGGGACCCACACCCTTCCCATACCTTGGACAGTTGTGTAACGGTACAACATAAGAAGGAACTATAAAAATCAGTTGAAAAAAACTAAACTCATCAAATGCATAAAAAAAAAACCAAATACCACAAATACAAATGGCCGGGTATTTGTTCATCCAAGCAACAAAACGACACTAAGTACAGATCAGAGCGTACTCGCAGTTACTGACAGCAAGTTCGAAGCCACTGAACTTTTATAAAAAAATCATGCATCTAAGACTAAATTATCAATCAGTACAAATCCAACATTCAATGGATTTACTGTAAAGACGTCATAAGCAACCAGAAAAAAGCATGACGGTGTACAATGCCACGAAACAGGTATCGACAGATTGTAGATCCATGAATGTGTATATTTTTGTCCAACTGATATTTATAGTTCGTTCTTATGTTGTACTGTTATACCACTGTCCCAAGTTAGGGGAGGGTTGGGATCCCGCTAACATGTTGAACCCCGCCACAATATTGATGTATGTGCCTGTCCCAAGTCAGGAGCCTGTAATTCAGTGGTTGTCGTTTGTTTATGTGTTACATATTTGTTTTTCGTTCATTTTTTTTTATATAAATAAGGCCGTTAGTTTTCTCGTTTGAATTGTTTTACATTGTCTTATCGGGGCCTGTTATAGCTGACTATGTGGTATGGGCGTTGCTCATTGTTAAAGGACGTACGGTGACCTATAGTTGTTAATGCCAAAGGAATTTCACAATACAAAAGTGAAAATTAACAATAGGGAACGATATATCGTCTCTTTTGTCATAAACTTTAGTGTCGAGATTCCCGTTACAAACCGAAATATCTAAATCTAGGAAAGGACAATTATTACCTTCTCCATTTGATATGTTTCATTTATTTAAAATTAGTTCCTTTGGGTAAATTTTTGCAGTATGTTGAGAAGATTCTTGATTATTTAACGAAAAAATAGCATCAAGTTAATGGCAAATGCTTATTGTTTTCAGGTACAAGGTTGAGTATATAAAACGGTTTTCACGTTATGGTTAAACTGAACAAATCAATTCTTCTTTACAAATCATATACGTTCTATTAATAAACAGATCATTTTAGTGTCGGAAAAACATATAACAGCTAACACTATGCTCTTCAACTTCGTACTTCATTTGGATTTTTAACTTTTTTGGATTCGAGCATCACTGATGAGTCTTTTGTAGACTAAACGCGCGTCTGGCGTATATACAAAATTTATTCCTTGTATATATGATGAGTTTACTTACTAACACTAGAAAGAGTAATGTGTGCTAGTTTTATACTGATAATTTGCAGAAGCCAGTATGTTTAAAATGGTGCTTTACAAACACATGCTGTATTGTCATTTTCCTAGAACTAACTGGATTTCGACAAAAAAATCCTGTGTATAGTAATTAAGGTATTGAAATTCTTAACTTAAACTTGAAAGACGTAGGCCACAATTTCAAAACTTGTTCATAAGCGGTCCCATCGAGTTTGTTGTACGTCGAATTACGTATGTTTATATAAAAAAGAAGATTGTCAATGATTCAACTCTCAACAAGAGACTAAAGGACAAAGAAATCAACAAGTTTATGCCACCGTACGGCCTTCAAAGTTCATTTGCAGTGGCAGTTATAAAAGACCTTTAAATGATAAATGTAAAACCATTTAAACGAGAAAAATAACGGCCTAATTTATGTACAACAAAATGAGTGAATAACATATATGTAACACAGCATCAAACGACAACAACTGAATTATAGCCTCCAAACTTGGGACGGGCACATACTAGTACATTCAAATATTTATAGCATAACGAATTATTACAAGTATTACCAATCTTAATCCTTTTTGTTTTAGAGCATTAGATAGCAATAACATAACTTCAATACAAACAGGAGCATTCAAAGACCTTCCAGCGCTAAATCATGTGTATGTATTTACAGTGTAACCTGCTTTATTCGACACCTGAGTATTTCAAAATCTGCTTTAATCGACACATTTTCATTGTCCCGAAATATGCGAATCCTTGTAAAATATACTAAGTATTTCGACACGCTGCTTAATCCGACATTGTTTTCTGGTCCCCTAGTGTGTCGAATAAGACGGGTTTCACTTTTATTGTAAAACTAATCAGCAAGAAAATTGTTGGTATGCTAATGGTTATTAATCTAATGATGGAACTTCGACTTAAATAATTTCACTGCATGACGCAGTATAGAAACACACATGTTATATGTGTGACAAATATATATTTATTACGGGTACTCCTGTGTCATCTCTCTGACAATACTGATGACTGAGATATACGAAAGGACTAAAAAGTGGTATTACAATTGATTGTTATCAGTATTTTTTTCCCGATGACTGTATTATTGATGCTCCTTCAGCTAAATGCTTCACACTAAATAGGTAAAAACTGCATGAAATAGGAATTGGGTTCACAATTAAACCAGCATTATCCGTATTGAAAATATAAGATACCGATGACTATCAACAAACTTTATAATAAAAAAATACACAACAATCAATCTTATGAAATAGAAATGATAACATGTACAAATAAAATGAAAGTGGGGAAGGTTACCGAAGGTATCACATCGACAACAACCCGACTAAATAGCAGAAACCAGCGCAAGGCCACCAGTAAGTCTTCAAAACGATCAAAACATTCCGCACCTACTACCAGGTTTAATATCGCTCCTGATAGCAAATTGTTAGTAGTTCAGTTTAAATGGATGTCTTATTAAACTCCATACCTTATAAAAGAACTAAAATTTAAAAAAAAACACGCGAACAGAGGCTCATGACTTGGGGCAGTTGGGGTCGAACATGTTGCATTTTTAGAAATATCAAAACTCTCTATACACCTCTAGTCAATGTAGAGTAAACAAACACATATCAGACTATCAAAAGGAATACGTAAAAATATTAGTTGCAAACCGTTTTTGAATAAAGAAAAGACACAGAAAATGGTTTGTATAGACAGCAAAATAATGTCTTCCAGGATTGTCAAGTTTGTTCATAAATGGGATCTGGCTTGACATTATCTTATCAATAATTAAGAGTTAACTAGAACAATCCGGCTTGTTTATCTATATTTACTGAATAATACGAAGTCTATTTCGATCTGAATGACAACCGAATATTTGAAAACTAGTCTGCATTTTTTTTTTCGTGCGGGAATTTATTCAATGAGGATTTGTCAAACAGAAACGATTGAACTGAAGTATTATTGCTAGTTAATTTACAATGTATAACATGAATTAACTAAATAACAAATAGTCACAGAGAAAAATTGGTGAAAGTCTCATCTTTTTTGGAAATGTATCACTATGATAAATGTTACCTTATCGAAGCATAACTAATATTTTTAGAGGGCTTAACGACAGTAAAATTACTACACTACACACTGGAGCATTTGAAAATCTACGAGTGCTGAAGTCTCTGTAAGTATACTGTTCTTTCTTTGACATATTTCTTATTAATTTTAATTTTTTGTTCTGAAGAAAAATGAGTCATTCATTGGCAGAGTTTTTTCATTTTAGTACATCTTACATATATTCACAGTGAACGAACACATAAGAATAAACCCTAAAAATTTATGCAATTCATTTTCGGAAAACATTTACAAAGATCTCACAACTATGTGCATGGAAATAATCAATATACATGACATAAGCGTCATATTTTGTACTAAAATAGCCATGTAGGTCCGTTAGTGTTTTATTTTTTTTCTTCAATCTAATCGGAATGGTAATATAGACAAGAAAGGAACAAAAATACATGTTCGTGGACAACACAATTATTAGATTTTTTTTGTTATGCAACCCCCTACCGCTTTTAAAGGAAAACATACAAGACTTTATCTTCTGTTATTCCTAATGTTATAAATACCTATGCTGTACACAATAAACAATCAATAATTTATGCATCAACAGTGTAAAAAAAATACCAATTTTACAAAGTAAATGATGTTAATAAACATATGTATTCCTGAATATTTTGGATGACTGATATTTTTCGTCAGAATGATGATAATGATGTTAATGAAGAATATCAAGACCAAATAAATACTTTTATTCAACACATCAACGACTCGCATCCCTTAATTAAATATAAAATCACAACTGGCACTGAGCATGCATGTGTAAGAACTTACCGATATATATATTATGAACCCATAGACGCATATATGTCTACCTTAAGCTGGGGTCACACATTCACGATTTTTACTGCCGTCCTTGACAAGACCATTCCCGATTAAAATTTGTCAAAAGTGTGATAAAGATCCTGTGAATCGTGGATGGAAATTTAAACTTTAACTAAGATTTGTAAAACAAATAATTTAATCACGACAACAATCAGATATTGTTCAGGAAGCGTCGATATTCAACCGTTTCCAAGCAAATTTATCCCGATAATCCCGTTCTCAATCCGCTTCTTATATAATATGTATCTTTCGCCAGGTAAAATTCTACCGAGTCTGCCACGACTGCGTCCCGATTCTACCGAATGTAAGCCGAACAAGATCAGACAGTGACCAGACATTGAACCCACGCTGACGGAAGTTATCCGTTCGAAAACTGTCTGCATAATCGGGATGAATGTGGAGTGTCGGAACGTAATCCTATCACGGTCCGCTCTGTTCCTTTGCAAACGGCGTTGTCTGGTCTTATTGTGTTCTGTAATTGGCAGGACTCTGACGTGGGTATTATTGACGAATTTTGTATAAATAACGGGTTTGTTCCGGAATGGTTTCGGCAAAAACGGTTCGCAATCGACAAGATCTGGATGCAATCTGGACTCAATCGGCATAAAAGCAGAAATGGACATTTTCTCCAGATAATTCCCGTTCCACAGGGCACCGTCTAGAATACACAGAACTTTGTTAGGATTCTGATCCGATACAGCAGAATCTGTCACGACATAGACACGATTGTCATCCGACGCCGATCTATTCGGACCCTTCCCGACCCTTAGGAATGAGTTACGAACTTACACGACTGCGTTCAGACAATGATAGGACATTCTAGATAATTGTGGATAGTAATCCGATTTTTTAACTTTTCGTGTCGTATCGCTGTCTGATCTCAAACGGGAGCAATAATCGGCAATGTATGAACCCCGCATTAAGTTGTTCTCTCAAACTTGCATAAACAGCACCCCTACAGAAAGTGTTTTAACTGCTTTGTCTTACATGATCTTGCCTATTATAACAGTATATATTTTTTTCATTTTCTATCTGTATGTACAAGTTTAGATAATAACTCATATTTCAATTTAATAATTTTTAGTTTTAAGCAAATATGTGGATAGATTTTTTTGTCTTTACCCATGCTAAAACTAGCAGTGACAGACAGGGTAAGAAAAATACAATAACTAGATTTATAATTGCTTGCAAAAACGGATGACAACCTTTAACCATTATCAGGGTAACGGCAGCGATTTTGAAAATTCAAAAGTCAAAGAGTGCATCTTCCTTACATTAACCTTAATTCTCTTCGCGCCAAAAGTCGCATAAGGCCTCCACGATGCTTTTCCATCCTTTTCTATCTTTGCAGCTGTTATGGCTACGTTCTAACTCGTCCATTCTTGTTTGTTCCTTTCTCTCTCTGTTGTTCTTCTCCATGTAGTTTTTGGCCTTCCTCTGGTTCTTTTCCCTTCAGGTGCCCATTGTAGAGCTACATAGCTGTTTTCCCGCCTTAATATACGTATGCGTCCTATTCATGTCCACCTTCTCCTTCTGATTTTCGTAATTTCGTTTACTGTTTTGGTCGATGTCTTACTGAGCCATCTTTTTATGATCTTTCCTAGACATTGGTGTTCAACAGTATTAAGTTTCTTTTCTTCAATGTTTGTTAGTTTCCATGTTTCGCATCTAACAATAATACAGGTCTAACTAATGATTTATATAGGTGTATTTTTGTTTTCCGGACAAATCCTCTTGCATACCATATATTTTTTAGGCGATGTAATGTCCCTTTTGCTTTCTGTATTCTGTTTTTGATGCCACAACATCCTCCTCCCTCTTTGTCCATGGCTGCTCCCAGGTATGTGAACTTGTCTACATCTTCTACTTTCTGGTCGTATAATGTTATTAACTCTTTACTCTTTGTTTGCTTGGATCTCAGAGTTTTACACTTTTTGGGGTTAAGCTTCATTCCAACTCTTTCAGCTTTGATTGTTAATTTATGTGTTTTTTCATTAAGGTCGCTAAATTTTGAAGAAAGAAGTGCATGTCGTCAGCAAAGTCAAGATCTTCTAGAACAGTATTAAAGTTTCATCGTATTCCTCCAGCTTTGTCTGCAGTTGACTTTCTCATGATCCAGTCTATGACTAGTAGGAAAAGAAAACCTGACATTCTGCATCCCTGTTTCACTTCTGATTTTATTTCAAACCATTCTGATGTTTCTCCCTGATTGATGATGGAACACTAAAATCCTTTATTTATCTCCCTTATTGTTCTTATGATCTTGTCTGGTATTCCATAGCTCTTCATAAGATACCATAGACTCTATCGGTGGACTGAGTCAAATGCTTTTTCGAAGTCTATGAAAGTATTATTAAAGCTGTCCTCCATTTATTTGTTTGCTCGTGTATGTTTCGAAGGATAAAAATCTGTTCAGTTTTTCCTCTTTTTGGTTTAAATCCTGCCTGCTTATTCCTTAATCTTTTGTCTATTCCTTCCTTTTTGTTTGCATTCCGCAGAATACGAAAACAGGTAAAAGAGTCACTCCCCTTCAGTTATTACTATCTGTCATATCGTCCTTCTTAAAAATCTTACAAATCAATCCCTTTCTCCAGTCTGATGGCCATTTTCTTCTTCCTATAGGCTATTAAATATTTCTGCCATTTTCTCTGCTGTAAAGTCGATGTCTACCTTTATAAGCTCTGGTGTTACACTGTCTATTCCTGTTGACCTCATATTTTGTGTCTTCTTCAGTGCTCTTTTAACTTCACCCTTTGTCCATTCTCGTAGATCGATCGCATCTATTATAATTTCCGCCATATCTACATCATTCTCTGAAATTGGATTAAGAGGGTCATGCCTATTTAAAACTTCACTAAAATGAAATACCCATCTTTTCAATATATCATTTCTTTCACTGTTCAGTTCTTCTTCTTTACTTTTTACTCCTGCGTGTTGCCTCTTTCTTTCACCTGTTAGGATTTTAGTGATGTTATAAAGCTCTTCTGCCATTTTCTGCTTCTTTTTCTGCATCTTTAGCCATTATATTGTACCACTTTCTTTTATCCTCTCGGGCACTTGTCTTAACACCTTCATGTTTCTGCTTGTATTCCTCATTTAGTCTCCCTTTTAATCTTTCTGATCTTGTTCCTTCTAAATTATGTTGTTGGTTATCCATGGTTTACTGATCTTTTTACTGCTTCCAAAACTTGTTTAGCTGTCTCAATGTATATCTCTACTGCATCTGCATACTTCAACACTAGATCTTCTATGTTACCTTCTTCCAGTACTTGAAATCTGTTTCTCACTTCAATATTGTAATTTTTACCTTACATCCATGTTTTTTAGCTTGTTTAGGTCATATCTCTCTCTTTTGTATTTGTTATTGTCATCTTTATTTCTTGCCAGTTTGATTCGAATCTTTGACTTAACTAAGTAGCGGTCACTGTACACATCTGCTCCTCTCATTACTCTTGTGCCTATTGTTGTTTCCTCATGTCCCCACTTACCATTATATGATCTATTTGTTTTGTTGTTTTTCCATCAGGGGATTTCCATGTTACTTTATGTATTTCCTTCTGTGGGAAAATGGAGCCTGTTATGACGAGGCCGTTGATATGGCAGAAATTGCATAATAATTCACCATTTTCATTAACTGTTCCACCTCCATGTTTTCCTAACACCTCTTGCATATGGCTGTTGTCTTTGCCTACTTTTGCATTCAGGTCACACATTACTATAAGCATATCATTCTTATTGCAGGATGAAACATTGTCTTGTAGTTGTTGTTAAAGTTCTTCTTTCTCCTCACCTTTTGCATCATTTGTTGGAGCATATGCTTGTATAACTGTCAGCTTCTTATACTTTTAATACAATCTTGCTTTATCATTCTCTTGTTGATTGGTGTCCATTCCATCAATGATTTCTTAGCTCTTTCATTCATCATAATGGCTACTCCTTTGACTTGATGTTGATCATCCCCAACATAGATAACTTTGTCTCCACTTTGAAGCTTGGTTTCACCCTTTCCATCTACTCTCACTGATACCTAGTATGTCCATACCATCATTTTTCATTTCCTTTGCTACTTGTGCTACTTTTGATATATCTGCCATTGTTCTAACATTTCAACATGGCGCGACTATGGAACCGATCGGCTTTTGGGCTCCCTTTCGGCTTTTCCCCAAATGTTTCATGTTTGGTCCCTCAGCAGTACAGCAATTTTGAGTTTCTTAAGCGTTTTTGGTTCATGTAACAAGTTCTTTTACAGAGTTCGGTAGTAAGCCCAACGTCCAACCTCCGCTCTGGCGGGCCGTGTTTTCTCTCTGGGTAATCTATCCCGTAGATGATTGCATTACCATGCTAACGGATTGCATCTGGTTAGATTTCTTTCTGAGTCGTCTCCCATAGCCTTTGACTTTCCTGTCACCCACAATGCAGTAAGGCTATTGACACATAGCTGGGGTCTGGTTTGCGGGCACCAGGGCGTATCCACTCACCGATGGGCCTAGCATGCCTTGCATATAGGGGCAAAACCTCCTCCGAGACCTTTTGGTTTTGCCTCGGACCGTGAGATACCCAGTTTCCATCTTTCACCTCGTGGAGGATTCAATATCTGGGCCACATAGGTCTTACTGCATGATTGACTGTAATAAAATTAACGGAGAACCAATTTTCTTGCACCAGATGCGCATTTCGACAATACATGTCTCTTCAGTGATGCTCGTGGCCAAAATATTTGAAATCCAAAGCTAATATAAAACTGGTAAGGAAACTGTAACTGCCAGGAAAGACTCACGCACTCGGCTCTCCTTTTCACAGCAAGCTGCTAGCCAGTAATGAATGCTGAAAGTGAGAATGACAAGCACTGACACAACAACACACAGTCATTTGATGAGCAAAGAGTGCATCTACCGTTGCAACTTATCATTTTTGCAAAAGTTTCATAAAATTTGGGGCATTTTGAAACGTTTGACATTTTGCAGTTTCCATGGTAACGGTAACAATTTCCGAAATTCATAAGACAGGACCCACTTTGAGACATGTCATGTTCAATGCTGATTTAATATTGTTTCAGAAAATGCATCTTCAATTTTTTTACCAATAGTGTCAATGGTAAACTTTCGCCTTGTATTCATGACAATGACGCCCATTTTGGAATTTCTAAATAGTGTCTGCACATCTAGGCGAACCAAGTAAAATTTCAATAAAGATTCATCTAGTTACGTCTTATCATAGTAAAGATAAGGAAACAAAAAAAAACATAGAATAAACATATGTCAACCAAACACTGTTGATAGTGTCATAATAACACTATATCATGCACAATATATGAAAGTGAATCGAGAAATTTTCTTATTTTTATTTTAAAATTTCCAAAAATTATTTGGGAATCACAGTTTTCAATTTTGTGAATAGACATATTTGCTACTGATAGATCTGAAATTTTCAGATTTTGTTTTAAACAAATTTCCCTGCCAAACTAACAAATATAAATGTATTGAAAAAAAACAGTGAGCAATAAAATTGAGAATGAAAATGGGGAATGTGTCAAAGAGACCAAATAAAAAAACAACAGCAGAAGGTCACCAACAGGTCTTCAATGTAGCGAGGAATTCCAGCACCCGGAGGCGTCCTTCAGCTGACCCCTAAACAAATATATACTAGTTAAGTGATAATGAACGCCATACTAATTTCCAAATTGTACACAAGAAACTAAAATTAAAATAATACAAGACTAACAAAGGCCAGAGGCTCCTGACTTGGGACAGGCGCAAAAATGCGCAAAAAAAGCTACATTTGTGATATAAATTAAGGCGGACATCCTGATAATTAAGCAATGAATCAAAACTACGTTTTTTGGTTTTTCACAACCAAAAAAGACTTTGAAATGACGTGAAATTGACAAAAAAAAAATCACTGTAATGAAATATTACTGCTGGAATACGTAGCTAGTTAAAAAATGAACGTCGTATTTTATAACTGTCATCAATTCGCAAATAGCGGTCCTGTTTGTTTCATTAATCGAGTTATGAACACATTTCATTTGATTAAACATCTCTAGTATACTATAATACTGTATTCATGCATTTTTTTCAGTTATTTATATGGCCAAAACATAACTACAGTACACAGAGGAGCCTTTAAAGACTTGCCCGCGCTGTTAATTCTGTACGTTTAAAATATAATAACAAATTAAAAAGCAGAAAACCCCATTTCATGTCAATCAGGGGAGGAATATGTTTTTTTTATATTTGATATGAAGGAAAATAAACCCTCATGCATACAATGCAAATTGTATTAGAACCACACAAATGATAATAGAATGTAGAAAATGTGCATCTGAATTGGTATCATACTTTTTGTAATCTGATCTTTTAGTAATCTATCATTTTGCAGGGACCTGTTTCTTTTTAATTTGTACGTTGTTTGATTTTTTCTGTCAAATGATGATTTAGAGAGGGTTTAAAATGAATCGTTTTATATCCTCAACTGTTACCAGCTTGCAAAAGACATCAATTTAATACAGAAAACTAAACACTTGTTTTATGTCAGATTTCAAAACAATAATAAAAACACACAACTTTAAACATACGAGAAAACATACGTTCACTTACATAAAATTGAGAATGGAAATGGGGAATGTATCAAAGAGACCACAACCCGACCATAGAAAAAACAACAGCAGAAGGTCACCAACAGGTCTTCAATGTAACGAAAAATTCCCGCACTTGGAAGTGTCCTTCAGCTGGCCCCTAAACAAATATATACTAGTTCAGTGATAATGAACACCATACTAATTTCCAAATTGTACACAAGAAACTAAAATTAAAATAATACAAGACTAACAAAGACCAGAGGCTCCTGACTTGGGATAGGCGCAAAAATGCGGCGGGGTTAAACATGTTTATGAGATCTCAACCCTCCCCTATACCTCTAGCCAATGTAGAAAAGTAAACGCATAACAATACGTACATTTAAAATGTTACATGTGCATTTGCCATTTGGTTGTATTCTATGGTAAACTTAGTGTATTTCTGGAGTATTTAGTGTTTATTGTTGAATACGTTATTTATAATCATCGATAAATGTATGCAATACAAATTTCAACATAGGAATTTCGCTCATTGTATCGTTTTAAGGTACTGCCAACACGCTTGATGATATTAAACAACATTTAACATCTAAACTAACGTGTTCACCTATCGCTTTTGGTTTCTATAGAAAAATTCTCGTTTCATGTTTTTCGTGATATACCCTTTTACGTTAATACCGACCAGCATATAACAACTGTGTACATTAAAATGATTGATACATTTTGAAACAACAATAACTATGTATCATTTAATGTTTGTGTCGTTTGTTTGTTGGATTATTTTCTGTCATCTTATAGCTCTTCAACGGTATCGGTACTTATACATCCTTAGATTTCAAATGTTTGGCTTTTAAAAGTGTTCTTGATGAAGGTAAATCGGGAAAAGCGCAATAAATTATTAAACGTGTTGTTTTCAAATGATTGACAGTTGTTAATATTTGTTGAATAACATAAATTTCATCAATATTTCTGCACCAAAAAAAATACCGACAACTTAAGTCTATTTAGCGTTGCTTAGGAGTGAAATATTTTAAGATCGAAAAGTTATATTATGTACTGATCAAACAAAAAAAAAAGGAAATGTAACATCAACATTTGAAGGAAAGTATAAATATAGTACTGTAGTAAAAAAAAATATATAATAATTTCAGATCTAATTTTTTTCATGTGTATGTAAAATTTAAAATACAAATGGTATTTAAACATTAACTATCTAAAGTTTCCTTCGTTCTTTGAGTACATTCGACACTAAAACAAAGATCACTTAATTTTTCTAATGATAACTCACAAGATAATGTGAAGATTGTTCAAGGAAAGACATATTTTGTGAAACTTATCAAATACATTTTCTATTGTTTAACATCGATTGGTTAAGTGTCAATGTATTGTTCTAATGATACAAATTGTGCAATGATTAAATGTCCCACATGCGTAAATGAAGTTTTTTAAGTAGTCGAATTCATCTCGACGAATCCATTTTGAGATGTTCATTTCGAACATGGCTCATTGCGTGGTATATTGGATTCTGAAATAAATCTTAACCAGATCGCTAGCTTTTCCTGCCAAAGATCGATGGATTAGGCTTAGTAGTCAAGTCTATCCTTACAGTTAAAACTTGTCGCCAAAATGTCACGAAGTACGTTTATAGTGACAATACATTTTGCAAAATAATCAACAAAATATATTTCAGTTTTATTGTATATCAATTATTAATTTATTATGTGTCTTGTTTGTAAATGTATAAGTATATATATAATTTTTAATGTATAATTGTTATGCTCTTGTAGCACCATACGTGTGCTTAAGTTGTAATAAATTGTCTTGTCTTGTCTTGTCATATTTTTTTCTCATTGCCAATTAACACAAGCCGGCGTTAACGATGCTGAATTGATGTCAAGCAGTTAATCAATAATGTTTGTTCAACCGTCAAGTGATATCTGATATTTACACTCATGCATACGATTCGACCTAATATAAAGGTTCAGAAAAACCTTTTAGTCATTTAATGATCTTCCTCGATATCATGTTCCTGTTGGCATGCTCAAATTGTTAGGGTCATATTCAGTAAAATTATTTAAACAAGATTACTATTTTAATATTCATTACATTGAGATGATTGAATAAGTCGTTTATTTCAGCATAAATAAGAAAATATATACCTTAATCCCTTGAAGAAATTGAAAACTACCACAAATTAGTTTAGTTAAGAAACATTCACGTCTAAAATAAATGGAACCCAGTGTAAATGGTCATGAGACTTAAAATTTTAACATACTATTTACAGTTGCCTTGAATAATAAAATCATCATAGATACCAGGATACAAACCAGGATATAATTTTGTATTTACGCCAGCTGATGCGCGTTTCGTCTACAAAAGACTCACATAAGTGACGCTCAAATCCGAAAACGTTTTAAAGGCCAAATAAAGTACGAAGTTGAAGAGCATTGAGGACCTAAGACGCATTTGACATTCATGCTAACCCAAAAATTAAAGAAAATAAAGAATACAATTGATTAAATGTAGAGACAAAACCAATAAAAGGGCATAAAGTAAACAAAATTATATACCAGCGACAATCATTAAACTCACATGAAACTACAATAAATTCTATAGAATAGATTCATAATATTATTCATCTTTTTTAGATACATGAGTTTAAATCGAATTACTACAATACAACAAGGAACGTTTGAAGACCTACCAGCACTCCGCGTTTTGTATGTATACTTCTTTCAAACAAAGGTTTACTGTGCGTAAAGACATGCGTTTATTACGTCTACATTGGCTAGAGGCATTAGGGTAGAATAAAATCTCACAAAAAAATGTTAAACCCCGTCGCATTATTGAGGCTGTCACCGGTCAAAATTTTCTGGTCTTTGTAAGTCTTTTTTTTTAATTTGAGTTCATGTTTATGTGTTGTAGTTTAATTTGACGTCCATTTGCACTGAAAAAGTACACACTTTTATTAAGAGGCCAGCTGAGGACCACCTCGGGGGCGAGATTTCATTATCACAATAAGGTCAAACGAATGTTGTTGTCGGCATCCTGATGTTTTATCATTCAATTGAAAATATATGTGTAATTATCAACTAACAATTAAAAACAACAAAATCGAACACCAAAGGTCTAAAATGTGTGTTGTTAAAAGATCAAACACATGAAACGAATGGACATTAAGTGTCATATTCCTAACTTTCTGTACTTTAAGATGATCATGTATTATATGTGAACTTGATACGGAATATTTATCAACACCGTGGTGGTACTTTCTAATGATTTTTTTAAGAAAAGGACGAGACGTTTGGTGACATACATCTAGTTCATTATGTTTTTGTTCAGACACTGGTGACGTTTTATAAGGTTTGAGATGCAAGCACTTGAATACCGCATAAGTTAGGAATTGTATATTCCATATGCAGTTGTAGTTGGGTAATTGCTTCTAAGGTGGGTGGAAATTGATAATTACAATCGTCCGTTTAACATATGTTATGGTATTGATATGTTGTTGATGTCAAATTCGAGGTATGAGTTTAAAAATTGGACAGAAGAAGCCAATTTGTTGGTGTTTTTAGATATCTGATTCTGGGAATATCGTGAAAGGCCCCAATCCGAACAGTTTGGATTGTTAACGGAAAGAACATTATAAATATGTCTGAATATGAAACTATATGATTATCTAGGTTTAAGTAGATGTGGTATGAGTTCCAATGAGATAATTCTCCATCTAAGTCACAATTCATAAACTTAATCCATTTAAGGATTCAAAATTCTATCAGACACATAGAGCTTTGGCTCACACCGAACAGAAAGCTATGAATGGCCCCAGAAATGACTACTGTTATACCATTCAAACGGACAATCTAATCTACATAAAAAAAGACACGAGATGAACCACTCGAACAAACGACAACTACTGAACGTCAGATATCTGACTTATTTAATATCGTGGTTTGACAAGTGTATTAAGGAGCTTCTTTAAGATGGTTTCGCTTTCTATACTTATTGTATTCAATCACAAATTGAAATCCATACATAAATGAAAAGGTTAAAAAGTGGAATATATTTTTATTTTTAATATCAAGTAACCCTATAATAAATCTACATCGAAGCATTCATAGATTTCTTTTTTTAGACAGTTGGATGTCAGTCGTATCACTGTTATACAAAACGGAGCGTTGAAAAAACTTCCAGCTCTCAGAGACATGTATGTATAAAGCTTAACAGGTTTAGTTCCGTGGTAAAAAAAAAACGAGGGAAAACATCAAATAGGAGAGGAAAACAATGAAACTAAAAAAACACTGAAAAAAAAACGGACGACAGTGCAGCACACAGAGAAACGAACTAAAGAATAACAGCTTTTATTTTCCTGACTTGTTACAGGTAATTTCAAGGATAACTATCCCTTATAGTATACCTTTATACTTATAACAACAACAATACTCTTGGGACGCATCTGCGTTCAGTACTTCTACAAGTCATTGTTGACACTGAACAACACTGCATCATTCCTAATTGTAAAGCTGATGGCTACAAAACCTTTGGAATTTGAAAAATATATTCTCAAATCAATGACAATTAAACTACAAAGTCTTACTTTACTTTAGGTTACGATGTAAATTAACAAATGTCGTCTTCATATTATCATGTAGTTGCATAACCGTTGCGAATTGGTGTACATTTGTGAAACAAAAGGCAGGCTAAATAATCATACATTTTGTCATAGATCAGAATTAAACCACATACAAGCTACATTTGTTAACAATATTAAACCAACCGGGTACATCAATCCTTTTATTGCAAGTTTGCATCGTCGAAAAATATACCATATTACCTTCTTTTCCCAATTTGCTTTGATGACCATCTGATTTGATATTTAAAAAAAGGCAACAGTAATATACATGCACCGGTGTTCAGATGTCATAAACCATTTGACAATACACAAATCTGTTTTACGAATCGAAATCGATGAAAATACTATGATGCTGACTGTATTATTTCGTAGCATCTATACAGTCAAACTCAAAGTTCGAAAATAAACTGACCTGGCTAAAACAAAAAAAAAATCAATCAGACAAATAATAGTACACAAGCAAATTCAAAGAAAACTAAAGACTCAGCAACAAGGACCCCACCAAAAACTTCAGGTGATCTCAGATGCTCCGGATGAGTAAGCAGATACTGCTACACACGTGGCACCCATTTAATAATGTAAGTCGGTAGGGGATTGTAGTTGCGACATCACGAACATATTCGATATCATTCGTGTATCTGTTATTCTACAAATGTATAACGGCCAACTAGTGATCAAGTCCGTAAAATTAACGAAGGGATGATTTCAACTTGGAACTCTTAGTTTGATAGTTTCTTTGTGAGAAGCAACCCTCTGAAATGTTAATGATGACTCTGTTATACACACAATAGACGGTGCAATATCTCATGCATCTCAAGGATGATATAATGAAAAATTATTCCCATAATGCATTAAGTGTGTTTTTACATTTTCCCACTAGAAACAGTTAAATTTTAGTATTTCAAGCGTGGAGCTTGTTCAATTGTTGAGAGTTGATAATTGCCATAGTACACGAGTTAACATTTCAGAGGGTGGGAGTGAAGAATTTTTGTTATGTGTGATGTCATCAAGCATGGTAGTTTTTATTCACGACGTCACAATATGAAATTCAGAGGACATAAAGGCAATTTGATGTCACAGTTAAAGAAGTAGGTCCAGTAAGACCCTTTTTTGGCCCCAAAATATAGCAAATTTACAAAATTGTCAAAATGTAAATTTTTAGTTGTTAATTGGACAGTAGAATGCTTCTGCTACATCAATTTGGGCTGATTTTGATAACACAATGCACACATATCGGGTACTAGCACCATTTAGTCATGCTATATTACTGAAATCTTAACAATTTTAGCATTTTAGTTAAATTTTAGACGGTTTTCGTGTAAAAAAAAGTGGCCGCATTCGTGTTCATTCTTAATATTGAAATGCAAGTTGTATTTTATTATAATACATAACATATATAAAGGTTGAGGATGAACACGGATGCGGCCACTTTCATTTTTGACAAAAACCATCTGGATAATGACATTTTTCGGCAAATATTTGGTAGATTTTTTATATTTCAGTTTGAATCGGTGCGTTTTTTTTATGACCAAATCAGTTAAAATCTTTCCAATAAACTAATTGATTCAAATAAAATAGACACTTAAGTGTTTAAAAAGTGGTCAATATCTTTCGTCAGATGAACAAAAAATTTGAGGCCAAAACAAATCCTTACCGGACCTACATCCTTTCAACCCAATTTCCAAATAAAGGGATTTGTTACTTGTTAAAAAAAATCTATTTTTCTCATACCGATCAAGAGATGAGAAAATTCACCGAACATCAAAGAAAAATATACATTCATTTGATTTGGGGCTAGCATGTACAAGTAAAATAAACCTGGGATGAACATTTAACCCCCCTGTTTAGACTGAACAAGAAGTTTTTTAATTCAAGTTCAGCCTGTCTGTTGTTTTGTTCATACTATTCTCTTGAAGTCAACGAAGATCTTTTAAAATTTACAGTAGCTGTTATTTCCCTATCATTGCTATTATTCTGAAACAGCTCTTGTCATCGTAAAAGACTGCAGTGACAATTGTTCGTTCATTTGTAGTATTTTAGTCAATTTTCAGACTCATTCATTGTAATAAAAACAGCTATTTTCAGACGATTCGATTGCGTTCAATTAAGATATTCTATGTGTATGTTCTGTCTATGCAATAGACAGTTTAACCTGTAAACATGTCACTGAATTCACTTGATACCCACTGATTCACTAAATTCCTTCTGAATATTGTACAAGCGAAGTAGCTGAACAGTACTGAAATTACACCAGCTAATATTTTTGATACTAGTCCTGTCATGTAATGATGTCAATTTAATGTTAAATTTAACATTGCCATGAAAGCGCGAGGTTTGGCATGCCACAAAACCAGGTTCAACCCACCATTTTTCTCTTAAAATGTCCTGTATCAAATCAGGAAAATGGTTATTGTTATATTAGAGTTAGTTTAGTAGTTTACCTCTTATATTTGATGTGTTTCTCTCAGTTATAGTTTGTAATCCGGATTTGTCTTTTCTGAATCGGTTGATTAATTTCGAACAGCGGTATACTACTGTTGAATTTTTTATCAGGTCCTTTTTTGATATAAATTTCAAGATTACAAAAATTTGAATTTTTCGAAAACCTAAGAATTTTCTTATCCCAGGAATAGATTACCTTAGCCGTATTTGGCACAACTTTTGGGATTTGGGGTTCTAAATGCTCTCCAACGTTTTACTTGATTACTTTATAACTATTTTGCTCTGAGCGTGACTGATGAGTTGTATGGGGACAAAACGCTTGTCTGGCGTTTTAAATTAATATCCTGGTCCATTTAATAACTATGAATTTACTGTTTAGTTTCTTCAGACTGTTAAAATCAAAATGACCATATCAGACTTTTTTTTTACATCTCACAATGGTATGCTACTTTTCTTTTTTTTTAATCATCACCTATTTTTTGTAATCTTGTATTAACATCGTGTCATAGATCTTATTCATTCGTTCAGTGTAAAACAAAATTGTGTAAGATGTCTTTTAAGTTATCTTGTAAGTCTTTTGATTGTGATAAGCCATTTTAATTGATATTTTATAGTGTGTTTTTCTTTGTTATGATGAATCACTTTATTCAAGTATATGTAATAGAATTAAAATACAATTAATACAATTCTTCCTTTTTCAGATATTTAAATGGCAATAATTTAACTACAATACAAGAAGGAACATTTAAAGACTTACCAGCGCTCTTTATAATGTATATTTATAATACTAAAATATATTCCGTTCGGAATCTTCGTAAAACATGAACATAGTCTTCCTGAGGCAGCATATGTTCTATAATATAAATTAAACATACATCACTAGACTTTTACACTGTAATCGACCTTTCTAATGTACTAGTTCTAATGTACAGATACCACAGACCGATAAATTACTTTTCTAAAATTTGATGCAACCGAACGGTTTTGTCAAGTTTAATTTGGTGTCCTCACTGACATCCGCGTTTGAGAAAAGACGACTTCTTTCAAAACTGGTTGGGATGAATTAATTGAAGGATAAAGATAACAACTCAACACAAATGCCAGGCTTATAATTCAAATTATAGAGATGCGTTCAGACTACGTTGGATGCATTGATGACGCTACAATCAGTTGTCAGTTATCTATCTGCTTAAACTATCTGTAACTTTTTAAAAAGGAAACCAATTTTCACCTACATGCAATCATCAAAGATATTCATTGCTGGTTGTCATGAAGTTGTAAAAGAGAGGCAAAAGATACCAACAGGATATTAAACAGCGAATACTGCAAGATACTGTCGTAAAATATTTATAACTAAAACATACCAATTGCAGATAGCATGTATAGGCGGCAAAGAAATAACATCCAAGCTTTTCAATTATACTGTAAATTGAGAATGTGTCAAAGAGACAGCAACCAAACAAAAGAGCAAAAAATAGCACAAGACCACCAATAGTTCTTCGAAATAGAGCGAAAATTCCGCATATTTAAATTAGATTCAGTCTGCCATTTGACATACAGGTGAACTAATTCCGTAAAAATGGACTTCACAATTAAATTTTTAAAAAATAAAACCGAAAATGCTAACAAATGCTTGATCCTACTGACTTGGGATGGGCGCACAAAAGTGTGGCTGGGTTTAACATTTTTTTTTTTCAAATATCAACACCCTTATTATACCTATTTTGTCTATTTCATTCACCGAGGTGATTTGAAGAAAGTTTTAAACATAGAATAATCCATGATACATGAACAGTTTTTAATTCCTTTTGAACCAATGATTTTTAAGGACGAAACACTACGTTAAACCCTTCCTCGACAAAGCATTTCTCTTTTTTTTTCAGACAGTTACAAAGCAGTAATATAACTACAATACAAAAAGGAGCGTTTGAAAACCTACCAGCTCTCGCATTTTTGTATGTATAAAGTTTCACAATCTTTAATTCGGAAGTGGATCTAAATGCATATAGAGTAATAATGATCAGGTTTTGTTTTCCTGAAAATGTGTAATAAAGGATATCAATCCAAATGTGTACGATGAAATGATGAAGATTGTAATGATGTAATGGGTATTTCATAAAAATATTTCAAGACAAACAATGTCTTTAATTTCTTGTTTATGGATCCAAGTATTATTATAGTTCATTAAATGTATACTGTTATACAATAATTTATTTGACAGTTTTTCTTTTGAATTGTATAACATTTGTCTTTGTGTGTTTTTGCCGATTGTGCTTTGTGGGTTGTACACATTGTTGAGTGCCCTACGGTTGTTAATTTATATGTCAGTTGGTCTCTTTGTGCAAAGTTGTCTCATTTGCAATCATGTATTTTGATGTATTTGCGCACATTATTTTTTTTACTTAAACATGTCTCAAAACATCGACTAAAAATTCACGCTTACTTTTGCAATATTGAAATACACGCGATGTATACATTTTAAATTTATTTATTGAATGTATTTCAAGTGAAGTTTAATATCTGCTTACATTTCCGAATCGATGACAACAAATATTGATATAATTTATATTTTAAAGAGTACAAATGTTTATTTCATTTGTTTAAAAACATACGGAACAAATAAGAAAACATTATAACACGCACATATAGTGTATTTACTTCTTCATTCAGAAAGGCAGTTACACAATTTCAAAATTATCATTTATTGAACACATTTCAAAGCTACCTTTTTACCATCAATGTGCTTTGAAATAATCAAAATAACCACCATATGTTAAAAACATTTTTCTTTATTTACAAGAGTCATCTTATTGTTTCCTATTCATCATTAATTTAAGATAAGCATGTTCATTTCGAGCATCCACCGAAGCGAGGTAAGTACGATTTCGAATTGAATTTGCAGGGATAAAGGTATCGAAGATATGCATTGATTTTGTCTAACATCTTAATGACGTATTATAATATTCTTTCATTTGTTTTCGTAAGTTATAACATTTACTGTTAGATCATTTTTTGGTTATATCAATTTGACGTGCATCGATACTTGTACATTCCGTCATTGTGTTAGTAAGCTATGGTGAATTTTTGTATTCTTTCGCATTGTTAATGTGGATTGCCTTTATGTCTTTTTGTTTTTGTTTGTTTTTATATTTCAATTGTTAATATAGTTATTGAAGTTATGACACTCAATTGACTGCTGAACTCCTTTTTTGCCATTTTTGCCGATTATGTTTGTTTTGTTCACATATCGTTTTCAATATGATCATGATGATAGAATTTAATGCGATTGTCATACAAATAAAAGCTTTTGATGGCTATTACACCAGATTTAAACCACCATTTCCTACATAAAAAATGCCTGTACCAAGTCAGGAATATCACAGTTGTTTTCCATCCGTTGACGTGTTTAATCTCTTAATTTTGCCGTTTGCTGAGGGACTATATTTTAGAATTTCCTAAGAGTTTAGTATTATATTATTTTATATTTTTCTAGTGCTTCAACAAAGATCAAATGGTTTTAGTCTATCAACATATGTTTTTGAACTTCACAATTTGCTTTCAAACAAAGAAAACTTGACACTTAATAGTAACATCAAACTACCGGGAAATATAACTTAAATTCAGACACAAAACAAAAAAAACAAAGCCCAATTTTAAAAACAATTATCGTCTACAGCATAAGAATTAAAACAACACTACAATTAAGCGTATATAATAGAAATGATATAATTTTCTCCTTTTCAGATTTTTCGGTGGCAATAAAATAACTACTTTGCAACAAGGCACATTTGAAGACCTACCAGCACTCCGAACCATGTATGTATTATAAACATATCATTTTTATCCAGAAGCATAAGTACTATATAATCTGTTTTTGATAATGGAAAAATTAACCCGAAGTTACTATTGGCATCTATTTAAAGTATATTTATCGCATACCGCCATCATGCATTGCAAAATCACAATACAAAATCAGTCTAGTTATTTGCCCAAATATGCAAATTTTGAGACAGATTTGCAATTTAATGGTTAGACTGTGTAATCAAATAAAGAAAACTTGGTGATTTATTGTATCATCCAAAATATTTAAACAAATATCCTTTATTTTTGTTTTTAGAATCATTTTTTTTTAATGAGCCATTAAAGGGGAAATAACTCTTTTAGTTTAAGTTCTCAATTATACTGGACTTTTGTTTTTACTTGAAGCAAGAAAAGAAGTTCGATGACACCATTTTTATTTTTATTTTCTTAAAACTCATATAAAAACCTATCTTCTCACAATTTATTTCAAATTTCTATCTCATAGAACATTTGTTATGCACACAAATGGTTTTTTTTATGAACAATCTAACCAAATTAAGGCAATTTTAAACGACTCATAGAATGAAAAATAACGGAGTGACCCATACTTTTTAATATATTTTTTTAAAAGAAGCATAGTAAAATCTTTATTTTGGAAAATTATAAGAAAATTCTGTCTCAAAAAGTATATACTTTTGATCTACCTTAAATGGTTCAACCATACCAATCTACTTTTGACCCCAAAAAGGTAGATTTTTTTACTTTTGATAAGAAACATCATTTCTGATATCATATGACTGCTTTATATGCACAGATGTCTTTCAAATAAAGGAGATAATTATTTACTTCCGGTTTACGAAAGTCGACTTTTGGTGTCATTTAGGAAATAACTGTATTGTATTTTAAGCTCCGACGGCATCAATTGGGGATTTAATGGTTGCAAATTAAGTTTACTGGCGACGCGTTAGCGGAGACAGTAAACGGGTATTTGCGACCATCAAATCCCAAATTGATGCCGTCGAAGCTTAAAATACAATATTGTTATCTCCATTCTAATGAAACTGACAGAAAACAACGTTAAAACATGTATTTAAAATCTGTCATATGCCGTCTGCGTTTGCGCGTACGTCCCATAGCATCAATTGTCAATTGATGCCATGTAAGAAAGTGACGTTATCCAATCAAAATGAACGTTACAAAGTTGTTGCATTAGAATTAAAGATAGTGGTACAGGGAGTCTGAAGATATAGTTTGTATGTTATTTTCCCTTGAATTACGACAGAACTAAGTACTCGCCCACAGATTTCAAGTTTAAATTGTTAAGGTCATATGTCATCCTATCACCAGGTAGCTGTGGCCCATATTTATCATTGTTTCTCACAACAACCAAAACATTGATTATCAGTTTTTTGTTTACAGCTTTCATAGTTCGAGAAAACATGCAAACATTATAAAAAGTCAAACTAAAGAATATGACCTTGACCTTTGTTCTTAACCTAATTTGTCATAATATAACTAAAAATTATCGAATTAATAGATCATACGGTTTATGAGTAACACTTTCCATACCAATACAATAAATAGTGACGGAAAGATAACTCCTGTTAAATGTCAACAGATTGTTTTGCTCCAAATTGTTTAATGAGGATGTGTCGAAATTGTTTTTGATATCTTATTTGGTTACTTGACCATTGCAACTGTAGTATTTAATGTGTCGTATTTGTGAAAAATAAAATTGAGAATGGAAAAGGGGAATGTGTCAAAAAGACAACAACCCGATCATAGAGCAGATCTAGACAACAGCAGAAGGTCACCAACAGGTCTTCAATGCAGCAAGAAGTTCCCACACCCGGAGGCGTCCTTCAGCTGGCCCTTGAACAAATATATATAATAGTTCAGTGATAATGAACGCCATATTAAACTCCAAATTGTAAACAAGAAACTACAATTAGAAATAATAAAAGACTAACAAAGGCCAGAGGCTCCTGACTTGGAACAGGCGAAAAAAGGCGGCGGGATTAAACATGTTTATGGGATCTCAACCCTCCTCCTATACCTTTAGCCAATGCAGAAAAGTAATCGCATAACAATGCGCACATTAAAATTCAGTTCAAGAGAAGTCCGAGTCTGATGTCAAAAAATGTAACCAATTAAAATATAACAAAATGACAATAACACATAAATAACCACTTTCTCCTAGCAGTTAACTGACATGCCAGCTCCAGACTTCAATTAAACTGATTGAAAGATTATGTCTTCATCATATGAATATCAGGCACAATCCATCCCGTTGGGGGTTTAGTATCAAACCATCATAACATACATGAGAAAAACATAACCCTTGTCATGCCAAACACTGGAAATGAATGTAAGTCATGTTCTTAGTAAGAAAATTATCCTATGATGTGAGTTTATTCAAAGTTCAAAACAAAGAGGTTCAACAAAAAAATGAAGTGTACCGAAGTATATTTACCCAATTGAAAGGATTTATCACAGTGATTAAAACTGACACCAAAAGTTGAAAAGTGAAACAAAAGAAAATATTTATTAAACAGGATGAATTTCACCAGTGCAGTAAAACTTGTACCTTTTATTTTCAACGTTCGGGAGGAAAAGGTATTTCCAATAATCCGATTAAAAACAACAGGAATTTTATTTTATTATATTTGAATATACATGTATTTAAAACATTAAAAAGCATGTTATTAGAACATTTCCTTGACATAACGAAAGAGTAATTGATTTAATAACAGGAACAAAAATTATTTGGTGTGAAATCAAATAGTTGTAACTCATAAGTATTCATTGATTAAAACTTTATTAAATATTAAAAAAAAACCAAAAGGGGTAAATTAAGAATTTTGTATACCTGATACGAATATAATTCATTGGAATCCCTCGTTTAGAGCTATAAAACCCTGTTTAATACCCCATTTTCTTCATTTGAGTATACATGTACCAAGTCAGGAATATGACAGTTGTCCATTCGTTTGCTGTGTTTTGTCATTTAATTTTGCTATTTGATTAGGGACGTTCTAATTGTATTTTCCTCGGAGTTATAGACAAAATGTAGACCAACTAATTAATAATCATAATAAAAAACAATAAATAGTGAGATTGCATTTAAACATTTTTTTGTCATAGATATAAAAATAGTTCAACTATATATCAACAGGCCAATGCATTCGCATCCATTTACAGTGTCTCTATAATGTCCAAGATAAAACATTAAAGGGCAACAATACTATGTTTCCCCCAGATGACAACTGGGCTACAAGACGCAAACTGTGATTAAGTCATCTATTATATTGCATTACGTCTTCAGTTCACATTTTGTACAATCTACAACTTCTCTTTTGACAATATCTGAAAGAATACAACACACAGCAGAAAAAACATCAAGGGTTGGATAGGGTGAGTTTTTTTTGTTTCTTGAATTCAATTAATTACGCAATGAACTAATCATGAAAAGAGTGCAACATGTATGAGCGGTAAACCCGCTAATGTAATTATGTAGGTAAACAAAAGACCCTTAAGTCCTTCAAAATGTCTGCATAAGAAAATTGATATCTTCTTTTTTATAAGTCAGAAATGAAACAGTTGCATTTTGTTATTCATTCGTCTGATGTGTTTGCGTTTGTTTTTGCCATTTGATTTCCGTTTTGAATTTTCCTCGGATTTAATTATTTTGTTTTTATTTTATTTTTACAGTATTCTATGTTTGTAAGAGAGTGCTTATCCCTTACTACATGATCCCACTGGTATAATTAATGAAGAAGGGGGTTGATTATAAGCTTACATATATCAACTATTTAGAGTTGTTTAATTTGATCACGTTCTAGCAACAAACCGTTTAATGAAATGCACAGATCACCACCTTTCGTTTATTATGACCCATATCTCCATATAGTAAAACTGCTTTACAGTAATGGTTAGACTGGACTGGACAAATTTACAAGGTCTGCATTTAATAAAACGGCTTTGATGTAATAACTGAACTGAACCAGTTGTGCATCGTATAGTTACAAAATGATATAACAGCAACAACCCTTGGATAGTGTAACTTCCCCAAAAAAATATGTATGGTGTAATGATATATAGCATATGGTAGAATGGTAGAAAGTGTATTGTGCTATGGTGTATGGTGTAAGGGTAATTGTGTAAGGGTGTATGAGGATTGGTGTGATTGTGTAACGTGTGTATAAAACATGGTTATGAATTTGTTAAACTATACTACATACCTTATACCTTAATCATGTTAATAGACCTTATTTTGCTTAAATTTTTTTTTTTAAATAAAAAAATAGTGTTGTATTCCCACGCTTTCTCTGCAACTAAATTGCATTATGAGTAATTTCGGATGAAGTAGATAGAACGTGTAAGGTGTATGATGCAAAGAGGTAACGTGTATAGTGTACATTGTAACGGTGTATAGTGTTACTTGGAAGTTTAAAATATCGAAGGTCAGTATCACCAAGAGGAATAATGAACTTTTTGATGAATCCAGAACACATTTGAAATAGTCGTTTTTCAACTTTTATGAAAAGGCAACCACTGAAGACTTTTATTTTGACATTTTTCGCATGTATTCTAAAAATAAATTCATAGTACTTTATTACTTTTGCTTTCCTTTTCCTAGACTGCAATTTTGTGTTACTGTAGATTGAATTGAGTATACAAAGTAATGATGAATAGGAGGTCCAAAATATTGAAAACATTCCTACTCATTTAACTTGAAACTGTAAATCGTCGAAGTTTAGATATAATCTATCTGGCATGCAATTACGGGGACCTCAATATCGTCCAAGACAATGAAGTTGAAACGTTTTTTCCAGAAAGGACGAACATAATATTGCCCTCCATTTAAAATACGTAAGAAAAAATAAAATACTGAGCTCAGAGGAAAATCAAATCGGAAAGTCCCTAATCAAGTCACTAAACACGTCAGGTCACCAAAGAGGCTCATTGTTCGTTTTGTAAAAATTGGTGCACATTGGAATCCGCCGATAACTTTAAATTTGATTTTTTTAAAATAAAAAAAAAACATCTATCCAGAAATAAAATAAATATAACAATCTAACTAACGTTTTTTTCATTCCCTAGAAGTAACTTGATATTTACGAAAATTCATGTGTATAGTAATAAAGATATTGGAATACTAAACTAAGACTTGAAAGATCACAAATTTAATAAATTATCGATCTCATCAGGTTCGGATGTCGAGTTATTATAGTAGAACTAAATATTACATGTCTTACTATTCTTCTATCTTTTTTTCAGAGATTTACCTGGCAATCCAATCATTACAATACAAACTGGAGCATTTAAAGACCTACCAGCGCTATATCAATTGTATGTATAAAGTTATAAAATCGTTTATTCATTTGAAAATATAAATAAGATTATCCAGGTTAACTATTTAGATATTTAACTTACATATCCTACGAAGGGACAGCGACTTTAATGTGTACAATGCATATTTCAGTACTGAAACGCACATGTTATATATGCGATAATTATACCTTTCTTTCAGGTACGTCAGTGTTCTCTTTATGACAATAGTGATGGCTGATTCAATAAATCACATGACATACATGATGATATGAAAAATACATAATGGAAATGGGAAATGTGTCACAGAGACAACAACCCGACATAAGAGCAGAAAACAGCACGTGCAGATAGTGTGTCTACAACACAGCAGGACAATCGTGCAAATGTGTACTTGTTAAAGTAAAATGAACATCAAACTAAACTCCAAAAACATATGAATGAATCTAGTCGGAAAAACAGACGATCAGACATAGTCACCTTAAGATGCTATCAACTTTTATGCAACACATTAATATAAATTTATTCTTTAAATACGAGTCGGATTTTTTCTTTATGAACATTAAATAGTATGCACATTTGCAAACAAAGATACTTTAATTAATTCATTGACCAAACAAACAGGTATCGTGTATTTGTTTGAACTTTATCTTTGTTTCACCAACATTGTGTATTATCATCAGTTATTTGCATGAACTTGTTATTTTTCATATTTTGCATTTTCAAGTAGGTTTATATTTATTTGTTGCAGAAATTTGGGTGGAAGCAACTTAAAATTCGTCAGGAATGACACTTTTGCATATATCACCAATTTACGTGTTCTGTAAGTGTTCCGGTCATAATTCTAATATAATTCATTTAATTAGTTCAATTCTAATCTAGAACAAATTTAACAGAAAAACCTTCAGCATTAGCGTTTTTCTTCGTATGACGTAAATTCATTTGCGGGTAATTGTATTTAAGAATGTACTTAGGTGAGATTTTTGAATTTGTGTCAAATGTTCGGACTCCTTTGTGTTTTTCCATACAATACAATGTTAAATATTTTGCCCCATAACACCCATTTATTTGTTCATATAAGACTTAACAGCTCATGGAATGTCATTTACTAAAATGTTAGAAGATTCTTGATTTTTTTTCTTTTGTTTTGAATCCCAAATAATACCAATGCAAAAATAAGGTAAAAGTCAGAGACAGCTTTTTCCCGCAATATTTTCAATCTTAAATATCTCGAAAAGGAGCCATGAATTATCAATATTTTTAGCTTATTTTTATCCTTAATTGAAGCTCTGCCAGCTTATAGTATCAATTTAAATTTCTTAATTTAATAATTTTCACCTAACCTCACCTACAGTGGAGATCACTTCTATCCTCTCGTTAGAACTGTCAGAATAATCTGTCATAGAACTGTTCTAACCTGTCCTAGAACAGTTCTAGCTAGAATAGTTCTACCCTAGAACTGTTCTAGGTAGAACTGTAAGGATCAGTTCTAGGTAGAACTGTCAGGATCAGTTCTAGGGTAGAACTGTCTAAAACTGTTCTAGGTAGAACTGTCCAAATCAGTTCTAACCGTAGAAATGTCAACAGAACTGACTAAATCAGGCAGGACTGTAGAACAGTTCTAAATGACGTCACTGCAGAAAGGGCACTTTAGAATTTACAAGAAAAAATTAGTTCCTTTACTATATATAATAGCAGATTTTTCTATATTTTTTACTGATCAAAAGTTACATGTACAAATATCGAAGTGGACAGGAGGTTATCCAACTCGTCGGAGAAATATTTTTATAAGATTGCAAATGAAACATCATTGTTTACGTTTCTTCGTTCCCCGTTTTTAACAGTCTCTTCGTAAATAAAACTCCGCATTTAATTCAAGTAAATTTAATTTTAATTTACATTGTTTGCCTTGGATTTAAATTCATGATTTAAGATTCTGTTTTGACAAATGTTCAAACGAAAATTGTACAGTGGATGAATTATAGGATATTAATGAAAGCAGTGTTGTTAAACTTAAAAAAACTATGTACATTTGCATTATCTCGTTGCCAAACTTATCCATTACGATTAGGAATAATATCTGGGAGTCTGGAACGTCAGAAAAATATACTCGATCTGAACATGAATGAAATATTTGCCACTGGACGTTAGGCTACAAACAAAACCAATCATTTTCCTTCTTCAAATTATATTAACAGTTTAGTCAGTATACTATTCTAAGAAGAGAACTTCTCATACATGTACTTTTCATTTTAAAATAAAGTACATGAATCAGTGATGTGAGTGTTGGATGATGCCGTGAAATAGTTTTGTTAAAAAAAAAACATCATGAACTACTGACTTAAAAAGTCCCTTTTGTGACGGTTCATTATTTAATAATTTAAGTTTGGATATAACGGGTCTTCTGACGTTATTTTGTTATCAGCGCCCATAGACATAAGTTAGTCATGTGACCGTAACGTCATCAACGTTTTTTCATGGTTTGGCAAGGTTTAAAATTGAATTTAGAATTAAATTAAATTAAATTATTTAAGAAATGACAAATATTTTTTTCTGTCTATTCGAAATAACAAAAAAAAAATGTGGTGCACAATGTTAAAAAACCCGCTACGCGCATTTTTCAGTGTGCACCAAATTTTTTATGTTATTTCTTCAGACAGAAAAAATATTACTGTCATTCCTTAAATAATAATATTATCAATACAGAGAGGAAATAATGGCGCTTTAAATTGATGTGGACAAAATTTGGTGTCCTCTTTATCATACCATATCTGTCCTGATATAGAAATATTATTGGTTTACAATGAGGCCATATATATTTACATGTTAAAGAATATTTTTTCAGTTTTGGTTGATGCGGTCAAATAATTTTGTTATTAAAACGACTCAGTCTGATATATCGAAACTACTGAAATTTGTTAACAATTCAATATTTTGAATAAAAAGAGGACACGCTGTCATTTGAATTATACAATCCATCGTGATCGGTTGTTGTCTGCTCTATGGTCGGGTTGTTGTCGCTTTGACACATTCACAATTTCCCTTCTCAATTTTATAAGTGATTTACTATGCCATGTATGCAGCTATATAATTATCTATATATTAAGATTAACATAATAAAGTGTAAAATATACGGTCAGTTTTGGTTGATGCTGTGACATATAATCAGTATTGGTTGATGCGGACAAATAATTTTGTTATACCAGTCAGTCTTAGGGATGAAAACTACTGATATTTGTTTATGATGCAATATTTTGAATAAAAATGATAAAAATGAGGACAAGCTGACATTCTAAATTGATGCAAAAGAAATTAGGTAGCATAGTGTTCCAATATTTCTATCATTTGTATTATACAATCCATTCTTACATAACAATATTACAGATTTACTATGCGACTATCAGAGTTACATAAAAAAAAGAGCAAAATGGTTAGTTTTGATTGATGCAGACACATATGTTTGTTACATGAGTCAGTCTGAGGTATGAAAACTACTGATGTTTGTTTCTGGTGCGATATTTTGAAAAAAAGTAGGAAATGCTAGCACTCTCAATCGATCTGAAATTTTTTTTTTTTGTGGTTGTTGATTTCCAATATTGCAGTTATTTATATACTACAGTCCCTCTTGACCTAAAATTATAACTGAAGTACTGTGCAACTATATAGACTCGCATAAAAAAAGGAAATATGGTCAGTTTTGGTTGATGCGGTCAAAAGATTTTATTACACAACTCAGTCTGAAGTATGAAAACTACTGATATTGGTTTACGATTCAATACTTTGAATAAAAAGAGGATATGCTGGCACTATAAATTCATGCGAACACAATTTTGAGGTCATTGTTTTCCAATATTGGTGTAACTTGTATATTACAATCCCTCTTGACCTAACATTATAACTGAATTACTGTACAGCTATATAGAGTTGCAGAAAGAAAGAGCAAATAAGGACAGTTTAGATTGATGCGGTCAAAAGATTTTATTATACGACTCAGTCTTAAGTATGAAACTACTGATATTTGTTTTCGATTCAATTCTTTGAATAAAAAGAGGACATGCTGGCACTATAAAATCATGCAAACAAAATGTTGAGGTCATTGTTTTCCAATATTACTGTAACTTGTATATATATTACAGTCCCTCTTGACCTAAAATTATAACTGAATTACTGTACAGCTATATAGATTTGCAGAAAGAAAGAGCAAATAAGGTCAGTTTAGATTAATGCGGCCAAAGATTTTATTACACGACTCAGTCTGAAGTATGAAAACTACTGATATTTGTTTACGATTCAATACTTTGAATAAAAAGAGGACATGCTGGCACTATAAATTCATGCGCACAAAATTTTGAGGTCATTGTTTTCCAATATTGCTGTAACTTGTAGATTACAGTCCCTCTTGACCTAAAATTATAACTGAATTACTGTACAGTCAGCTATATAGATTTGCAGAAAGAAAGAGATAATAAGGTCAGTTTAGATTGATGCGGTCAAAAGATTTTTGTATAACAGGTCCGTCCGAGGTATCAAAAACTACTCGTAAACAGATATCACATTTGTTTATGATTCAATATTTTCAATAAAAAGAGGACATGCTAGTACTATAAATTGAGTGCAAATAAAATTTTGAAATCATTAATGTTTTCCAATATAATTGGTATCCTTGTCTAAAAATAAACTGGATTCCTGCAGTGTGCAGCTAAAAGTATATAGATTTATGTGATGAAAATGGTCAGTTTAAATATATAATGGATCAATGGCAGATCCAGAGGGGGGGGGGGGGGGCGGGGTGGACCCCCTTTTATTGGACGATCAATGCATTTGAATGAGGACATTTAGTTGTACCCCCCTTTTTTCTGGGTTGGCAACCCCCTCTTTTTAAAACTTCTGGATCCGTCCCTGGTGATTTGGGCCGGTATAACGTATTACATTAAGGTCAGATAATTTTGTTATGTAAAACGAGCCATCCTGACTCCCCGAATGACAAATGAAAAAAAATTGAAATAATAATGCCCCCCCCCCCCCCCCCCCCAATATTAAAGGCTTAATTAATGTTAAAAAAATGAAAGAAAAACAAATAATTTATGTAACACATCAAAAAAAGAAATCACTGAATAACAGGCTCATGACTTGGAACAGTCACATACATGCAGAATATGGCGGGGTTAATCATGTTCTCTTGCCGACGGAAAATTTGAAATAAAACCGGCAAAATAGCAAAACTCTTTATAATATTAATCGCTAATTTGCCGAAGCTTTTATATTTAGACAAAGAGTTCTTAAACTTAAACTAAATCAATTCTAGCCGTAGAATTTATAATTCAATTTTAGTCGTAGGATTTATAAATCAATTCTAGCCGTAGAATTTATAAATCAATTCTAGCCGTAGAATTTATAAATCAATTCTAGCCGTAGAATTTGTAATAAATTCTAACCGCAGAACTGTTCTAGAAGTAGAACTAACCAAAGATATGGTCAGTTCTATGTAGAACTGTCTGAAACTGTTCTAGGGTAGAACTGTCAGAATCAGTTCTAGGTAGAACTGACAAGATCAGTTCTAACTAGAATAGTTCTAACCTAGAACTGACTAAAAGGTGTCAGGCTGACAGTTCTACGTACTGTCCTAGAACAGTTCTCCTGACAGATTATGACAGATTTAAAGAGAGGTTAGAAGTGATCTCCACTGTAAGTACATCCTTATGTTCGTTTTTGTGCATGTTTCGGAGCTCTAATACATTTATTACTTTTTCAATTCATCGTAATAAGAATAAAGGTTATGTAGTGTTGTTTTTTTCAACTGCATTGTTTAACACAGTGAAATCGGTAAAGCGTTTACAGATAGGTTACGACACAGGTGGATTTACGTTGGGAGAAACTTGTAACATACATTATTATGTATATCTCTGAGTTTGGGCTAAGTATAGATATATCTTTAATTTTATCACGGTGCTGTTTACAAGAAAAGAAGCACGTTAGAATAAATGATTTATAACCATATCCTCAATGTCTGAACTGTTATTTTAGTATTGTATTATATTTCTTTTATCGAATTTTCTGGAAAAACATAGGCTCAGTAAGGTTTCAGTTCAATCTCAAAGTTAAATTTTTAAAACTATATTTGTATTGTTAAAAGTAATTTTGTTATTTTTTCCTTTGCAGAACGTTCTCACCATATGTAATCGGTAGACAGCCCATATTCACTGATTTATTTTTCTAGATAAACTCATCATAGATACCAGGATTAAATTGTGTATGAAAGACATTCGCTCATTACGTAGAACAAAGGCAGTTGTGAATACCTAATATCATTTTCGTGTTTTCATACATCACACATTGGTTTTCCTATTTCTGCTTTTTTCATTACCCTCTCATAGTCCTTTTTTAATATTTGTATCGTAGTAAAGTAAAATACTAAATTAGTAAACAATATCTGCATAATTGATTATTTCTCGTCTAATCATTAATTTTATGAACAGGCACCTGAGATTATTCTGTGATTGTAACGTTCCCTTTTGGTCCTGGCTAATAACAACATCGTTTACTAATGACAACGTATACTGCTTGGATCGGCCTGGTAAGCTGTCCAGTCTTAAAGCCAGTGATTTTGGTAATTGTACCTGTAAGTATTGTTTTAAAACTGAAAACATTTGTTCGGGAAGTAGTTCCTGATTTAATCAATTTTGATTCATTGTTATCGCAAATATGTAATAAATATTCTGTATGGGTTTGATTTAGATTGGTAGTGTAAATCTTATTCTTTATTTTATCCATTTGCTGTCGCTTGAACCTATGCTTCGAGCTGTTAATTGCCTGAGGTATGACTGACCCTTTGAATAGTCATCCGTTGAGAGTTTCGAAAAAAACACTTTTAACGAATTTAAAAATGATTGTGGTAAAGATAGTTAAACTAATATTTATATAAATAATTTTTTCTTACAAGTCAGTAAAGGCAATTGTAAATGGTTAATCCCAAGGTTTTCTTACGAAACACAATAGTTCTCGACTTTTTAATATAACAATATAAACAAACCGATAAACAATAAGTCAATTTAGTTTTATTTGCACAGGCCCTGTTTGGCATTAAATCCTCTTTCTTTATTATTTTTAATAAAATATTTCAAATCATGTTTTGTTATTTAATGTGTTTATTATTCGTTGAAAATCTGAACATAGAAGAAGCACGAATAAAGCAATGTTATTGTATGCAAGTATTAATTAAACCAAATTAAATAAATTACTTTAAAAGAATATAACACCGGCGGAAAAAAAATGCATACGTTTCACTAACGGAAAGCATCAAAGCACTAACTATTTACTTAAACAAAGGTACAATAACCGGTACGTCCAAGATAAAGAATATAAGATAGTGGCCGGTTTGGTCTATAAAAGGGGGCTTCAACGCATTCGTAAAATACCTATTCGGTCGAAATACTCATGATCTGGCCCGTTCACCGCCATTCGAGTACATACCTATATGGTTATACCCTACGCGTATGGTTGAATCATAGAAGTACACGCATATAATAACTACCATACGCGTATTATCCCTAAACTCATATAGTTTAAAACCTGTCCATAGTCACCGTAATATAATTGGTATATTACATTTAAGAATGTGCACATTTTCTATAGAGATAAACCCCAAATATTCCAACTGCATATGAAAGGTTTCGATAAAAATTGTTTATTTGTCCACAGACAATGCTTGTCAGTATACTGATTACTGTTCAAATGAAGGATCTTGTAGTCAGGACAGTTCTGGCGAATTATCATGTGCATGTGCTGTTGAATGGACCGGTGCAACATGTACAGGTAAGACATTAAAACAAAGTTATGCTCATATGGCACGGACTACTTTATGAATGTTCAAATTAATTTTCCAGTAAGTCAATGTCGAAACTTCGAAATTTCAAATAGTTGCGTTTATTAATGACTTCAGGGCAGGGATTAAATGTACGTATATCCTGCATCATGTTTCACTACTATTAGTAACTTCTATACGATCAATATAACAAGCAAAAAATCCAACATTAACACCATGTAGGCAACATGACCAGTATAAGACATAAAATTGAGAATGGAAATGGGGAATGTGTCAAAGAGACAACAACCCGACCATAGAAAAAACAACAGCAGAAGGTCACCAACAGGTTTTCAATGTAGCGAGAAATATCCGCAATCGGAGGCATCCTTCAGCTGGCCCCTAAACAAATATATACTAGTTCAGTGATAATGAACGCCATACTAATTTACAAATTGTACACAAGAAACTAAAATTAAAATAATACAAGACTAACAAAGGCCAGAGGCTACTGTCTTGTGATATTTCATTTATAAAAACAGTGTCAAATTAAGTGTTTGTGTACACATTTATTTTGATATCTAGCAAAACTAAAGTTATGAATTTCCAAAGTAAATGTGTAGAGGCAAACATTAGGTTAAGTTTAAATGTAAATACTGATCAAAGGTACCAGGATCATAATTTAGTACGCCAGACGCGCGTTTCGTCTACATAAGACTCATCAGTGACGCTTATATCTAAATATGTATAAAGCCACCCAAGTACAGAGTTGAAGAGCATTGAGGATTCAAAATTCCAGAAAGTTGTGCCAAATACGGCTAAGGTAATCTATGCCTGGGATAAGAAAATCCTAAGTTTTTCGAAAACTTCAGTTTTTTAAACAGGAAATTTATAAAATGACCAAATTTTGATATTCCTGTCAACACTGAAGTGTTGACTACTTGGCTTGTGATACCCTTGGGGACGAAACGTCCACCAGCAGTGGCATCGAACCAGTGGTGTAAATTGTTCTCAAAGGTATCAGGATTTTAATTTAGTACGCCAGACGCGCGTTTCGTCTACATAAGACTCATCAGTGACGCTCATATCAACATATTTATAAAGCCAAAAAAGTACATAGTTGAAGAGCATTTAGGATCCAAAATTCCCAAAAAAGTGTGCCAAATACAACATATCTTATTGTTCAATAATGACAAAAGGATTACACACTATAAATATAAGATTACTATAGAAACAAATTGCAGATTCTATTTCATAGCTGGGCATTTATTAAAACAAAGACAATGATGATTTTTCTCATATGAATATAGACTCTGAAACAAAAAGAATTTTATATAATAATCAGCATACATTGCTATTTTATCATTCAGTTTGACAATTTACCAGCTATGAAAAAGCATTCCATCCTTTGTATTTTTATTTTAGTTATGTCTTATCTTTTGGTTATTTTTTGAAATAAAGTGTTAGATCGTCAAATCTTGTAATCAGATGAAGACTTGATGCAACAATTAGATTAACGTCACAAGCACATTTCATTACGTGTAATGTTTGCACCTGTATCACTCTTCATAATGTTCCAAGCAGCACGATTTGCAAGGAAGAAACTGAGTGTGTCTAAGATCAGATAACTGAGTTTATTGTACAGATAACCGTGCTAATCTTTACTATTTGTTTTTCGTTACTACCTTTTCATACTTTTTAATGAGTGTAGTTTGTCTTCAAAGAAGCGCACGCCTTTATGAACACATCTTCTTTTAAATGCCACAATGTGCTTATTAAAATTATTATCCACATTGATGTACTTTAAGACACATTCGAGGTTTAAATATATTTGTACTTGTATTTTAAATGCAGAATCGGCAAATCATTGCGTAGAAAATGTGGACAACTTTTATACTAATTGGAGTAAGACAGCAGGAAGCACACTAGCTACCGTAGAATGCACTGGCCAATACACAGGTAGTGCTTCAAGATATTGTGGTAGCGATGGAAAATGGCAAGAGCCGAACTACAGCAATTGTACAAGTAACTCAATAGAACATATTAAAGAAGAGGTAAATCCTGTATATACTTTGGTTACAAGTGTCTTTCTTAAGTGGGGTATTTCTATATTTACAGCATATAACGAAATACTATATCAGGTCATAAAGAACATACAAGAGAGTAGTATGTATTTTAAATAATAATGATTTATTCTCATAGCGTTAACGTTGTCAATATGATATATATAAAAAAAACTATTAGATTATTTCGGTATCAAACAACACGCTATAAGAATCATGGTTATTCTATATTCATTGTTGAATATTTCTTTTTTATTATACAAAAAATGGTATTTGCAATTAAACATGCAGACATATCTACCCTGCTGTTCATAATCCTGGGATTTGTTTACTATCAAACTTCAGGGAACTAGAAGACGCAATAGTAAATGCATGTTGAATTGTTCATCACAAGTCATGATAAGTTTAGTTTTTCCTTTTATATTCGATGTGTTTCCTACAGTTTTAGTTTGCAACCCGGATTTGTTTTCTCACAATCGATTTATGACTTTCGAAGAGTGGTATACTACTGTTGCCTTTATTTGACATGAAATGACATCTACAAATCAATAAAATAATAAGATAGGAATACTTGGTATTGATATATAGATTTTGTTCTAGGTGTTGTTCATATAGAATAACCATACATTGTCTCGAAATATTAAGGTTATTTGTACACGGCTTAGAAACAGGTAGAAAACGAGGCTGTGTATATATTCTTTATATACTGCAACTCTTATTATTGTTCTAAATGAAGTATTTAGGGTAAAAACCATCCTTTCTTAATTTTGAGCGAAAGACGTAAAAATTCCGCGAACCTGTATGTTTTATTGACGTCATAAATAAAACTCTACGAAAACGCAATGCCAACGTCATAAACAATGCGATATACGGTCAGTGACTGTATATTACATATGAATATACGGTCAATGCAATTTGACAGCTAAAATAGCATAGCTGCAGTAAATACATGTATATAAATTCATATACAATGATCATATCGTTCTCTGACGACTACATGATGCTCTTTTCCATTGAGAAAAAAAAAACAACAAAAAACATACATACATACAGTGTTTATAACTAAAAAGGCACATACTAGTAGCTTGTATGTGCCTCTTTCAGTGTCTTTCATACGTGGTATATTTCCTTTAAGTATCACTGTAATGTGAAGGTCAAGATTTACGAACAAAAGTCAGTATTATTCCATAGTTTTAATAGTGCGTTACACATAATAATTTGTGATTATCAAACTGTTGATTTAGAATTAACCAAATTTTGTCAATTTTAGGTAAGTTTAAGATTTGAGCCGAAAGGTGTTGATATGAATTAACTTTAATACAATTATTCTTTCAAATCTTGATATGATCTCATTATGACTGAAACAACATGTTTATGACCGATCTATAGGCATTATGTTTTCTTGTCTGCTCATCCGTTCATTTATCCGTTCGTTTGATTGTCTCTTTCAGGTTAAACATTTTGGTCGTGGTAGTTTTTGATGAAGTTGAAGTCCAGTCAACTTGAACCTTTGTACACATGTTCCCAATGATATGATCTTCTTAATTTTAATGCAAAATTTGAGGTTTTATCCCATTTTCACGGTCCACTGAACATAGAAAATTATAGTGCGGATGGAGAATCCGTGTATTATGAACACATTCTTATTTTTAGAATCATTATATTTAGATTTTTATGGTATCTCATAAAAACTTAAAATCCTTTATTGAACAAGACTGTAATTCGTATCCTTTCTTGATTAACCTTTCATTTAAAACAAATTATTCCAAAGTTTTTGAGAGTCAGGGAATTAATAGCTTGTTGTTTAAAATGAACAGTTGTTTATTTAAGATGTATGAAATTGAGAAATGGATTATGTCAAAGAGACAACAACCCGAACAAAGAGCAGATATCAGCCGAATGCCACCAATGGGTCGCCAACTCAGCGAGAAAATCCCGCACATGGCGAGTGTCCTCAGCTGCCCCCTAAATAAAATAATGTACCAGTTAAATGAAAACGGACGTTACACTGTTTACACTTCGGTTTTTAATGTCACTTTGTTGTTATATATATGTCTCGTTAAATAATACTCCTTGGTTTTTGATATATGAAATAACAATGTTATGTTCTTACAATAGATAATTGAAGCTTACCTTGTCAGCAATGTTGTGTCTATAACTAAACACATATCTTGATTATTGGTGTCGCTGCACATAGTGTTTGTAACGTATACCATTCAAACTACTTGTGCCTAAATATATAATTTCTTATTTTGTTGCTTAGTATATTGATAAACGAAACACTGGTGGTGAAAACTATAATTAATTGTAAACAAAAACAACGTGCGCTAGTGTCTTCGTTGAAAGAGTAGGTTCGATAAGGCCATACAATGGCCCTCTTTTTATCTAAATTTGAAATTAGGATTTATTGACCAATACCACAATGAATCATAGCTTATCCATTAACGAAATAGGAATTGAGCTTTTTTGTTGAAAAATTTACGTTTCTGCCCTTTTACTGATGACATCACAAACAGTACTCATTTTTGTTTTCCACAAAAAAATCAAAGGAAATTGATTATTTTGCATGGATTATTAGAAAGGAAACATAGAGCGCATTTTGGATGTCGAAATCAAACGCGCGTCTGGGGTACTAAATTATAATACTGGTATCTTTGATAAATATCAACGCATTAGAAGAAAACTTTGACACAATTAGTCCTTTTTTTACTTTCTCATATGTCTTTAAGACAACTAAAAATATATTTTATCTTGTGCCAATCAATTTTATAATCGGAGCCAAAAATAGCCCAAATATGGCCCTTACCGAACATACACTAATTGCTATTATTCGAAGTACCATAACGAGTCTGAGTTCTGATAAGATGACATACTTTTAAATGATTAAACGTCTTTTCTTGGTTTGCAAATTGCTATTTGATCTACTTTTATATTGGTGTTTTTAAATCACTTTAGACAGCTAAGCTATTGTCTGGAGACAATATAACTGATTCTGTGACCATTATCCTGGACGATCTAGAAAACATAACAAGAGATAATAATGAATTACGGTCAGGTGATCTACTGACGTCATCAGCTGTACTGAATGATATTGCCAATTATGTTACAAACCACACAGAAGACCTTTCAGTTGATCAGCTAGAGGTTTGTTACTTAGGTTATGCATAAAGTATGCAAAATGTTCACATGTACATAGTGGTCATTTCTCTACCATTTACTTCATATTTCTTATAATTAACAAATATTGACATTTAGAGAATTTTAATAAGAATAAATAAATCTTGAAATTGTATCTAACGATCTATCATTAATTCTATTTATTTAATCAAAGTCATTTGTCTGTTTCAGATCTTTGGATCTCTATGCGACAATTTACTTGATGAAAGAAACCATCACTCGTGGGAAGAACTTAACAACGAGGTTTATATTCATATAATTTAATTTTGGATGTAACGCGTCTTCTGATTGACTGACGTTATTTTGTTATGAGCCCATAGACATAATTTAGTCATGTGACCGTGACGTCATGAACGTTTTTTCAAGGTTTTTTACGGTTTAAAATGGAATTTAGAATTAAATTATAAGAAATGACTGTAATATTTTTTTCTGTCTATTCGAAATAACATAAAAAATGTGGTGCACACTGTTAAATAACCCGCTACGCGCGTTATTCAGTGTGCACCAAATTTTTTATGTTATTTCTTCATAGACAGAAAAAATATTACAGTCATTCCTTAAATAATATACATTGAGATAAGGAAAACATTATAACATTCTCTCCGTCGTTATTCTGTCATAACGTTTTAAATAACTTGCACAAACGTCTATGTGTCGTTATTTTGTAAGTCGTAAATCATGATTATGTTTAATTAGAGAAAGATACCGATATAAGTTTCATAATCAGGTTGATATAATATCAATTGTAAGTTGCAAATATTCATTTTCATGTTTTAAACACTTACAACTTATTTAGATTATTTGCATACACTACATGTAGGAACGCTAAAACTAAAAAATGTAAATCAAGTATGTTATATCTAAATGAGGGACGAAAGATACCAGAGGAACAGTCAAACTCATAAAACGAAAATAAACTGACAACGCCATGGTTAAAAATGAAAATGACAAACAGAAAAACAATAATACACATGACAAAACATAGAAAACTAAGGAATAAGCAACACAAACCCCCAAAAAACTAGGAATAATCTTAAGTGCTCCAGAGGGTAATTAGATCCTGCTCCACATATGTGGCACCCGTCGTGTTGCTCATATTATAACAAGTCCGGTCAATAGTCTTAATCGGGTAGGTCACATTCATGAAAGGGAAAGGGATTGTAGTTACGACGTAAGGAACATATCCGATATCATTTGAGACTGTTATTCCATAACGGTCAACTAACTCGTGGTGGCGTCCGTAAAATTTACGAAGGGATGATTTTAACTTTATCATTTGGAACTCTTGGTTTAACAGCTTCCTTGTGAGTAGCAACCCTCTAATAAGAAAATCATGATAGAAAATGCAAGCATGGGAATACCGTATCAATTGGGAGATATATACCCCGCTTGCGGGTGCTGCTTGAATGTTGCTACTTAGAAATGGAAAGTTCACAGTTGGAAAGCTGAAATCATCGCTTTTGTCGTAAAGTTTTGTTTTCAAACGACCCTCATTGTCAATTTCACAATATAAGTCAAGATATGAGGCCGACTTAACTGTATCTGTTGTATTCTTTATCTCTAGTTCGATGGGATAGATGAGTTCAACATAGTCACCAAATTTTTAATTATTTAGTGACAGAACATCATGGCGATAATCACCAACAATCAAATCAATTAAAATGAATGAGCAACACGAAATAAGTACCTGATATTACCCAAGTTTTTGAAGTTTTGTGTTGCATGTTTAGTGTACTTTTTGTGTTTGTCAATCATGGTGTTGTCGGTGTATTTTCAACTTATGGGTTAGAACGTCCTTTCAATATGTGTCACGTATCTTTTGGTGTTAACAAATAATACTAAAAAAGATACAAAAGTAAGATATAAAAAAAAGAAAGACCAGTAATGCATTGGCAGAGAAATAAAAGCAAGCTGAAACAAAAGAAAAAAAGAAACACGTTATTATAAAACAAAGCTCCATATCAAAACATAAGAAAATAAACCTCTATAAAAGGACAAGTTGTAAATAGTGCAAATATTTGTCCGACATATATTTTATATTCTGGAATGTCCATTTATTTCACTAGGGTTTAGGTGGTGTTACTTCACTAGTAAACGCAGTTACGGAGTATAGTAATGCATATAACGATGTTATTGACGGTGAATCATCCTTAGTGGTTGCAAAGGAAAATGTCGGTAGGTTTTTAAGCTCTGGTGACTTATGTTTATTTTATTAGTTCCATTTTAAGTGTGTGTGTGTGTGTGTGTGTGTGTGTGTGTGTGTGTGTGTGTGTGTAATTGTGAGTATACATACCTTTATGTGAAACTTAGCATGTTACACTTGAAGTAATGAAAACTGGGATGACCATTTGCACATTTACTTTCAAAAAATACTTACATTTAATACTAATTATCCAAGAACGTTTCAATTGTTCTTTTATCTCATTTCATTTACTAAACATGCTGACTTAATGAGTAAAATATTCCTTCAAAATAAATAATTGCAAATACATTTACCAATCAATTTTACAAAAGGAGCATACAACTTCATTTGAACCAAATGTAATGTGCAGTTGTTATGTTTAGTATATTAATTTCAATAGTCAATTGGTAAGGAAAAGGCGAAAGATACAGGAGGAACATTCAAACCCATAGATAAAAATTAAACTGACAACAGCACGGCTTAAAAAACCAACAGATAAACAAGAGTATACAAGAAAAAAACAAAGAAAACTAAAGACTAAGCAACACGAATCTCACCAAAAACTGGAGATGATCTTACGTGCTCCGGAAGGGTAGGCAGATCCTGCTCCATAAATGGAAACCGTCATGTTACCAAGTTACTACAATCCCGGTAAAAAGTCTAATTCGGTTGATCAAATTTGTGGAAAGGGAACGGAATTACAGTTTCGAAATTATAAACATATCCGATATCATCTGTGAAACGGATATTGCGTACCGATCAACCAACTTGTTATGGATTCCGTTAAATACATGATCGGATGATTTCAAATTTATCAATTTGGAACTCTTCGGTTAAACGGTTCTTTGTTGCAGCCGTCTATCAAAAAAATCATGATAGAAAATACAAGCCCAGGACTATCATAGCAATACGGAGAGATATACTCCGTAATTAGTGTAAACACCGAAACGTCATAAGAACAGTTCATTAAAGTTAGGCGATATTATACTACTATTAACAGTTGTTTAAAGGATTCCTATACCTTTTTTACATTTTTGAATATTTTTTCATACTATATAATATTTCAGTAATGCAAGTAGGAAAGGCTAGTTCGGGTGAGATAACTGTACCTGACCGCATTAAAACATCTGACTCGTGGATATCAGATTCAGCAACTGAAATTAAACTGAAAAAGAATATTTGTAGCGGTAAATGAACATTTATTTATTAATAAATTATAGCAAGATACACTAATAATGAAAGCAACATGGAGCAAATATATTCAAGTATTTAAAATTATGAACGAAGCACGTCAATCAACATTTAAGAAAAACAACTTATTATTGTCAAATTATTTTTGTAAGCATCAAAACTAGGTGCAAAAAAAGTAGGAAAACTAGTTTACTGTCAATATTGCCGTCGCCTGTTGCAATTTTTGTCATGAATTTTGCCACTATTTGATATTTAGCTAGTAGATCTGTTGTATATAATTATTAATTTCATTTCATTTGGTCATTACATGGATGGTTTGTACGCACTAAAGATATAAATACTAGCTACCTAATAAAATTGAGAATAGATCAAAGATAATTTGGAATGTTTCAATGAGACAACAACACGACCATAGAACAGACAACAGCGGAAGGTCCCCAACAGGTCTTCAATGCAGCGAGAAATTCCCGCACCCGGAGGCGTCCTTCAGTTGGCCCCTAAACAAATATATATACTAGTGCAGTGATAGTGAACGCCATACTAAATTCCAAATTGTACACAAGAAACTAAAATTAAAAATTATACAAGACTAACAAAAGTCCGGAGCTTCTGAATTGGGACAGGCTCAAAAAATGCGGCGGGGTTAAACATATTGATAAGCTCTCAACCCTCCTTCTATACCTGTAGCTAATGTAGAAAAGTAGACGCATAACGCGGTTTAAATTGATGGCATGAATCTGTGCACAAAGTCATTCGGCAATTTGATAAAGCAGTTGAAGTTACGACCGTAAACACGAATCACAAATGGCGTTGCGTAATCAAATTTTTTTGACGTTGCAGTGTCACTTCACGTTCATCTGGCCATTGATTGTCGATAACAAATTCCGTTTACCTGTATTATTGTTTCTGAAGTCAAAATGTATGGTTCCAGAATGTCACGTTTTTCCTAAGGGCTGAATCAGTTTTTCTATTCCTCAGTCTTGGCAATATGGAGATGAAACATTTAAAAATGATTAAGGTGTTGCTAAAGATTAAAAGAACTGTTTCGCAAAGCAAAAAAAAAAAAACTGACGAAATATTTTATTGGTTCAAAATTTATCTTCAAGACATTTGTGCTACTTCGAAAATCTGGTATGTTCAATATCCACAGATAAGTCAGATGTTGATTTATTCTAAAGAGAAAGAAGTATGATAAGCATGAAAAGTAGTTGTACAAGAATCAAACATGAAACACAAAAATCGTTTTAAGAATCAATCAGTATACATAAATAATATATACTACCAACAGTTAACTGACATGCTATCTCCAGACTTCAATTAAACTGATGTCTTTATCATATGAATATCAGGCACAATCCTTCCCGTTACGGGTTTAGTATCATACCATCATAACATATATGAGAAGAACTTAACCCGTGTCATGCCAACAACTGGTTTTTAAATAAATGTGTTTAGTTCCGATGCAAAGACCCTATAATTATAATTAATATTGTAGCTTCTTATTGATGGTTGCCTTTAATGACAGATACCGTGGTGGTTTAGCATGCAATCTATTTTTTTTTTTTGGTATTTTTGAACATCTCCATTTAGTACTAGAGATCAGTGCAAAATTTTATGAAATCAGTAAAGCGAGTCTGGATAGGACGAGTTTTCGTTTGTTTTTAAATCCCAAACATTTTTGCACAGTGTATTGACATAAACAGAAAAGATTTCCAGTTTATATTATGTTTTTATTTAATTGTAAAAAAAAATATGCATGTTTAAGTTTTTAAGTTAAATCTGACGTCCATTTCCACTGCACTAGTACACAATTTATTTAGGGATCACCTGCGAAAAAAAAATCTGGTTGCGGGATTTTCTCGCTGGGCCGAAGACCCATTGGTGACCTTCGGCTGTTGTCTGCTCTTTGGTCGGGTTGTTGTAACTTTGACATATTCCCCATTTTATGAATTGCATTACACTGTGAGGAGTAACATGCGTAATCTAGTTACCCATCATTCTCGTATTGCTTATCAAGTGAGAAAGAATGTGTAAGGATGTTTACTCATGTATTAGTTTAAGCGATAAACACAATACATAATCAGTATGTTTCTTTCAGGATTGACTGGGTATAGCAGCACATTCTATAGAAATATTTCACGTTTTTTTCCGAAGTATTTAATACTTAATGGGTAAGTCTAAAACTGTATTTGCAGATGTTTTAATCCTATGAAATCAAAAAACTCTTCTCCGCTCCTCTCCTTTTTTTACGGATGGTATAATAACCAAGATATACATAGACATGTATTAACTACACTGTTTATACAATTCCAACTTGTTGATTCAAACCCTGAAAACTAGAAGTTGACTTCCATACTCTTTATACTCTGAATTATCCTATGAAATCAACGCCATGGCGTTGTCAGTTTGTTTTAGATTTATGAGTTTGACTGTCCCTTTGGTATCTTTCGTCCCTCTTTTATCCTTCGTTACTTTTTACCCGCATCCTTATTTCCATTTTAGATATGTAATATTTGCTTGATACAAGAGTGGTATTCCGTTTGTCTAATTTTAAAACATATTTATTCATAGTGGATTTGGAAACAAGTTGTTGCATCTTATATTGATCCCTTTCAACTTTGCAGGTTCGATTGGTGCCTTGTAGCCTTATTACCCTGCTCTTTTTTGAAATTATAAGGATGTATCTAACGTGCCAGAGATATTGCTCGTTCTTAACACGGGTCAGTCTTTTATCGTCCCCTTCGGACGGACTATCACGGTTTCTCAAGCCGATACTCGTAAATAGTTTTAAAAGTAAGCCAAAAATTCAGTCCCTGAGAATTTCACAAGGGGGATCGAATAAGAAACTTTGCGTTAGTAGTCCTATGCTCTAATCACTATACCACGACTCTCTTATCTGTCTTGTAGAATGTTTAGCAGAGCATTACCTTTTGCATTGATGTTTGAGTTCGGTATTTTGGCTTATACTTCTTTTTGGTAATGTTTTTAGTTTTTTTAAAAACTTGAAACACCTTAGATATCAGTATTGCCCCGTGCATATTTAAAAACATTAACACTTTGCCACTTTGATATACAAAATGATAATACCATTTAACAAATGATTATTCAGAAAACATTCTTTTATTTGCTTAATACAATTTCATTATAAATTTATTCAATCTATTGATAGGTACATCGAACCATTTAATGGGAGTTATGGTGTAAATTCTATTATAGCTGATTTTACAATTCATGGGACAACTTGTTCGGATTATTCCTTAATTATAAAATTCGAACATCTTTTGGTGAGTAAATCTATCAGCATCTATTTGGATGCACAACAAGTTTTGTTCTCGGGCATTGGTGAAGAGACATTAATTATTGAAATGCGAATAGTGTGCATTTAAATAAGTATCATTGTTGTTATTACATTGTACTACAACCGACGTAAACCAATGTTGATTGACTGCTCGCCTCCGAGGGAATTATTATTACAGTAGAAAGCTCGTCGATGCTGAAATGAAAATACTGATATTGTTCTTCTCAAACTTGCTGTTATAAAATTTCAGTTTATCTTTAAAAACATTAAAAAGTAAAATCACAAAAATACTGAACTTAGAGGAAGATCAATTGGGAAAGTCCATAATCACATGGCAAAATTAAATAACAAAACGCATCAAAAACGAATGGACAAAAACCGTCATATTCCTGACTTGGTACAGGCATTTTCAAAATGTAGAAAATGGTAGATTAAACCTGGTTCTATAGCGCTAACCCTCTCACTTTAATTTTTAACTCACTTTTAACTTTAATGTATATTCCTCGGACATTCGAATTCATATCACTGTCTAAACTTTGAATATAATGTTGGTCCATGCTAGTTTTATCATCGGTGTAAAGTTTTATTCAAGGTTTGCTCTCTATCATCACTGCAAAGATGTTTAATGACACCGTTAATTTTATTACAATCACTTCTTTTCGGAAAAAAAATGATAGAAAAGTTATATCTTTTCTATTTGGTTTGAGCCTAACATTATATACATTAATAATATTAAACGCAACTATTAAGCACAAGAAAATCTTTAGTGTGGTTTTATCTTTTCTTTTTCGAGTCCGATGAAATGTTTTTTGAAGACATTATGATTTTCTAACTAACACCTTTCTAAAAAGCTTCTTACGTAAGGCATAGCGTACGATATTTGCAGGCCCGGAATATAATTAGGAATATGAAACACAGTTAAGCGATTTGTTGAAACATTCACGGTAGTTACTTCGTTATACAAGACAACTACAATCAAAATCAAGGGATAAACAAAGACTCACAAAACCAAATAGATTTACATCAACAGTTATAAATAATAAATAAGAAACAACACGAACTACACTAAAAACCGGGAGTGAAATCAGGTTCTCCGGAAATTATACAAACACAATTATGTGCGACTATGGCATTGTTATGTTTAGAATAACGTTCTTGTTTTTCTATTCTATTCAACAAGGAAAACTATTCCAAACCATTTTGTGGACATTGGGATTTCAGTGCTCCGTAAGTCTTTTTTGAAGTATGGACATTTGTTTTGATGGTCAATAAGACTACTAAAATGGTTGGATGTAGATCGTACAGCCTGCAACAATAATTAAAAAAACACAAGAAAACATATGTTCTGCTTAAATAATAATAGGAAAACACCTATATATGACATGGTTACGCATGTGGTAGTGAAAACAATATTTGAAACCACTCAACATTCACATAACCTGTAACAGTTATAAATTAGAATACGCGTTTCACACAAGGAAATGAATTTGGTTTGAAATAATAACTTTAACACCGTGTAGTAGTCACCATTCATACAAGTCACATATTACTTACGATAGATGTATTGAAACATGAATTAAATATACCTTTTGGAAACTAAACATATTCATCTTGGTTGATTCCAACATTATGTTCAGTCTGCATTTTGAGGTTTTGTTGATTAAACATTATGGTTTCAAATATCCTGTGCTAAGATACACATTATCATTTTCGAATTAACCGTTTTGTGCTTTTTTTTTGGCAAAATTATGTCAGCAAAAATACTGCATTTGGGACATTTATATTTCATCATATAGGAAAACTGTAAATGGAGCGTGGTCGACTTTTGGTTCACAAGTTGTTGATGCTACTGATTCCTACACGATATGTGAATATAATCACACAACTAATTTTGCCATATTGATGAGCCCAGGGAGAGCAGTATGTTTAATTTTGTTAGATAATATTGCACAGTTTCTCAATAAGATATCTCCATTTTTTCTTTCTATCATTATTTGATGTTTATTCTCTAAATATAAAGTGTTTGCGATAGAAAAAACGAAATGGGATGACATATAGAAGTTTAGTGCAGCGAATAGATTTTTGAAGATGTGGTATGAGTATAAATGCGACAACCCCAAAAATCACTAGTGTAAAAACATTTAAATTAGAAAACCAACGGTCTAATTTATATAAAAAACGAGAAACGAAAACCACTTAGGAACCACATAAACAGACGACAACCACTGGACATCAGATTCCTGACTTAGGACAGGTGCAAACAGTTGCAGCCGGATTAAACGTGTTAATGGTACATAAAACCCGTCTCCCTCTTCTGAAACAATAGTATATAGCAACATAGAAAAACACACTATAAAAAATCAATAAGAATGACTGAACTCAATCAAAAAAAGTAGTTACAGAAATTAACACACGTTGAACGAATACATTTGATCTGTGATACAATGTAAATACATAGTAAATACAAATATGGGATGAATAATTAAAATAAAAGTCTAAAATCACTGTGAAACGTTAAACACTTTTAGAAAAAACCTCAACTTTGAAATAAGTTACGTTTTATTATCTACAGGTAACTGAAAATAATTATGTAACAGTTGTTAAATATACTTTTTCTGTCTATATAATACCAAAGAATTACAACAATAAAACTATATAATTGAAGCTCGATAAAACTTCGTGTTCTTCATGTTCAGGTTCTGGAACAGTATTTATGGAGATAGGAAATAATGTTGATGTTCATAAGTCCATTTGCATGTTCTTTCCAATTAATATAATAATTATTTACATGTACAAATATGTTAATGGATTTAAACTGAAATAATGGTTCTGAAATATGCACTTTTCATAACATACGTGTTGGGGGTCATTGGAGTTAGTTTGCAATGGATAAGGGTCTAGCTGTATCTACATATTTTTTTTCACCTGATAGCACCGGGATACTTTATATTTACAGTTCTCATTTTTTGAGTATTTACCGTGAAGTTGCCTTAAGATTTATATTAGTCATAAAGAATAATTGGTCAATTCCCTTTGGAGTTCATTCGTGCATTTAACAATGCAAAAATGTCTGAAATATGCATTTATATTTGGGGTTATTAAATTATAACATTAAAGTACTATTTCATCTTTTCATGAATGCTTGTTTTGGCTGTTCTATGAATTATGTCGAATGACATTTTTTTAACGAGAAATATTGATTTCTTAAAACATTTACAATTTGTATAAGCTGTCAACTGTCTTACGTCAATTTGACAACTTTTTGGAATTTTGGGTCCTCAATGCTCTTCAACTTTGTATTTGTTTGGCTTTTTAACTAGTTGGATCTGAGCGTCACTGATGAGTCTTATGTAGACGAAATGCGCGTCTGGCGTATAAAATTATAATCCTGGTACTTTTTATAACTATTGTCACTGTTCTTACTGTCATCTATTCCTGAGATCAAAACAAACCTCAGTAAATCAAAAATTAAAAAGTTTTGGAAACCATTAATTTATAAATATGACCATATCAATGATAATTCATGTCAGCCATACTACAAAATCAGTACAAAAGAGGGACAAAAGTTACCAGAGGGACAGTCAAACTCATAAATCGAAAATAAATGGACAACGCCATGGCTAAAAATGAAAAATACAAACAGACAAACAATAGTACAAATGACACAACAAAAAACTAATAAATATACAACACGAACCCCACCAAAAACTAGGGTGATCTCAAGTGCCCCGGAAGGGTAAGCAGATCCTGCTCCACATGTGTCGTAGTGCTTATGTGATACAAAATCCGGAAACTTTGGTAGGTCAATTCATTAAAGGGAACGAGATTGTAGATACGACGTAAGGATTAAAATGGAGAATGGAAATGGGGAATGTGTCAAAGAGACAACAACCCGACCAAATAAAAAACAACAGCAGAGGGTCACCATATCCGATATGTGAAACGATTATTCCATAACGGTCAACCAACTCGTGATGGCGTCCGTAAAATTACGGAGTGATGATTTCAACTTCACCATTTGGAAATCTTGGTTGATAACTAGTCGCACACGTATTCAAAATTGTACTTTGATATCAGTCTTTCTTTCTTAATATATTTTTTTCTATTTTTACAAGCCATCGTCTCATCATTTTCCACTGAGCCTTATATCTGCCATCGGATGCGGAGTGTCCATTTTGTTTCTGGTTATTACAATTCTTATTCATTTTATTCTTTGGAGGTAAGATTTACAAATTTAATTTTTGCATTATTGTCATTAAAATATTAATTTTGTTATAAACACTTTATCTAATTTATTTGATAATACCAGCGGAACGAAACGAGGATTTTGAACCAATTAATAAATTAATCAATATTCTGTACACTATTCCTAAAAGTTAGCATGCACATTATAATTAATATGCATATTAATTTGTTATCAAAGGTACTAAGCTTATAAGGTAATACGCCAGATGCTCAATTAATCAAAACGCCAAACAAGTACAAAAGTAGAGAGCATTTATGGTCCAACAATATAAAAATGTTGTGTTAAATACTTCATCTGATATTTCTGTGTCCAATTTTCGTGATTTTGTAGCTATATATTATACTCATGTATTGACCGGTTTTGTAATTGTTGTAGGTATGTGAAAACTGATAGAACAAAAACACTGATGAACCTATGTGTGGCATTAATTATGTCGTATGTAATATTCTTAGCTGGTATCACACAAACAGAGAATAAAGTAAGAAAACAGGAAATAAGTCATACAGTATACATTTGTTAAACTAGTACCGTAGATTGGGCTATTTTGGTTGTTGTTTTCTTTCGGTACTAGTAGCCAAATCTGCAAAAAAATACCTGGGATAGTTTGACAACAACACTATATAATGTTGACATACATGTAATCGGATATTTTCTGAAATTTTAAAGAAAACACAACATGAATATTTATTCACACGTGTCATGAATATGCCAGGTTATTGCTTATTAAACACCATTATTGGTAATTACAATAACATTCTGAATGAAAACGAAAACAAGAAACAATCTGAACATACAAGTCGAGGACAAAATGACAATGTCATTGCTAATAATAAACACGACGAATATCTACGTTGGTATCCAGGAACAACAATAAGCTGTCATTATCAACTTCAGAAGATAGTGTATGCTTGCAAATAAAACAACTTTCCATCAGAGACAAAGCTGTTTATCAAATAGAAATTTTAATCAAACGCGTTATAATATCCATAGCTATTAACTAAAAATGATATAATCACACATATAATGATGTATTTAAAAAGATTTTAATTTAATTGCATAAGCGATTTGGAAAATAGTCCCTTTATGTAATCACGAAATGTTTTAGACTGATTTAGAAGCATCCAACTTGAAGGTTTTATAAATTTGCATACTGCAAATACACACAACGTAATGACACCATAAATAAAAGCTATAACAAAATTTCAACCCACATACAAAAGAAAGTATTGTCAAATGTTCAGTCATATATAAAAAAAATAGTTTAAGTTCTATTACAGAAAATCCGTACTGACTAGCATTGAACAGAAAATAAAACTATTATTGTTGCAAGAACTCCAATTCACGGTGCATTGTTTTTTTATTTCTTAATCGAGCTACCATATAAGTACTAGCATCTACGTAGAATGTACCTTTCCTGCAAAAACAAGCCAATATAAATGAATCGTAATATACTAATTGCAATAAACATGATTCCAGGAAAAAGTTTTACGATGAAGTCACGAACCTTTGTCAACATTTTGGTATGTGAAAATCGACAATAATAAGGAAGTTTTATTGAACCTATGATCAGAAAAATGCAGTGTTGGTTGCAAATGTCAATAAGAAAAAACACTGCCCTCAAAACAAAACAATTTTATATGCTATTTTGTAATGTTTTTTTTGTACATTTTATTTATAGGTTGTGTGTTCAGCGATTGCAATTGCTTTGCATTATATCTTCCTAACAGACTTTGCTCTGATGCTTGCTGAGGGAATTCTCATTGTGAGAATGGTAGTATATGTTTTCCCAGCAAGTTCTATAATTCATAAGCTTATACCAGCATGTTGGAGTAAGTTGAAATAAAAAAAAACAATTATTTACATTACACTAACACATAGACGGCGTTAAATCTAAAACGAAAGTATATTTAAAAAAAAAACTCATATGCTTTCAATGATAAACAACTTATTTGTCTAATCGATATGAAGGCTAAAAGGTAGCTGCAAACTTATTCATTGTTTCAATACCAAAAAGAGAGAGTTTGTAATCATAATCCCAGGTGAGTTCAGGGCATTCATCATCACCAAAAACATTTAAAAAAAATCAACATACGAGAAGAATAAAAAACCAGGAAAACGTGATTTAAAAACAGCAAACTAACAAATCCCGGAATAAATATCAGTTTAAAATCAGGGACGATAACAAGAATGTACGGACGTGCAAAACATCTTGAACACTGCTTATTGTAGAGACAGTTAGTAGCCTTTGCTCTATACTAAGTATTTATCTTTATTTCCAGTTATTCCTGCTGTCATAGTTGGAGTTACTGCTGCTGTGACTAAACTAAAAGGCTATGGCAATCAACAGTTGTACGTATTTAATGCGTTATTATGCTATTTTTTAATATACATTGAAGGGTCGAGTTATTAAATGTTTTAAATTGAAGGTTATTACGCTTCTATTACTTGATTAAAGTCTGTCAGCAATACCAGGTATACGGTAATAAACGACAAACGCTGAACTACAGGTTCCTGTTTGGGACAGGCACACACATAATGTGGTGAGGTTAAAATAGTTTGAAGGCGGCGTAATTCTGCTAATCTGCGACAATGGTGTTTCCTCACGGTGTATTCCCATATCAGTTAGTAATTTAATCTGAGTTCGACTGATTTTTTATCGTTCGACAATATATAAGTATGAGTTAAACATTCCTGTGTAATATTGTTTTACTATTTATTTATTGCATATTGGATCCGGATTAGCATCTTTTTTAATCCTTTGTTCATTTGCTTAAAATTTGCAATTGATAATATAAAACGTCATAAAATATACGGTTTATGTTAACCACCAGAGGATAACTTCATTTAATTACTTCAGTTGTTGGTTAACCCTTGAATCGAACCTCATCTGGGCGTTTATTGGACCAGCACTACTTGTAATATTGGTATGTATGTACAAATTATATAAGAATGTTACAATCTGAATTTTAGAGTATCATTGTAAGATATCAATTTTGATAAAAAAAAAATGACAGTAACATGCACCTAATACTGTTTTTGACTGCATTACGTATGGTTCACAAATAAACACAAAATTGAAATTACCTTCACGGAAGAGGCAGAATGTATTATAGACATAATCAAAATAAAGTCGAAATCTAACTGACAATCGTAAGGCTGTGGTAAAAATCAAAGATAGATAATATAATATCGCGGAATGTGTATATTCTACTGAGATATATGTCAGTATCATTTTAAAGGATAGAATGGATATAACCAAAACCAAAGAAATAATTATTCAAAAACCAGTTTAAATATCTAACCGCTTAGAAAAAGTGACCAACATAAAAAAAAATCTACAGAAGGGAAAACTATATTTTAAAAATTATTAACTGTCAAATAATTTTTGTATATCGTTTATTTATAGATTAATTTTATGTTCATAATTATTACGGTGTATAAAATGATGACAAGTAGAGGTTTAGCTGCGAAAACACTTCAAGTAAAATTTAAGTAAGTTTGCTTTTGATGATGAATTTATCAGCATCAATCATCGGTACCCGTAATGATATTTCATTGTCATATTGGGAAAATGGTTAACAGTACTTTCTGTAATACACTTGCAAAATGTTTGGAACTTATATATGTTGTATTTTACTAACTGAAAAGTATTCCAAAGCTAGATAATAAATAACAGTTTGGTTTGATAGATCAGATACATCTTTTTAATACGAAGGAAGATAAGAAAACATGTAATTATTAGCAGGGAATATTCATCAATATTATAGGAAACATAACAAAATACGACGAGTTGATGAAAACCTCCATTCATGAATAGATAAAAGAATAAATGACAGCTGAGTTAACAGAACAAGACATCTGTGACATATACATAAGCAGGACATCGGCATGAACGGTGATCGGGGGAGAGATTAATCATTAATGTATATATGAGGATGACAATTATGAACGAAACCATCATAACTTCATTCAGTCGATTATGCGTGCTTGACAAATTGTTAGTCATATGAAAGGAAATAACTTTACCTTATCAACGATACATTCATTAATGTTGATACTTCATATTGCTTTAAAAGTATAAATGTTAATAGCGGAAAAATCGTCATCTTGTGAATACAATAAAGTGTATCTGTCAATTCTCAGAACAAAAAAAAGTATGTTGTTTTTTTTCTCAGGATTGGTTTAAAAAGTATTTGTGTCATTTTGCCGTTGTTTGGATTAACGTGGGTACTAGGAGCATTTTCTATAAACGATGATCTGGTCATGTTCCAATACCTATTTGCAACGTTCAACTCTCTGCAGGTATATTAGACATCTACTTGTTTATCACTCAGTTAAATTGGTGTTAAAGAACTTCAAAACCAAATATATGTTAAATTCAATCATTTACCAAAATGTTCTATGATATATTATTTAAAGTTTAATATTTTTTAACATGAGCTTCGTTTCATCATGATAACTTCGAGATAATTACAGGAAGGATGGAAGATACGAAATGGATATCTATATAAAAAAAGGCAAACTGACAATTAAAAAAAAAAAGAAAGTAAAATACGACGAAAACATTCATAATAGTCAATAACGCATCATTGAAAAAACTAAAAAATGAGCAATAATAACCCTTCCAAAACCTGATGTGATATCATGTACTCAAAACCAATCACCAAGTGTAGCGTTTGTCGTGATGTTTATGATAGAATAGATACAGCGATGTATTAATAAGTGATGTCAAGTTCAAGAAAACAACAGGATTGAGAATAGAACAGTTAGAAAATATCCGTCGTCATCTCTGAAACAGAAAACATATAACGGTCAAGCAACTCATGAAGGACCTTAGTTTTATAGCTTCTTTTTAAGAAGCATTGTATATCAAGGAAATCATAATACGAAATACATGCTCCGAAATATCAACTTGAAGATACTCTTATTATATGCAGGTGCTGCTGAAATGCTGCAATAGAGATATCGAATTTCTAATGTAAACTAAAATTGATTCTTGCGTACCAAATTTTAAGTCGGTATATTTTTTTTTTATAATCGCGTAAATTTTGTTAATGACATTGTCAAAGTTAAGTAATCAACTCTGCGTGTTTCGTCTAACTGTCTAATATTACATCACTGTATCATTCAATTTATAATAATAAAATAATCTGATATTTAATATTCTTTAAACAGGGTTTCTTCATATGTTTGTTCCACTGTATCTTGAATGAGCAGGTATTTATCTTTACCATAGAAATCAATAACACGAAAGAAAATTATGCATTGCTTGTGTTAATGATATACTCGGCCGTTTGTGACTGAACAGAGTTTTCAAAAAACTGGAATTGTTAATAATTTGAAGATCTAAATGTTATGATTCAGTTGAAGTAGTAATGTTTCATTTAATATTTGTTATTTATAACCACATTTGTGTTGTACCTTTTTTTTATACAAGTCGTTTTCACAGTCAATATTATTTCTGATTTTCGAGGTTGAATTTGAACATCACAACTTGATTGCATTATTCGGGCATCGATTGTTTTGTTAACTTTTACATTAATCGGATTGCATGTTTTCGTCCTGCTATTCATTATGTTGATAATAGTTATCAAAAGTACCAGGATTATACCTTAGTACGCCGGACGCACGTTTCGTCTACACAAGACTCATTAGTGACGCTCATATGAAAACATTTATAAAGTCAAACAAGTACAAAGTTGAAGAGCATTAGGATACAAAATTCCAAAAAGTTGTGCCAAAAGATGCTAAGGTAATCTATGCCTGGGATAAGAAAATCCTTAGTTTTTCCAAAAATTCTAAGTTTAGTTAACATGAAATTTATAAAAATGACCACACTATTGATATTCATGTCAACACCGAAGTATATATCCCCAACTCGTCTAAACATCAACCCAACAATGTTAGATCTGTAAATTTGCTTTTGCAAATTTTTGGTTCTTCCCTCGCCGGGATTCGAACCCATGCTACTGTAATATCGTGACACCAAATCGCCTGCACTGCAGCAGTCCCGCTAGACCACACGACCACCTGGGCTCTTAAAAAAAGAGCTTTCGCTGGCCGTGTGTTACCTTTCCTCGTCAGTTTTAATCTAGCGGCGTACTACAGTACATGATATATAAGGCATGAAGATGTTATTGTTACAGATCAGCTAAATTATCTATAGTAAAGGATCCTACAAATTAATGTAATATACAGTCACAGAAAATAATTATATTTATAAGTACGTCTGAGTACTCGGTGTTGACTTCTATAATTTGGAAAGTAACATTATCAAAAGGATGTTTCGTTGAACGAAGAAGTCTTGTGAGAGGACAGTTTTTGTTGGTTTTGTATGATGAACGATGGTTATTGAGCCGAATATTAAATTTGTCCATTGTTTCTCCAACATACTGAATGCCACAACGTGTATATATAGTATAAAATAAACTCATCATAGATACCAGGACTAAATTTTATGTATACGCCAGACGCGCGTTTCGTCTACAAAAGACTCATCAGTGACGCTCGAATCCAAAAAAGTTTTAAAAAAGCCAAATAAAGTACGAAATTGAAGAGCATTGAGATCCAAAATTCCTAAAAGTGTTGCTAAATACAGCTAAGGTAATCTATGCCTGAGGTAGATAAGCCTTAGTATTTCAAAAAATTCAAAATTTTGTAAACAGTTAATTTATAAATAAAAAGACTTGGTCCAATAATTGACCCCTGTGGGACCACTGGCTTAACCGAAACGAAATCTGACTTTCACTTTCTATTACTTTTTTTTCTCGAATATTTACAAAAATTGAATCCTTAAATTGAGTGCAAGAAATGGAAGCAAGCAAGGAACACTAATTCTGTTGGTTTTTTTTTTATCGTATCTTTATTATGGTTGATATAATCAAAGGACACTTACATTGTTAATATATTAGTGTGTCCCCGACTGAAACAGGAAAATTTAAAAATGACCACATTATTGATATTCATTTCGGTGTTGACTACTTGATAAGCTATATATATGTAGGAGATTAAAGCATAAGAAAACCTGTGATGGATTTTGTAACCTGAAGACACCAATAAATCCGTAAACTAGCTGTCATGTATTTCTTTATCCTAAAACTGATGTGATTGATTTCGTGATATTGATTACACTTTCATTTGATATTAAGAATGGAAAAGGGGACTGTGTCATAGAGACAACAACCCGACCAAAGCGTAGAAATCGACCAAGCCAATCTCGAAACAAGTGGCGAGCTTCAGCTGACCCCTGACAAAAATGTGCACTATTTGAGCTGTATACATATGTATAATATTGTTTTATATTGTAAACAGGTCAGACTGGGCTACCGTCATTTCCAGAGACGACGACACGCCTATCGAATAGATTCTAAGCTACCTACCGATTCTACTAATACTGTAAGTAAATAAATATCAACAGAAAGTGCATCTTTTTTAACCTGATATAAATAAAACAATAAATATAGATAAATACTCTGCATACATGTGTTTGAATCTACATTCAAGTGTTACCTTTATATGCAGATTATGCATTGTAAATAACACAGTATGCAAGAGCAAAACTACAAAAGTATCATAACCTCTTATATTGTTTTGGGGTCGATTTCGTCAATATTTCCGTATATATGTCTGTCTCATGTTGTTTTATCTTCCTCCTTTTATTTTAAAATAACAAAAAGAAAGAAAAATCTGATCACAAACATTATGAACTTGAAAAAACATTAGTACATTCATTCATAGTGTGACAAAGTTTTATTTTTTTCATGAATATACTTATATATAAAGCATATCTGTAATATAAAAAAAACTTGAAGAACAGCAATCTTTTTTGTATTTATTTTACGTAGCAGTGTTTGCTCTGTTCGTCTTTTCACATTTTTCGTAAGGGTTTAAGCATTCTGATATATAAACATATATGAATGTTGTAATATGATTTTTATCCCGACATAACAGCGCTTTATGTTACTGTATAGCTTATATAGAGCGCCAAATCATATACATGTCCATTCATTTAATAAAAGTGTGTTGAAACTTAAATAAGTATACTTGATCATGTTGATCTGTTTTTTTGTTTTTAACTTTCTCTTATTTTCATATAGGACAATTCAAAAACACATCGTCTCAACGACAATTTCCGTGAAAAGAAGAAACAAATGAAAGAGAATTAGAATACATATGACATCAACCGTATGCAGTTTAATATTGTTTTTTTTTAATTATTATTATATGTATACTTATTATCTTATTTGTTCTGGTGTAAAATAATGTCTTACATAATTACAAATCGAACTTATAAATCGAGCCTGTCAGAAGTAGGGTATAGTTTTAGCATTTTTTTAGTTCATATTTTATTTATTTCTACTAATAATAATATACTATGACAATCATAGTAATGAGGTAACAAATACAAACACAACATTATATATATATATATCATCAGTTATACATATAGCATAAATAAAGGCAACAGAAGTATACCGCTGTTCATAATTCATAAATCGATAGAGAAAAACACAAATCCGGGTTACAAACTTAAACTGAGGGAAACGTATCAAATATAAGAGAACTACGATTGATGTTCAATAAGTAAGGTGAGATAGTCAGTCCATAAAGTAAACACCGAAGGATAATACCAGGTTCACATCCAATTTTCATAATCTTATGGTAAATAGTTTTCACTGCCAAGATAGAACGTTCGTTCTCATATCTGTTGTCTTTTTAATTTCAATTCGAGAATACAGATAATCACTGAAATCAAATATAAATTTATGTCACCATTTGCAATTGACATTATCGAAATCAATAGAACATCTTCATATAGTTTTCCCCAGCCTTGGAAATGTTTAGAACTTATCAAATATTTTATAAAGACATCGTTTTCTATTATCATCATATAGAGGGCATATAAAAAAATAACACGATCTTTAAATGCGGAAAGACAGCAAAAGTGTTTTGAAAATATGACGAGGTAACAAAAACAATGTTTTGTTCACTAACAACGATATTTTCAAAGCTATATAAAGTGAATATAGTTTTTTTTAATATAAACATAACTCTTAAAATAAAATTAGAATTTTGAAATCAAAATAGGGTCTTTCTATGCTGTGCTCATTCTGTGAAATGGCACCTCTAAAGATTGGTCATTGCCTAACAAATATAAGTTGAGGCATTCATTAGAAACCTATTATTTAGTTTCACTATATATTTGGCTAATCAACATTTAATTTCTCGCTAACGAATATAATAGATCAGGTATCTGATCTAATCAAATTGTGTGATAAGTGGTATGATGACAAAACAGGTTTAATACACTTATTAGGTATTAATCAAGGGTAATGATGTATAACAGGTTTTAAAACATAGAACTACAGATAAAATTTAAATCAATCTTAATAAATTGAAATATATCAGTTATAATGTTATTGGTGAACTTTGTGTTTTAATCTTTGTAATTTTGTTTTACTTAAAATTATTTCCTGTTAATTATTTTACTTTATTATAAATATATTCAAGCAGTTACTCATATATATCATGTGTATAGTTAGATTCTTGTACTTTCACTGAATAAAGTTCAATTTTTATTTTCAGATTTTTGTAAAGAGTTTGTTAAATTCTTTTTTTCCAACTTGATAACTAATATCTAACTGTCTTTTGAGCTCTGCATCTTAAACACAATTTCTATATATCATTTTCTTATTGAAAACATACTAAACCCTTAAGAAATACAAAACCCGGAGGAAATTTAGTTACGCAAATTGAAGCATGTACGTCGTCGTCTGTGAAACAGATATTCCAAATCAGTCAAACAACTCATTATGGCGTTCATAAAAATAGTGTATCAAGTGGAAGCTACATTTTCCATATACAAGCGCTGTTTGAATATTGCTACAGTTAACACTTTGGCAGGTTCACGGAACTCCTTTGTCATGAAGGTTTTTTTGTAATCTCATCAATGAATTTGTATTATCTTTTATTTTTGCTGGTGTGTTTTGTACGTGTAACTTTTTGTGTTTCTTTGTTACATATGATGTGGCTCTGTACTTTTAAAAAGATAAAACAACACGTTTAATAGTTTATTGCGTCCGAAGCGCTTGTCCCGCAATTATATTATTGTTCTATTTTAATGCCAATATGTTATTGTTCTATTATAATTTATAATTTTGAAAATACTTTAAACGACAAAAATTATTTTACTCGCGTAGTGCTATTAACCATATGTGGATTCTTAAAAATTCTAAAAAAACTTCTGGATGATTTTGCATCTCAGTCTTTTTCCTGAAATTAGTTCTAACTACACTTTTGATTTTTGAACCCTTTATGCCACCATTCCCCATGTGAAATTGTGTTTTTTTTAAATACATTGTACAACAAAATTATTATAGTGTTGACTCAGAATGTCAAGATATAATCTTTGAAATAATACAAAAATATCAGGACCTTTATGAAATAATTCTCTGTGGGGATCTCAATGGAATTTAAGTACATTCAAGATCAAACAAGCATGATAAATTACTGACAAACTTTGTACAGGAATTAGGCCTTCAAACAGCTGGAAATTATGATTCAAAAGTTTCTTTCTTTCATCATTCTGGACAATCATCCTCTCAAATCGATTGCATTTTAAGAAGGAATATATCAATCTTCAAAGAACACAAAATTTGGGACCGTTCAGCGACAAATAGCTCAGCTCATGTGCCAGTAGAAACAAACACCACTGTAACAATTACAAGTGTTGCAAATAGAAAACCATCTGAAGGAAACTCATACAAAAAACTTCTCTGGGATGAAATAAACACTGAAATATACATCTCAAAATTATCAGAGGGTCTCCTTAAAATTAAATCTGAGGATACAACTTCAGACCAACTTCAAACCATTACAAATGAATTACTGAAAACAATAAAGGTAGTTGTTCCAGCAAAACCTATCAAATTACAAGGGCCAAAATGGAACGCAACGCCAACAGTACTAAAACATCTGAAATCATATAAACTACTATATTCACAATGGAAAAATCAGGTACGGCCACAAAACCATCCTTCACATTCTGAATTAAAAACAGCAAAGAAACTTTTGAGAAACGCATAAAGAATAGAGCAAGCTGTTGATAGAAAACAACTCTACCAACCAATCATGGAAAAACCAACAACAAAACTTTTCTATAGACTGATAAATAGAAACCGAAATTTCAGAACTAGTACTATAACTTGTATAGAAATAGATGGTGAAAAGGAATACTGTCATTCAAACCAAAGAAAATTATTTGCTTATTATTATTAAGACTTAAGTATGCCAAAAAAATTCGGAATATGACATCTCCTATATAGATCTCTGTCAAACACGTCAAAATCTAATTGAAAAATTTTATAAAGAAAATCCAGTAACATCTGACCCATACATAGAAACAGAAATTTAAAAATCAATAGAAACTCTAAATGTATGGAAATCACCAGATGAATATGGGCTCACTTCCGAACATCTGAAGAATGCCAAATCAGTATTAACACCAGTACTAGTATTAACAACTCTATTTAATAAAATCAAAGAGACCAACTCTATTCCAAAAGCCTTTAAAGCAGGAATCCTTACTCTTGTTATAAAGAGTGGCAAAAATCCTATAGATGTAAAGTTACAGAGGAATTACTGTTACTCCCATCATTGGAAAAGTAAATGAACTGAGTTTTCTAAAGAAACTTTAATTACATCCGGGTCCAGATTTACAATTTCGCTTCACAGAAGAATTATGTCCCCTTATGGTAAGCTTACTTATAACAAAAGAAAAATGTGAAAATTTAAAAAAAAAACCATACCATTATTCATAACACCAGTTGACGTTCAATCTGCGTTTGATGTAGTCAAACATATCATACTAATGGACAAACTACTAGACCAAAATATTCCTCCAGATCTACTACAACTTATTAAGGGACTATATACAGATTTAGAATCAAAAGTAAAGTGGATGGGGGATATCAGTGATAGTTTTAATATAAAACAATGGGTAAGACAAGGTGGCATTTTATCTACACACCTCTATAAAGTGTATGTCCAAGATCCACTGGAAGAACTCAAAAACAACTCTATTGCATTGGCTTCCATCTTGGAAATATTTACATAGTTGCTCCTACTTGTGCAGATGACATTGCCTTATTGAGCTCGGACACATCGGAAATGCAATTTTAAATGCTTGACATTATAGGCAGATGTGCTGATCAGCATCAATATAACATCCATCCAACAAAAACTAAAATCGTACAATGTAATACGAAAGAAAAAGACAACAGTTGGGTATTAAAAGGGAAAACTATAGAACCAACAGATGCCACAACACATTTAGGTCTTCAAATTAAAGAATAAAAACAAAGAGAAAATGAAATTAACATTGATGACCGCATTAAACTAACAAGAAGAACAAACTACTCCTTAATAAGCTCCGGTCTTCATGGAACAAATGTTCTTCAAATTGACACAGTCCAAAAGACATCACTTAAATATTAAGCTATAAACCAAATTAAAAATGGAAAGTCCCATATCTCCTACACCACATTACAACCTACAAGTCTTGATGTTCGAAAAGGTATAACCAAAAGAAGGATGACGTTGTTTATAACAAAGTTTCCAATGGAATTTCTGTTAGGCGGAATAAATATATGTTGACAACACGAACGTATACCCTACAAGCTGATCGGCATAAATTCAGCAGATATGAAATTGCTCCATCTTGTCAAATGTGCAATCAAGAACCAGAAGACCGTACGCATATGCTTACTATCTGCTCATCATCAACTCAGTTAAAAGTTATGTAACCAAATTCATTAGAGAGATGAAGTGGCAAGAGACATTCACTGATAGATATAAAATTACAGTCCTTATATTTGACTGTACAAACATATATATTTAGTGAAAGCAAGCTCAAAATAGAAGGCCTCGAAATGCACACAAGAGATGTGTGCTACAAGATCCATAACTCGAGACTAAAACTGATAAGTGTGTAATGGCTGTTGACAGTTATCACTCAACTTAGAAACTTAAAGTCTATTTTAGGTTTTAGCAAGTGTATATATATTCACGGAGTCTGTACATAGTTAAATACTTTTTATACTTTTTATATTCCCCCAAAAAAAAGAAGTGTTCCTAACAGAGGAAGCTTATACGAAGAAAAGAAGTTGATCGTTGATGGAATAAGTTCGTAGTTGTTCTGCGTTTGCATGTTGATTCGACGCTTATATTATTTAATTGTCTATAACAATTGTAGTGTTATAATTATATGTTATTGTAAGTCAACGTCCATATTTTAGTATTAAGCACAACATCGGTAAACGTTATAAATGATCCATTGATTCTGTTATTCAGTTACTCAGTAAAGTAAAGGCAACAGTGGTATATCGCTGTTCAAAAATCGTAAATCTATGGAGAAAAAAACAAAATCAGGGAAACAAACTAAAACTGAGGGAAATGCATTAAATATAATTGGAGAACAACGACACAATATTTAAATGTAACACACATAGCAACAGACTAAGACAAAATCCGATGAGAATAACCAATATAACCAAATACATGAATTTGGGATAGAAAAGTACCATGACACGTCTTATAGTAATGTGAATTCACATTCAAATATAGGAGAAAACAAACGACACAACGGAACACACAACGTAAAAATGTTACACACACTGAAACGAGCTATGATATAATAATGGCTATTTTCCTGACTTGGTACAGTAAAGACACGACGCACTCCCAACGTCGGTTAATGGTCGTATGAACGTCATGTCGTGAGTAAACGTCGTACCAACATTGTGGGAACGTAACAACCCAACGTTGGATGCAGACGTACAGCAACGTTATAAAATTACGTCGAATTTACGTCAATTTATTACCATGTCAGGACGTAACATTTTATTACGTTGTGACAACGTGCTTATAACTGTCGTAATCCGACGTAACGTCAACATTATAATAACGTAATGATTAAAACCCTGTACATACCAGCTGACACATTAAAATCTGGGTTATTTGGAGAATTTTGTGGTTATGAATCTTCCTAGATATATCATTCACCTTCAATAAAATGTATTCACAATTTTTTTCGATTTTCATAATATTCCCCTTTTTCCCAGCACAGACATAATTAGCACCAAAAAGTCCAAGAAAATAATACAAATCCAAATTAAATGTTCTTATATAAATATTTTATATGAATATTTTATATGAATATTTACTGTTAAATATATCATTTAAGTTTTGTCAATGCCTCATTTATTATTTTAATTTTATAATAGTTTTATAATAGCGGAACGTTCATCAGTCCTCGGGTTTTCCCGCCACATACTACGAAAACTCTGAGCATGCGCACTTTTACCGCCTGATTTTGAAAACAGTGATACAATTTGCAGTGAAATTTAGCTCGATTCAGATTCAAGAACAAATAAAAAGGTAATATATAAATTGCATATTACGTCAAAAAAGTTTTCCATGATAACAAAAAGTATGTTTCAAGAAAATAAAACATATGTTGCCGTGTAGGGCGCCTTGTTCAAATCTGTTGACTGGTGACCGAGTTGAAATATGATACTTCTTCTTTACTGTCAATATATTATTGCACTGGTACATTTTACAAGATATTGTAGCCAAAATATGTGTTATATGAATCCATTTTTCAAACTGCTAGATTAACATGTGTTGTTTTTTAAGATATATTAAGCAATTGAATGTAGAAAGTAAAAAAAGGGGAGGAGGTGCACAGGCAATTGTTTTTTCTCCCTGACACATCCTATAATCTCTATATTTAAAAGCTGCAAGTGTCTTTTGCACTTATTTTTAGCTCACCTGGCCGAAAGGCCAATTGACTTTTTCTTATCACTTGGCGTCCGGCGTCCGTCGTCGTCGTCCGTCGTCGTCCTGCGTTAACTTTTACAAAAATCTTCTCCTCTGAAACTACTGGGCCAAATTTAACCAAACTTGGTCACAATCATCATTGGGGTATCTAGTTTCAAAAATGTGTCCGGTGACCCGGCCAACCAACCAAGATGGCCGTCATGGCTAAAAATAGAACATAGGGGTAAAATGCAGTTTTTGGCTTATAACTCAAACACCAAAGCATTTAGAGCAAATCTGACATGGGGGTAATATTGTTCATCAGGTCAAGATCTATCTGCCCTGAAATTTTCAGAGGAATCGGACATTCCGTTGTTGGGTTGCTGCCCCTAAAATGGTAATTTTAAGGAAATTTTGCTCTTTTTGGTTATTATCTTGAATAATATTATAGATAAAGATAAACTGTAAACAGCAATTATGTTCAGCTAAGTAAGATCTACAAATGAGTCAACTTGACCAAAATGGTCAGTTGACCACTTTAGGAGTTATTGCCCTTTATAGTCAATTTTTAACCATTTTTCGTAAATCTTAGTAATCTTTTAGAAAAATCTTCTCCTCTGAAACTACTGGGCCAAATTTAACCAAACTTAGCCATATTCATCATTGGGTATCTAGTTTAAAAAATGTGTCCGGTGCGCTGCTCAATCAACCTAGATGGCCGCCATGGCTAAAAATAGAACATAGGGATAAAATGCAGTTTTTGGCTTATAACTCAAAAACCAAAGCATTTAGGAACAAATCTGACACGGTCAAGTTGTTCATCAGGTCAAGATCTATCTGCCCTGAAATTTTCAGATGAATCGGACATTCCGTTGTTGGGTTGCTGCCTCTGAAATGGTAATTATAAGGAAATTTTGCCCCTTTTTGGTTATTATATTGAATATTTTTATAGATAGAGATAAACTGTAAACCTCAATAATGTTCAGCAAAGTAAGATCTACAAATAAGTAAACATGACCAAAATGGTCAGTTGACCACTTTAGGAGTTATTGCCCTTTATAGTCAATTTTTAACCATTTTTCGTAAATCTTAGTAATCTTTTAGAAAAATCTTCTCCTCTGAAACTACTGGGGCAAATTTAACCAAACTTAGCCATAATCATCATTGGGGTATATAGTTAAAAAAATGTGTCCGGTAACTCGGCCAACAAACAAAGATGGCCGCCATGGCTAAAAATAGAACATGGGGGTAAAATGCAGTTTTTGTTGATCAGGTCACGATCTATCTGCCCTGGAATTTTCAGATGAATCGGATAATCGGTTGTAAGGTTGCTGCCCCTGAATTGGTAATTTTGAGGAAATTTTGCTGTTTTTTTGTTATTACCTTGAATATTATTATAGATAGAGATAAACTGTAAACAGCAATAATGTACAGCAAAATAAGAACTAAAAATAAGTCAGTATGACCAAAATAGTCAATTGACCCCCTAAGGAGTTATTGCCCTTCAGAGTCAATTTTTAAAAATTTTCTTAAAATTTGAAGACTTTCAATAACATTTTCCACAGAAAGTACTGTTATAGATAGAGATAATTGTAAGCAGCAAGAATGTTTAGTAAAGTAAGATCTACAAACACATCACCTTCACCAAAACACAATTTTGTCATGAATCCATCTGTGTCCATTGTTTAATATTCACATAGACCAAGGTGAGCGACACAGGCTCTTTAGAGCCTCTAGTTAAATAATGTTGGAATCATAAAAGTTTGATCAATATCACAAATGCGTAGCTACATTTTTTTTTAAAGATATCTCAGTACATAACAAACTCGCCACATTACAATCTCGGCACATTACAAACTTGCCCCATTACAATCTCGGCACATTACAAACTTGGTATATTACAAACTCGTCCTATTAATGATAATACTACATGTATCACCAGTATTCACGATGAACTGTTAAATCTACAGGTCCAGAGCTCAGTTTTTGAAAATTTTTATTTAGATTCTGTTGGCCTGTAGATATGATTTTTACAGGCCATATAACAATTTTATAAGCCTTGGCTGCCACTCAGCGTGAAGACTGTATCACTGGTGGTCGTTCTAGACCTGCATGAAATATTTGACACTGGACTTAACGAAACCAACAATATATTGTTTTATTAGTGGAGCACACGTCAACTTGATGAATGCTTTGTTTTTATCATTTTTTGTTTATTTCATTGGATATATAGAAAAAAGAAATTCTAGGTGTATTAAGATTTTAATATATAAAACAAGAATCATTATAACATTTAGAAATATGTAAAGCAAATGTATCTCTCATTGTCTCTTATTAATAACATTTCATTCGGTTTACAAAACTATATAATATATATTGTTAAGCTCTAGTTCTATTGTATGCATCTAGCTACACAAACAAAAACATAAACATTTCAATACTAGATATGCAGCGATTTTGACAAAAAGAACTTGCTATACATTCTGGGTTTAACAAAAACATGAACATGTATCTTTTTTTTTTATAAAATATGACAACTCCCTTGTATAAAATTGTAAAATTTTTTAGCGTGAAATTAATTTTTACCTCTTTTTTCTCGAATATAGTGAGAAAACAATTTAAGAGTTTGTTACAAACAATGAATTATACCTTATTTTATTAAACATTAAGAAATCGTAGGAGCTGTCTTGTTTGATAGTGTTTACTGCAAATAGGTGATTATATTTATATGATTACATAAATGTCTCTTGTGTACTATTATGTGTCTGTTTGCCTTTTTCTTTTTTAACCATTGCGTTGTCAGTTTATGTTCTATCTTTAAGTTTCAATGTTCCGTCCCTTTAGTATCTTTCGCCCCACTTTTACATGAAGTAGATGTGTTATATGGTTATTATTGTAAATAATCTGATTACAAAACGTTGACTTTCTAAATGCTAGTTATTTTCTTACTATGGAATTGATGAGTAATCTGTATTTAGCAAACCTCGGGTCTTCAAAGCTTCAAATTCGTATTTTACTTGGCATATGTTTACTTTTTTTTATTTGAGTGTCTATGTTAATATCAAAATCAGAAAACACGAAGACTTGGTGTTATTTAAATAATTGTTGATAGTAAAACAAAATGTTGTTGTTTTTACACAGTTGATGATTGATCCCGTCTTTAGTGTACATGTCCTGTATATATTAATATTGTAATAATTTTTTTATAAAGTTTCATAACTTAAACAAATGCATAAAGATGATCTGTTGATATTGATATACATTGTTTATCAGAGTTCTTTATCTTAAAAGATAGAGCAATATCTGAGTATAAACATTATATCTTGACTCAACACGAAACAATATGTTATAAACATTTAGTTGATGAATATAAGATGTGAATGTGACATTTTCTAAAATGTCTCTCTAGCCACGTTAATTAACGTTTGTATCTGATATATACATGATTGTAATGATACTGTAGTGTTTATGAAATATAATATAAGAATTGTCTTAATTAGTAACAGTAAAACGTCTTGTTAAATGATAAAACTAAACACTTATTATGATACATGCAATTGATAACTATTATCTATAAATTAAAGACATATTAATACATTTGTAAAAATAAGGTTAAATGATGAACTTATAATAAAAAAAACAAGATTGGACTGTACATGATTGCCTAGACATATTGTTATAGTGTATTGTCCATTTCTTCAGTGTACACATTTTGTCGTCGATGCGCTGTTTTCAGATTGTCCTATACAAAAATGAACGATTATGAATCAGTAATTATTTATATTGAGTAGAAGAAAGCAATATGAATAAATTTTTGAAAGAGGGTTCAAACAATAGAATACTGCTGATCATCAATGTTAAAGAAACATTATGTCATTGCTTTAACTTTTACCAATGAACAGTAATTCTAGATAATTTAGATACATATGTTTATATTAATATTTAACACAATAAACATGATAAACATAAACTATTAATTTGTGTTCCTGTTCTTTAGTTGCGATACAAAAGATATATATTAAATTTTGACAAGGTTATTGACCAAACCTACGAAACAGTCTACAGTTCATATATGTATGACTACATGGTGTATTAGCGTCTGCAGACTGTGTCATTTAGGAGATATATACTGCATATACATGTAACACTTTACTATTCTTTTAGACACATTTATGAAGAATGCCTCCCTGTATTCGTTTACTCAGATATGTCGATAAACTTAATAAAAAGGCGAGTTTTGGTATTAGCTTCTTTCTTGTTCGTCTTTGTCTATGTTTACATCTATATACTCACATTATTAGTACACTCGGTAGATAATTTGAAATCCATTTGATTGGCACGTCGTCTCTTATACTCCCGGTAACCTTTCCTGATCTATACACAGAATAAAACAAAACAATATGTACATGGGGTTGAATAGGAGTCAGTAACATGTTATGAAATGGTATATCATTCTAATACTAATTGAAATATATGAGTACAACAACAGTTGTTAGATGTGAAGTGGGATATGCATACCATCCTTTGCAGCCTATGTTTTTGCATATTGTGTTTCTGAGTTTTAATTTTTCCTTTATATAGTGTTTTAATACTGCAGATTCATTTATTTTTGTGGGTTCCAAATTTTGTCGTTTGAAAAAAACGTGCATATGTGTGGATATTCAATTTCGCGGTTTTGATTCAGTTTGCTCACACTCCTTTTGAAAATTTTCTATTCGTTGAATATTTTAATTCGTGGTTCCCCAATACCACCCAAATCCACGAAAATTGGTACCCAACTAATATCAATGAATCCACAGTAGACCTTTTTGCATCTTTTTTTTTGTTTTTTTTTCTATACATCATGAATGTGCACTGTTTCTATAAAATTCCAAAAATTGCAAATAATGTAATCATCGATAACGAACATCAGGAACAGGTTAAAAAAAAAGTTATCTATAATAACTGGGTGTATCTAAAATAAATAATTAATATAAAAAAGAAAATGTGGTATGATTGCCAATGGGACAAATATCCACAAGAGACCAATATGACACAGACATTAACAACTATAGGTCACCGTAATTGAATGCTTCTTTTTGTAACTTTATAAGGTGTTAAAGCGTTGACCGAAGTACATTTGTTGTATGAAGCGCTGAAGCGCTTCATTCTAATAATGTGCGCACATTCAAAGCTTTCACAATCCTATGAAGTTACAAAAAGAAGTATTCAATACTTATAATTACATTGTTTAGCTAGGATAATGAAAACACGATTTTTATCAAGTTTTTATTTAATTCACCTGTGCACTTTATTTTGGAACCTCGTGTCATCATGAACGATACATTTTATTGTGTTATGCAATTGCTTAAGGAATAACGCGAGATGTGCTGTTAGCCAATCAGAATAACGTATCATAATGAAACATACATCTAATGAAATACTTTGAATATAAACAGCACTGTATTTGTCGTTTATACTTTTAGGAATTTTTTTATCTCAATGCTCTTCAACTTCGTACTTTATTGGCTTTTTAAACTTTTTTTTGGAATTCGAGCGTCACTGATGAGTCTTTTGTGGGCGAGGCGCGCGTCTGGCGTATATATAAAATTTAGTCCTGGTCTCTGTGATGAGTTTATTATCAACATTTACTTAGCCTGTTCATTCCAACCAGCTATGATGTACTCATTAATGAACTTCTTTAATTCAGACAAATCAGTACCCTAAGACACAATTTCCAAAGCATTAACATCAAGTTTATCAAAGATTGGTCGCATAGTTGCTCATATTGATTCCAGTTATGGGTGATGCAAAACTATAAACATCCCATGACATATATACTGTATTATTTTTAGAACACAATCAATATGTAAATATATCTTGAAATAAGACCTATTCAATGAGTGTGCTGGGCAATGAGGGAAAAACAAAATGGATACATATAGTTATGTAAATCCGTTTTATTGAGTCCTCTGTTAATTGTTGTTACATTTACAATCACAGAACATCTCCTTAGATTATATGTTTTATAGAGGTGATGTATATTTTGTGTGTTACTGCAATTAAAATTTTTAGTCGAAATTGATTTCTTATATGGTCGAGACAGCCAATGCTTTATTTCGTTCATATCATTATTGTGTGAACGGAACGCGCGTATGGCGTATTGACTTAAAAACCTGGTTCCTTTTGTTAGCTATCATTCGTGTGTTTTCTGTCCTACATGTTCTCCCATTCATTTGTATTGTAGTCATGTAATGAAAAGTTGTCATTTTTATGTCATATTTAGCATTGCTATAAAAGCGGGTGGTTTGACTAGCCACTAAACAAGGTTCAGCTCACCATTTGTTTTTTTTTTTTAAATGTCCTGTTCCAAGTCATGAAAATGTCCATTTTTATATTATAGTTGTTTCTATGTGTGTTACATTTTAATGTTGTGTTTCTGTTCTGTCGTTGTTCTCCTCTTATATTTGATGTGTTTTCCTCAGTTTTAGTTTGTAACCCGGATTTGTTTTTTTCTCAGTCGTTTGATGAAGTTTGAACAGCGGTATACTATGGTTGCCTTTTTTTAACATAAATACCTTGTCTGTCAAGCAGCAGTTGAATACAAATATAAAGAGACCCTGTTTGAAGGATAATGATTATTAGATATTAAAACGTTCTCATTTCTCTAAATACATCATAATAACGTGTGATAATATATTCTTCTTTGTTTGTCTTTATGAATATTACGTTTACCGTGCATACTGTTTATTCCGGGTTCTTTGTGTGTGGTATGTATTTGGCTTTGCTCTGTAATTATACATCCCGGCATTGTGTTATTGTTCCAAGGCAAAGACAAATTGCATTCTTGTCTTTCGTTTATCTAACGTGTTTTGTCTGTATGCCTTTTAGTGTTTTCTTGTTACAAGTGACGTGGTTCTGAACTTATACATCCTGTCATTGTGTTATTGTGTCTTGGTAAATTTTATATGATTGTCTTTAATTCCTTGCTTATGTGCTTTATCGATATGCTTTTTTGTGTTTCTTTGTTATATATTTGTTTTTTGTTATATTGATTAAGATTATAACACGATGTTGACTGATGTACCCCTGTTTTGACATCTTTATCGAATATAATGATTATGTCTTTTTGTTTTGTTCACACATCGCTGTCAATATAATATAATTCCATGCGTCATACAAGTGTGAGGTTAAGCTAGTTATAAAATCTGTTTAAAGCAACTGTTTTCTACATATAAAAATGTCTGTTCCAAGTCAGGAATATGATAGTTGTTATCCATTTGTTTGATGTGATTGAGCTTTTGATTTTGCATTTGATTACAGATTTTCCGTTTTAAAGTAACCTCGGAGTTCGGTTTATGTTATTTAACCTTTTTTCATCTGCAAAGCTCTATAAGGTATTTATCTTAAATAACAAAGATCCATGTCTTAATTTGTTGATTCTTTTCTCCAAATTTGACATCAGCAAAAGTGACTTATTTCAAAATGTTTTCTTGCATGAATGATACGACGGCTGTCAAACCAATAGCAGAATATTCTCACTTATTCTGACCACAGAGGGTCGCCACCAGTGTAGGTGCAATTTTTGCTGTTCAGTCTTAGGTTTTAATGTGATGTTATTTATGAGTTTTGTTCATCTTTTTCTCATTTGGCTTGTTATTTATTTGTCATTCTCATCTTGTTATCGAATTATGGTTTCGAATATCCGGTTGTTACATGCATTTCCCACCTTTCTATTGAATTACTTCAAAAATTATCAAATGAAAAATAAGCTCTATTGAATTATTCTTGTATCTGAAACTATTTCATTACTTTGAAGACCTTTTTCACATGATTTCATGTGGTTAAAAGGGACTTCACAATGCATTTGAGTGCATATTAAGCAAAAACAGTATACATTACCTGAAGTGAGTTGCAAATTGCAAATAGGTATTGGAACATGACCAGATCATCGTTCAACGAAAATGTTCCTAGTACCCATGTTACTCCAAACAACGGTAACATAACACGAATGCCTTTCAACCCAATTCTATAATAGAACAACAAACATCATGATCATGTTTTGACTCAAGAAAAAATACTGTTAAATTAATGATTGATGATCTTGTACTGTAAACAGGGAAATTTTCGCGGTCGTTTTATTTTCGTTTTTTTCGCGGTAAGAATTGAAACGCGAAAATATCAAGGAAAATTCTTTTTATTACATTTACTTTTACAAATTGTGACTTGTAAATACAATTAGAATCATATTCAAGACAGTGTGGCTGTGGCCATTGATTGAAGACCTCAATTATCCCATTGACTGGGATAGATTATGTGAACGTTAGTCTGTAACGATCACTGCTCACTATATACTTGTTAAAGACACTGAAACTGTGGGGTCACCAAAGGTTCTCAACACCTAAATAAAGTAATTCGAAAAACTATTCAGGAATAATACGATGTTTTGATTTATATCAATAATATAAATCAAAACATAAAGGTTATCCCTGATTAATTTTCGAATTATTTTATCATTAAAGGCGTTTAAGAACCTTTGATGACCCCACAGTTTAAACTCTATAATAAGTAAGTAGTGATCAGTGATCGTTATAGACAAACGTTCACATAATCTGTCCCAGTCAATGGTATAATTTAGGTCGTCAATCAATGGCCACAGCCACACTGTTTTGAATATGATTCTATGTTAATGACACCAGTAATAAAAGTATCACATCGTTGAATCTACTACACATATTAGTTAGATCAAAAGATCAATTAATTAGCATTAATCCAGACACCTTTTATTTTAATTCATTCTTAATTAGCACAAAATGATTAGATCTACTTTTCTTTTATTGTGTTTGTGTTTTTACAAGCATTGAAACATGACAAACTTTTAATCTACTTTTACATTAATGAACCGAAAGCAAAAGATTTCTGATTGATTATATCACTTGATTTAAGATACATGCAAAGCTTGTCACTTTTGAAATCATTTACGAAATTATTTATACAGGCCACTGTGAAATCGCGAATTCAAAACAGCCCGAATTTGGAATGTGTTAGTAAATCGCGAAATAAAGACTGCGCGAAAATTTTCCGGTTTACAGTACATGTTTCATTACAAACGTGTCGGACCCAAGCAATTTATGATTTATATTTTTTTTTTGTTTTACAGCTCTGGATAGATACCTCGCAGGAAGCTCTGTACTCGGCAATTCGAATTTTAAGACCGGCGAAAATAAACTGACCAGCACCATGGCTAAAAACGGAACAGTCCAACAGATAGAACAATACACAAAAAAAAATGAAGACTGAGCAACATGAACCCCACGAAAAAACTGAGAGCGATCCTATATAGGCCGGGAGGGTGATCAAACACGGTAATACTAATTATTCAGTATGTCATATTTGAAAAAAATATCCACTACCATCTCTGAGTTATGCTATTTGATTTTTTTTTTTTTTTTTACAATTATTTAACTAACGTGTTTTAAAACGACCATTGATACTTTTTAAAATAATTATCTATCTATCTTTTCGTGTAATGTTTGATTGCATAGCTATTTAACTGTTCTGGTTCTTATACATCCTGAGTTTCGAATATTCAGCTTGTAGCGTCCTGGTGAAACTAAATACATTAAAGCGTTTCAGGCACGTTACATCGTGTGTAAAAAAAAACGGAGTATTCGCATCCGTGTTTGACATTTGTTTGACATTTTAACTAATTTTTTAATACTTCAAAGCAGTTTTAATTGGTTCCGCAATATAATAATACCAGTACGGGTACCAATAAATAATCCAGTCAAATAGAGTACTAATAACATACTTACTTGGATTTCTCTTTAGGTGTTTTTGCAGCTACTGCTTTCACAGTCATCATTTTATACACAGTTATAATGATGACGATAACATTAATCTGAAAAACAATTTTAAATCAAATTGAATAATTAATAATACATGTACAAAATTAAAAACCAATTCTTCAGAGAACAATTGAAGGTCTTTCCACCTCGAAAATAAGAATGAAATTTAAAAAAAACGGCGTTGTAAAACGGTGATATAAAAAATGATAAGAGTTATAGATACCTTTTCACAGGCTTAGTATGCAATAAGCTATTTCCGTCAAAATACGGTAAATTCTGGTAGACCTGATAAATAATGAATTGTCTACAACCAAATGAAGAAGACTTATTTACTTATAATGAACCAGTCAAAATTTTTTTAGCAAAGGTAAAAATCTTGAACGTCAAATTGACCTTTGACCTTGAACCCTATTTCAAGGTCATAGGTCAGTGATCTCAAATCGATAGAGCCCAGGTCAATCACATATGTGTTTGTTAGGTAATACTGATTCCAAATACATGAGGGGAGATAATTCCTATAAGGGTTGACCGAAACACTTCGACTTAAATATGTTGATATTGTGCCCTATCGTAAACAGTAATTTGGCAAACTCATCATACATGTTTAGCATTGTTTAGTCTGTTTCCCGGCCGTTATTGAAATTCTTGACAATACCGTCCGGTATGGGCTAATTTTACTATTTGAAATGAACGATCTCGAGCATGCGCAGTTACGCATTGTTGTTCCTCTTTGCCGCTTCGAAGATGGTAGTGGGTTACAGAAAGCCACGATACAGGTGAGTGGAGTAATTTTAAGTTGCCCAAATTGAAAGTAAGATAGCCAAAAGTCACCCGATTCGTGTGGTATAATTTGTTTGAACAATTATTAATCGCCCACAGATGGGCAAGCTTTTGAAGTGGCCGCGAGGCCCTTCTTTTTGTGTCAAACTCGCAACTTTAGCCTTAAAATTTGTTAAAAACAATTTTGCAGGCTTTCTAAGTAAAATATAAACGTGCTGCTCGTTTTTTTGACGGCATTTACGAAAAAAAATCAGTAATTTCCTCTATTTTTACAAAGAAATATTTGTACAAGTTGTGTTTTTATGATGTGAAACATGGACGAGGGGTCTCAAAAAGGCGTACACAACCAATTTCAGAAGCAGTGATCACTGGTGATCCTCAAAACATGTCTACAACTCAAAGACCTGGGTTTATAGTGGACCCGGATTCGTTATGTTATGGTAGACCCCCTCCAAAAAAAGGGGGGGTCACCCGGTGTCATATTTATATAGAGGCATATACAGGGCCGAGGCCTCAGAACACATTTATTCTTCCCCTTGGCTACAATGCATTTTTTAGTTAAAGTCAAATTGAATTAAAAAATTTGCACCGCTACAAACATGAAATAAATTTAACTGCTTTATATAGACCATTATTATTCTGATAAAATATGCTTGTCCCAGGACAATCCATCAGTGCTTTTTCTTTTGAGGGCTCTATTAGCATGCCAATGGTAGGATTTGAATCTTGAATAAATGACGAAGGCTAATTTCTACCCTACTTTCATTTTGGCCAAATTACTACTTTCACTTCCAACAATAATTTTTTTCCACATGTTTTACTTATTTCAATATATATGCAACTGATAGAACCACTTTAATAGTAAACATTTCAAAGAAAACAGTAGACAGATTACTTGGGAAGAAATACCCTATATATAATAATTGGGAACTATATTCCTAGACCACGAACAAACGGAATTAATTTTGATCTGAGGCCTACAGCTAGATCAAGTGAAATTTTGGAAAGAAGTACAAATGTACAAACCTAAGATAAAAAAACATATTGATAAATTTAATAAAGGTTCTCAGGCTGTCTGTATCCGATGACGCTTGTTGTTAGTCCAAATAATTATGAGGTATTGAAAGGCTTTTATATTTGTTTTTGCTTTAAAGCCTTTCAGCAATGTATCACAAACTTTGTGTGACCCTCACAATGTCAGACAATAAATCATTTGGTCATACAAACCCTAAAACAGTGGGGCACATATTAATGCTTTCAGCACGGCCACCAGAAATTTCCACATTTTTCCTTCATAAGACCCTCAAAAATTATTTTACTAAATTTGTATCTATTTTAAATTTGCATGTACCAGACTCAGACATTGGGCTTGTGACTCAAGGCAGACTTTTGCAAGGCAAAATATGTATACCTTTAGAACATGTACATTGTTTGTAATTGTTTACATTTTTCTGTCAGTTAAATTTTTGGCCTTTTTAATTCAATGTAATTTATCTTTGTAAAAACAACACGTGCCACTGTGGTATGACAGCTAGTGAGACAGATCTCATTAAAGGGTACAATATTAGGCGGTACTGTTGGGCCAGCCCCCCCCCCCCCCCCCCCCCCTTTGTGAGAAAAATTTGGTTTTTTATATAGGAATCACTGAAGCATGACTGGAGTGGGCACCCCCTTTAGTTCAGTCAGTGGGCCCTCCATTATGAAAAGTTCTGGATCCGCCAGCCCACTGACAATAATACATGTATATATACAGAAATAGACCTCAACTTTCACATTAATATGATTTAAAACATAGAAAATATCATGCATTTAAAGCTTGTCAAAAGCAGAGACGGAGTTGGAGGGTTTTTCAGGTAGCAAGGCCATTCCTTATTTCATTATGCTTGGAAAAATATAGGGAATCACTGAAGCATGACTTGAACAGCCCCTCTTGGGCTATCGGTGCCCCCTCTCTTTTCCTCTTTCCTTAAATTTTTTGGAAATGCCACTGAAAATTATATAAAACAAACACTGAAACAGTATTTAGAAAAATTGTCAGTGTCTGTTTACATGTAGATGTGCACATTGGGTTTCAACCCTAAAAATTAGTTGAAAAGGCTCAACTCATCAGATGATCATCATGTATGTTTCAGTAATATTCATACATCATGTACATTGTACTTGCAAACTTTTCAAAATTTTGTGAGCTTGCATATGTAAAGTGTATAAAGAAAACTTCATCTTTTCACTGCTTGACTCGTCATGTAAACAAAAAATCTGTAGTGAGAATCCTGATAATGGTCATCCTCCTCTAACAATGTATATTGTCACAAGTGTTTTAATCTAACAGTACTAACTATATTGTTTAAGCTTACACATCCTTTTAAATCATTTGAATATCTGTTTTAAATATCATTGTTTATATAATAGAGTATGAAAATTCAGGTCAACAAATCTCATGAGGGAATTTGAAAGAAAGCAGGTCTTGAATTTTTTTTATATTCTATAGATCTAAAACTTGTTTTGATTAAAACATGTAAAAGACTATTTATTGACCTCACTTTGAATTTGTGTTTTCCGAATATTTGAAATCAATGTTTATAGTTGAATTGTCTTTCAGAAATGGTCTACCAGTATTTGACACGAGAGGGCCTAGGTACAGTAGGACTAGCTTTCTTGCATGTATGTCAGAGGGATGACCCTAGTAAAAAGGTCTGACATTCCATACCTGATAATGAAAGAAAACACCAGAAACTATTTACTGAGGTGATTTGAAATAAACTAAATGGGATTTCATATATGAACATAATTAGTCCCTGATTCATAAAAATTGTACAGTATATTTAAAGTACATTTACAATAAAATTAAATCACTTAGTCTAGTGTTTTATTTATACTACTAGTACTTTTAAAATTGGTGATTATTAAAGAAAGACAACTCCTACTTCCAACATTTCTGGACAAAATGTTACTTGAATCAGGGATTTAAGATCACCCATTACAGTCTAACTGATATATACAAGTATGTACAAGTATTTATATACATGTATAAACTTGTAAGGTTAAAAAAATAAGCTAGTTTTCGATTTTACCTGTATAAGAATGATTTTTTTGTGGATCGAATCAGTCAATCTAATGATTTACCTTTATTTCACTTTCAATGTTGACATTCTTTTCTAATAACTGATTAATAGCCTTACACACATCAACCATGCATAATCCATTTCTAGCTAAGGGTTTAATTGAAGATCACATGCATAGGGATTCAATGAGGTTGAATTATTCACTTGCAAGTATCTTAACTCATCATCAGTGTTTATTAGCTTAATCACAAGTCAGAAATATGAAATTTTACCTCTGCCAAATGATAAATCACAAGTCAGCATTTTTTTTAATTGCTGCATTCAAAATATCAGAAAATACCATGACATATAACAAGAAGAGATATATATATATATACAAAATGTATAAAAACTAGAATGGGATTTTTCCATGCCACATAAATGGACATGATGTATGCATAATTTTTTGTTTTACATACATTGTACAACAACATGTATATATGTACAATAATATTTACTTTTTTCTTTCAGGAACAATGATAAACAAGTGAACTGATGGTTCAAAAACTACCAAGATGTGAAGTAATGAACTAAAGAGTAACGTGAAGTCAGACAATACAACTTGAGGTGTCAGAATTTGTGCAAAATTTTTGTTATTTGCAGATATATGGATGGATTTTGTCAAAATATGAACTGAAACACTGGGATAAAATTATGGTTTTTTTTTTCGTATAAAAGATCCGGTTGTGTTCCATAAATGTATTTCTAATAATGAATTTAAGAATTAAAATCTGTATTTATTTACTGAGTTTATTGCTGCCCAAAAAGAGGTTATTGTCTCTACTTTTTATACGACCGCAAAATTTTTAATTTTTCGTCGTATATTGCTGTCACGTTGGCGTCGTCGTCCTGCGTCGTATTGCGTCGTCGTCCGAATACTTTTAGTTTTCGCACTCTAACTTAAGTAAAAGTGAATAGAAATCTATGAAATTTTAACACAAGGTTTTTAACCACAAAAGGAAGGTTGGGATTGATTTTGGGAGTTTTGATCCCAAAATTTTAGGAATTAGGGGCCAAAAAGGGCCCAAATAAGCATTTTCTTGGTTTTCGCACTATAACTTTAGTATAAGTAAATAGAAATCAATGAAATTTAAACACAAGGTTTATGACCACAACAGGAAGGTTGGGATTGATTTTGGGAGTTGAGGTCTGAATAGTTTAGGAATTAGGGGCCAAAAAGGGGCCCAAGTAAGCATTATTCTTGGTTTTCGCACCATAACTTTAGTATAAGTAAATAGAAATCTTTGAAATTTAAACACAAGGTTTATGACCATAAAAGGAAGGTTGGGTTTGATTTTGGGAGTTTTGGTCCCAACAGGTTTTTAGGAATAAGGGGCCCAAAGGGTCCAAAATTGAACTTTGTTTGATTTCATCAAAAATTGAATAGTTGGGGTTCTTTGATATGCCGGATCTAACTGTGTATGTAGATTCTTAATTTTTGGTCCCGTTTTCCAATTGGTCTACATTAAGGTCCAAAGGGTCCAAAATTAAACTTAGTTTGATTTTAACAAAAATTGAATCCTTGGGGTTCTTTGATATGCTGAATCTAAAAATGTACTTAGATTTTTTATTATTGACCCAGTTTTCAAGTTGGTCCAAATCGGGGTCCAAAATTAAACTTTGTTTGATTTCATCAAAAATTGAATAATTGGGGTTCTTTGATATGCCAAATCTAACTGTGTATGTAGATTCTTAATTTTTAGTCCCGTTTTCAAATTGGTCTACATTAAATACCAAAGGGTCCAAAATTAAACTAAGTTTGATTTTAATAAAAATTGAATTCTTTGGCTTTTTTGATATGCTGAATTTAATCATGTACTTAGATTTCTGATTATGGGCCCAGTTTTAAAGTTGGTTCAAATCAGGATCCAAAATTATTATATTAAGTATTGTGCAATAGCAAGACATTTTCAATTGCACAGTATTCAGCAATAGCCAGAAATCTTCAATTGCACAGTATTGTGCAATAGCAAAAGCTGAATCCAGCTTGAATGTTGTGTCCATACTTGCCCCAACCGTTCAGGGTTCACCTATGCGGTCGTATAAAGCTGCGCCCTGCGGAGCATCTGGTCTACAAATTATTATTTCATAAATTGATTGTACATCTTCTATAATGTTTATGTGACAGTAAATATTGATTAATAGTGCCCTGTTGTTGACATTAGTCCAATATAGTAGTCTCTTGTTTGATTGGGCAAACATAGAATGTATTTGATGAATTAAGCAATTTATACAAAGGATATTGTTTCAATGGGGTTTAATTCAAAGTCTTGAAATTGTGGGGTCCTTTTCTATGCTATTTTGGATTTTTGGGTCCCGTTTTTACATTGGTCAACATTGAGGTCTTAAGCATGTTAAGGGTCCAAAATAAAAAAAACTTTGTTTGAATTCATTAAAAAAAATATTATTTAGTCTCTTTGATTAGCCAAAACTAACAGTGTACACACTATTTCTAATTTGTATGCCCCACCTCCGATAGTAGAGAAGCATTATGTTTTCTGGTCTGGGCGTTCGTTCGTTTGTTCGTCTGTCCAGTTTTAGGTTAAAGTTTTTGGTCAAGGTATTTTTTGATGAAGTTGAAAGTCCAATCAACCTGAAACTTAGTATATATGTTCCATATAATATGATCTTTCTAATTTTAATGTCAAATTAGAGTTCTGATCCCAATTTCACGGTCCACTGAACATGGAAAATGATAGTGCGAGTGGAGCATCCATGTACTGGGGACACATTCTTGTTTAGTCCTTTTTAAATTTGGTCCATATTGAGCTAATTTTAATTTTGTTTGATTACAACAAATATTGAATTTGTTTGTTTGGTTGATATGCTGGATATAACTGTGTGTTCAGAATTTTCATTTTGTGTCTTAATTTTTAAAATTGGTCCATATTAAGGTTCAAAAGGTCCAAAATGAAACTTTTTGAGTCCTTTTGGAATTTCGTCCACATTGAATGTAAAAAAGATGATGTGGTATATATGCCGATGAGACAACTCTCCACAAGAGAAATCGCAGAAATCAACAACTGTTGGTTACTGTACAGCCTTCAACAATGAATAATGCCCATACTGCATTGTCAGTTATAAAAGGCCCCGAAATGACAAAAGTCTTTTTAGGTCCAAATTATAGTTTTGTTTGGTTTCAACATAAATTGAATTTTGTTAGTTTCTCTTTCTGGATCTAACAGTGTACTTGGAATTTTGATTTTTGGTCTGTCATGGTTTTCAAATTGGCTCATATTAAGGTCCGTAGGGTCAAAAATTAGTTAAAAATATATATGTTTTGTTGGTGGTTTAAAATGCTAAATCTACCCAAACATTTAGATTTTGGATACTGGACCCTAATGCAAATGTAGGTATATGTCTAATTTTATTTTTTTTACATGCATAGACCACATTCATTCGGTTTCGGAAACCTTTACTGTGTCAAATTTTAATCACAATCGAAATACAAAGCTGTATCAAGCTTGAACGTTATATCAAATATTGTTCAGCCTTCAGGGTTCAACATCTGCACTCGTATCAAGATATGACGTCTGGCTCATTTCAATTTTTGTTGTGTGAATTTCCATGAATATAAGTAATATGTTAACTATTTGGTATATTGGTTCCTTGCAATTTCTACATGCCTGTCATATAGTATTTTATTTCCTGTATTAAGATATAGCTTCACCTTAAGTTTATATCTTTTCAACTAGTTAAGATGGCAACAGAAAAGACATTAAGAATCAAGATAATTTATATATGCCCGTTTACGGAACATATTGTGGTATACAGTTGCCTGTCTGTCCGTCCGTCAACATGTTGGACATTAACTTTAAAACCCATTTACCAATTTGTATAAAACTTTGTTTATTTCTATTGACGTGAGCTCCATTTTGTTTTATTTGATAAAGATTTTACGTTTCCGAGTTGATTTTTTTTTTCATTAAAAAGAATGCTTTCACCAACATGCGAAATTTGGGTGAATTGTTTATATCTATTGACAAGAGCTCCCTTTTGATTTTTATAAATTTTAGATTTCACGTTTCTGAGTTACAGAGTCATACATTTGTCAGAAAAGGGAATTTCTCTAGATTCTGAGAAAAACTAAAAAATGCTTTCAGCCGTTCTCGTGAATCTTTGTAGTCCGAGATTACTCTGCAAGACGTGATCCCACAACCCAAGCTTGTCTGGCAAAACAGCTGTTGGATGTCACAGTAATCTCGGACTAGAAACTTTAGTGGAACGTTTATATCTGTTGATGTTTATAATTTTATAAATTTTACATTTTACATTTCTGAGTTATGGGGTTTTATTAAATTAAAAAAAGGTGGGATTTTCCAGTTTTCGGACAAAAACTGAACAATGCGTCAGCAAATATTATGAAATTTTGGTGAATTGTTTATATCTATTAATGTAATCTCCTGTTTGATTTTCATAAATTTTAAATATGACATTGAGAAGTAATTTATTCTGTGAAAATGTGACGGGCGTATCATGCGCTCGTGTCATTACTGTAAGTGTTTGTTGATTTATATTTATAGCATACAAAAAAAATAAAGCACTTTAAAAAAAAGTTTGGAAGTTGAAAGAATTGCATGTACTTTATAATTGTCCAGGTGGGATGCTTCAAAACAAGAATAGGCTTCATAATTAAATTTTTTTTTGAAAAAAAAACCTTCAATACACCAGTTAAAAGGAGGACATAGATTTTTTTACTTATCTTATTACTAGGAACAGATATGGATCTATTTTGACATTTCACTTCTGTAAAAATATGAATTAGAAAAATAATCCCTAAAAGGCCATGGTTAGTGCATAATTATAGCAAAGCTGTTTTTATGTTTACCGGACAGGGATAGATAAAAGTGGGGATGTGGGATTAAAAAAAATGGAAATGGAAGGGGGGCTTGGAATGTGTCCTTGCTTAAAGGGAAAGAGTTTTAAAATAACAGCGATTTAGCCCCCCACGCATGTATACATATCAAACAACAGCCTGATGGTGTACCACCAATAAAGTTTTTATACATCATTTATGAGATTTATGAGGAAAGGATAGGAGGCCTTATCGATCGTATTTTTTAACCTCAGGATTTCGAGATCCCCGGGGATTTCTTTCTCCGAATTTCGGGATGTCGGGATTTTAATTTATTTAAATTCGGGACCTCGGGATTTCGTGTTTTAAAGCCCGGGTTTCGGGATCAGTACCCTTCTAAGTTAACCCCCTCATTTGTTGACCTATAAATTATATCGTCGCTCTATCGGCTATCTATGATAAGCTCGTACATTTCACGAGAATTATTGAACGAGGAAAGCAGTCGACATGTAATCTATATTTCTTTGTTGTAAAATAAAAGGCAGTTACTATATTGCCGGCACTGCCGTGAAATATCTTACTTCAAACTGGCAAAATAGCCTATTTCTATAGAAATGGATATTTTACCGGCGCTATAAAAATAGAATATAAGTTAGCAGATGAACATTTTATGTATACATGATAATAATAAAATTAATTAAAAATAATAGAGACAAGTCCCGTTAGAATAGCAAGTCCCTGGTGAGCGGAAGCCAAGTTGAAACCTATTTTATTTAAAGATATGGTATGCAATTCAAATAACTAGCTAATATTTTAAAAGCAATCAAGCTTTTTTTAGCTATGCGATCGTCTATGTCATATTGTGTATATATATATTTGTTTATCAAATTTATGATGATGCAATAGATTTCTATAGAAATAGCTGAATTAAATTAATCAGAGCTGATCAAATATCATATTTGCTATTTTGCCGATGCCCGATTAAAAGCCTTTGCTTTCATGATCTTTAATATAATTATGTTTCCCCCTATTATAAAATCAAGAATGAATGAGTTTGGAATGTTTCCACGTAATGATCAAGAAATTACTTTAGTCTGACGTTTAACGCCATTTCAAATGGTACCGTATGTGGACGTCGTCAAACCGGGAACCGAAACGTTCAAGTTCAAGGCCATCATTAGCTCATACCGACCGTTAATATTTGTATATTCCGAAGGCATACTGAATGTTTTACGGAGGGGACCAACCTAAGCATTGTTGAACAGTTTAAAAATATTCTAATTGAGAATGAAAAATACACAAAGCTTGCTATTTATTACATCTCGCTGCGCTTCAGGTTCCATTCACTCATTTCTATGAAAAATAAAATTTAAAACTAACGGAACAAAACAATGGCAATTGTCAATTTATATTTCATCATAAAAGAGGGACGAAAGATACCAAAGGGACAGTCAAACTCATAAATCTAAAACAAACTGACAACGCCATGGCTAAAAATGAAAAAGACAAACAGAAAAACAATAGTACACACGACACAACATAGAAAAACTAAAGAATAAACAACACGAACCCCACCAAAAACTAGGGGTGATATCAGGTGCTCCGGAAGGGTAAGCAGATCCTGCTCCACATGTGGCACCCGTGGTGTTGCTAATGTGATTACAAATCCGGTAAATAGTCTAATTCGGTAGGTCATATTCATGAAAGGGAAGGAGATTGTAGTTACGACGTAAGGAACATATCCGATATCATTTGTGATACGGTTATTCCATAACGGTCAACCAACTCGTGATGGCGTCCGTAAAATTTATGAAGGGATGATTTCAACTTCACCATTTGGAACTCTTGGTTTAATAGCTTCCTTGTGAGCAGCAAACCTCTATCAAGAAAATCATGATAGGAAATGCAAGCATGGGAATATCGTATCAATTGGGAGATATATACCCCATACTTCCTAAGAAGTTCCTGCATGAAGTCAGCCTCATAATAATAAAGAAACAAGTCGGCGAGTAGAGGGGCACAGTTTGTTCCCATTGGAATGCCGACAGTCTGTTGAAAAACACGTCCTCCGAACATAATATTCAGAGTCCGTAATAATGTCATATAATACATACCATAATAACAAGTAATGCTGGTCCTATGAACGCCCAGATGAGGTTTGTTTCAGGGGATAACCAACAACTGAAATAATGATATCAATTAAGAGAGTCATATATTTATTTACGTCTTATCGTTCTATTTTTTTAACAACAGTTAAGACAATTGGCAATGAAATTGAACTAAATAGAATTAAAAGGAAATGAAACAAATATAACATATGGTGTAGCATTCTCCTGTTTTCATTGGACGTTACGATCCCGTGTTTCCAACTAGAGGCTCTAAAGAGCCTGTGTCGCTCACCTTGGTCTATGTGAATATTAAACAAAGGACGCAGATGGATTCATGACAAAATTGTGTTTTGGTGATGGTGATGTGTTTGTAAATCTTACTTTACTGAACATTCTTGCTGCTTACAGTTATCTCTATCTATAATGAACTTGGCCCAGTAGTTTCAGAGGAGAAGATTTTTGTAAAAGATAACTAAGATTGACGAAAAATGGTTCAAAATTGACTATAAAGGGCAATAACTCCTAAAGGGGTCAACTGACCATTTCGGTCATGTTGACTTATTTGTAAATCTTACTTTGCTGAACATTATTGCTGTTTACAGTTTATCTCTATCTATAATAATATTCAAGATAATAACCAAAAGCAGCAAAATTTCCTTAAAATTACATATTCAGGGGCAGCAACCCAACAACGGGTTGTCTGATTCATCTGAAATTTGAGGGCAGATAGATCTTGACCTGATAAACAATTTTACCCCATGTCAGATTTGCTCTAAATGCTTTGGTTTTTGAGTTATAAGCCAAAAACTGCATTTTACCCCTATGTTCTATTTTTAGCCATGGCGGCCATCTTGGTTGGTTGGCGGGGTCACGCCACACATTTTTTAAACTAGATACCCCAATGATGATTGTGGCCAAGTTTGGTTTAATTTGGCCCAGCAGTTTCAGAGGAGAAGATTTTTGTAAAAGTTAACGACGACGGACGACGGACGACGACGGACGACAGACGACGAACGACGACGACGGACGCCGGACGCAAAGTGATTGGAAAAGCCTTGTTTCTATTTTCAAGTATACTGACGCTATAGTATTATTACTACGTATATTGAAGTTCAATATTTACAATCTGTGACTTCACTCATACTTATCATGACGGTAGTTCCGCAAAGTACGAACAAAAAAAATTGCAAGCAGACTGAAATGAGTTCCATTTGAATTCTTATTTGTTCTAAACAAGAAAAAATGTTGTGTTTTTGTGTCGATAAAACATGTTCATCTTATTTATTAATATATTCAATATCATGTTAAAAATCTTGCAAAATAAAGTATAAAAATACACAGAAAAACATTGTATTCTGATTTTTCAAATTAAGGAATGACAGTTATATTTTTTTTCTGTGTTTTCAAATTAAGAAATGACAGTAATATTTTTTTTCTGTCTATGAAGAAAAAACATCAAAAAGGTAATGCACACTGAATAATCCTTGTATCGTGTTATTTTAAAGTGTGCACCTCATTTTTAATGATACTTCGAATAGACAGAAACAAATATTACAGTCATTCCTTATTATTTAATTCTGAATTCCATTTTAAACAGGAGTAAATCCTGAAAAATACATTGATGACGTCACGGTCACATGACAAAATTAAGTCTATGAGCTGATAGACAAATCATTGTCAGCCAATCAGAAGACGCGTTACATCAAAATTAAATTACTTCAGTATATAGTATCAATTACGTACTCCAAATCAGTTTTTATACTGTCTTATGTTTCATTAGGTCATAATCACATTTTTATTTTTTTTTCCGAACTAACCACGTATTGATTACACCTCAATATAATCTTTATATTTCGAAATATTCTGTAAAATTTGATATTGCCTAGAGGTTGCTCTTTGTAATTACGGCTGGTTCACATATACTTGTTCTCAGATAAGATCTCTATGAAGCATACACAACTTCGGAATTTTACCAGTATAAAAACATATAAATAGCAGCTTAATTGAAGTCTAAGGAAAGTGAAAGGAGAGGTTGAACAGAGTTTGATTATGATTTTGAGCTCTAAGAAGTTCGAGCCATATAAATGTTGAAAATATCCTGCACAGCCTTATGTTTCATCTTTAGAAAAAAAGAAGTAATAAATACAAATAAGAATTATCAGTTGTCTGTATACTATACTATTTTTACGTTTTTATACTTACTACTTGTCGTTGCCATATCCTTTAAGTTTAGTCACACCAGCAGAAATTCCAACTATAACAGCAGGAACAACTGAAAATCAAATTTGAATAATTTTTTATCGAGCGACAATTTTTTGTTGCTTTAATGCATCAATAATGTGTGCAATAGACATAATGCAAGATATTTTGCGTCCGTTTTACATGTGAATACCTCTTATTTTAGGTTGATTTTTTTTAATCACATGTTATGTGTGTTTTTTGTTTATTTTTATTTTATCAATTAAGCTTTTTTTACAGGTTGTTCTGTTTTCTATTTCTCTAATTGTTCTATTGGACAAATGAATGGATCAATGCTAGCAGTAATATTGTAGTCCTTATTAACAATGAGGCATGTGGCATAGCAAATCGGTCATCCAGATGTTTGATAACTTCTTTGACTAATTAGTTACTTTGAAAAGAAATAGTTTATTGTGGTCAATTTGGAATTCAGTTGTAAATGTAGTATTATACCTACTCCAACATGGGGATATCAGCTGATGAACTATAGAACGTTTGTTGAAAATAAACACAACCATTTTCACAAAAAGAATACCCTCAGCCAGCATCAGAGCGAAGTCTGTGAGGAACATATAATGCATAGCAACTGCAATCGCTGAACAGATAACCTAAAATAGGGTATAGCTTAATACACTACAGTTTCTTTTTACAAATCTGCGATGTGAAACCCGTACTTGAGTTATACCGCCTGTGCGCTATGTTGTTATGTCTATTGTAGCTCAATTAAATTTTGATTTTATGAAACTAAAATATTTTATTTCTTATTAAACTATGTTTAACCGGAAATGTCTCTGTCATTTCTTTCTATGGTTGCTTTTTCATTATCCTGTACGCCTTTGCTTTCAGTTTTTTTGCAAATTTTTGTATATAAATACGTATCTAGTGCAAAGAAATCAGTATACATATTTTCAAAAGTATAACTTTGAGTTCTCGTGAAGGAAATGAGTCCTTATCTTGAACGTTCTAGATTGCAGGACTTAGTTTACGTATTGTGTTTATAGTTAATAAATCCCTTTCTGAACATGCATGAATAAAGGCAACAGTAGTATACCGCTGTTCAAAACTCATAAATCCATGGACAAAAAACATTCTTTTTAGTTTTGAATAAAACGTATTGCCAATTATATACTTCACGACCTTTTTTCTGTTTGTCTTACTTTATTTTCTGTCTGTGTTATACCAGCTAGGAATATGACGTACGAAATAATTAATGCCACACATAAGTTCATCAGTACTTTTGTACCATCATCGCTCACATCCCTGTAAAACAATAAAAGAAAAGATGTCTTTGCGGCTTTAATTGTCCTAAGGTATATTTAGCATTAATCAGAGTAAAGTCGAAATGACGTAAATTGTCATCTATAGGGCACTATGAAACTACAGGTAAATGGTAAGCAACACGAACACCTTGCTTAGTCTTTAGTTTTCTACTTTGTGTCTTGTGTACTATTATTTGTCGGTTTGTTTTAGATTTTTTTGTCATGGCGTTGTCAGTTTCATTTGAATCTATGAGTTTGACTGTCCCTCTGGTATCTTTCGCCCCTCTTTTTAAACAACCGCATATATTATTAGATACATTCGGTGATGTCACATTCAAAGAAAACGGTCCGGAGTGGTTGTGTGTGTTGCAATGCACGTAATTGTTCCGTTGATTAACAAAGTTTAACGTTTGATTGTATCAGTTTTTTACGAATTTTCCCTCTTTGAATTAATTATTATGTTTGTGTAATTCATTTTTTGTACACTTTTTTTTTTTTTTATCTTAATGGTAATAACTTGCAAGTATCTAAGCCGAAAACATTAAAGGGTTGTGTTTAATCTAAAAAAAAACGTAGGTAATTGTCTACTTAATTGCTTTCACTTAAAGAAACAAAATTTTAAATATATGGAAAACTTCAAAGATGTAAATGTAGTAAAACGTAAAATAGCAACAACTACGAAATACAAGGTAAATTTGAATAGGAAAGTCCCTTATCAAATGCCAATATCAAACTTTCAAACACATAAAATGAATGGAAAACCAAAAACATATTCTTCACCTAGTACAGTTATTTCCTTACGTAGACAATACTTATTGAAACATAGCTGGTTACACTTCTTATCTGAACGATGGTAGCAGACAATTCCACTATATTGACCAGTATGTGTGTTTGAAGAGTGTTTAATAGGACAACGATTTTGTGATTACGCATACAAGGTCATCGGATTCAGAAAAAGTGTAATTTTTATGATGTTTTGATTGATTAGTAAAAGTATGTACTTTCTGCTGCCCATATGATACATGTATGTATACCAAGACAACACCGTTATTTCATTATCAACAATGCATGATTAAAATAGTATAACTTACCTCCAAAATACAACATGAATGATAATAGTGATGACCAGAAATATTATTGACACTCCACATCCGATGGCTGATATAAGATTCAGTGGAAAGTGGTGCGCTCGAGACAATGGCTTGTAAAATTGATAAATATAATATTCAAAAAAGGGTCTGACATACATGTACAAGAAAAGTACACATTCGACTTGCCATGCCAAGACATGAAGATCATACCATAAACATATTCAAACGCATTAGATTACAGTGTTTTCATCTATTGAATATTTGCATTTTCATTAAATAGCTTAATGAAATAGGAGTAGAGTCACCATATGCACTGACTAAGAGACAAAAAATGTATTGCACACATATTTCAAACTTGAGAACTTCAAAATTCTCATTTTGGATATGAGAATTGGATATTATATCCAAAAACAGTAATGCTATCTGATACATGCTATATCTTTCACATTTCTCTAATTCGTACTCGATTTATTCTTTCTTGACCTGATGAATACTTTTTACGTAATCAACGTGTGGTTCGTTTGATCTCAGTTTATCATTGGTCAACATTCTATTTTGACGTCTATATGTCTTGCTGCTCTCTGAAATTTCTATGATTACGTCAGGAAAAAAGCGACCTTGCCTGATGACGTCACATCGAAAGAACACACCAGTTTGCGAATTATTCGAAAAGATGGCTTATGATTTTTAATGAATGGCTATTATTTATTTTGAATTAATTAAACCATAAAATTAATTATTGACGCTCTAGATTAAATAATGCTTGCATCGGATTATGTAAATTGTGAAGAGTCAAAAATTTATTTTATGGTTCAATGAATTCAAAATAAATAATTGCCATTTATTATAAATAAATTTCTATAAAAAAGGCTTAAAGAACTTTTTTATCTTGTTTATAAAATTAATAACAATGTACACACATGTTGGCGTATGAATACACAACGTCAGAGTGTGCATGTCGCCATTAAGGTTGACAACATTGAAATTACAGTAATAGACAGTAAAAACACCAAATTTATTTATTCTGCATATAACAAAAGTCATTAGAGAAAAATATTTCACCACCTTATCTCGTGCAAGTCGATACTATATTCATTTTCGGCAGTTAAATTCTAAAAAAAAAAACGCTCGGCGCGACTCGCATTTTTAATTTCAATATTAAACAGTCTCGAGTAGATATATATCGCATCATATGTGATGCAGTATTAGAATATATATTGAATATATATATCATGTATATAGATAAAGCCATCAGTAGCAAAACGCTGTTTGGAATTTATCAATCGATAGAGAGAAAACAGATATGGGTTACAAATTAAAACTGAGGGAAACACATCAACTATAAGAGGAAAACAACGAAAGAACAAAAAACAGAAGTGCAACATAACACAAACAACGATGCCACATTCATAGAAACGAAATATTAGATAATAACTGCCATATTCCTGACTCGATACACGACATTTAAAAAAAAACACATCCACGCTTTCTGACAAAATTAGATCAAAACATAAACTTATCACATATACCAGGATTAAAATTTCATATCTGAGATAGACGTGCCTTCGTCTACAAATGACATATCTGTGACGCACGAATAAAAAAATTATAGTGGCTAAATAAAGTACGAAGTTCAAGAGCATTGAGAACCATATATCTAAAAGTTTTGCCAAATTCAGCCAAGGTATTATATTCCTAAGTTAAAAGAGCCTTAGTATTTAAGAAAAATAAAGTTGTGGTAACAGGTAATTTATTATGATGACCATATCATTGATAATGCATGTCAACACATAAATGCCTACTACTTGACTGGTGGTACCATCGGGGAATAATACTTCAACAGCAGTGGCATTGACTCGGTGGTTGTAAAAAAACTCATCATAGATACCAGGATTGAAATATTGTATTTGAGCCAGACGCGCGTTTAGTCTACGAATAACTCAACAGTGACGCCTCAATCAAAAATAGTTGAAAAGGCTACAAAAATACAAAGTTAAAGAGCATTATATGATACTTTTTTTGTTGAGTTTTTGATAAATAAGTTATCCTAAATACAAAAAACACATACTGTCCCTCCTGGGCTCATCAATATGGCAAAATTAGTTGTGTGATTATATTCACATATCGTATGAGATTCTTCATCATCAACAAGTCGTGAACCAAAGGACGACCACGCTCCATTACTAGTATTCCTATCAAATAAAATAAATATGTCGCAAGTATGTATTTTTGTTGTTATGCTATTGCGAGATATGACATTACGCTAGCTTTTTTTAACAATGATATACAGAAGTAGGTGAGTATTTTGTAACTAAGATATTTTTGAAAGATGATATGTTATGAAAGAAAAAGATGTTGGGAAAGTATGAGATAGCTACCAAACAATGCACTCGTCTCACAAAGGAATTAAAAACATCGATAATTCATATTTGCTAGCTATAAAACCAGGTTTAATCCACAATTGTTTACATAAGAAATGGCCTGTACCTAGTCATGAAAATAACAGTTGTTATCCATTCAATTTATATGTTTACGTTTTTGATTTGTCCATTTGATAAAGAACTTTTCGTTTTTAATTTCTTTTGCGATCGGAATTTTTGTTAATGTACTGTGCATACATCATTGATGATATCGGTCTTATTCAAAAGCTGAGTAAAGTGTTTAAGTGATAAGTTCAAAACAAATCTTTTTCAGACATCGGGATATATGCATTTAGTCGGATCTTAACAAGTACTTGTTATTTGATTACAAACCGGTATTGATAAAAATAAACAAACAAATGTCGAAATGTTCAGGACTTAATTAAATCTGTATTTAGGTAAGATGATGCAAGCATACGATTTGTATTGCGTCTTACACTTTGAGAAGCAAATAATCATTAACTACTTTATCAAAAAATTGTGTAAAAATGTTAATTTTGAGCTTTGAAAGTCAAGTGGCTCGAGCATTTTTCTGAGGAAGTTTTAAAAAATTTCAAAGAAATATGTTTTACAATGAGTTACCTTTTTAGTTTTCACTATCCTATAGATTAACAACTTTTGGTTATATTTATAATTTAGAATCTTCATTGAAGGTGGAGCACGTGTGTCAAGTTAATTTATTATTATATTGATGTGCCATTTGTATGCTAGAGTGACATTCCTTTGTATTATGTGCCGATTCGAAAAAAAGTTATGCGTGTATTGTCTCCCTTTAACAGGTTCATTATTTTATAATTAAGTATAGGTTTCTGACATAATTTTTAATAATTACAAAATGTATTAATTCAATATATTTCAGTTTTTTGTAATGGTTGTATCAAAAACATTGATGTACGAATATAATTTCTTAAATTTGAAACGTTTAAAATGATTACATACCAATATAAAGAACCGTTCATTATTTTTAAAAAAGACTATAAATGAAAGTCGAATTATTTATCTCCCTTTTATATTAGATTAATTAGGAAATTAACCATAATGATAAATAAAAAGGTTAGGAAAGTAACCAGAGTTATAATAATCACAGAGAGAGACTAGCAAACAATTTTTGATTTTAGCTTATTTAACGTTAAAAAAATTTCCACTATAAACGAATAATACTTTATACAAATAATGTAAGGACTTTGTTAACTTAATCTACAGATTATGAATTTTTATTACAACAGATAAATATGCTACACGTATGTTCGTTCACCATTTGTTATTTTTTTTCTAACCACAATCGATTGTGTCTCCATTATTTTTCCCGTTTATTATTTTAGCAAAAAATATACGTTTTCGTATCTTGGTGTGTGGCAGCATGTGGTTAACTATACGATACTTGTTTTGGTCATTGTTAAAAGCCTACATCCCAACATATAGTTTCTGGTAGAAAGCAATGATAACAAATGTCATTTGTTTTACAAAGATTTAAAACTTACGGGGCATAAAAATCCCAATGTCCACAAAATGGTCTGATGTAGTTTTCCTGGTTAAAACAAATATAAAAAGAACATATTATTTTTTTTTGCTACGAATCGATGCAATCAACATGCTGCCTGCCTATTTGGCATGTTAGTATGTATTTAGAAATTCATTAACAAAAACCACCTAGAGCATGTAGAGCTTAAAAAGTGTTACATATGTATTCGTGATTTTTTTTGCCTTAATATTGGAACGCCTATATCCGTTCAAGTTGATTAAGAATTATGAAGTAGAAAAATATTGTATATTTCAAAAGATATGATAGGGAATGATGTTTGAAACAAACTTGTATTTTTTTTAAAGTCATTTCTACTGCAATCGTTTATGTATATGTGGTATATACATGAATATTGCGAGAAAATACGAGAACATAAATGTTTAGCTCTGTAACATTGTATACAAATGCAATAAGACAATTTAGAAAACAAATAAAATTGATTTAGTGAGACTGAACACTGACAGAATACCAATTAATCTTATCTTTACAGATCAATTAGTAAAGAACATCTTAAACATAATGTTACTTACCAAAAGGTGATCAAATTTCATAATTAAGGTATAGTTTGAACAAGATGATCCGTGAATCGTAAAATCAGCAATGATGGAATTAACATCATAACTACCATTAAAGGACTTAACTGTCCTGTAAATAAATTATATTCAATTTAAATAAGGCATATTTTTTAATGAATCGCATATTGGCATTACCATCAGGCTTTTCTGTGTCAACCAGCTAATGAAAAAAAACAGCTATCGAAACATAAAACAAAATAGAAAAAGAAAATACCGATGATGGGTACACGTACATGATTCAACATCTTTTTGTCTCTTCTTAAGGTAGCACAATACAAAGATTTTATAACTCCAACTCCCAAGTTTTAAAATGCTGTAACTTTCTTAATAAAGCTTGAAAATTTATAAAAGTGGTAGTTATGGATAGCTAACAGTTTACTCTTTCCAATAAATGCAATGTTAGTATTATGCAACAATTATGTAACCAATTATAATGTTAACTGTGTCTAAAAAAAATTTAACCACATTTCCACTTTCAAATGAAATTAGCTTCACCATAGGTATCCCTAGAGGGTTGATTTTATTATATGTTGTTCCTATGGCCATTATCTACAAAAGGGTGTCTCAGATTTCAGATAGAAGGTATAGAACAAATTTTACACCTAATTAATCATTATCTTCTTTTATGTGGTTAGGATGTTTCTCTAACTAGAGATTTATGAGAGAATGGAATACCATAGAGACAATCTGAGACACCCTTTTGAAGCCCAAAATGTGTTGATTAAGATTTCGTTAAAATTTTCTGTATAGTTGAAGAGATGATAGAGCTAAATTCATTCAAGTGAACTTACCCAGATTTTGCCACTAATTACATAATAATTGATTACATAATGATTGCATAATAAAAATATTACATTCATTTAAAAGATAAATCTTTTATCTATCTATATATACCTCTTTTATTATTTTCGATGCATTCATAAGAAAGTTACAGCATTTCAAAGGTTAGTGATTGGAAGTAAAAAAATCTTTGTATTGTGCTACCTTAACTGATAAAAAATGGAGTTGAAAGAGAAGATTTTTTTATTTTACTTGATAATTATTGTGATTAATCATAAATACAAGCTTACACTTACCCATTTAGTAACAAATACTCTGGAAAAAGCCTTGAAACATTTCTGTAGAATGTGCTACTATAACCCGTCAAACCTGCAACACATTTATTAACTCATGGTAATAAATATCAAAAAAGAAGATGACAATGATCAACTCTCTACAAGAGACCAAAATGTCACAGAAATTAACAAGTATAGGTCACTGTACGGCCTTCAACAATGAACAAAGCCCATACCGCATATTCGGCTATAAAAGGCCCCGAAATGACAATGTAAAACAATTCAAACCAGTAAACTAACGTCCTTATTTATATAAAAAAAATTGAACGTAAAATAAATATGTTAAATTCTTACATATTCTTTACAATGAATCTTTTCATAAATACATGAATCATGGGTTCAGTTATGCTTGTTACAACACAACGCGAACAGGATATTAATTGAGATATTAATTATTTCCCGAAACGATGAATGTGTGACACTCGTTATAGAAAAATGTAAACTACTTTTGCAAAAAGAAAGAATACCAAACTCCGAGGAAAATTTAAAACGGAAAGTCTATAATCAAATAACATAATCGAAAACTCAAACGTTTCAAAGAAATTGATAAACTGTCATATTCCTTACTTGATATAGGCATTTTCTTATTTACAATATAGATAGTTAATGTAAACCGATAGAGTTTGAGTAACGAGGAAAGGTCGATAAAAATATTATCGAATTATTTCCAGTGCGTTATATTTAGAAGCGCAGACAAACGTGATTACTACAAACAACAATGTGAGTAAATGTGTACTTCAAGGGATAGCAAACACAAAAGTAGAAGGTAAACTGACAAGTTGATGTCATGGCTTAAAAGAACAAGAAAACTAATCGATAATCAACAGTACACAAACCACAGCATACAAACGTAAAGCAACACAAGCCCTATCAAAAATAGAGGTTATTTGGAGCTTCAGAAGAGTAAGATGGTCCTTCTCCACATGAGGCACCCATTGTGTATCTTATTTTAGTTCAAATCCAAAAAAATCTGGTTTGGTAGGTAATATTCCTGTGAAAAAGGACGTGATTGTAGATACGACATTTGGAACACATCCTCTATGTTCTATGAAACGAATGTTTCAAAACCGTCAATTAACTCGATGGCATCCGTAAAATTTAACAAGGGATTCTGTTAATTTCACTATTTGTAACTCTTTGTGTAATAGTTTTCTTTTGTGCAGCAACACAATATCAAAGAAATCATGATAGGAAATGCAAGCTCAGGATAATAATATCATCTGGGAAATATGTATGCACAAATAGAAAGCTCAGATCATCTGTATGTCGCAGCGTTTTGTTTCAATCGACCCTCACTGTCAATTTCTAGAGGTAAGTCAAGATATGATGCAGATTTAACTGTATCTGTTGTATCCTGTATTTCAATTTCGGTTTAACATAGTCACTAAAACTTAAATGATGTAGTTATAGAAAAACATCCATGTACCGCAAAGTAAAGACATTACTTACTTTTTTTTTACAGAAGTTACCATTTGAAGTCAATCTTTAATGCGTAAAGGAACATTAAACAAAAGAGAATCATAGTTGGTTTCCATAAGAAAGCCGATTGTGTTCTTGTAAACACATCTTCCAAAGAAACAAACACGGAGTGTATAACATATCAGGCATCTTGATAATGTCAGTTTTAGAGAATTCTTTTATGAATTAGAGGTAGTAATTTAAAGTAGGATTAATACGTAAGACTTTTGTCTTACGTTGGCCATCCTTTTATGAAAAAAAAGACACAACTTTATCAATTTTTACTTTAAGTTTCAGATAGGGAATATGTGTGTAAAAATGTTTTAATACTATTGCAAGTTGAAAAAGTCTTAGATTGTATGGACTGTAGAAGATTCTACGAATATTTTACTATCTTCATCACATTGACGCTTACTCTAGATCTAGAATAGGACGTTGCAAAATAACATTAAAATCAGGCTTTGATTGCTGATAAGATTTGTGTTCATTTTCAGAAAAAGGATTCGTAGATCACTTATACAGTTTGAGTATCAGCAGCAGTGATGTATATCCGGCTATCCGAATATTGAGATTCCAAGTGAATTCTTCATTTATCAAGGGGTTTATGAAATGTTATTTGCACACAAAAAATATGTTTTTTTTATCTTTATCTGCAGGAACAGTAACATATTTGTCAAGGATGTACTCTAAATGTTTTGCAGCATTGTTTTCTGAAAAGATTGATGTAGTATATGTATGCATAGACCTATTAAGGTTCTTAATTCTGATTTTTATCAACGACCTCACAGTATAAATCAATTCGGAATGAGTATATATGTCTGTTTTTCTCGCCTTTAACCCATTGCCTGACATAAACCTGAACTGATCAAATCAGTATTTTTAAGTTGTGTTTGAAATTGATAAAAGTTATGCCTTTGGGTAAAATGTAAGAGATGAAAGCTTCATAACAGAGGCTTGCTTTTTAATTTATAATGTTAATTTACCGGTACATATATTCTTTTGAAGTTTCAGTTTAATTTCAGTTCCTGAATCTGATATCCATGTAACGTTTGTTTTCGAACGATCAGGAACAATGATCTCATCAGAACTTGTCTTCCCTACTTCCATTACTGAAATGAGTGAATAAACTTGAATAACCGACATATTTTAAAAATTTATGAAACAAAAAACACAGAAATATATTCTTTCAATTCGTTTGTTGATAATGTTTGATTTTTCAATGTACTTTTAAAGTTCGTTATATGTGGCTTACTATTTAGAATACTGTTTGCAATTGTGTTACATTGGTTAATTGTGTTCAGGCTTTGCACTGTTTTGTGTCTGCGGTGATTTTCACATCTAAAATGTATCAATTAAAACCAAAGGTAATTAGTATCACAATGAATATACTAATTTTACGCCTCGTTGACTTTAGCGGGTTTAGATAATGTCATTGGCTTCTATGGGAAACGCATGTTTTAAAGGAACGCATTTTTGTTTAAATAGTTTTGTTCTAATCAAGTCAGCATCAGTTTTCAAACTTTTGTTAAGGGATTTTTCATGGTGTACTGTTCTCTAAACCGACACATAGTTACATGTAAATCATATGAACAATTAGTTGTCGTTTATTCTATGTGTTTTTGTTTCCTGTAATTGCAGATAAAACACTATTTCCTAAGACCAAAACTGAGTCTGGCATATCTCTGCTACACTAAGTGTATAACAACTAACTGTGTTGTAGACAGCAATCAACATTTTTACGTCTGTCATTTTTCTGTCATGTTTCAAAATATAAAGTGTTAAAGAAAAGTTAATATTCGAGAGTAAGGTCTGTTTAATAATTCTAAATGAAAAAAATACTATTCTCTGTATATCCGTCTAATGAATCAGTATTATAAACCATGCGTACGTTAATTGTATGTGCAGCGATGCTATGTAAGAAAAAATGTAACAATAAGTCAAAATTCAATACAAATGTCGTGGGGATTATTCATTTCATGTACGAATTTGAATTTGAAATTATTTTTCTTTCTATTTTTAGTAAAAGTGCTATCTGACTTTCAGTATTATCACTTAAAGCCTACATGCTCATGATGACTTTCACAGAAAGACGTAAAGACATTTACAACCACAATATACAAGGACTTTATATGATGGCACGGCTACTAGAACATATCTAAAAAACATACTTGTTAAACGAATATCTGTGTCGAGAATAAGTATTACATGTACGTTTTAAAAAATGAAATGATGTATTCCTCTTTCATTATTAGTGAAACCATCATTCTTGATTTCCCCACTTATATATTCTGGTTACATTTAGGAGAAAGGCATCTATTTTTACATTATCACAAGCACTTAACTTGAAATAACAAACCAACAGCACATGGATGAACATAATTTGAAAACGTACCAACATTTTCCTTTACAGCAACCAGGGAAAAATTACTGTCAATAACATCATTAAATGCATCATTAAACTCCGTAACTGCATTTACAAGCGGAGCAGCACCACCTGACCCCTGATGAAACAATAAATCAGTTTATCTAGAATATCAAACAGATAAATATAAATATAAATACATCATTATTTTCGGTGTCGATAGTGAATCATTGCTGAGTCCTCCACATCACATTAGTCTTTCAATTTTTTAAACGCTTTTTTTCAAAATTGTTTGGTTTTCAATTTTTGTATTTAGTTTGTGTTTTTGTTTCATCTTGTGTGTTTTTCCTTGTCAACGTACTTCCTGGGATCTTTTGCGTACTTTTAATTTCGACAATTTAGTCATAAATATCATGCATACTGTTCAATTAATTTATCCGTAGATTGTACGTTGAACCCAAGAAATTTTAGATAATGATTAAAGACATACTTTCAAGACATACTTTCAATAGACTGTTTTTATAAATATAAAAATTATTTAGTATTTTAGATCGTCATATCACATATTCATTAAGCTCCTCGTGTATTTTTTCTGTCAGCATTTGGTTTTCAATACTACGGAATAAGTGTTCAGGTAAATCCAGAAAGAAAAATCGTGTACAAATTTAAGATGATAAAAGGTCGTTGTGTAACTGGCATTAGACTTTAAAGAAACCAAATCGCACACGCTGATATATGGATCTTACCTTAAACAATTAGAAAATTTAAAAGAGAAACCGCAGGCTTTGATATGTTTTTAATAATTATATTAGAGAATAATAAAAGCCTAGCAATTTCCTGATCTTGATTATTGTATTGAAAAATATTCACCCCATCGGCAAGTTCCTCCCATGGCTGACGGTTTCTTTCATCAAGCAAATTGTTGCATAGAGATGCAAATATCTGAAATATAAATGATTCTTATTACTAGTAAGCAAATAATCGAAGGTATTGGTCACCACACTGTTATTTGAAATTAACAACTTTAGATAAACATGAAAATGTTTATATAAACAAAGCGTGACGCATATAAGTGTAGTAGTCAATATGCACACATTATTGATTAAGTTGTTGTTTATATTATATTGTATATTTTCTGTAACATTCACTTTACATTTGTATGTGGAATTAAACAAAATAAGAAAAGAAATATTTTGTTTCAACCACACGTAAAAAAAGTAAAATCACAAAACATCAATTTCAAAGATTAAGGTTTTCTTTTTTATGTTCGTGTGTATCACTTTTAAGCGAAATTTATATACGTATGTGTGTTATAGAATAGTACATTGGTAACGCAATAGTTTAAACTTGATAGTTACTTTCTGTATGATATTAACATTTTTCGAAACAATAGATGTAAAGAAATTTCTTTATATTTATCATATCTATTTTCATACCTCACATGTGGCTGTTTAATTGTTACGCTTTATTTATATCTTTGAAGATAATTTTAAGATTTATGTATCACATGCTTTAACAGTATTGAATTTTCCTCAAAGTTCAGTTTTTTTGTGATTTAACTTTTTACCTTATAGTGCGTTTCATATTGAAATGATCTGCAAGTTTAATACTATTAACTCCGTGTTTCAAATAATTTACAATATTCTGATTATGTAGGTTTTGGTAAGAATGAATAACAATTTCAAGTGCATCTAGTTTCTTAAATGCTCCGTGTTAACAGCTAGTTTGAATAATGTATGAGCACTGAAACTAACCTCAAGTTGTTCAATTGACAGTTTGTCTGTGTGGTTGGTAACATACTTGGCAATATCATTCAGTATATCTGATGACGTCAGTAGATCACCTGACCGTAATTCATTATTATCTCTTGTTATGTTTTCTAACTCTGTCAGGATAATAGTCACTAGATTATATTCACTGTCCCCAGACAATAGCTTAGCTGTCTAAAAAATGGAATGAACGGAGAAATTGAATTTAAAAATTTCAACAAATAGCATTATATTTTATCTACTATTATCAGTTTGTATTTTCAATCTAGTACACTAGGTTTCTGCAATAAGAAATTAGACATATTTCCTTAAAAAATATATATCTTCAAAACAAAATGCAAACCCGATATGTATATCAAAATTATCAGCTTATAAGTTTAAACACCACACTTTCAAGTCTATATGCATATTATTGCGTTGTTTGAAGGTTAGACATTGTAAACTCTGTGTTCATACATTTCAGAACTGCTAGGATATAAAACATATGATTCTTATCAAAAACTCAAAACAGTTATGATGTTTCCAGTGAAACAAATGTGTACCAACACATCGATATAAATAGTCTTATTGTTAATATACATCCTTTTTCATAAACGTCAACACTAAGAAATATACAATTAACCATTCTCTGAAGAAGGGGCATTAAATCATGATCATACAAACTAAAAATATGAAAATAGTGAATTAAGAAATTATGTGTTATATATCAGTAGTACATAATATCAAGACGTGCTACGTACATACAAAAGGGACGAAAGATACCAGAGGGACAATCAAACTCATAAATCGAAAATAAACTAAACAATAGTACACATGACACAACATAGAAAACTAAAGAATAAGCAACACGAACCCCCCTACATTAAGTGTGTTCAACTTAGTACTTGTTTCGTAATAACAGATTAACATTTATATATATATAGGCATGGAGATGTTATTTTTACAGATCAGCTAAATTATCTACAGTAAAGGATCCTACAAATTAATGTAACATACAGTCACAGAAAATAATTATATTTATAAGTACGTCTGAGCCAGTGACAACTCTACAACCGATTTATCCATTGGATCACCAGCAGTGATGGTGATACATGGCTGTGTACATTATGTATATATACAACTCGTCTAAACATCAACCCAACAATGTTAGATCTGTAAATTTGCTTTCGCAATTTTTTTGTTCTCCCCTCGCCGGGATTCGAACCCATGCTACTGAGATATCGTGACACAAAATCGCCTTCACTGTAGCCGTCCCGCTAGACCACACAACCACCTCGGCTTCATAAATTTGATTTCAATTTAAAAGTACAAATTTCTTGGTTTTTCTATCCATTATTGTGCCATGGTAAACTTTTGTATTTTTTTTTTTATTTGTTTGGTCTTTCACATTTGCTGATGTGCTTTGTCAATATCACTTTTTGAATGCTTTAGCCCATTTTGTTTGGCATTTTTACCTACAATATGTTCTTGGATTAATTTGCACTTCTAATAAGTGCAAATTGAAACTACCCTTTTTTTAATCGTAGAATCATCAAATTTAGCTATAATGTACCTCTGTGGGTAGGAAACACAATACCAAATTGTTTTAGTGTGGCTCGCCTTGTTCGGCAACTGAAGTGAAAACAGTGACAAAATTCTGTAGGATATTTTTTTCTCCCTTAGGATATTTAAAAATCCTACAGGATTTTATGAAATCCTATAGGATAAAGTCATAATCCCGTAGGATATTTTAAATATCCTATGGGATATTTTAATCCTGTCGGATTTAATTATCCTATAGGAAAAAAATATCTCCTATAGGATAAAATTAATATCCGACGAGATTTAAATCCTGTGGGATATTCACAAAAAAGTGAAATCCGACATATAGGATTTTTTTTATCCTATAGGATTATAAAAGAGGGACGAAAGATACCAAAGGGACAGTCAAACTCATAAATCTAAAACAAACTGACAACGCCATGGCTAAAAATAAAAAAGACAAACAGAAAAACAATAGTACACACGACACAACATAGAAAACTAAAGAATAAACAACACGAACCCCACCAAAAACTAGGGGTGATCTCAGGTGCTCCGGAAGGGTAAGCAGATCCTGCTCCATATGTGGCACCCGTCGTGTTGCTTAAGTGATTACAAATCCGGTAAATAGTCTAATTCGGTAGGTCATATTCATGAAAGGGAAGGGGATTGTAGTTACGACGCAAGGAACATATCCGATATCATTTGTGAAACGGTTATTCCATAACGGTCAACCAACTCGTGATGGCGTCCGTAAAATTTACGAAGGGATGATTTCAACTTCACCATTTGGAACTCTTGGTTTAATAGCTTCCTTGTGAGCAGCAAACCTCTATCAAGAAAATCATGATAGGAAATGCAAGCACGGGAATATCGTATCAATTGGGAGATATATACCCGGTATGCAGGTGCTGCTGGAATGTTGCTACTTAGAAATGGAAAGTTCACAATTGGAAAGCTGAAATCATCTCTTTTGTCGTAAAGTTTTGTTTTCAACCGACCCTCATTGTCAATTTCTAGATGTAAGTCAAGATATGAAGCCGACTTAACTGTATCTGTAGTATCCTTTATCTCTAGTTCGATTGGATAGATGCGTTCCACATAGTCACCAAATTTTGAATTGTTTAGTGAAAGAACATCATCTATATAGCGGAAAGTAGAGTTAAAGGATATTGCTAACTTCTTATCTTTCTTCCTAAGAAGTTCCTGCATGAAGTCAGCCTCATAATAATAAAGAAACAAGTCGGCGAGTAGAGGGGCACAGTTTGTTCCCATTGGAATGCCGACAGTCTGTTGAAAAACACGTCCTCCGAACGTAACAAATATGTTGTCAATCAAGAAATCAAGCATCTTGATAATATCAGTTTCAGAGAATTTTTTGTTTGAATCAGAGTGATTCTTTACAAAGTAGGATTTATCCCTCCCTAAGACAAGATACTTGTATCTATGAACGACTTTTTGTCAGAAAAAAATGTCCCTTAGGATTATTATTTCTCCTAAGGGATTTTTTTCCTCCTACCGGATTGTTTTCTCTCCCTTGGGATAAATGTTATCCTGTAGAATACTTGTTCTCCCTTAGGATAAACTTTTGTCATATAGAAAAAAAAATTCTCCCATAGGATTTAATTTGGATAGTTTTTTTCAGTTTTGTTGGTATTTTACAAACGTTCACTATACGATTGTCAATGCAAATAATTGTGTGGTCCAGACAAAGGAGCATCACAAATTCATAGGAAAGATAAAAGGCAATCAAAACTGTTTAGCTTGTAATGTTGGATAGCAGTCTTATATATATATCATAGCAATTCCTGATTTCATTCTGATTGGTGACTGCAAGGATTTGTATGATTTGTATATACTATTAAAATCATTGGTGACTCGTACTAAGGAAAATGAATGACATTTCAATATCATATAAAAATATCATTAATGCAATACATACAATGGCTATTTTCGGTAATTTCCGTTTCATGTAAGGATTTTTTTTATTGTTATTTGCTGGACGTTCAGTGGCAAATATTTCATGCATGTTTTTGACAACCTTCAAATCTGATAAAGACCAGACCTTACGAAAACAGTTAAATAAATCTCGCCAACAATTAAAAATCTAAACAGATTCTAATCAAACAGACCTAGATTCACAGGGTCCTTAGGAATATTCAGATAAATGTTCACTTTGGTTTGAATCAAGCAATGCAGATTTGAGTGGCTCGCTCAAAACTGGTATAGATAAGATATGTTGACAATCGTTCTTAAATTGAAATACAATGTATAAACGCGCGTCTGGCGTATATACTAAATTTAGTCCTGGTATCTATGATGAGTTTATAAGGAAGCTATTAAACCAAGAGTTCCAAATGGTGAAGTTGAAATCATCCCTTCGTAAATTTTACGGACGCCATCACGAGTTGGTTGACCGTTATGGAATAACCGTATCACAAATGATATCGGATATGTTCCTTACGTCGTAACTACAATCCCCTTCCCTTTCCTGAATGTGACCTACCGAATTAGACTATTTACCGGATTTGTTATCACATAAGCAACACGACGGGTGCCGCATGTGGAGCAGGATCTGCTTACCCTTCCGGAGCACCTGAGATCACCCCTAGTTTTTGGTGGTGTTCGTGTTGTTTGTTCTTTAGTTTTCTATGTTGTGTCATGTGTACTATTGTTTTTCTGTTTGTCTTTTTCATTTTTAGCCATGGCGTTGTCAGTTTGTTTTAGATTTATGAGTTTGACTGTCCCTTTGGTATCTTTCGTCCCTCTTTTAATTTATATACAAGAACATAAACAGTATTATGTAAGTCTTCCGTCATTTCCTTGACACGTCTTTACCAAAATATCATCCCTTGAAAATCTATTTTTACATGTCTTAGTTTCATAATAAATTGACATTATCTCATATGATAAATCGTGAACAGTAGATCTAAGAACAAAAGAAAAAAAATTAAAAAAGAAATTGATATTACTGTTTATCCATATAGTGATTTTCAAAGAGATACATGAAAACGGTAGTTAAAGTTTCCATAATTATTGAAACAGATATATGGAAATATTACTTTATAGCATTGTAAAAATCTTGCTTTCGTAAATTGTTTACATCGAACTATTTATGAGTTTGTTTGATAAACGTTGTTTTGTACGTCCTGTGGCAAATATTTCATGTATGTTCATAAAGCTAGGTTCACACTGCCGATCAGATCAACTCGATCAAGCCCAATCAAGACAAATTACGTGATCGGGAGACTGGTCTGACTCAATCGACAAGCATGTTCGGGAATGTCTACCTTGCTCGTCATCGATCTGACTTTCTACCCGAGAGTTTTTGACATGTCAAAAACATTCGAGTAAGGATCTAGAAGCAAGTCACTCGAGAAGAGATCGAGAATTCGTCGAGTAGTGGTCGAATTGATCGGGAAAGCATCGTGTAGAGATCGAGTTTGGTCGGAATACAAAAATTTTACCGATCAGTACTCGATCATTTAGACCTTTGCCGACTAATGTCCTATCATTTCAAGATTAACTCGACCAATACTCGATCGGTTCTAGATCACTGCGACTTGTTTATTTATTCTATCCAAGACCAACTCGACCAATACCCGATCCCTTCGCGACCACATTCGACCACTCTTCGATGTCTACTCGGCCATACACGAGAACACATGACTGCTACACGATTCTCTAAAAGTGTGTGCAGATCTGATTTACCCGTATAACTCTGCTTCCGCAAAAACATATTGGCAACATTACTTTTAACTGTACAAACATTTCTCCATGTACAGTACGTGTCTTTACTTTTGCAAGGAGAGGTAACATTTTAAAAGAGACACCAAAGGAACAATCAAACTCCAAGGTCGAAAAACAAAGCGACTACGCCATAGCGGAAAGCGGTAACCGACGAGAAGACAAACAGCAGTCCACATAACATAGAAAATTAAAAACTTATCAACACGTAACCCAACAAAACCTGGGATATCCCAGATGTCCCGAAAGAAAATCCTGCAGTTTTGGTACCGGCGGATTTTTCAAATATTAAAGTAATTGTGAAATAATATTCATTGTTAGATTTCTGATAAGTTTATATCTTTCAAAGTTGGTTTATACATGTTATAAGAACATCCAGATTATATTTTACCTGTTTTATGGGCTATTTTCTGTTTTTTTCTGTCCGTATTTTCCGTTTGATTGTCCAGAAATGTTTGTAGCGTAAAAAAAGAAGATGTGGTACAATTGCCAATGAGACCTCCTCACAGAACACCAAATGACACATATATTATCAATAACAACTATAGGTCACCTAACAGTCAATTTTTAGTTCATTGGAACTTTTTGACGTATTATACTAATTTCACACAAAAATGAGACGAAAGACAAACATTTTTTATTTGGTGCGAATTTCTGTCTAAGAATAACGATACAAAATGTTCAGCGAGCACACGTTTTAATCATTCGTTTCTAACATACATTTTCAAGTTTAACATTAAATCAATTATCTAAACGTGTTCGTGTTTGTCATAACTCAAAACATTGTCTAAAATTACACAAAATTTCAATCCCCTCTAACCAAACGATGCATTTGTTTCTACTTCTGTAACGTTTCACAAACTATAGCAAACGGCACACAACGTTTACCAAACTTTATTTAGAAAGAAATGCACTCTTAATCTCTTGGTAGACATATGTAAAGTTGTAAACTGTTTGAGAAAAGGTATCTCTCCAGGGGATGGAATTCTACTTAAAGTCTTTGGGTCAAATTTGGGGAAATATGTGACATCTTTGCTCTCTTTTTGCAATGTTTGTTTTGGCAAATACATACAGGTTGTTGCCATACAGCAAAAAGAAAATAAAGATATTTAACCATTCAACTACTGGATATCAAATCTATGCAAAATACTGATTACATACTTATGTACATATATTTGTAACAGTACGCTTTATTTGTAAGGAAGCAAGGAAATGGAGTGAGTAAAGTTTATGTATATTACTATCTAACATAAGTAATAATCCAGTGACAAATTCCAAAAAAAGAGCAATAAAACTACCATTACATGTCAGTGTCCACTATGAGGAAGTTTTTATTAGCATTGGATTTCTCTTTGTTGAGTCAGTGTAAGTCTCTCATACTGCCCATACAGGGGTCGCCGTGTCAGCAACTGCCTCGGGATTTTTCGGGACCGTTGCTATCTATACCGTCTTGTTTGCTTCTATGTTCTCTTCAAGTTCCGTCACAGCTAATAACCTGTCTCTCTGAGCTCTTACCACCTTGCCCAAAAATCAAATTGCTTTATTTCTATGTAGATATTTTGAATGTATGATTTTATTCGTATCTTCTACTGAATAAAACCAAATAAACGGAGAATGTGTCCATAGGACACTGATAATGCCCTAGCTAGCATATATAACATCATAAAGGGTCATGTTGGGACGTACGTGCGTACGGACGGACAAGGGTAACACTTAATGCCCACTCCGAAGCGGCGGGGAATAAAAAAAATCGGACGTTTTTGTATTAAAAATGTGCATACCCGACCATTCCCGATTATCCCTACGACCCATATACGATCAGGTCGATCTGGTCTGGTCTAGATCAAGCTGAGATCGTGAATTGTTGATTTGGTCTAACTAGTCGAGTAAAGATCGTGTAAAGATAGCAAATTGATCGGAATTATCGAATACGTATTTATTTCGTTGTCGGGATGGAGTCGTGATGGAATCATTAAGGAGTCGTGAACGGTCGAGTTAAGGTCATGTACAGTCGGATGGTGGTCGGGTAGAAGTCGTAAACAGTCCCGATCAAGATTTTGGTTGAGCTTGGTCGTGGAAATTTGGATAATCGGGTTCATCGAGTTGATCTGATCGGCAGTGTGAACCTAGCTTAACCAAAAATCTTGATCGGGCCTGTTTACGACTTCTACCCGAACGCCATCCGACTGTACACGACCTTTACTCGACAATTCACGACCACATCAGGACTCCATCCCGACAACAAAATAAATACGTATTCGATAATTTCGATCAATTCACGATCTTTACACGATCTTTACTCGACTAGCTAGACCAAATCAACTTTTTCACGATCTCAGTCTGATCTTGACCAGACCAGATCGACCTGGTCGTATATGGGTCGTAGGGATAATCGGGTATGCACAATTTTAGTATAAAAACGTCCGAAACGTTTATTCTCCGCCGCTTCGGAGTGAACATAACGTGTTACCCTTGTCCGTCCGTACGTATGTGCGTGCGTCCCATCAATATTAGTTTCCGTTCTCTAATTTTATTTTGCCTCAACCAAATTTGATGAAACGCCGTAAACAGAATGCTGTATTACCATAAAACACTGTTCAAAAGCGAATTTGGGTGGCCGTTCTTGAGTAATTACCCTTTATAATGTTATATATGACTAGAACACACCCGTGATATCGCGGGTCCGAGACTGAATTAAAGTATATAACTATGTGTAAGCCTTATTTTAGTATTGGTTTTGTCATCTGCTAAAGTCATGCCGATTATAAGATACACAGTTTTCTCTGCTTTTAAACTCTTTCTGTGTGAACCCGTCGACCTGGAACTTATCAATTATTGGTAATATTAATTATTTGGAAAACAAAAGGTCCTGGAATAGAGTACTTTTAATCAACAGCATTGTCCTATATTAGTTATAATAAAGTTGAATTCTTTGATTCGCTGTTTTACGTCATGCCCGCTAACAAATTGAAAACTACCTATGCGCCTTATTTTAAGTCCAGATTTTTACTTTTCGTATTGTTAACTTAGAAATTCTTACTGATTAAAATACTACAATAGGGAACAATTTGACAATGATTGAATTTAGTAGTGTCAATCCTGTGATTATTACCCGTGTATACACCAAAATCCTAAATACACCGTTTGGTGGTGCGCCTGTCAGATGCGGAACGTTTAGATACGATAATAGGTAACAGGTGAATATACTATTGGTATCGGTATCGGATTCGACCCGAAACTTGTTAATTATTGGCAATATTAATTATGTGGAAAACAAAAGGGTCTGGAGTGGTGTATTTTTTAATCTACACCATTGTCCTATATTAGCTATATATAAAGTTGAATTCTTTGATTTGTTGTTTTTACCTGATGACGGCTAACAAATTGGACCTCGTTATTTTAGTATTATAGATAGCTGGGGTATTATCAGTGTCCCATGGACAACATTTTCCGTATATTTGGTTATATTCAGTAGAAGTCCGAGTAAAATCATACATTTAAAATATATATATAGAAATAAAGCAATTGTACTTGTGGGCAAGGTGGTAAGAGCTCAGAGAGACAGATTAATAGCTGTAACGGAGCTTGGAGAGTGAGAGGAATACGACGAAGAAAGTGTAGACAGCAGTGGGCGCCGAGAAATTTAGGTGAGACAGTGCACGTGGCTGACACGCCGACCACATGTGGGCAGTATGAGAGACTTGCACTAACTTAACAAAGAGGAACCCAATGCTTATAAAAACTTCATCGTAGTGGACACTGATATGTAATGATAATTGTATTGTTCTTTTTTGGAAATGACACCCCAAGATGAGATTTGTCACTAGATTAGTACTTTTGTTAGATAGCAATATACATAAACTTACCATCCCCTTTTCCTTGCTTTCTTACAAATAAAGCATACTGTTTGTGTAATAGATGTGCATAAGTATGTAATCAGTATTTTGCATAGATTTGATATCCAGTAGTTGAATGGTTAAAAATACTTATTTTCTTTTTTCTGTATGGCAGCAAACAGAGGGCAAAGATGTAGCATACTACCCCAAAATGTTACCCAAAGTAGAATTTCAATCCCCTGGAGTAATACCTTTTCTGAAACTGTTTACAACTTTACATATATCTATCAAGAGATCAAGAGTGCATTTCTTTCTAACCAAAGTTTAGTAAACGTTGAGTGCCATTTGTTATAGTTTGTTTAACGTCACATTAGTAGAAACAAATGCATCGTTTAATCGGAGTTTGCTGATCCTGTTTGAACTTTCAAAAATGCATGCACAGGTTGTTGTTATTTGAACTTATTACGCGGGGAAATAGGTTTATGCAAACATTGCAAAAGTATGTTAGAAACAAATGATCAAAACATATGCACGCTGAACTGTTTGTATCGTTAGTGTATGAACGAAATTCGCTCCAAATAAAAAGAAAACATTTGTCTTTTGTCTTCTTTTTGTGTGAAATTACGTTAAAAAGTTCGAATGAAAACAGTAATGTAGTTGTAATTAATCATTTCTATGTCATTTTGGTGTTCTTTGAAGAGCTCTCTCGTTGGCAATTGTACTACATCTTTTTTTTTTATTCTGGTAAAAACATTTCTGGACAAACGAAAAATACGGACAGACAAAACATAAAATATCTCATAAAACAGGTAAATATAATCTTGATCGATGTTCTTATAAACCAACTTCGAAGGATAACTTAATCGTCAGCAGTCTTATAATGAATGTTATTGCTCAATTACTTTCGTATTTGAATATCCGCCGGTGCCAAAATTGCAGGATATTCTTCCCTTACGGAACACCTGACTTCATCCCAAGTTTTTGTTGGGTTATGTGTTGCTAGTAAGTTTTTAGTTTTCTATGTTATGTGGACTGCTATTTGTGTTCTCGTCGGTTACCGGTTTTCGCTATGGCTGTGTCGGTTTGTTTTCGACCTCTGAGTTTGATTGTTCCTTTGGTGTCTTTTGCCTCTCTTTTAAAATGTTACCTCTACTTGCAAAAGTAAAGACACGTACTGTACAGAGAGAAATTTTTGTACAGTTAAATATGATGTTGCCAATATATTTTTTGCGGAGACAGAGTTATAAGAGTTAATCAGATCTGCACACACTTTTAGAGAATCGTGTAGCAGTCATGTGTTCTCGTGTATGGCCGAGTAAATATCGAAGAGTGGTCGAATGTGGTCTCAAAGGGATCGGGTAGTGGTCGAGTTGGTCTGGGATAAAATAAATATAAAAGTCGTAGTGATCTGGAAGAGATCGGACATTGGTCGAGTTAATCTGGAAATGATCGGAATTTAGTCGCGCAAAGGTCAAAAAAGGTCGAGTACTGTTCGGTAATTTGTTTGTATTCCGACCGAACGCGATCTCTACACGATCCTTTCCCGATAAATTTGACCCTTACTCGCCGAATTCTCGATCTCTTCTAGAGTGGCTTGCTTTTCGGTCCTTACTCGATTGTTTTTGACATGTCATAATCTCTCGGGTAGAAAGTCAGATCGATGACGAGTAAGGTAGACTATCCCGAACATGCTTGTCGATTGAATCAGACCAGTCTGATCACGTAATTTGTCTTATTCGGGCTTGATCGAGTTGATCTGATCGGCAGTGTGAACATAGCTTTAACGAGAACACATTAATTATCAATACAATTTATGAAGGTCGTGTTAGCAAATATAAAAGGTACTTTTTGAAGATTTCTCAATTGGCTTCAACTATTACAAAGTTGAAACAAAAAGAAAAGTTGATTTGACGTTTTTGCAAAAGCAATATGTATATTATCTTTATGTGTTTATAACCATCTCAATCACGGTGACACAACTAATCATTTAATATCAAACGACCTAATCAAAACGATAATTGGTAGTAAAAATGATCATCGGTCGTGCAAATCCCAAATATCGGCGCCGCGAGTGCCGATGAAAACTTTTCAATAGTTTTTCAAATATCGAATTGATTTTTTGGAATAAAAACATAAGATTACAATATTTTATTTTTATCGAATGCATTACATGTTACCTATTACATGTGTACCGGGTGTACTTTATGTTCTGAGTGTACCCAGTATGTATGTATGTTCCGTATCTCCCTCCTTTAGTAGGAGCACCACCATGGGTTATGGTGTAAAAAAGAAGACATTTAACACACTGTATCGATACAGATTTAATGTGAGCATTTGCCTATCCAGTTTCCCAGCGTGGCCGTGACGGGTCTTACTACCAGAAAGTTAACCTTTCCCAAAACAATAAGTACAATGTAATAAAGCATACGAACACACCCACTCACCTGACTCGCTCATCCTAAAAAAATTTAAAAAAAAAACATTATATACAAAATAAAGGATAAGGTCACCCCGGATACCGCACAAATGCCTAGACAACGAACGGGAAATCGGAGAGGACATACTTGGATGTCCTGGGCGTTTTTTTAGACATACAGATCCTGAATATCTGAACCATATTTGCAAGAAAGATCATTTATAAAAAAAAAAAGCTCGAAAAAAGTAGATAATTTTAAAGCTGAGAATCGCAATTGTGTTAAGATAAAAAAAAAATAATAAAAAAAAAATCAAAGTAAATCAAATAATTGTTAAAAAAACAAAATGTCAAAGTGGCTTGGCACTTAAATGACTTCATGGTGCAAATAAATCTTTCTTTTGCATGATTAGAATTAAATAAATCTTCATTTTCAAAGTATAACTATACATTTCCTAAACTTTAATATGATATGTGTATTAAAAGGTAAATATTTCAAGATATTTCTCTTGTATATAATTAAAACAATTTTCAACATATTATTTGTGACATTTTGTCCTACCAAATTTGCGACTTTATGTCCTGTGACTTTCTGTCCGTTTACCTAAATTTCTACTCTATAAACGAAAAAAAAACGATTTACATGTATGATGCGGCAGGGTATTTCTATACTATTAGTATATAACAAGTCCCTGGGTGCGAAAAAAACCCACACATATTTGATATAAGTAAGATAAAAGTACCAAAAATATCATCAAGTAGTACAGTCACGTTGAGAAACAGTTCTTGAAAAAAGGTGTACATGTAAATATTTTTTAACATCTTCATATTTTTATTTTTATTTAATCTCAATTACCAGATTAAAATTGCACACCTACTTAAACATTGAATAAGTACGCTAACCACCATGTGCACCCTGTATAACCCCGATACAGATGAAACCGGCGACCCTTTTTTTTTGTATTTTATTGCAAATGTTTATCTGTTAACTTAGGCAACGTAGTTTAACTTGAAATATCTGTCATACAAAGGCATAATTGCAATATTTCACCTGCAGCTTACATCTGATAGGAATGTTTCTATTGAAAATTGGGACTTTCAATGATATTCCAGATGAAATGGATAGTTAATAAATATATTCTAGAGGAAATAAAGTTTCAAAAAGTATAGTTCAGTCAATAAAACTGTAATGATTTTTTTTTTACAATTTGAGGCTCTTCCAATGCCGATGTTGGTCCAAATTCGCCTAGACGAAAGCAGACATAGGAGCTCGTTGAATTTAATTTGCCGAATGCCATAGATGACATTCCAACTGCTTTAGTTTTCTTAATTTTTTTTTTACATATAATGCGTGATGGCCATTGAGACAACTTTCCACCAAAATTTAAATGAAGTTGGTGTATAAAGTAATTTTTATAGTCCAATGTACAAATTTAACAATGAGGAAAACCTATACCATATAGTCGGCTAAAAAAGGCCCCGATAAAAGAAAATGTGAAAAATTAAAACGATAAAACTTTGGTCTTTTTTCGACCGGCAGTAAAACCTGACCGAAGTTGGCCATCCGTTTAGTTGTGTGAGATGTAAAAGTACGAAATGTCTCGTGTATGCATGACATATTTGCAAGTGAACGTTAAGTAGCCGTAATGGTATATGCGTGTCATAAACAAATAAAAGGGTCCATAAATTGTTCAGTACCAACATGAAAGAAGAAACACAGCAAATGTCTAAGGTTAGGTTGATGATTGATGCTTTGCTCAACCAATAATTTACCAATGACGCCAAGGGTAGCTGGAGAATATAAATATGGTCCCTGTGGTCTTCTGCGAAATAAATCAAAATTTGAATGAAATGCATATGGGTGGGTATAGACTTTAAGGTGCTTATAATAACCAGGATGACCAATCATTTAGATTTTTGCACCACAGTAGAAAGACTGTAATGTTCGAGGAATTAAAGCATAATCTTTATACCTTAAAAATTAAACAAACACAAAAACATAATTGAAGAAAGCAAACCAGTTAATATTAAGAATTATCTCTTCACTTTTATATCTTCACATTAAAGTTTACCTGTATTACTATTGATGGCTATCAGTTACATATTCATTGTATAAGTTGTGTACAAGATGTAATGTTGTACACAGCTATTTTGTACAAGTTGTCAGTGTTTTATGAACATCTTAACAAAAATGGTTGATGCAAGCACACAGTCTTTTGTTTTGCATATTTCAGTCATATTTTCACACCTACTTGATACATTATAATTACTGAGTATTGATACAAACACATTATAAGAACACAAAAAGACTCTTTATGTATTTGACTTTTGTATAAGGAGAAAAATAAAATAAGATTTTTTAAAAATTCAGGTGTCCTCATTTCTTGTTTTAAGACAATCAGAATCTTAAAACAATCAGAATAGCACTAAATGTTATGTTGAAGTATTTAAATTTGAATTAAAGACATTAAACCGATACATTTTAGAAGATTAATTTGTATCACCTGGTGCAAGAAGGTGTGTATCAAAAAACTTATAACTTGTACAAAAATCCTGTACAAATTACAATTTGTACAAACTTACATCTTGTACACAACATATACACATATTCTTTAGCCTTAATGTAACTCTATGGTAATCTATGACCCCCTAGGTCCCGCCTCTGAGATTCAGGCCAAAAGTCTTAACCATTGATTGTTTTTGATTGCTTTCTATATCAAAAAGAAGATGTGGTATTGAAACAAAGAGACCAAACGAAACAAAAATGAACAACTTTAGGTCACCGTACGGCCTTCAACAATGAACAAAGCCCATACCGCATAGTCACCTATAAAACACACCGAAATGACAAATGTAAAACAATTCAAACGAGAAAACTAACTGCCCAATTTTTGCACAAAATAGTGAACAAAAAATATATATAACCACTGAAATACACGCTCCTGGCTTTGGACAGGCCCATACATAATATGGCGGGATTAAACATGTTAGCGGGCACCCAACCAACAACCTAATCGTACATTGACTGTCACTTTTAAAAATTCTATCAAATTTGAAATCGGACGTGTGTATCTGTATGCTTAGCCATATTTGCATCTGTCGAGTTATTGTATTTTTCTACCAATTTACACTTTCTTATACATAAGGATTTTTTTACATGTACAAATTTCCTCCAAGAGTGTTTCGACAATATTATGGGTTGCTGTCTGCATGTTATGGTGGTAAATTATTATTTTCAAACATGCACATTGATTATAATCATATCAAATCATGATTTAATACATGCAAAATTCATTGACAAACGCAATATTGTGTCAACGAAGCGTACAGTATAAAAAGGTGTAAAGACAACGAAGCGTACACAACATGAAAATGAAGACACTTTAAAACGTGTATTTTTTGGTTTCTAGATACAACATAAACAAACGATCTTTATAAGTTTGTTAATTTATACTATGAAATTTTCAAAAATGTATGTTTTAAAAACAATGAGGTACGAGAAACATTAAGTTTTTAACGTTTAAAAATACCAAGCACGTTTTATCATTGATATCGTTGTGCGTTTTTTTTTTTTTATGTTTGTATATAAAAATGTCACATATTTGAAAAATCTTTTAGTAACTAATGAGTAATATGGCAAAGAATATCTTGGAGCAAAATATCCGAAGAATAGATATTGGATTTTCTTTAAAAGTATGAATTCCTTACTGTCTGAACTCAGTGTTCCATGGTGTGTTCGATTCGAACGCGTCAACGTCCGGTTTCATCTGTATCGGGGTTATACAGGGTGATGTGTATTATCCCAGAAACGGTTCGGTGTGAAAATAAAATAGATGTAAGAAATAAGTGTCAATTTTATGAGGGTCTGTACGGGGTCCTTCAACACTATATTCTATCTTTTTTCTGTATGATATATATATCAGCACTTCGTCTTTCTGTATTCGTTATTTTTTTCAGATTTTTCTGTATTCATTATTGGCCATTTTTTATTTGCCTTTATCCGGCACTTTTTACCCATTATTCTCTATTCCGTAAGCCCCATCCAGACCCTCTTTTTAATGAACCGTTTAGAGAAGGAAAAAAAACATCTTAAATGTGAAAGAAGCTTGAATTTACCTATACACCAACCACAGGTTTTCTTTATAATCGTTTGTTGTATATAACAAAGTGTCAGCTAAGACTTGACATGTCACATGATTACTAGAAGTAATTTTTATAGCAGACACATATAACTGTATTGTACTGTATATGTCTTTATCTGTAGGAACTTGTTTTACCAAAAATTGTTTTGTTTGACTGTTTCGCATGGCAGTATTTTAGGGGTGCGTATTAACACGTGTAATCAGTTTTAGGGGTGCATCTAAAGACGTGTAAAAAGACATACAATACAGTTATATGTCTTTGTTTATAGGAACATGTTTTTTCCAAAAATTGTTTTGTTTGACTGTTTTGCATGGCAGTATTTTTATGGTTGCGTCTAAACACTGCTAAGGAGTCCTTAGTGCACTAAGGACTTATAACATGCCACTAAGGACTAGATGGGGTGCCGTTACATTTAATTACTTTTTATTTTATGGAAGATATTGATATCTAATGCTTAAATTTCAAATTTTATAGAAAAATAATCAAAAACAAACGAGATATTCAACATTATTTAGACACGTGCCTGTTTTTCTTTGAAAATTATGAATTAAATATCTATCTAGATCTCTAACATAATATGTAAAAAAAAAATACATATAACAGCACTCCTTCTAATCCTTAGTGGCATTGTAGTGTTTAGACGTACCGGTATTTAGTGCATTAAAAACAAAGTTTTAGGAGCACAACTTACATGGAAACCAGAAGATATAAAAATCTAAATTTAGTATCAATTATAGATTTTTTTATTTCAAGTGCAGTTAAATGGCTTTTTTATCCGCGCGTGCCAACCGGAATGTGACACACGATAAAGTACAAATTTTAAATCATCGTGTTGAATAAATCCTATCTGGAACACAAACCCCACCAAAAACTAGGGGTGCTCTCATCTGCTCCGATTTGGTAAGTAGAAAATGCCCAACAAATGTAGTATACATCTCATTCGATTCAAAATTGAAATAAATTCTCAAATATTTAGTTTAAATATTGAAAGTAATTATAATGTTTTTGGTCATACAGCAACTGAAGTATTATATGACACGCACGAACAATATATATTGCTAATTTTTTAATCGGCAGTCAATATAAAGAGAGTTCTCAGTCAAAGATGAAATGGAGCTCAGTTCAGTATTTGTTTCAACTGTTACAAAATAGCATAGTCTTTCATGTAGTCAGTTTATTTATTCATTGCATGCATGTACATAGTGACTATTTCATGTGCATTTCTAATTCAACATACTTCTGATAAATAATTTTACTCAAAAATAAATTGTGACTCTTTTTTTTCGTTTACCATCATAAATGTCTTGTAATAGGAATCGCCTTTGATTTATAAACAAGAATAAATAATAACAAATTTTGAAGATCGCGTATTTTTTTTACAATTTCGTTTGTCCGTATCGTAAATGGATTCGGTTTTTTTTCTTCCACAGTTCAGTCTGGTATCCCGGCCCGACAACTTAGCTAACTTGTTTTAAACGACTTAGCTAATTTAACTCGTTATAACAACTTAGCTCACTCGTTATAACGACTTAGCTAAGTGGTTTAAACGAGTTAGCTAAGTCGTTTTAACAACTTAGCTAAGTCGTTTTAACAACTTAGCTAAGTCGTTATAACGAGTTAGCTAAGTTGTTATAACGAGTTAAATTAGCTAAGTCGTTAAAACAAGTTAGCTTAGTTGTTTAAACAAGTTAGCTAAGTTGTTTAAACAAGTTAGCTAAGTTGTTTTTACAAGTTAGCTAAGTCGTTATAACAAGTTAGCTAACTTGTTATAACAAGATAAATATGTTAAGTCGTTTTAACAACTTAGGTAAGTCGTTATAACGACTTAAATATAAAACTCCACTCTGACACTAACCGGCTGCCGTAGCAATCAATATTGAACGTGGCACGTGTCGATAAAACATTAATTTAAAATAAATTCGTAATTTTTAAAGATGTAGTTATAAAATGTTGAATTATTTATTTCAAAATGGTCTACTTCTATATTTCATGTCCTTTGTGCCAATTATATCATATCATCTAGTCCTTTGTGCTTGTATCACATTTCATAAAGTTTTCATCAGTATCTTTCGTCAATTTCGATCACAAAAATGAAGCTTTAAAACGTTTTAAATATTTTCACGAATCACACAGTCAGGTACTTTTTTTATCATGATCTACGCATGCGGGAACGTATTCTTAAAATCTAATAGATAAAAAAAAAAAACTAAAAAAAACTTAGATACAAAATTATACAGTATAAGATTAAACGAGAGACACAAATATATTTCTAACTGATTAACTTAATTCAAGAATTGATAATTCCCGCCTTTTTATTAAACACCAATCTGTATAATTATGAATCTAGATTTATCCTAAATTTGTTATCCCTTGTCAATTCCTGATTTCTTCTCGTTCGAAAATCGAAAGTGAGCATCTATTCTTGTAATTTAAATACAGTATTCTGTCATCCAACCGACTCGTTCCAACTTTGTCAAAATGATTTTCAAATATAGATTTAATCGGGATAATGATTATGCATTGATACGTATATTACAATTTTAAGAGCAACTTTTTAACTTCAAAAGTTTTTTTGTCTGATTAAGATATTTTGAAAGTTTTAGGGCCACACCAATTTGATTCCTTGTTCGATGGACCCGCCCGCACCTATTTTTTTCAAAACAGATTTTTTTATTATTTTTTTTTATTCCCGCTTCCCGCATCCGGAAATGTAATCATGTCCATTTCCCGCACCGTTTTTTTGTAAATATTATAAAAAGATATCAACATTTGTTTTTAAAATCATAGTCTAACCTGTGTATAACGATTTTAAACATAAAAGCACCCCGCCAAACTTTGTAAATATCTGTGAGAATATTTGTTTCAGCATGAAACCTATTTATCCAAAGCGGGAGTGCTCCGATATAAATTTATAACAGCGGAAATACCTGCAAAGAACAAAAAATTGGTTACTTTCCCCCTTACTTATATTTCCTATCAAAAATGTTCGTTGTTAGAATAAAGTACAAAGAACTTCTGAAGGATTTGCCTTCAACTGCAATTATATTGTATGCTGGTGAAACAAAACTATCCATAGCCGCTGCATGTTTATGCACCTGTCCTGATTGATTGAGGGGCCTGTCGTTCAGCAGTTATCGTTTGTTGATGTTGTTCATTGGTATTTTCCCGTTTGGCTATACGTGATATATAAATTAGATCGTTGGTTTTCCTGTTTGAATTGTGTACGCTAATAATTTTGGGAGCTTTGCCTCAAAATTTGCAAATCAAATATTTTTTTATCAAACCGCTCGCTCGCCCCAAATTTTGGAGTCCAAAAATCAGTAGAACAAGAAATTAAATTGGTGTGGCCTAAATGCTATTGATCAAATTATTTTAAAAATTGATCACTAAAAGTTAAGGGAAAATATGGATTCAAAATAGTTTCTTTCAACTTTTGGCGTCAATTTTGTGTGCATTAAATTGGGGATCAAAATATATCTTGATCAGGAATGTTCTCTAAAAATAACTTATAAAAAGTGAAATTGTTAACTAAATTTCCGGATCCTTGTTAAAAACTAAATCTTTTATATTTTTTAATATTTGCTTTTCCGACGGATATATAGTGAACAAATTAAATGTTAAGAATATATGTGTACGCTTATTGGGCGTAGGATATTTGAGCCGATTTTGAAAAATTTCTTTCTTTCATTTGCGCCGATTTTATTTTTTCATTTGCGCCGATTTATATTTTCTCCTAATTTGATTTACAGTTTACAGGTAAATTCCAGGGAATACAAAAAGCCATAACAAAAGCTAGAATACTAACTTGGACCTACCTTTTACAAGCAACTAAAGCTATATTTAATATAGGAGGTACAGACCCAATTTGCCCGCTATGCAAACTTGAGGAAGAAAACCTTCAACATTTTCTAACTAGATGTCCATTCCTGGAAGAGATCCGAAGGACTTTTTATGCCCCATTAAAACAGGCTATAATCAATAAAATTGGGATTGATCAGCGGAAAAGTAATTTTCAAAATAGTCAAACATAAAGCCAATTAATTGGTGACTGCAGAAAACTAGTGTTTTCTACACTTCCAAACGACAGTAATTTCTTAAATGCCGTTAAATCAATTTCTAGAAATTTGTGTGATAACTTTCATCAACAGAGGTTAACTCTGATCAATGCTCTGTCATTTTATACATGTTATGATTGATATAATTCATAACATTTGTACAACTGGCTAACGAAAAAAGGTCTTTATTGATATATGAAAATAAGAGTTGTCACATACTACATCTTCTTATATCTATTCACCTGTAATTTACCTGTAATTTATCTGTGAAAAAATCGGCGCAAATGAAATGCAGATCGGCGCAAATACAAAACGCCTCGCTTATTGGCCTGTTACTATCTTTAACTATGCGGTGTGTGTATTATTCCCTGAAGGGGCCTCTAGAGCACACGTGTCAGGTGTGACTGTCATTTTGAATGGACCATACGATAGAAGGTCGAGTTTAATACACAAAGTTGAAATACATATTAAAGGAGGTGGCTAATACAAATAGATCGCCGTGAAATATTAAATTATAGTAAGGGTTTGGGCCGATGTTCACCAAATGATGATTTTGAACATGTATTTTATCTGCGATTACTATAACACAGTGTGTTACAATCTTGGAAACGCCAATAATCAAGTGCTTTAATAAGAGTTCGACTGACTGCATGAGAGAAAAAACATCTTAATGATTAAAAGAAGAAGTGCTAAGCACCACTATTAACGTGAACCTCTATACGTAAGAACGCATGGTACGGCATGATTTTATCAGTCATCTATGGGTAACGTGTGTGTAGCTCTGAAACAACCGGAAATATCAAAGTGAATCACTATCTATACAGAATGTACCATGCCAAAGAAACTCTCCCGATTTTAATGCATGATAATTCATGATTTAAGAGGGGTCTTAATTTTTTTTTATATTACTTCTTTATATCGGCTTCAGTTCTCAGTGAACAAGCCGTATTTTTTTTGAATTTCAATTAATTAACATGCAAAGTAACAACAACGAAATCAATGTGATAGTCAAAATTGTTTCCTTAAAAAATTGCATATCCTCATTAACTCATTTGGTCTGAAAATAGATGTGAATCTGGAATACAGAACATGCAGAATAGGGAATGTTATAATAAAACCTTATTTATATCACGAATATATACTGAATACTATATTCTAATATACTGAAATATAAAACAGTCTTATAGGTTAAACTTCATCCAAAAGTACATTACCATATACAGGTAATATACATGTAACTCCGCTGTAATACCCGAACATGTCAAAGTACACTGGGGTAAAGCTGATGACCGTAACTGCATTCACGGTCATCCCAAGATGTCGGATGAAAAATTAGGTCAGTTTCTGTATTGTCTATTAAAGTGTTTCTATATCATTTTCTTTACAAATCATACATTGAAACGATATAGATTTATAAAAGAATCACTCGAAAATCACTAATTACTTCTAGTCCAGCCGATCGGTGAAAAAATTGCTCAAATAATGAGGAAAGCACCAATTTTTGCATGATGGTACATTTTTGTGTACTGAGCAATATTAGCTATGGACCCACCCTCAAAATTTAATATGGCGGCTTATTTCAAGATGGCTGCCGTCCGTTCTTAAATATTTTCCAGTATTGCACAAACCACAGTAGATTTGATGCTGGAAGCACAAAAATCAACATATTTGAATGACTTGGTGTACTTAGCAAGATTTTGTTTTGATCTATCTAATATGAAATACAAAATAGTGGCTATTTTTAAAATGGCCGCCTTGAAAAATAAGCAAATATTCATTATTGAGAATTGACCTGAATATAAGCATTTTTTTATGTATAGTGTCATTTAATATCTGTCCCAGTTCTGTCCTTTTTGATTTTGCCTTGCTTGTCATTTCATACACAAAGTAGTAGCTTTCATAAAAAGCTGCAATAGTAGCTTTCATTAAGAGATGCACTGTTTGTTGTCTTAGGTCACACATAAAAGCTGTGATTTGGGATTTATCTGCCTTAATATATTATTCAGTGCCTAATTTATTTCTTGGGTCGCAATATTTTGCCATTTGAGATATTAAAATGTGAATTGAGAATCATTTAAACACACATCAGTGAAATGGCAGGAATTGAGGACAAGGACAAGAATATTGTAGCAGAAACTGAATCACTTGGGGATATGGAGAAACCCATAGCTGAAGACGTTTTAATAGAGGGCAGCTCAGAAATGATTATTAATGCCCGCGTCACACTGTCCCGATATTTACGCCGATGGCAACACGATTATGGAAATTTTCAAAATCGGGACTGATCGTATCCAGATCGGGCTATTCGTAGTGCCATTTTTAACCATCGTAGAACCATCGGCCTCTTTTTCTAGCCTCCGGGGACAACTTCGGGAAGAGTTCTAAATTTTTTAACATGTTAAAAAATCCCAAAAGGTGCGTCCGATGTTGAGGGTTCGTATTGAGTTCGTATCACCATCCTCACCATCGTAATGTCACCGGGAATACATCTTTGAACATCGTATTGCATTCGTGTTTCCATCGTTTCCATCGGGCAGTTTTGACATTACGATGTCTACACGAATGAATCACGAAGCTACCCGAAGGTCTTACGATGGCAACACGACTTCGTGAAGACCTCGTAATCCCGTCGTGTTGCCATCGAATAAAAGTACGAAGGCGACAAGATGGAACTACGACGGCAATAAATCCAGCTAAATGTAAGTTAATTTTCGCGCTAAAATACATTTAAAGTGCCATGCGCGATATGCACTGGTCAGTCTAATACGACAGTTGAGAAAGACGTTCACAAAACATGGAGCTCATATCATATGAAGTTCTATGAGAACAAGAAAGGCGACAGCGTTGTTTCTATTAATTCAAATGGAACAAGAAGAACAGCTATTATAGGCTCAGGATTTACTTTTACAAGTAAAATATTATTTTTTGTCAATTTTTCATATCAAGTAACATAATGAAAATCATAAACGCGCCTCGTACACCAACACTGCGTGTACACGTAGATCAGTAAACATGGGCATAATTATTGGTGATTCAGACTAGTGCACACATTTTACAGTTCAAACAAGGCAATGCCGAGCGTGGCATCCCCTCGTATGTAACATATTGGGGACAAATATGGACACTATTTTTGTATATGACACATGCAGAAATGGTAAATTGAATATGCATATTTGATACATAAACTATTTTTTTTAGAAATCAACCAAAACATTCAGTAACTGGAAATACCTTTAATATTGTCTTTAGAACCAGCAGGTAAAAAAAATTAGCAACCAATTTCCTGTGTATTATGCTATTTCAAGGAGAAAAAACAAGTCCATCTGCATGACCTTGACCTTTGGCCTTGAACGTAAAAAAATGTCAGATCATTACAAGGAGGAACAATATACTAGTACCAAATGTGGTTAAAATCTTTTGAAGCATATTGGTTTTAGAGTGTCCACAAGGGTGATATTGCCTTGTATTACAACTGCCACTGTGACCTTGACCTTTGAACTTTAAAGTCAATAGCGCTTAAGATATTCTTAACGAGTAACACCATACCAAGTTTTGAGCATTTTGGTTCTAGAGTGTCCATAACAATTTTATCTACACGCAACTTACATGTAGTAGGCGAGGGGATAATAAACTAAGTTTTATAAGAATTAGACAAAAAGATCGATTTCCCGCCATGCATGGCAGACTTGTACAGAAACGATATGTTGTCGAAATTCTGTTCGTATCATAAAAAAGTTCAAAACAGGTAGAACGCAATTTTAGATCGTTTGTATACTTGTATTATGTACATACATGTATTTTATCTTTATTTATCTTGTTTATTTTCCAGAGAAGACGGAATGCATCGTAAGCTGTACACGACGTCTTTTAGACATCGTATGGTCATCGCGCTATCATCGTAATCCATCGTGTAGCCTTCGTAATCCATCGTGTAGCCTTCGTGATCCATCGTGTAGGCTTCGGTTGAGATATGAAGCTTAAATACCCGTCTTCGGTTAACCTTCGTATGTCCATATTTTGCTATCGTATATAATTTCGGCATCATCGTATTATTCGTTATTCATCGTACTTGTTTCGGTCACTTTTTAGTATTGTAACGAGATCGGGACCAACTTCGTACGAACTTACAATTTTCGCATTCGGGTGTCCATCGTATATACAAATCGGGACAGTGTGACGCGGGCATAAACAATTGTACTGAGAATTTTTAGTAGATAGAAAATATAATGCTCAAAGAACAGCTAAGATTTACCGCAATATAAAACAGAACGAAGCGCGAATTGATAAAATATGTGATGGTCTCATTACGTGTCAAGCTGAACAGAAAGAGGCAATGAATATATAATAACGAACAGATGAGAGCAATATCTCAGCAACCTCAGCAGTCTGAAGACAGGATAGACCACAAGAGTAGTAATAATTGCTTGACAGAATTGATGATCAGACCAATAAGATATTCAATGTTGTGGTGAGACGAATGGACAAGCTGACAACAACTGAGGAAGGAGACACATTTCAATTTAATAGTGCATTTGATCAGCAGGGTACCTTCCAACAACTGGCATCTGTTGTAAATGAATTACTGGACAATCGAAATAAAGAAGTTAAAATTCTTGCAATGGACACATCATTTAAGCCAAAATTTGACCTTAGCCAGTAAAACAAAAGTTTACCAAAAGTACACAACACAATCCATGCCTTGGGTCTTTCCCCAATTGTTCTTCGTATGAACCATCAACCGCGCCAACTCTGTTGAAGGTGTCTTCACCTTGAGTCAAAAGTCCTATGTCAGGGCCCTTGGCCCTACATGAGACAGTTCAAATTATTTAACAACAATCTCCATTTAAGAACATAATATAAACCTCTAGTACTAATCAAGGATACTAGCAAAAGGCTTATGTTTCTGCCTACGCACACTTACCATCTACTATGAGTCAATAATATTTGGTTCAGAGCAGCACACCATTACAGAAACAATTGGCTGCAAGTGGATTCTATCAAGTTTCTACAATGCTGAATGCAGTGCCTTCTTACGGTATCATCCCCGTCGAGTCAATGTCAAATCCCACATTTATCACTCCAATTATGACAACCTCGTCAGCTACTGGAGATCTAACAGGCTTCCCATAACAGCAAGCTAACTCCACTGACCGATCCAGGAAAGGTCAGAGGAAACCAAAAAAGTGTGGCAACACCTCTTCTTCAGACTTCTCTGTGAAGAGAGAATATACCCGACGGCTAGAAAATCTTGGTGCAAGGGACCGGAGTCGAAGCCCACAGCTCCCAAAAATGCAAAAACTCAATTGAAGAGGATCTTTGACTTGGAAGGCGTTCATTTACCAATTTGAACTAACTGCCGGTAGATGACAATGGGAAAACAGGAAAAATGTGTGTAGGCCCCAGATTGCCAGGCCGATTTTGGCTTTGAGTACGCTCGCAAGGTAAACACAGATGATGGTTCCAAGGCCTTAAAAAAACATTCATTTGGAGCAGCGCTCCAGCAAGAAAGACGAGCAAACCAGATTGGAACTGAAGCAAAAGATTCTTCAAGGCATGTAATAGAGAGGAACCCAGAAATATTCAACAAGGCGTTTTAAATCAGTTGAAACCCTCAATAGAAAACCAGATGGCGATATATGGATCAAAAAGTGCCAATTATGACCATTGACAAGTCTACTTTGCTGATGGCGCAGTTACACCGACAGATAAAGGAAATATGAGCAGTCCTTTGGATAATGAGGTGCATATTAACCTCACACAAATTGTCACAAAACTAGCTGATGTTATGCTTTCAACTAATCAGCATTACCGTGGTTTGGCCGATCAATATAACATCGGTTCTTCTGATCAAATAATCATGGAAGATCTCAAATTCAATGGAAGATCACCTGATCAATATAAACGTGGAAGATCTCCTTAGCAGTACAATCGCGGTAGATCACCAAGCTTAATGCCTATCGATCAGCAACACCCCCACTAAGCTAGAGATCATATAGTCCCTAAAGATTAACACTAAACGGTTAGTATCTCCACAGACAAACTCCAGAAATACCGGTTATTTCAGACAACGGTCACCTTCACCTGATACGGAGCAAATCAAAGTGCTATCCCATCAATGGAGTCTTTAAACAGCAAAGGGTCGGACCAGTAGGCCAACACATGATTCCAAAGTCTATTGGTCATGAAACATCACCTCATCACAAAATCGAACAGAGGCCCACGTCCTCGTCCGATATTGTCATCAGACGAACCATTTTAAGAGTTTAGCAGTACGAGGTACTATACATGACCAGAATGTGAGCATGATTATGGACACTGCTGTTATAATAACATTAGTAAATGAGAAATTGATTCCGACAGAAAATGGAGATTTAGAGGACGTAACGCTACGTGGTTTGGGTTAACAGCTTGTTATTGGGAAGATAATAAAGAACGACTCTCGACATTAATAGAGTAAACATACAATGGGACGTGTGCAAAGAGCCGTTAACAGACGATGTTATACTTAGGTTAGATATTTTGGACACACTGAGCGCAATGATAAACCTGAGTACTCCCACAATTACCATCAACAACAAAGTGATAAATGCGGCATTTGTTAACAGTGGAAACGAGATTTCAATTCAGCAAGTTTGCATAAAACGAACTATCACAGTTCCGTCAAACTCAAAAATGACTGTTACCATTAAAACTAATAAAAGTGCTGACCTGGAGTGCATTTTAGGACCATACTCGCTGAATAGTTGCGAATTGGTTTCGCACGTAGTTGGAAAGGGAAATAGTTGCCCCTTAACCATTTTAAATGATGGCAATCGTCTAATCCGCCTGAAGAAAGGTACTCCTATTGAGTAAATAGAATAATTTGACGATGTAGTGGGTACGGCAGATGAAAACACGACAAAAGAGGGACGAAAGATACCAGAGGGACAGTCAAACTCATAAATCGAAAATAAACTGACAACGCCATGGTTAAAAATGAAAAAGACAAACAAATACAGATAAGTGACGTAAGACGTGGCATTGAAGAGACACGAGACAAGGTGCCCTTGGCACTGCCTCAAAGTTCAGATGAGTTACCTTCTATTCCACCACATTTAACCGACCTATATTAACGTTCAATCGACTCGTTTCAACCTATTTTATTCTAACCATTAAAACTGAAAGCGTTTAAAGAACAATTACAGTTACATGTAACATATTGATTAACATTTTGTATTTCGCTATTTGTTTTTGTATATGCAGCCATATTTGAAAATGTATGTGTTATAGAAATAACCAAATTAATTTTTTTTATATTTTAAAATTAATTGATAACAAATTCAAGAACATGAAGTCCATTTTTAAAGAGTCATTACTTTAATTTTCGAAATTATATAGAATACCTTTAGGACAATCTTGATATTTATACCTTTTTTCCGCCATCTTGAAAATGGCAGCCATATTGGATTTTTCAGAGTGGGTCCATAGCTGAAATCAAAGGGTATATAACCAAGAACTACTATGCAAAGTTTCATGCTTTCCTCATCAAGTGAGCAATTCTGTTCTATATCTGCACCAATCGGCCGGACTATTCCGAGAAATGTGCATGAAACGGGAAATTCGATTTGAAAAAATCGTTAAGATGATCGTAAATCATAATCAAAATATTTTCAAGATGACCGTAACATAAAACAAGGATGACCGTGATTGGTAAAAAGATGACCGTAACTTGTAAAGGATGACCGTAATTTGTAAAGACTGACTGTAATTTATATAGGACGACCGTAACTTTTATAGGATGACCATCAATTCTAAGAAATATCCGTATTGTATTCAAAGCTTTTTTTTTGAGTTTGTCGATCTCAATAGGGGCTCGGTCAGCGGATATAAATATGTTTCATGAATTTCTTTTTTTAAACTATAATATAATTGGCCATAATTAGGATTTATAACAATGATAGTAAATTGCATATTTCTCGTAAACAATGAAATACTTATTGATATCGACGTTAAAATTTTAACACAAATTGACAGCGATACGACAAAAATTTGAAGAAACATGAATGTGTCCCAACTACACGGATGCCTCATCTACACTATCATTTTCTATGTTTAGTGGACTATGAAAATGGGATAAAACTGTAATTTGGCATTAGAATTAAAAAGATCATACCATAGGGAAAATGTGTACTAAGTTTCAATTTTATTTAACTTGAAGCTGGACAAACGGACGAACAAACAGACCAACGGACGAACGAACGTACGCACAGACCAGAAAAACATAATGCCAATACATGGAGCATTAAAAACATTAATAATACATACAAATATTTGGTAATCGAGCCCATGCGTATGGTTCCAGAGGAAGCAGATTAAAATCTTAATTTGTCTTGATGTATGCAGGCGGAAACACTTTTGAAATAGAACAAAAGAATCGAAGCTCTGTGTTTATCGAGAAAGCGATAAATGTTAACTGTAATGTTTGATATAGTAACAAAATTTTAAAAAGTTAATAGAAACAAATAAAACGACAATTTTCTTATTTTAAAAACACCATTTGCGTAAGTTTTCAATGTATCTATTACATAGTAATGCAAAACAATAAGATATCAAGTCGACGACATGGTTCTTATCGGGGCCTTTTATAGCTGACTATGTGGTATGGGCTTTGCTCATTGTTGAAGGCCTTACGGTTACCTATAGTTGTTAATGTTTGTGTCATTTTGGTCTTTTCTGGATAGACTAGTTGTCTCATTGGCAATAATACCACATCTTCTTTTTTATATATAGTATCTATAAGTTGGATGTAGAAAATGCATAACCTTCGATTTTTTTTTATCACGGACGGAGAACATATCAATCTTTTAGTTCAGCAATTTTCGTGTCTGCCCTTCCATTATGTGAATCAAGAAAAAATCCCCCAAAACAGGTAACGATTGTATCGAAAAGAGTAAAATCGAGTGCACCTTTTTATGTTAGGGCATGTTTGGGGTGTATATTTTGTCTTTAAAACGTACAAAGCAAGAGTATTTTATATAGCATCTCGCTTCAGATTCTATCATTATTATATATCAAAGCTACAGGTTGACTTTATAACGTAACAAATGACAGTACGAAAAGATGAAATATATGGGTCAAGTGAGATACCTATCTAATGAATCACAAAAACAGAGTAAGTGTGTTCGAATAGCTATTTTTTCTAAAAGTACTTGACGACAGTCTTTTAATTTGGATGATGAAAATGGATATCTTCGAAAAAATATGATTTTCCAGTGTGTGATAACTAGGGTTTATAATCTTCAACCACGGAAAATGTTTAGTCTGCCCTTCCACGAAATATTTAATTAGAATTTTTTTAAATGCTTAAGAATTTTCAAAAATTCCACCTGACATCCGAACAGACAATATTTTTAAGTTGAATCAATGCAGACAAGATCATTAACTAATGCTCATTAGCTAGTAGATACATTTGTCTTTTAAAATATAACTGACACTAGAACACACCCGTGATATCACGGGTCCGTGACTGAATTAAAGTATATAAAGTATATAACTATGCGCAAGCCTTATTTTAGTATTAGTATTGTCATCTGATAAAGTCATGCCTATTATAAGATACACAGTTTTTCTCTGCTTTCAAGTCTTTCTGTTTGAACCCGTCGAACTGGAACTTATAAATTATTGGTAATATTACATTTGTAATTATTTGGAAAACAAAAGGTCCTGGAATGGAATATTTTTTAATCAACATCATTGTCCTATATAAGTTATAAATAAAGTTGAATTCTTTGCTTCGCTGTTTCACGTCATGCCCACTAACAAATTGAAAACTGTACCTATACGCCTTTTTTTTTTAGTCCAGATTTTAGTATTCGTATTGTTATCTTAGAAAGTCTTACTGATTAAAATACTACAATAGGTAACAATTTGACAATTTAGTAGTGTCAATCCTGTGGTTATGACCCGTGTATATAGCATATTAATCCTGAATACAACGTTTGGTGGTGCGCCTGTCAGATGCGGAACGTACAGATAAGGTAATAGAAACAGTTGAATATACTATTGGTATCGGTAGCGGACTCGACCCGGAACTTCTTAATTATTGGCAATATTAATTACGTGGAAAACAAAAGGGCCTATAGTGGTGTAATTTTTAATCTATACCTTTGTACTATATTAGTTATATATAAAGTTGAATTCTGTGATTCGTCGTTTTTACGTGATGACGGCTGACAAATTGGACCTCGTAATTTTAGTATTATAGATATAACGATCGATCGTAATGGTGCTATGTGGATAAATTTATCAGTTTTAAAGAGAAAAATTGACAGAGCGTCATCCCTATACAATGGCTTCCATTTCTATGATTGTGAGCATGAACTGGCGTAATGGGGAGATAATTTTGAAGAAGTAGAATCCTGACTGTATGAATAACATTTTTGTATATATACAAATTGACAACGTTCCGCCTTGTGATACGCTTTTCGTACAATACTATTTTAAGGATCTACTTTGCTGGAGCTCACCTTCACTAGTTTTTTCGAATGATATTTTCAAAATATTTCTGTTATTTTATGTGCACGACAAAATGAAAGACGATATAATATCAATGGGTGTACATGCAATTTTTTGGCATTTTTAAAAATGTGTATTTATTATATGTCATTAAAAGGAATCCCAGAAACAAAAAAAAATCTTTTGTCGAGCAGTTGAAAGCTGTGCACCGCATTTTTTTTCATTATGCTTGTAAGGTGTCATTTTATCGCGCTTTTGTAGCATGTTTTCCCTTCCTGTTCATTTGCATGTCTTTTGGCAAATTCATTTTAAAAACTAAACCCTCTACTGTAAAAAAGATACATATGGTAATCTTTGCATTTGAAGCACGTCTTATTTTCTTCTACCTATAGGATAAAACTCTCATATTAATATGTGTATACCAACACGATTAATCATTTGATACATAAAGATAGTTATATAAATAAGGATATTTCTTAGAATTGAGGGTCATCCTTTAAAAGTTGCGGTCATCATTTACAAATTACGGTCATCTTAAAAGCAGTTACGGTCAGCCTTGTTATGAATCGCTGATTCTGTTACGGTCATCTCGATTGTGATTTACGGTCATCTTGGCGATTTTTTCAAATCGAATTTCCCGTTTCATGCACATTTCTCAGAAGTAATTAGTGATTTCCGAGTGATTCTTTTATAAATTTACATCGTTTCAATGTATGATTTTTAAAGAAAATGATATAGAAACACTTTAACAGACAATACAGAAACTGACCTAATTTTTCATCCGACATCTTGGGATGACCGTGAATGCAGTTACGGTCATCAGCTTTACCCCAGTGAAAGTAAATCACTACCCATACAGAATGTACCATGTCTCAGAAATTATCACGTTTGTAAATCATCACCAGTCACCTTTTAAGAGGTGTCCTAAGTGGGATAAATGTTATAAATTCTTACTCAACTCTGATAACTAATTTTTTTTTTTAAATTCCACCCAAGAACTATTTTATTAGTAAATTTACGTGTTTATCTGTAACGTCGATAAATGTGTGTTTTTTTTAATTCCCCTTTGGCACAATGCTTTTTTTATTTTCAGAAAAGTTGCAATCATAAAGCGACTTTACAATTAAACAATACATACCCCTAGCCACCCTCCCCCTAAAACACATGGAAAAAGATGTACAGTAAGTCAAATCAAAATCAAATATTGAAAAAAGAATTGTTTGTTTACCAGATATATATATATCTCTGAGTTAACATTTAACAAAAATGTGTTCATAGCATCAAATAAGAAAGATCGTATCATAGGGAAAATTAGAATCAAGTTTCAAGTTGATAGAACTTCAACATCCAAAACTACCTTGACCACACACTTCAACATGAAGCTGGATATACGGACGAACTAAAGGAAGGACGAACGAACGAATGAAAGAACGAACGAACGAACGAACAAACGAACGACCAAACGAACAAACGAACTGATTAACAAACGAACGAACGGACTTACAGAACGGAAACATAATGCTCTCCTACGGGTGCGTCTAAACATTGACTCCTTTACCCAAATACCTAATTTTTTGAACAAAAACGAATTCAGTTTAGTTATGTTTACTGCACAAACAGACAACAAATGATGGATGCAATTGAGCTTATCTTGTTTAATTAATTTTTAAAGAAAAAATGGACGATTGTTGGTTGCTTAACGTCAATTGGCAAACATTTCATGCATATTCAGTCGTTTCAGAAATAGATTATGATAAATTATATCTTTTGCTCTAAATTAACATATATACGGTTCTAATAATATAAAGAACATTGTAACTTAGGTCTCAGAATTTATTTGTTACAGTATATTAAGGCTTTTAGAATTATAAACCTACTGTATTTGTTTGCACCTGTTCTAAGTCAGGAACCTGTAGTTCAGTGGTTGTCGTTTGCTTATGTAAAGTTCATAAATGTTTCTCGTTTTTCGTATAGATTAGACGTTTGGTTTTACGGTTTAAACGGTTGTACACTAGTCATTGTAAGGCTCTGAATAACCAAAGGCTCCGTGTTGAAGGCGTTCTCTGACCTATATTTATTTATTAACAGTGGTCAACTTTTAACAGTTGTTATGTCAGTTGGCTCGTATCAACCGTTCACTGATTATCGTCACGTTACTAAATATTGCTCAGTTACTCATTTATTTGGGTTTTTTTTCTATACAATTTGAAAATTATGTCTTAAATATCAATCTCAACCTTAATATGAAAACAATGTAAACGTAACAGCACACCTTCTAATCCTTAGTGCATGAAATAGCATATCATAAGTCTTTAGCACACTAATGAGATCTTAGCAGCGTTTCGACGTACCGGCCCCCTACTATCGTAAAACGTTACGCACGGTAATGCGTTTCGGATTAAAATCACGTTATATAATATGATTTTAGAACAGCAACATTCGCCTATACAATATAGATCCACCAGCATATATCAAAACTACAGAAAGGCCTTGACATGTTGTTTTTATTTTAAGTTGATTCTATAAATTTTTGCACCATACATTTATTTTATTTATCACACAAATCTTACTTTGACGTTAATGATTACATGTCCGGCGCAACATTTCAGATCGAATAAAATGCAATTTACTATGGTCTGTTGTAATTTCACACATAAAATCTGCAAAATTTAGTACATCAACTTCCTACTAGATTTATATTCTAACGTCATATACCTTTTTTTTGCGTTGGCTGAAATTTGAAGCAAGCTCTCAACAAGGTATTCAGCAGAGGAACCTATCTTTATATGTAATTAGGAAAGTTAATCAATTTTCGAATTTTATCACTATAATATAATTAAATCATATCAAAACTATACTCAATAAAAAGTTCTGAAAAAGATAAACATTTTCCAAGTTTCGAATGTACGTGAAGCAGAATTTTGATAAATCGCATGTCTAGCCACTACGTTATTTTTCTTCTTTCCTTAGGTGAAATATGTAATATAAATTAAAAAATGTGCAGTTATAAAACAAAATTAACACATTTAAAAGATACAAACTATAAGTTCTCAAAATGGCTATACGAAACGGGTGTTTTCTCAAACATCATGACCTTACAATTTTTTTCGGAAAGCATTCCCTATATGTCTAGCCTTTATGTCCAAGGGTATCATTTAGAGGTTTTGCACAGTGGAGTCTTTTATATGAGTACTTTTCCGTATAGGCAGTTAAAATGATGCCGGGAAATGTTCATTCCAAAAAATTCTGCTGAATAAAAATAACATTTAGATTAAAAACACACACTAACATAAGGAATAGACCCTTTATAGACAGAGGGAAAAGGAGGATGGGGTAGGGATAATTTCTTATAGAAAAAAGTTTTCACACAAATTGAAAACACCAGTTTATAGATAAGAATTCGATGCACAATGGTCTTATACATATTCAAAAATTATATACTAGTAAATAATTATTTGTAAAATAAAACCATTAGTGCAAAATATAAGAAAACGTGACAGTGTGACTGGGGCTTCACGTCCTCCGACGCAATACCGTGCGTAACGTCTAAAGCACAGTCACACTGTCACGCTTTACTACGTTTTAAAATGCTACGTTTCAACTACGTTTTGAATAAAAATGTCCCGTTATTTTGAAAGCTAAGTTTTACTAGGTTTATGCTACGTTCTTATCACGTTTTGCTACGTATTAGTACGCGTAAACCCACATTTCCACCACGCATTGGTACGTTTACAAAGAAAACAAATGATAAAAATAAACTGGAAATATATTTATGATGGGTACAAAGCAAATGCGGCTATGCAGATTTTCTATGAAAAACTACTACTAGATCACGACCGACACTCGGCTAACCGAGAGATTGGTCGGTTAATCTATATTGAGTATGCGGCTATATCGGCGGTTGGTCTGTTAATTGGGTTGGCTAAAGTCTCTTAATCAGGTGTTATCGAGAAAATTATAGAAAGTTCAACATGTTTCATTGTATAACTTTTTAAATATATTTTTATCGTAAAAATTATTCATGTCTAACAAAACAATTCAATGTACTGAATCCAGTGGTGTAATTATTATTTTCTAGCTTTGGTGTACGATTTATAAATGAAAAGGCGGGTTACTCATCAATAAATTTATTCACATTTTACACACACAAAATGTACACAAAATGACACGTTGGTTGAATTAACTTGCATGCAGTATTTTGAACATCGAAAAAAGACAGGCATTATGTTTGTTTAGCATATAGATATTATTGTGTGAAAAATCTACACGAAAATCTGTATTTTGGTGACATAAATCAATCTTTATTTAAAACCTGGTCTGTTTTAAAATGGGTCGGATGTATAAAACCCGGTCTGTTAATTGGTCTGTTAAGAGTTATGAATGGCAATAAAAGTATAATTTTATTGCTATATGGGGTGTTATCGGATCAAATGGGTAGACTCAAGACGAGCGGCTAAAATATACGGAAACAACACATGAGCAATGAAGCATAAAATATACGGAAACAACAGATGAACAATGAACAATTAAGACAATGAAAATTGAAAATTTATAAAAATGGTTTTAAAAAGTGTAATATTAAAGTAATATTGATTTCATCCAAGAATGGTCGCATATATCATGTGGATTCTGTTTAATTGTCATGAATGACACTAATTTGTCATCTACATTGGTAACCAGTATATAAATCAGAGGTAAACGTCGTAATGTAACTAAACATCAGTAAGTAAAATATATTGGGATGCTAAAATATAAAGAATAGAGGAAGAATAATGAGCAAGATAAATAAAATGTAGAGAAAAGTGACATAACAATTTAAAGAATACAGAAATAAACAACACCCCCAATCCGGACCCTCATGGTATACACAAGAATCTGGATGGAGACGTAGAATATAGAATAATAGATAAGGAGAGTAGAGAGTGATGCATTACTAAAAAAAAAGAGAAAAAATAATAGTTGTTTAAGAATACAGACATGAAACACCCCTTGGTGTTGAAACAGTAACGGATTGCGATGTACTCATATTGGTGAAAAATGCTAGCAGTTTACATGCGGACAACTGCAGTTCTCCTCTGAATTTATGTAAAAAGGAACTAAACGGAATAAAATGAATTAAAACTTAAGATAACTAAATGTAACTGCATTCGCTCCTAATCATTTACTTCTTTAGAATGATTTGTAAACAACATATGATTAGGTAATAGAAGAAAAGAACCAATTGGATGATGCTTACGAATTAGTGTTTAACGTCCAGTGACAAATATCATGTGCATATGAGAACGATAACACGTTATTTGTACCTTGTGTTGTATTAGAAAGACACTTTCAGTCGGATTTGAGAACGTGCTACTTTGACCAGACACAAAAATTAAGGCTGATTGAAAACGTTAATAATAAATTCATGCTTATTCCAGCGGCCAATCAATATCATGCTATATTGAAGTGACACACCCTTCAACAAAATTCAAAGCAAGTCAAAATAAAAATGATCTTACTAGAAGGATACTGTTGCACCGTATTGTATCTTTTTTTTACTCAAGAACATCTAATTCTTAACTTTTTCAATGGGAAAATATAAAGGTAGCAAAACTATTGTCGTGGATACTGACACAATTTCAATTGTCCAACCCATTAACAGACTTTATTCCCTTAATTTTCACTAAAACGTGGTATTATTCACGTTACATTACAATTAGGAAACATTTACTAATGTCAATTTATTTTTTAGAACCAAAGTAATATTTTGTGTCCTTTAAATGATATCTAAAATTGTTTGATTCGCCTTTTATTAAAAAAAATTGCTATGCGTATAAGCATAAATACTACATACTTTTAGTTGAAATGAAAGGCGCGACGCCTTTTAGTTTAACTGAAAACTGTGCAGACTATGAAATTTGTGTACAGGTGGAAAATGTTCTATAATAGATATCATTTTGTCAGACACTTTTCTTTTTTTGATTTGGTTCTTATAATATGCGAAAAATCTGTATATTTAATAGAGTTTAACATTAAATTGTGCGTTTTACTCCTAACAGACGTATAACCAACCCGACCAATCGCCCATATAGCCGCATACTCAATATAGATTAACCGACCAATCTCTCGGTTAGCCGAGTGTCGGCCTTGTACATGTAACCACAGCGTACATGTACATTTTTAAATGAGTGCTTCCAGTAATCAACCAAGAATTACAATTATTCAAATGAGTCCTTCCAGTAAGCAACCAAGAATTACAAATATGAAATGCTATAGTTGGTGAGACGTTGTTCTTATAATATCTGTGTAATCATTATCGTTACATTCATAAACCATTTGTGTCTTTGCCCTTACAACATGTAAAAAAATTTTGGATACCCGTTTATATTATGTACAAAAATATATTAAATGTGTGCAAATTATATGACTATTTGATTTCCCTCTTATTTTCGACATATAGTTTAAATTGTGACTATCTATGATAGTAACTCTCTTTCTGTATAAACTGATGATTAACAAGTAAAAAGAATGTTTAGTCTGTTGTCGGAGATGCACATACAACTAGGTGAACAGCACACTCTCTTCAGAACATCTATTTTTTTTTTATCAAATTTCCTTGAAGGATTTCTTGGTGTAAGTTAATGTAAATGTTCTGTAGCAAATACTACATATATGTACATGTATATTGAGTACAAAATCGAAGAAATATAGTAACTGGCAAAATTATTCAGACATCTCAACCTTAAATAAATCTTTATGGAGTGCTACCTATACTTTATAAAAAAAAATAAACAATTATAACCGATTATCGAAGGTTTTTTGTTTTTGTTTGTGTAATTGAAGTGTATGTGATAGATCTGTTGGACGCAAATTTCCGTCTCGCAATAACGTACAATATAGAACTGGTAATATTCTTAGCCCTCCCCAACACCATGTGTTGTTTGAAAATGTTTTTCACAGTTTTGGTTTAGATGGTGTCACAGTCTTGTCTCAGTAAAACAACAGGGTTGCGTACAGGTGCCCTGATTAGTTTAAAATGGGTCCTCTATACAGAGAGAAAATCCTGCACATGGAGACGGGCCTCTCTTGGTCCCTTAACAATAATGTATACTGGTTAACTGAAATTGTTGCTACACTGAACACCAAAATACGCTTTTGAACTTAATCTGAAAAAAATAACAAAAGCACACGAGATTAACAAAGGTTTCTGCTTTAGGACGGCGATACAATGTAATTTATGACTTTTGATATCTCAACCTGTCCCTATTCCTTAAGCAAACGAGGAATCAACCACACTGCATAAAACATGAGAAAACTCAATTTTAACGAAGTCAGAGTCTGATGTAAGAATAGGTAACAGAAGTAACTACGCAAATGGCAATAACAAACATAAAATAACAAAGGACTAGTAGCAGTAACTGAATACAAGCTCCATGCACTCATTACAATTATTTGGAATATGCGTCATTTGTATTGAAATCTACATTTCTTGAACAATGAAATCTGTGGATATTTCTCTTTTCTTTGAGTTTGTTCCCAAATAGATTTTGCATACAATGGATACTTCCTTTTCCCATAGGATATTTATTTCTTCCATAGGATATTCATTTCTCCCATAGGCTATTTTTTCTCTCATGTGATTTGCTTTAATCTCCCTTAGGATTTTTTTCTATCCCACAGGATATTTTTTCTGTAATGAAATCCCTAAGGATTTTTATTAATCCTAACGGATATTTGTTTTTATCCCACAGGATTATTTTATTAGACAAATATCCTAAAGGATAAAAAAATATCCTGTAGGAAATGCTTTTATTTTTCCTAAGGGTTTTTAGTCCTAAGGGAGAACATATATCCTATAGGATATTTTTTTCTCCTCAGGGATTTTAAATCCCTTAGGATTTAAATATCCTGTAGGATATACAAAATATCCTATGGGATTATGACTTTATCCTAAAGGATTTTTCGAAATCCTATAGGATTTTTCAAAATCCTACATGTATGGGAGAAAAAAATATCCTACAGGATTTTGTCACTGTTTTGACTCCAGTTGCCGAACTAGGCGAGCCACACAAAATATATTTTGGTATTGTGTTACCTACCCCCAGAGGTACATTATTACCAACTTGATGATTCTACAATTAAAAAAAGTGTGGTTCCAATTTGCACTTATGAGAACATGTTCTACTATAATTGTTTGTTTTGTTCACACACCCTCGTCAATATAATGGAATTTGGTGCGAATGTTATATAAGGAAAGGTTTAGCTAGTTATAAAACCAGGTTAAATCCACCATTTTCTAAAAAAGAAAATGCCAGTACCAAGTCAGGAATTTGACAGTTTTTTTCATTCGTATGATGTGTTGGAACTTTTGATTTTGTCATTTGATTACGGACTTTTCGTTAAGAATTTTCCTAGAAGTTCAGTATTTTGGTTATTATACTTTTTATAGGGCTTGATGAAAAATCAGAAAATATCATGTATGGGAACACACAATTTTAAAAGTATATAGAGGGTTTACCTGTTCCTTGATATATTGTATTGATTTACTTATACAATTGCTGTAATTCGGTTCCCCCCACCTTCCTTCACTACTACAGTATCTTGATGCATTACCAATGTATTCACCAGTACAGGCTGAGATAGCCAACGTGTTTTCTGCTGTTTTATTCCAATTTGTTTCAAATTTGTCAACATTTTCTTTACAAGAATTTTCTGTTTCTACAATTAGTGATTGGCGTGTTATAAAAATGCAAAATTTGTATTCAATACATTTATAAAAGGATATGTGATAATATATAAAATAGTATTTGTATCATCTGTTTTTTTTTTTAGAAAAACGTTTGTCAGAATAAACAATCATGATATAATTTACCATGAAACATTAGAAAAACATTAATCCAAACAAAACCTTGGCTAGTAAAACAATTATAAAAAAGACTTTATTGGACAAAAAGATTATGGAACTTGTATCAAGTAAAATTACATTTGAGATTGATAAATCCCCATTTGACACTGCCAGGTACATATGTGATCAGATTGAAAATGCGAATCAAATGACTTAAAAATAGTTACAAGATGCAAAATAGGATTAAAATTTTTAAAAAAAGGGCAACAAATCTCCAAATAAGCATCAAAAACTACGACTGAGTCAGAATAACAATAACGTTATTATCGTGATATAGCGGGTGACTAAAGTTGGTCATTTCAACACCATCTCCTTCCCTATTACATATTTTCTTTTATATATAGTATTGATTTACTTATACAATTGCTGTAGTTCGGTTCCTCCCAATTTCCTCCGCTTCTGCAATATCTTGATGCATTACCAATGTATTCACCAGGGCAGTCTAAGATAGTTGTTGTGTTTTCTGCTGTTATTCGCCATTTAGTATTAAATTGGTCCACGTTTTCTGCACAAAGATATGTTGAACCTGCAACATGTAAGAAAAGGGTAAATGAAAATGGAAAACTTATTTTGTATTAATAAAGCAACCAGTTGTATACATGGAAAAATGTTTATAAAGAACTACGTTTTTAATCTGTTATTTTGCAAATCAAGGCTAATGATTTTCTATGGAAAAGACCATTATGATTATAAAATGACAGCCTTTACAACTTAGTAATGCAAAACACAACAGGAATGATAAATTTGTTTATATAAATTAGGAGTGCAGAAAACGCCATACTATGACCTTATGTATATGTAGGTTCTTCCTTTTAAATCGTGTACTCAAAACATTAAAAAGAGTGCTTTAGCTGTGAAAATGTATATGCCATGTTGTGTACCGATTTTCTTTTCATCGTTTCTTGATTTATACGTACTTTATTTCCAAATGTATTCAATTTCTATTGTTTGAAATTATTTATACACTTATTGCAGGACCGAGTTCGAAGTAAACTGTATTAGTGAACTCGTCTAAAGTCATCATTTTTAAGCTGTCACAAAAACAGTTCTAGAACCTTTTTCTACTTTACAATAACAATTTGATTGTCGAACCAGTCCAAAATAATTTGACTTGCTGAACAGGCTAACTTAGAATCGCACCAATATTTATTCAAGTGGCTTTGTAATTGTGAAATTGTTGCAAATACATGTTTATGACTGTATTGCGTTCACAGCTGATGATTTTGTTTTAAAGTTTGCTTTTTTAGAAATTTAGAACGCTATTTCTATATTTTGAAACACTGTTATTGTTTCAATTAATGACGTCATTTATCATTAAATGTGTGTATTCGTTTAAATTTTCGTCGGAAGTAGGGTCTGTGAAAAGGCAAAATTTCAACAATTATCATTAGTAGTGTAAATCGTTAGATTTTCCTTTGATTTAAGCTATGCAGATATTGAATCACGTTCCCAATGATTGACCTGATAGTTATTGAACTAAAGTTCATATTAGTGTGTTTTTTTCTCTTTCTCTATGTGTTGTGTGTATTTACTGCAAACACGTGTTTGTTTTACTTCTAAACTGTACATGTAGCACCGGTCCAGTCACCGACGCACGAACATAATACATCACAATAACGTTTTTGACTACAAGATCCACCATTTGAACAGTAGTCAAATAAAAGAGATTACGTCAATAGTATGCCCTTAAAGAAATTATGTCAATAGCATTATGGTCACTGTGCATACTTTAATAATAATGATCATGCATTATTTCTTTGCATATATAAAGGCAACAGTAGTATATGGCTGTTCGAAATTCATAAATCGATTGAGAAAACTAAATCAGGTTTACAAGTTAACTTAAACTGAGGGGAAAACATCAAAAGTAAAAGAAGAACTACGACACAACAAAAACACACCACTAAAATGTAACACACAGAGAAACGAACTATACTATAATATGTATAATAATGGCCATTTGTCTGACTTGGTACAGGACATTTTAAGAAAAAATGGTGGTTGAACGTAGTTTTGTGACTAGCTAAACCTTCCGCTTTAATTGCAATGTTAAATATAACATAAAAATGACATTGCATGACAGGACTACAATACAAATAAATGGAAAAAACATATAGAACAGAGAAACACACGATTTATAGCTATCAAAAGGTACCAGGTTTATGATTTAATACACCAGACCAGCGCTTCTTCTATATGATACTAACTAGTGACGCTCAGATCAAAAAAGTTCCAAAGTCAAAACAAGTATAAAGTTGAAGAGCGTTGAGGACCGAAAGTTCCAAAAAGTTGTGCCTAATGCGGCTAAGGTTTGCTGCCTGAGATAAGAACATCCTTATTATTCAGAATAATTCATACTTTTACAAACAGTAAATTTATAAAAATGACTATATAATAGATATACATGATAACACAGAAGTTGTGACTAACTACAGAATAAAAAGAAATACATAAAACAACCTAAACAAGCACATAAAAAATCACAGCCGAGTTAGTTGAAGACATCTTTTACAAAATTTCTTTTTTTTTAAAGCCTTTGCTCATTCCTTCATTACAAATTATTTAAAGAAAAGTAACAGTAGTATGCCACTGTTCGAAAGTCATAAATCAATTGAGAGGGGAAAAACATGTAACAAACTAAATCTGAGGGAAACACATATAAGAGGAAAACAACGAAACAGCAGAAACATAAATTCAATAAAAAAAAAAAAAAAGAACGACACTGCCACACACTCAAATGAGTCATATTCCTGACTTAGAACAGGCATGTTCTTATGTAAAAAATTGTGAATTAAACCTGGTTTTAAAACTAGTAAAACACCTCACTTGTATGACAATCGCATCACATTCAATTACATTGACAATATTGTGTGAACAAAACAAACAGACATTGCAGGGTTGAGATCTCATAAACATGTTAAACCCCGCCGTAATTTTGCGCCTGTCCCAAGTCAGGAGCCTTTGGCCTTTGTTAGTCTTGTATGATTTTTAATTTTAGTTTCTTGTGTATAATTTGGAGTTTAGTATGACGTCCATTATCACTATACTAGTATACATATTTTTAGGGGCCAGCTGAAGGAACCTACGAGTGCGGGAATTCTCCCTACATTGAAGACCCATTGGTGGACTTAGGCTATTGTCTGCTCTATGGTCGGGTTGTTGTCGCTTAGACACATTCCCCATTACCTTTCTCAATTTTATTGTAGATAAAATGTCAAAATTAGGGGTACAGAAGTAATTACAATGTTATAATCTATCTCACTATAAAATCAAACAAATATGTCAACAAAGAAAATAAAAAGTTATATAGACAACGCAGGAAAAACGCAAGACAATAAAAGATAATAATACAAAAATAAACCATAGTACAATAACACAATAACTGAATATTTTTTTTTAATTTGAGAGCCAGACTGTTTTTTCAGCGAATTAGTATGATTTTTTTTTATTTCAAGTATCTCAAACAGGATTTCAAATCAAAATTCTAAATCTGCAATAATAAGTCATGGAGGTGTTGTTTGCCTTTCATATTTTGATAATGGACAAAAAAATACACAAAACAACTAAATGTGTTTCAGAACTTAAAATAAACTGAAACGAACTCGTCCCTGTATTATTTGCATTACTTATTTTCATGCCACGTAGACTTAAGTAATAATTTTTTGTTCATCAAATATGAGTGTCATACCGAAATGCTGTTTTTCCAAATCGATTAACAGAAAACAACAGTAATAATTCAAATACCAAAATACATTGTGAAATGAACTAACACAACAAAATCTGTTCATTACTTGTCTACGGTAAATGGGGAGTTAGTATTGGCCACCACATAGTTATTTCTTTCAAGTGTAAAGACAAAACGTTTTGCAATGCTTGCTCTTCAACTTTGTAAATGTTTGGAATTATGACTTGATCTGAGCGTCACTGATCAGTCTTTTGTAGACGAAACGCGCGTCTGGCGTATTAAATTATAAGCCTGATACCTTTGATAACTATTTGCACTGAAAAACAAACAATATAATAAAAAAAATCATTGCTGAAATGATGAAGTTTTAACTCGTGTTATATAAAAATATTTCAAACTGGTAGTCATTTATAAATATCCTAACTTTAAAGATTGTTCATTTAATTATTTTTATATAATGAATTATTGAATATTTCATTCAAATTTTAATTGTTATTGATGCATACTCACTGTTTGCAACTATACATTTCTTGAGTCCTATATTGAATGCCTTTGCATTATTTTTATGAATTTGTTGTTTTTATGTTGATATTTGTTTGTTATTGCTATCCTTGGTTGACACATTGTCAGTAATAGGACTATTAATTATGTATACTTTTCTCCCTTTAAATTTCTTTAAATTGCAAATGTCTATTTTTTTTTTATCTTCATATCTTTGTTACATCTATAAGAACATCCAAGTACACAACAACAGATAAAAGGGTATTTAGTAAATAAACTACTTAGTATTATAATTTGTAATTAAATATCAACATACTGTAATTCTAAATAGGTTATAGATAAATAAGACATGTTGTGTGTGTTTGACCTGATTTACTACACTGCCACCTGTGTTATCGATACAGGGGAATAATTTACCAATGTTTCTCGTTGATTATGAGGTAAATTGCATCTTGAAGCTTCAATTTTCTAAAACTTTATACTTGTTTTGCTTTTTGAATATTTTCATCTGATCGTCACTGATTAGTCTTATGTAGATGAAACGCTCGTCTGGTGAAATAAATTATTAGCTTGGTACCTTTGATAACTATTAGCATTTCTAAATGTATTATTGTATTGTTTATTTGTGTACTTCTCAGTCCTAAACGATCTAGCATTTAATTGTACTGAAGTCCTTTCATGTAATGTTGTTCTCTAAGTGTTATATTTAACATTGCCATAAAAGTACGATGCTTGGCAGACCGTAAAACCAGGTTCAAACCACCATCTTTTCAAAAAATGTCCTGTACCAAGTCAGAAAAATGACAGTTGTATCTTATAGTTTGTTTATGTGAGTTTTAATTGTCCTTTGGGTTTTTGTTGCACTTTAGTGTTCCTGTTGTTTCATTGTTTTCCTCTTATAGTTGATGTATTTCCTCGGTTTTAGTTTGTTACCCGAATTTATTTTCTCTTAATTGAATTATAACTTTCGAACATCGGCATACTACTGTTGCCTTGATTTATCAAGAAACGACAAATGATAGAAGCTTGAACTATCTTTTCACATTTCGATGGTTTGTTTATTTCTATTGAGTTATGTGTGGTGCCCATGTTGACTGCCTCTACGTATTCAGTTAATTCTGCCTCATATCTTGACTTACAACTAGAAATTGACAATATATGAAACAAAGAAGCACAAAAAGGCATATAGACAAAGCATATGTTTTGGTCAACACCATCAGTATGAAATTTAAAGCAAATGACCATGCGGTTAACATATATATATAGGAAGATGTGGTATGAGTGCCAATGAGACAACTCTCCATCTAAATAACAATGTATAAAAGTAAACCATTTAATAACATATTTTATACGTATGCATATAAATCAAATTTCTTGGAAGAGGGGTATACATTTTACTCTATTGAGTAATTTTATATTTTTTTAAAACAAAAATTACCTATATAAGTAACAAAAAAAAGTTACTTGTTTAAGTAACGCCCCTGACTGGTCATATGTTATTGGACAATTGTTTGAATAAATGAATAAAAAAAGACACATATTTAAAAATTACATTAAATATGTAGTTGCCACGAAAAGAATTTTCAGGTGTCATCAATAGTTTAATATTAACAATTGTGAAAGTCAATTGGTTTTGTCCATGGCATGCTCTTATTAAATTTATAGAACGACCATTTAACTCTCAATATCATTTTATAGCCGTCCATTAATAAAAACAAATGTACCATATTATCAATATGTATTGCATTTCGTATATTGAGGCATAACCTATTAAATATCAATTATTACCATTTGAACAATAACCAATATAGAGTACTTACCAGTGCAATTATCAAAATCGCTTGCTTGAAGACTTGATAGTTGAACATTATTCCTATCCAAACAAGTGAGTCTTGTTTTGTCAAAAGATCTTGATTTCAACCATGACCAAAATGAAACGGTACAACCACATACTAAATTAAGACGTCTGTTGCAATAGGAATGATAGAAGTGAATAAACTATGTATTGTACATGTACATAGTGTTTACTTTTGAATTCAGTATACTGTAATTAAACACTTTTCATGGTTTTTTTTAGGAAAATCCGTTTATAAACAACGAATGCAATTATAGATCAGGATTAAAAAAAAGACGTACTTTTACACGACAATCGTTAAATGCATAAAACGAAATAATGAAGTAGATCTAAGAAAAACGTATATCATTTGAACATGTTAAATGTTACCCTTTTTATATGTCTTATAAATGAACACTCATAAGTTGAGGATGTTTTAGTTATTTGAAAAAACAAAAATGCTTAAGTTTTATTTGTTTACAATTTGGGGTTGATAATAGGGCTGCTTACGGAGATAATTCCTATTTAACCCTCCTGAAATTGTCCGTTCATACATTTATAGATTGGAAGTTTCAACTCCTTCAGGCAAAGTCGACCTTAGATGATTTTGGTTATTATTGATTGATTTTAGTGGTCATAAAGCACCGCAATTGCTTCAGTTTCAAACATAGTAAACTATTAAATATTTGATATTGGGTGGACATAGTAAATGTTAATCATGAAGTTCTCTTCGGGTGTACGCGATTTATAAAGTGTTCTCATTCTATACACTAACCACTTATGATAATATCCCATTAAGGTGGAGGTTTAACATTTAATTGTTTATACATAAATGTGGACAGGTACGGATTTTTGCAAGTCATCTTAAAGGCTAAATGCTCATTAACGACATCTGGAAATTTTACCTGAAATAATAACCGATAAAACAAAATGTTTAATCGACCTATTGGTGACCTTCTACTGTTGTCTGTTCTATGGTAAGGTTGTTGTCTCTTTGACACATTCCCCATTTCCATTCTTAATTTTACTTTAAACGTTTGGGTTAAATATTATAAAGTATAGACTTTTTTTAGACACTAAAACTGAAGTTAATGATGTGTGAATTAGAACGCTAACTCACAAACGACATATACATATATTTAAATGAAAAACATACTGAATTTTATATAGCTATTGTGTGTTTCGAATACTATTCAGGGTACTCATTTTACAGCAACAGATGTTAATGACAACTGAAAAGGAATATAATGATAACCCTTTAAAAAATTAGTACATCGAAAATTAAGTTATTCACGATATGGTGAGTAATCAAAAAAAAATAGTACTTACAGATAATATAAGTTTGTGTTTTTTTCAAATATGTCATTGGGAACAACTGTCAAATTGTTTCCACTCAAATATCTGAAGAAGAAAACTAAATGCTTTTACCAATTAGATGGCATTATCTATCCAAACATGCATATTCATAAAATATTCTAAACCACACTTAAACACAAACTACATTTGAATATAGATATTTAAATAATGTTGAAATTAAAGGTAAAATGTACAATAAATAAACTCTCCATAAATACTAGGATTTAAATTATATACGTACACCAGCCGCGCGTTTCGTCTAGAGTAGACAGTTCCACAATAACTTTGAAACCCGTCTTTGATTGCTGATAAAATAGATGTTAATAATTTAGAAAGAGGTTTCGTGGAGTACTTGGAAGACCTAGCGATATACCGTTGTTTATCTCATATTTCCAAAAAACATCAATAGAACAAATTTTATACCCAATTGCATTTCGTGATCTCTTATGAATTGATGTTGCAAACTTCGTTGAAGATTTATGAAAGAATGAAATACAATAGGAAAAATCTGAGACACAGTTTTTGAGGTCAAGCTGTGTTGTGCAAGAATCTATAAAATAATTTGGGATGCTATGAATAACAAAGAAGCTAAATTCATTCAATTATGGACATCACAATATAGCAACTAATTACATAACAATAAATTATGTAATAATTATGTCATAATGAAATTAACACAATTTGAAAGATAAATCATTCTTCTTTCTGTTGGTACCTCATTTATAAAATTTAAAGACGGATGAGTGGAATTACATCAGTTTAAAGATGTATGATTGGGGATGAAAAATCTTTGTATTGTGCTACCTTAAATCGTATTTATTTTGCTTAAGGATTAAGGTTTGTTACAAATGTGTAATTTCAAATAATTATCGCTTGCATACCTCCATTTTTTATCAGTCAAAATATACCCTGTTGAAAGTAAAACACGTGGTATCGAAACTGAATCAAGGCAAATAAAATTATAGAGTTATCGTTCTTAAAGAAATTTTCTGTGTACCTTCCATTTTCTCCTGACAATGTTTACATATGCATACTTTTAATTGTTTTTTTTTTGTTGAATAAAAGTCTTTTTTTATTGCCATAATGTAATTTGTACCTTTTATAGTTTAAGATTGGTTGTTTTTTCATGAATTAAAGTTAAAAAAACATCAGAGAATATGTAAATACTTTTGTTTATTGTGAATAAGAATGCAATCATTTCTGTATCATAATGAAAATGATTGACAAACATTGTTATTTTTTTTTAATTTTAGAGTTTATGGTAGTTTTTCATAAATTTTTAAAATAAAAGAATATCATAAAATAAATCAAAATATCGCAATGTTTAAAGTTATCAATTTTCTTTTTTTTATAAAAAATAATGCAATGTTTTTTGGGAAATAACTATATCTGAAAAATGACATACGGATTGTTGACGCGAGTTTGACTCGAAATTGACTAATCGCTGACTGATAGATGACCGCTAAATGATCGCTCAAATAGTAACGCCTAAGGTTGCAGGTACTGTATTCACAGTCAGTGGTAAAAACAGTCACCTTTGTTTGAAATGAGAAAAAAAAGGTTAGAATATGCAACAATACACTGACTACCAACCAATCAAAACCCGGCATTCTGATATAAGATGTAATCAACTCTGTAAAAATTAAATTACAAAAGTACTGACCATTGCTTTTATCCATTTATAATTAGCACAGTCTAGTCCCCTTTCCATTGGTTGTGACATTATTACAAATGACCATTATAATAGCTTGATTGAACAAACTGTTATTATCTTGACAAACTTTTTTTGAAAACTCAGCTAATATGCAAAGAATTCCATCTACTTGATAACGCATATTTGGAGATCAATATGCGACGGATGGTATATAGATTCAGGTGTAAACATCAGTTGTGACATTATCTTTGTCCTTATTTATTAAACACCTTATAACCACAGGTCATTTGATGGATAACGTCTAGCATTGTTATATATAATCCTTAAGACAAACAAAACAGCTGATCTACAAGGTACATCGTCTATTTTCCACTTAACATTATGTACTCTGCTACAACCCTAAATAAAGCCGACTAGGAAAGGTATTAATCAACTTTTGTCAATGATGACTTTGCGATAATGATATATACATACAATGTTTCAAGTGCTGTTAAGTACTGAAATGCTCCCTGCTGTATTCTAGTAATTTGATTGTTCTCCAAACACCTGAATCAAAAAAATGGTTAAGCAGCAAATATAAAAAAGAAGATGTGGTATGATTGTCAATTAGACAACTGTCCACAAGAAACCAAAATGACACAGACATTAACAACTATAGGTAACCATACGGCCCCCAACAATGAGCAAAGCCTATACCGAATAGTCAGCTATAAAAGGCCCCGAAATGACGACTTAAAACAATTCAAACGAGAAAACAAATGGTATTATTTATGTTTAAAAGAATTAACGAAAAACAGTCATATAACACATACACAAACGACAACCACTGAGTTACAGGCTCCTTCCTTACTGGTTTTATGAAAAGTATAAGTTTCTTTGGACAAGTCAGACGAACCATATTATAATTTGATATTTTGGGTCTTAAATACTCTTCAATTTTGGCTTTCAAAATATTTTGATCTGCGCGTCAATGATGACTTTTATGTAGATGAAACGCGTGACGGGCGTATAAAATTAATAGAAATACTAAGGATGTTCTTATCCCAGGCGTGGAATACCTTAGCCTTATTGGCACAACTTTGTGGAAATTGTGGTTCCTAAATGGTCTTTAACTTGGCTATCCAAATATTTTGATCTGAGCGTCACGTATAAGTGTTATGTAGACGTAATGTGCGTCTGGCGAATTATAAGCCTGGTATCTTTGAAAACGATATGTGACTACTCTATTCGACGGAAGGATTTCAGAAAATCATGATCCTTTTTTAAATTGGTAAATATGTCCTGCTTATGATTAACTTGAGATTTTGCTTGCATTGGCTTGAAAAAAGTATTATAATGTGTAAATACACTGTTTTGAGTAATGGGAAGTCTTGAAAATGACTAAATGATCTTTAACTATGGTTATCAAAATATTTTGACCTGAGCGTCACTGATAGGTCTTATGTGGACGAAACACGAGTCAGGCGTATTAAATGGGCTTGGTACCTTTAATAACTATTTTGACCACTGGATCTATGCCACTTCTGGTAGTCGTCTCGTCCCCGAGGATATAACCAGCTCAGTAGTCAGCACTTTGGTGTTCACAAGAATATCAAATATAGGGTATAATTTGTAAATTTACTGTTTGAAAAAATTATGAATTATTCGAATTACCAAGGATTTTCTTATCTCAGGCAAAGTTTACATTACCCGTATTGGCACAATTTTTTGGTAATTTTGAGTCCTAAATGGTCTTCAACCGTGGCTTTCTAAATATTTGATCTAAGCGTCACGTTTAAGTCTTATGTAGCCTGGTACCTTTGAAAACGATATGTGACTACTCTATTCGATGGAAGGATTCCTCAAAATCATGATCCTTTTTCAAATTGATGAATATGATCTGCTTATAATTGACTCGAGATTTTGTTTGCATTGGCTTGACAAAAGTATTATTATTATTTGTACATACACTTTTTTGAGATATGGAAAGAATGGAAATGTTCCTTGTATTGTAGCTATTTGATTGTTGTCCAAATCCCTGAAACAAAATTAAGGTTATGTAACACATATAACATTGTGGGTTTTTTTAACTAATAGTTCTGGTATATATAATAAAAAAAGTTTTTGTATCCAGACTAGGCATACTATATTTCACACACATACGTTTAGTTACGACTGTAATCATGGTAACTCACCCATTTGCATGTAGCATACGGCTATACTAAATGATATGAAAGTTTGTGAAAAAAAGTAAAATCACAAAATAATACTGAACTCTGAAGAAAATTATCAAATATTACTAAAAATCAAAAGCTCAAACACATCAAACTAATGGATAACAACCGTAACATTCCTGACTTGGTGCAGCCATTTTCTTATGTAGAAAATGGTGGATTGAACCTGGTTTTAAAGCTAGCTAAACCTCTTACATGTATGACAGTCGCATCATATTCCATTGTATTGACAACGTTCATTAATGATTTAATAGGTATATGTCATATACCAATTTTTTTAATCAAGAAAATTTATAAATTATGAAGTGCATATCAAATTAAGTCCTGGTATCTATGATGAGTTTATTCATATAGTAGTGGTCACGAATCGGCCTTTCTCTAATAACTTCCATCTGCAAATAATAATAATTTTTGCTTATCCTTGTTTAGATAACCCATGGATTGTTGTAATAATCAGCGGAAAATTATGTATCATATTCATAAAACGGGAAATACAATAGATTTAAGGAATATACAAAGTAAATACAGTCTAAAAATGTGTTTTCGATGTTGAAATTAAAATTTAGTCCTGGTTTTTATAATGAGTTTATTCATATAGTATTGGTCACGAATCGACCCTTCCCTAATAACTTCAATCTGCAAATAATAATAATTTTTGCTTAACCTTCTTTAGATAACGCATACATTGTTGTAATAATCAGCAGAAAATTATGTATCATATTCATAAAATGGGAAATACAATAGATACAGTCTAAAAATGTGTTTTCGATGTTGAAAGTTGAAATCCTTATTTTTCTATCACTGTGTCTCTCATACTCACTGTTTTTGATAAGAATATTAACATCAATTCTCTGTAATGATAGATCAAATATGAAAAATTTTGGCCGGATTATTTTTTTATCAATTACTTTTTTTAAGTTGAAATGGTCCAAACTAACAGATCAATTAAAAACAAATCAAAAAAAAAATTTGTATAGTCTGGTTGCCATGGAAACAACGTGACATTATATGTATATATAAGTATAGCAAGGAGAAATGGCTAATATTGTATTTTATGGTAAAAATGAGATAAAGCATAACATTTTTTGTTATTTTCAAGGGAAGAAGAGAAGAATTCAATCATTTAAACTGCTAACTGACAAATTTTTCGAATAAAAACAGTTTTTTGGTACATAAGAGGGTCACCTAACACAAAAATCGGCATGATTTTGTCATTTTTCACATCTGCTTTTACCGAAAACGCAGAAATCCTCACATAAAGAACTATAAAATATAAAATTATGGATGCATTGAACTGGATGTTTCTGGAGATGACATTGCTGTCATCAGAAAACAGTTGTGGAATTTATATTGCACAGTTTCTGGATGTACCAGAAGCTTTCTAAAGCATACATCTTTAAACAACCACATCATTGGGGACTGTCACTTTCAGTCAAAATGTAAATCTATTTATGTGACCCATACATAAACCTATATGTACTGAAGGTTCAATGTAACCCAGAGTGTTGGTTCTTGTTTCAACTTGAGTCTGAATGCTGAGGAAACAACAAACACAAACAAACTTGAAAGGGTGGGCTCACCTTTTCTATAGACCAAACGAAATGGCGGGCAGAATTTTCGTACCACAACATATTGCTTGTTACTTCTCTCGTTATTCATGACAGATAAACACCAAATATAATAATGGAATTGCTGTTAAATTAGAAAATGAAACTTCAATTATCATACCAGAAGTAATGGCAAACATTTATGTAGAAACATTAGCCTGTGGTGAAATTAGCATCTGCCTAAAGTTCACTTCATTCCAAAATTACGGTTTTTCAACAAAAATGTAGTATGTTGTCCTCTAACTTTTACTTTAAATTGAATTGAAAAAAAACATTACTAAGTTACATGTTCTGTTTTGATTCAAAAGAGGTTTTACTTAATTACTCAAAGTAAACCCTGTAAAATAAATTGATTTTCAAAATCCACAATTTTTAACATAAAACCCAAATTTTCCATAAATATAATGAACTTAGTGATGAACCCATTTTGTTTGTCTCTTTATTTAAAGAAAATCATTTGAAGTATCCATCCCAAAAAATAACAAACATTTTCAACAGACACCAACATAAATATAACATGTTAGTTGGTTTATATGGTGGAAATTGTCTGGTATGATAGCAAACATATAAAAAAATTGGCCTACATGAACAGTTGACATCCCTAATATGACCCAATTTGAATTATCCGCCGTTGATTTAAAATATGTTTACCCAGAGATATGTTTTCATTAATGATTACTAAATACGTAATCTTTAAGTGTAGTGAGTCATGTTTTGGCTATATTTCTGCATAAAAAAATATTTTAGGGACCAAATTTGGTCGCATTTGACTCTTTTTGCTTGAGATCCACAGTACCTAAAATAGCTATTAGCTCTAATATTCTATACTGTATTTCACCGTATATGATTTACTTTAATAAATATATCTTTATAAAGCATATTCTGGTGTTCATTTAATGGTAAACTATTAAAAGCTATGTGCCATAATAAATGAGCTGTGCATAATTGAAATTTAGTCATTTTGAGTTAAAATTTTCCTTGGTTGCTTAGGAAATTTATGTTCCTTAGCAAACGACAATAAGGAATGGGATGATTAAGATTTTAATATGATTTTTATGAATAATGCAACTAACTTTGATGTTAGAGGTAGTTTTTCTATCACATTATTTTTTATGTGGCCAGCTGTTGGTTGATGCATACAGATAATTGATGTTTTTTTTTTTTAACACTTGAATATAAATTTATTGCACTAAAGCTGTTAACAATGACCTTACCGCTACAGCTTTAACTGTAAGGTACCCTGAAATAGTTAGTATCTATAAGAACAGGGTTTCATATAGATAAGTATTTTTTCTTAAATTTTATATTAGTATATTACAATTAAATACAATGTTCAATAATAATGTAATACAATTCAGTACTCTGATCTGAAATAAATGATATATTTTCTTTCTATACATGTAATCAAATTAAATAACGCCCATTTAATACTCTTATCCGAAATTGAATGTTTGGTGTCAATTATCTCGTTTAAAAATTACATGATTTAAGAGTGTGTGACATCGATTTTCTTGATCGGAAGGTTTACCTTGTTTAAAGGTGAGAGAGAGCATGCTTTTTAATGGATGTATGTTGAATTAGGCTACTTTACTTCTTTTTTATTTGGATTTTAAACATTTTAGGTGAGTCTTTTCTTTATTTTTATTTATTTAGTTGAAGTGTTCTAGAAATATCTTCTTTAAGAGTGTTTTATTTTGGAGACATTAAAGTTTGAAGCACTTGGACTGTAGTATATTCTTGTAGATTGTAGGATCTTAAGTATTCGTCCAGTTCAACTTTAAACAGATTGAATACATTAGTAGATTTATTTCTTTGATCGGATACATAGTATGATTTGTAGATAGCAAATCCTATAAGTGTCAGAATTATATTGAATCCGATATACTCATTATCTGTTATTTTGTAGCCTATTACAATGTCTTTTAAGTTAATGTTTTTGTTAAAATTCATTTGAGATAAGATTTTATTAATGATTTCCCAAAATTCTTTTAGAAATTTACATTCGATAAAAAAGTGTTGATACGTGTCTTTGAGTTGACAAAGTTGACAAAACGGACTAGTTACGATTTTCCATTTATAGAGATTTTCTCTATTCGGTAAAATGCAAGTTATTAGTTTCCACCTAAACATTTTAAGTTTATTAAGTTTTAAATGTTGGTGTATAAACTTAAACATATATTTGGTAAAGTCATAATTTATTTCTAATTCATTTTTCCATTTATTTATGCCAATGTTTGGAGAAATTTTTTTTTGAACGAGCAATTGATACACGTTTTTGTTGCTTAAATTTTCAATTTTAATGTTTTCTTCGTTTATATTGATAAATAATCTGTTAAAATTTACTTTTGATTTGATGGATTCTTCTGTAGCTAAAATTTTTAGCCATGAGGTTGGAATTGAGTTTTTTACTTTTGAAATTTCTGCTATCCAATTTTTAGTGTTTCGCAGTTTTCTAAATATTTTATCTTGGGCAATTTTTCCATTATCGTCAATAATATCGTTTATGTAAATAAAATCACTGTGTATCCAGTTATGCATAATAAGCGGCTTGTTTTGAAATTTTATAAATTTATTACCCCAGATAACTTGCTTTCTTATTTCGACAAAGTTTTTCAATTCTGTGATGTTCGTTTCATGAAATAAAATCCAACTTTTTATTATTTCTAAGTAAAATTCTGGAATGTCCTTAGTTATGTAATCTAGTTTTTTTAAAGTTTGGTTGTTTAAATTCATTCTAAAAATGAGGAAATTAGAACCTAATTTACTTAAAAATAATTTTGGTATCAATGTCCAATTTTCTTGTTTTGCCTGTAGCAATCTAGAGACCCATCTTATTTGAAGAGAGGAGAAATAGCTTTTTATGTCGGTCATTTTAAGCCCTCCCTGGTTATAATCTGCTACCAAAGTATGTCTTTTAACTTTGTCTTTTTTATTGTTCCATATAAAACCAAAAATTTCTCTTTCTATATCAACTATTTTTGAGTTACTTAAAGCTGTAACATTTGCTAAAAAAGTAAATTGTGGTATAATGAGAGTTTTAACTATTAGAATTTTGCCTAAAATGGTTAAGTTTCTTTTTTTCCACGATGTTATCAGGTTTCGACTCTTTTCAAATCTAGTATCCCAATTTAATTTTTCACAATCTTTTTTATTAATGCCGAAATATATACCTAGCACTTTTACAGGTTTGTCCGTGAATTTAATTTCATCTACTTTATCTCTACAATGCTTTAGTTTACCAATCCAAATTCCTTCCGTTTTATTTTTGTTTAGTTGTAATCCAGAAAAAGTTCCAAAAATTTCGATTATATTTAATGCTGTTCGGATTTCTTCTTTAGATTTTAGGAATAGAGTTGTATCATCAGCCACTTGCGTGATTTTTAAGCAATGTGTTTTACTATCAATTTTTAATTCTATGCCTGTTATATTTTTGTTTTGCCTTAGTTGGTTAGCCATTATTTCTACTGACATTACGAAAAGTATAGAAGAGCACGGGCATCCCTGTCGGATACCTCTTAGGGGTCTAAAGGGGGCAGATATCCAACCGTTATTAAATATAGAACTATCTATATTTGTATACAAGGTTTTTATCCAGTTTATGAAGGGTTTATTAAAACCAAAATATTCTAAAGTATGATACATAAAATTCCATTCTAATGTGTCGAAAGCTTTCGAAAAATCTATGAATAAAATTGCTCCTTCTATATTAAACTTATCTGCGTAATCTATAACATCTTGTATTTGGCGTAAATTAAAACCTATAAATCGGTTCTTTATGTAACCGGTTTGATCGGCATTAATGATTAAGTTTAAGATTTTTTTTATTCTTAAAGCTAGAGTGTATGAAAGTATTTTGTAATCACTATTTAATAATGATATTGGTCTATAATTTGCAAGTTCTAAAGGATCATTTTTTTTATAAATTAGATTCAGTAAACTTTGTCTTTGCGTAAATGGCAGATGTTTATTTTCAAAGCTAAAATTAAAAATTTTTACAAGCATCGGTCCGAGAAGTTCCCAAAACTTTTTATAAAAGTTTATACTTATTCCGTCCATACCAGGACTTTTGTTTATCTTTAGATTATTGACTGCAATGGTTAATTCTTCTAGAGTTACATTTCCATCACAAGACTTACTTTCTTCTTCTGACAGTTTATAATTACGTTTTGTTTCAGAAATGTATTTTTTAACATCTATATCCGGTTTTTGTTTAGTGTCGTATAGATTAGCATAAAAATCTCTTTCAAGCTTTAATATTTCATCTTGATCTGTTACTATATCACCCTTACCGTTTTTTAGTTTAAGTATTGTCTTTTTCGTTTGTTTAGATTTTTCAAGACCTAGGAAATATGCATTATTTTTTTCTCCCTTTTCTACCCACTCTTGTCTTGATCTTATTTGAGCTCCTTTTGCTTTGTATTCATATTGATTTTCTAGCTCTTTCTCTAAAGTGGATATTGTTTCTTTAATAAAATCATTATCTTCATTATTAGATTTTTCATATAATATTTTTAATTGTAGTTCTAAATTACGCGTTACATTTTTTCTTAGTTTAGCTTTACTTTTACTATACTGAATACTGTATTCCTTTATTTCCAACTTGAGGGAGTCCCACAGAAGTCTAGGATCTATTTCATTTTTTCCTATCTCATTACTTTGTTTTTGTATAATTTGATTTATTTTGTCTTCGTATTCTTGCTCGTCGAGAATACCGTTGTTAATTTTCCAGTATCCCGGGCCTCTTGTTTCAGATGATACAGATTGTAATTGTATTGATACTGCTTGGTGATCAGTACTTTTAATAAGAATAGGCCTAATATCACATGACTTTACGTTTAACACAAAGTCTTTTTTAACAAGGAACATGTCAATTCTACTAGACTGGACTGGATTTTTACGTCTCCATGTGTATTGGATCTTTTGAGGGTTAACGTATCTCCATATATCTATGAGATCATTTGATTTAATTAAATTTTTTAGGCTATTTACTGGTTTACTTACTTTTTTACGAATATTTGAGCTTTTCCTATCTTCATTTTTAAGGGCATCGTTCATGTCTCCTCCTAAAATTATTGTACCTATTGCGTTTTTGTTTAAAAAGTCATTTAATTTTTTATAGAAGCTATTTCGTTCAGATTCTATATTTGGGGCATATATGTTTATAAGAGAATATATTATATTTTCAAATTCAATATTTATCATAATTATTCGACCTTCTAAATCTTTATGCTCGTCTATTAATTTATAGTCTAGTTTGTTATTAATTAATATTGCAACTCCTCTGCTGGAAGTCGTTCCGTGACTATAGTAACAAGAATGGTCTGATTCTATTGTTAGAGCATTTTCTAGGGATGTATTGAAATGAGTTTCTTGAATAAAAGTTATTTTACATTTCTGATTTTTTATCCATTGATAAAATCTCAATCTCTTTTGTTTATCTCGAAGTCCTTTAACATTTGCTGTACAAATGTGTAGGTTATTTAGCATATTTTGATTAAAAGTTGTTCGATTTGTTTAATACCTTTACTTAGTGAGCGTACATCACGTTTTAGTGGCATTTTTAAGGTAAACTTTATTTCTCCTAGTTTTGATCGTATTTTTTTAACGTGGGAGTTACCTGTGAAAATAATTATGTTAACCAATTTTCTTTTTTGTAATTGGATTATAACAATATTGTTATAGTCTGTTTCACGATTGTGTTTTGACCGATATTTAGATGTTAATTTTGAAACAGCATATAAAACATACTCATACACAATTACTATATATATGAAATATATAAAACACAATGTATACAAAACTATAATAACTGAAATTACAAAATAATACATGTTTTGCTGATTACAAACTAGAACAAATGTATGATTTTGACAGTGAAAAAATGATAATCTCTTTCTAGTTTTCCAATTTCGTAATGTGTAAATAATGTCAAATCTATGATACTCTAGTAAAGTACTGCTTTTTTTTGATGTTTTGTTTTCCGTAACATTTTGACAGTGTTTATTTAATTTTTTCTTAATATTTTCCTTTTTTCTATTTTCAGTTACCTTATATGATTTACGGTGTTCAGATGTTCTAAGAAGAGATGTTAATATGGTAGGTAAATCTTTTCTTTTGATTTGATATTTTTGAGTACTTCTACTATAGATAGAAGTTCTAATCCTAAAAGGTTTTAAATAGAAATCATACAGTTTAACTTTTCTAATAAGATTGTTTTTATATGTATCATTTTTTGTTTTTGGTATTATCAAAGATACTTCTGTCAGTAGTAACATTGACATGAATATCATGTATGTTATAATACAATGTTTGAAAAGTTTCACTTTTCTTTTTTTTATATTTACTCTTGTAACATTTGTTTTTGAATCTTTCTTCCATTCAAATATCTTCTTATAATTACTTAATACACACAAACATAAATACAATAGACCAGACAAATAGACATACATGGGTTTTTTTTTGTTTTTTTTTCTTGTTATATATAAAATGTTCTATAATTTACAGATGTACGGATTGTCTTTTCCCATCTGGTTGATTTGGAGTAGGTGGGGTTCTCTCCTTCGCTGTTTTTGTTTTATTGTTTGGGGTTAAAAATTTCGAAATGTCAGGTTGAGTTGATGAAGAATTTTTATTCACTTCAGTATTATCTGCTGATTTTGATGCCTGATGTTTAGAAGAGTCACACTTTTTTTCTTCCTTTTTTGCAGACTTGTTAGCAGCTTTTCTTGTTTTTCTTGTTTTTTCGTTATTTCCTGGTGTTATTTCTTTGTTTAGTGACATAGAATGAGCCAGAATATCATCATCATCTCTTTCTGTTAATTCAGATTGTTTATCAGTTTCTTCTATTTTGTCATTTTCTATGGGAGTTTCATTTTGTTGACTTTCTTCATACTTTGAATTTACTTCATCAATATCTATTGTTGTTTCCTGTTGCTCTCCTTCTTGGGTTTCAGGTTGGTTTCCACTTTTCTTTTTTATAAAGATAGGGCACTCAAGCATTTTATGGCCATTTTGATTGCATAATCTGCATTTCCATTCATTTGGACAGTTATGTATATTATGTCCTTTCAGTTGGCATTTGTTGCATAAGAACATGTCTGTATCTTTCAGTTGACCAAAGTGATATACTCTTGCTGTGTATTTTCCTATTGTAAGGAACCTTGACAGTGGTGTGTCAAACTTTTTGCATACCACTAATCTGTCACCTGTCCAGCATTGGGTAACCAAGTTGTCAACTCTGAGTCTTTCTCTGTTTATACTCATGACTTCTATGTTTTTTTGTCTTAATTCTCTGTCAATTTGACCGTCATCTGCTGATAGTGGGATGTTTTTTACTCTTATTGTTGTTGTTAATAACTCATCCTTTTGATAGTAAGGGTTTTGAGAATGCAGGGGTATCGTCTTGTTTCTTAGGGTGATACCTTCTGTTAGCAGCAACATTCTGTCTTCTTCATTGTCTAAATATATTCTCCACATTTGTTTTATTCTTTGTATGCCTCTTACAAATTGCGGTTTGATCTTGTGTTCAAGTGCTTTGTAGATTTCAACATGTGTTATCCAAAGTTCTTTTGGTGGAGATTTGTTACTAAAGAAGTCTGATTCTTTAATGAAGATGGGTTTGACTCCTGTAAGCTTTGGTTTAGGATCACTGTAGGCCTGATAATTTGCACTATGATATTTGACAACATTGGAGAAAGATGGCGCCGAAATGTTTTCACTACCACCGGACGAAGATTTGTCAATTTCTGGTTGTTTACTATCTAAATCTTGCTTGTTGTTCTCAATTTGCTGTTCTGGTGTCATTGTTTGATTGTTAGACATTGTTTTAAAGACTTACTCTTCTATAAATATACACTTTTTTATGATTTTTTCATCAGAGCTATTCACCATTAGACCTTGGTTAAAGGGCGATAATTCTCTCCTAATCTAACCAGATAATTGATGTTAATAGGTGGGTTTAGTATCACAAGCCGGTTCATCAGCGATCGCACTGTGGCACGGCTAAATTCTAGAATTTTGTAATTTTTGTAGCGCTAACTACTGTTGCCTTTATTTATAATGTTGGTCGTCAAAATAATAAACACGTCTCGAGAGGCTATTGTATTGTTACTGTGACGGCATAACGCTAAAGTCATGTGTTTGGTTGGACTTTTAGAGGGAATGTTTCTCTCAACTTTGCAACCCAATTAGCCATACAATATATGTACTGCATAATTAGTAGTTATTCGTAACGATAATCAAAGAGCGACTTATCAGTTCTCTAGCTTATAGATATTTGAAGATGTAGTATGAGTGCAAATGAGACAACTCTCAATCCAAATAACAATTTATAAAATTAAAAAAAACCATTATAGGTCAAGGTACGGCTCACTACGAACAACAAGCTATAAATGGCCCCAAAATTACAAGTGTAAAACCATTCAAACGGGATAACCAACGGTACAATCTATATAAAACCCATTTGTATTAAAACGACAATGAATCAACGGAATTTCATCTTTTTTATTCCATAATATCTGGAAACAATTAGATCCACACGGTTGCCATTTATATTTAAGTTTTCATAAGTTCAATTAAACTTGAGCTAAATAGGTTATTATCTCCCCTTTTTAGTAGCAGTTTTATATTTTGATTAAGTAGTTCATTTAATGTTAAATCATTACAAGTAATGAAATTAAAACAGATTTTGGTATTTATGATTTATCGCAAAAAACATATAATTAGTATACAGAATTTATTTATCTTTTTTAACAGTTATAACACTTTAATTTAGAAACCTTTCAAATAGAGATATAAAGTATTAAGCAAAGATTTGAGTACAACAAACAAAGAATGATAAATAAATATTGAGCAAAACTAAGACTAAAAAATAAACGTAGCGTAAATGCCACCTTACTATCAATTTGTGATGTTCCAGTTGATGTTGAAATAAATAAAATTGTATGATTAAGGTCTTCTTGAACATTAATACATGAATTATATTTAAAATATTCACTTTCATTAAGTTTATATTATTTCAACGTTATCATTCGGCATCAATCGTCAACCAGTCTTTAACTAGTATTTTGATGGGTCGCATTTAAATCCCAAGCATAATTGCTCTTGCTACAGATATACAATATATAATTATGTCAATTTTTGAATTTTACGTTCAGGCTGTTCATAGCCTTGATTGTCTAGTCGTATGCATCGAAAGAAAAAAACAGTTATATTAACAGTGCCAAGTAACAGCCTAGTACCAGGAATGAAATTTGTCATTATTTGTTTTTCTCGACTAAAATATTGTTTTAATCTTAGAGGTATTTTATATTTCATTTTTCTTATAAAGGTGATTATTCTGTTTCTGGTTTTCCTACCAAAGACGCAATTTTACAGTTATAGTTTATTACACTTCATTCAAGTTAGACTCCGTTTAATTTAAACGTTGATGTATATTTGGATCATTTATAATCAAACAAAGAAAACATATTGATAGTATGATATCATTATAATACTAAAACCAAAAGTAAGCATTATCTATGATGAAAAGGAAAAGTCCTTTAACGTTAAAATTGACACGCGTAGTGTATATATGGATGTTTATTTCATCAGGTAATTGTACTTATAATAATAAGTTATATATACAATCCCTTGATTCTTTTGTGTTTATATATTGAATTAGCTTACAAAGCCAGAAACACAGTTTATTGACATGTATTCACAGATATGCGCTTTAAGACTACTATTGACATTTTGATTAATGTCAGTACTCGTGGTACTCGTGGTTTAGTGGCATCATGCATATACTGCAGTAAAAAGGTGCGAATGTTCACTTGGTTAATTTTATCCTTTCTGTTGCAAAACTAAGTGTTATGAAAAAGAGACAAATAATAACTGAAGGCTCTCAAGAGCTTGTGTCGCTCACCTGATTCTATACTTGGGATTTTGAAATAATATTAAAAAATGTCAGATACTTATAATGATGTTTTAGGCCAAATTTGGTTTAATATTGTTATGTTTGATTTCATTTCATTTCGGAGTTCTCTAAAAGAAGACATTTGTATGTATTTCCAATAGAGTCCACGTTTAACTTAGTCCCCGGCTGGCGGCCATCTTGGATGATAAATCAGCTACAAAGTAGCAAAACTTGGTCAGCATCTCATAAGGACCATCATGCCGTGTTTGATTTCATTCCATTCCTTGCTTCTGTAAAAGAAGACATCTGTACGTATTTCCCATAGGGTCCTATGTTAAGCTAAGCTAAGTCCCCCGCTGGCAGCCATCTTGGATGATGGATCAGCTACAGAGTAACAACACCTGGTCGGCACCTCATAAAGAACATTCATGCTATGTTCAGTTCCATCCCATTCAGTGGTTCTCTAGAAGAAGTTCAAAATGTAAAACGTTTACGCCGACGACGGACGACGACGGACGCCAAGTGGTGAGAAAAGCTCACTTTCCAAAAGTATAAATATGGTGGAATATTTTAAATATACTGTGAAACATTATGTAAGATATTTCTATACATATTGTAATTATACAAACAGACTCTCTGTTTTAACAAGAAATTTTTAAATGATAATTGTATTGTTATATATAGCTAGCATTTCTGTAAATATTGACAATGCAATTTCCTATAGGAACTCCTTTTACGGCTAAAACTGTACCACTTTTACTATGAAGTTTTGAAAAAAATCTTCTCCTAGAATTGAAATTTCATATGCACCACAACTTTTTTCAAAGGTCAAAATATAGGGCTGTGCGGCATATTAAACTAACACTAATTTTCTTAACTACTTCTACCTCGAATGAAAGGTTACCACAGATTTCAATGTCAGAATATGCACATTTTTATTTACTGTTAACATTCCAAAGTTATGTCAAAGGTAGATGGAACACAGAGAGCATAACTTGGAACCAGTATGTAAAGAAAATTAATTTTCTATGAATATTCAAGATCTCCCCAAAAGAGGCGTGTTTTTAGAAACAGCTGTATTTACAAAGTGCAACCTATACAAACATGTATTCAAATAGAAAACTTTTTAAAATCAGTTTTTCTCACGTTGATACTCATTTATCAGAATTATAGTCTTAAAGAGATCACTGCGTATACTCGAAGTTTTTCTTTACTATACATTTTATACCACCTCCCCTGTTTCAATTTTTTTTAAAGAATTTGAAAACAAGACTTTATTTATTGCCAGCTTACCCTATTTGCATATTTTCTGATAAAAAAAATGTTAAGAACCTGTTTAAAACTGTTTTGATAACATATTGAAAGCATATCAGAATACTATAAAATTAATGTAATGTTTAGCAGTCAATCATTACAACATTCAAGACCATATAAAGTATCCAATACAGTCTCTGTCTCCAGCCCACATCTTACTATATGCCTATTTGTCAATTAAAGAACACATTTTCTGCCTTAAATGGTCAATTTAGAATTCGTGTCACAACAGTATCATCTGTTACTATATATCTGACACAATTTAGCTAATATATATACTAGAAGTGTTCAAACAAAGCCATATTTGCAACAGTTGTATGTATGCAGATACCAGTCTGAGATATGAATTCACTTAAAATGTTGTAGATATGACTGCTAACATCTGATTTTTGCATAACTTCCAAGCATAGTTATTGTTTTCTATATCAAGAACTTTAAAATCATAAAATCATAGCATTTACAAGTAATATTATTTGTTTTATGACCCAGGGTGTAGGCAATTTTCTATGTTTTTTGTCCCTGGGGCCTCAAATGTCCTAAATCATTCTTCTGTTTCTAGCAATTTGGAATATTTAGTACATGTTCAGGATAGAACACACTATTGTAAGTTTCTTGAGATATTTCTGTTTTTCTAGCTTGTATTCATTATGCCGTGGTGACAAAAAAACAGATTTAGGAGTTGCACTTCTTAACAATTTAACTTACAAAGATGCAAATATTATGAATTAAATTTGTATCCAGGACTTTAAGTAAGCTAGGCATACTGTAAACTTTGAATTTATGCTGAGTCATCATATTTAAGGCCGAGGATTCTATCAATCTTCATTAAATATTAATAAAACTTCATATTTGAGTTAATTTCTTTAAAATCTGTGAAATAAAGCAAATTTGGTTAAATTCTGAATGTTCCCCTTTTTCATCCTATATAGGTTGCATTTCTGTAAATATTGACAATGCAATTTCCCATAGAAACTCCTTTTACGACTAAAACTGTACCACTTTTACTATGAAGTTTTGAAAAAAATCTTATCCTAGAATTGAAAGTTCATATGCACCACAACTGTTTTCAAAGGTCAAAATATAGAGCTGTACGGCATATTTTCAACGTTTATATGACCTAAACTTCTCAGAGTTTAAACTAACACTAATTTTCTTAACTACCCCTACCTCAAATGAAAGGTTACCACATATTTCAATGTAAACAATATGCACATGTTTATTTTCTGGTAACATTCCCAAGTTATGTCTCTGTGAGATGGAACACAGAGAGCATAAATGGGAACCAGTATGTAAACAAAATTAGTTTTCTATGAATATTCAAGATCTCACCAAAAGAGGCGTGTTTTGAGAAACAGGTGTATTTACATTTAGTGCAACCTTTATTAGATGAAGATATTCTGCTGTTTTATTTATAAATATGCAGTAAGATAAGATAACATAATGACATTTGGAGATTTGAATTGAACATGTCAAATGTTTGTTTTTATAAAATATTGTAAATTGCAGAAATTTTTTATGAAATAAAGATTCAAACAATGCAAAGCCTGCAAAATACGCATGTGTTCGAACCTTGCATTTGTCACTTTTTTTTGAGAGGACAACATATCGTAAGTTAAAAGTTTAAACTTATAGTATAAGTTATCTTAAGTTGACACAGTGGTCAATGGATTCTTGAAAAAGAATCTAATGTAAGAACAAAAGAAAACGGAAGCGTCTTAGCGCCACACATTTTTTTCCCTATCTTTGCGTTATAACGCAAATATCTTGATTTCAATTATTCATTAAGTTTTGTATATATGTCCGTCTGTCATTCATGTCGGATGTGATTTACTAGTAGATAAAAAAAGAAACATACATACAAGGCCAAATCATTATAATAAATATGCATAGGAATAATGGAATACTTGAAGTGCAATTATACATAAATTAAGACTGATTTGTGCATCAGAAAAGTATATAATTTAACAAGAAAATAGATATAATTTAGTATATAGTCATATTCAAATTGAAATGGAAAGATCAAAAATAATGTCATACTATTGCGAAACCTCCAAGTCAAATAGACAAAACGATCTTTCTGCTTTAAAATGAATTTTTAATAAGGAAACGTTTTTTTTTTAAATCTCACAATATGATCAAGATTCTTTGATAGGAAGTCATTGACTTTTCTTTTAATGTAATGAAGTATTTTTAAGAAGCTTGGGTAGCAATTTGTATAGAGAGAACATAATTTTATTAAAACATCTTCATTCTATACATGTATTGCAAAAGGGTAGCTTGTTTGAATCTAACCTACTTTACACAGTTCTCAAACGAGAGCTTACTTTGGAAGTATATTTATATTCGGTTATAGCTATATTAGCAGGGTTGATTTTTTTCTTCTGTATAACCTCAATTTACTCGATTTTCAACATGGATATCGTTTTTGGGGGCCTCTATTGTTTGTTGTTCAGTGTGAGCCAATGCTCCGTGTTGAAGACCATACTTCGGCCTATGATGGTTTACTTATACGAATAGTGACTTAGATGGAGAGTTTTCTTATTGGCACTCATACCACATCGTCTTATATTATTCTGCTCATTATAAGTCAATGATCTAATTATTCAAGCATTTTACTTTGCAATGACTACAAAGGTGATCAATTTTGATATATAAAGCCTCCTCCATTAATAACTACTGTTTCATTTAAATCTTAAACAAGAAATAAGATAATACAAATGTTTGCGTTATAACGCAAAGGTGTGGCGCTAATATGCTTCCGTAATAGACTGTCGTCAAAGTACGGGTTAATCATTGACGATTTGAAATTTCAAAACATACAGCAAATTCCTTTGTTTGCTGTTCAAAATATTTCAAATAACTTCCCAAAGGAATGATGAAATAACTTAATACTTTTCGACACGGTAAAAATGTATATACTAGGTTTTTTTTCAAATGTTTATGCTGATTCACTTAAGGTAGATAGGGTGTCTTCCTCCATCTTGGATTTTGAAATACTAGAAAACAAGGTCTAGATCTTTGATGAAATGTTCAAATTTTTATAGTAGTAGGTAATTCATATGTAAGAATTTTCATTATAATATTGAAAATGCCATGTTTGATCATATTTATGATTGTATTTTACAAAAATAAGAATTCTTTTGTTTGATTCATTTTTTTCCAACTTTGTCAAATAAGGGGAGGCAACTCAAATGCAAGGGCAGATAATTCAGATAGTGTTACTTTTACAATAGAATGTGTTAGGAATTTACCCATTTTTACATGTAGCAAGAAAACGAGTCCGGTGACCCCATTTTTTCATTTTCTTATCTGAAAGCATAATATTGAAGCTATCTTCTCATATTTTATCTCAAAATTCTATGGTGTGGTTTGCGTTTTATGGCGGAAAAGTAGGTTTTCCATGCATAATCTATACAAAATCTTGACAATTTTGAACAACCTGTAGCGTGAAAATAAGTCCGGTGACCCATTCTTTTTATTAATGTTTTTATACAAGCAGGATATGAACTACATTTTGGCAAATTATTAAAAGATTCTATGGATTATAATTTAGACACCCCATCTACCTTAAGAAGAGTATAAAATAAATATTACACTAAACTCGCTTAATTTTACAACCCTGGAGAATGGTTTTTTATCTTACCTCCTATACATTTCTAGGAATATGATTGGTTAAAAGCGACCTCGTGGAGACTGTGTATATTCAATATTATGTTAGTAGGGAGGCTGGGCTTATTTCAATACACGGTTAGTTGTGGATTAACGACTTGGGCACTGTTTGATTATTTAAAAGTATTAGAGTTCTTTTTCAGCATTTTATAGTTAAATATATACAACCTGTGATATATCTATATACTAATATCTGATACCCACTTTCAAAGTAACTTGACCACCAATGGTTACAATACACATAGTCATGAGGATTTGAATTGTATTGCTTCCAATATTGTATATATTATTGCATGTGCTTTAAGTGTATTGATTTACGTCGGAGGAACTCAACAAAGACTCAATTTAAGAATGAATAACCATCGGTCTTACATTAATGATCATAATAGCAGCATATTTCTCTATTATCATTTTGATTAGCCTGACTATTCTTTTGTTTCAATAAAAGTCCGTATAATTTAGAACATATATAATTTAACTAATAACCTCATATTGAGTACACCATATCGTCTATAAAGAGAAGACTTTTGGAAAAGAGAGTGTGGAACAGCCATTCCCTACGGATGCAATGACAACATTGATGGTGTAGGTATTTTGTCAAGTTTTTATGTAGTACTGTCAATACATAACATTTTTTTTTCTCACTTTTCTGCTAAATGAAATAGATGTCATGGTCACAGAAATTATACATCAACTGCTATTCACACCGTCACAATCAATAGACTGTTATCATTTAAGTCTTTAGGAATTCATCGTATCAGAACTGAATTATACTTCATTTCATTATCTAAACATTATTTACTATTTCAATAGGCTCAAATTCTTTCGTTATGATTCTAATTATGCCAAAAATAAATGTATGAAATTCAAAAATGGATATTCGTTACGTAAGTTCGTCTTGTAGTTGTGTTGTCACTCGTTGATGGATGATGTGCGTTGTTCTTTTGAAGTTTGCATGTTGTGTCGACTGTTATACTATTTTCGTGCATTTTTCTGTGATGACTGTTCTTGCTTGTGTTTGCTCTGTATTTCCGTCACGAAGCGTTGTCATTTAAGCGATGTTTTTTTAACATTGCCATGTGTAGATTTGGTTAGCCATTAAATCAGGTACACCCCACATTTTTTTTCTTAGAATATCAAGGAACAAGTTATGAATATGGAATTTGTTATCAAATAATTCTTTTCTATGCATGTTTGCGTTTGTTTTTGTTGCACTTCAGTATCCCTGCTGCTCCTTTGATTTGAATTTTCTTTTATAGTTGACGTGTATTTGAGTACTCACGAGTATGCAGACGAGTACTCGAGCATTGAATTGCAGATATTTTGTCACCTAATTTTTTACATTGTCTTATTTGTAATTACTTAAATTTCGTCACCTGTAACATTTACCAGTTTATATCACACATTACTAGTATTTTTAGATGCATTTCTATCAGACTGTACTGTAAATAAGTAACCTATGTCATTTTTGAAAGTTTGGAATGATACGTCGTTAGTTGTAAAAGAGTACATATTATTTTATTAGATCAGATAGATTGATATGATGCATCTTGCATAAGCATACTCCCACTTAAGAATTGTTACCCGAATTTTGTATAGATAAATTACATTTATTATTTCCTTTCATTCGATATTGGTTTTTAGGCGTATATATACTTATGTATTATGTACATAATCGTTTCTCATAACCATCCAGCACCTCCTCTTAAAGATTGTTGACTAACTATCTCCTCTCCAAATTAAACCAACAATGACAGATAATCAAATTTTTGTTCTAATATCTGAAAGATGTCATTCGCTGCATTTGAGACACCACGACCAATTATATAGCTTAAAAGGTGAAATGGTCCAGGTGTCGAGACATAATAGTTGAACCCGGATATTATTAAAATTCAATTCATTGCTAGCATTGGCTTTGATAAATTAGTGTAACGCTACATTTTAAAATAATCGAATACATTTACAGATACTGTAGATTGTGAAGACTAGCAAAAATATTTGTCTCAAGAATATCATCTTTCTGTCCAAATATCTGTGAAAAAAATAATATGTAGACAAATATAAAATGACAGGAAAATAGATCCAATGGAGTAAAATATGACTGCCATGGAAATCATTGAAATTCAAACCGTAATAAAGTGTCTGGATATACAACGTATGCATAGGTACACAAAACGAAAGTGTTCGAAACGCCTTCCGAATTTTCATTTTATCCATATTATTTTGGAGCTTTTTCTTTTAAAGAATGTCTTTATCAATTCTCCCTATTTCAGGTGTTTCATCTGAACACTGTGTAAATGGTAAAATAAAAAAGTACAAATTCTTCTCAGCGAACACGTTGATTGATTTTGATATTTACCAATTTGATCAGTGTCAGATAAACCAACAGAATCAATGAGAACCAATCAAGAATACAGTTTGAAAATCAATCGATAAAATTATATATCGTATTGCACGAGATTTCAACCGCTGCATTAGAGACATCACGACTAATCATAGAGCTTAAAAGATGAATTGGTCCAGGTCTCGAGACATAATAGTTGAATCTGGATATCATTAGAAATAAAATTCATTGCATAAAGTACGGTGACCAAGTAAGGAAAAGTCGCTTATTAAACGATTTTAATCGTCATTCAGACTATACGGCTATAAATCACTGTATTAATAGTTCAAAGGTGACACTTACACTTGTCGTCAAAAAATCGTACCGTGCAATTTTTGTAAAATTGGCTTTGAAGTATGTTTCCTTACTTTAAAGAAAGATAGACTTCAAAAGTTTTTAGGTCTACATTATAAAAGAACATTCGTGATATACTTTCTGTCATTATACATGTTATATAAATTGTTGTTACACCTTATTTTAACAATTTCAAACAAAGATAAGCAAAATTAATCTGTTACTGAAGATTTGCATTTAATGGAGTACCTTTCAATTCATTTTCATCATTCATTTTTACGCAAAATGTAAAATAATCAACATTTACATGATATTTCAAACCTTTTTTAAACAACATTATCAAAACCATTTATCTCAGAAGCATTATTTCGATTTGTGCGTTGAAACAAAATAAACACTACGAAATCGAAGATACAGGTTTTCCTCCGTAAATTTGACTTGTACAAAAATGTTTAACCATACCGATACTATTATTTTAATCTATAAATTATATTTCGTATCACAACCATTTTTCATTGCTAAACTGTGTTCAATTCAATCTATTTTGTCTGTTTATGTTCCCAGTTCGTGCTGGTTGTCGTTTTTTTAGGTATTTTTAAAAGATTTCTTATTTCCGTATGTTTATATTATACATATGGGTTTTTTTCTTTTTATATATTTCAAAAAAAAAGAACCTTATCTGAATTTTGTCTTGTAATTATATGGAAAATGTTTAAATTAGAAAGTCCTTTTCGATCAGGTTCTAGTAGTATAAAAAGGCCAAACATGTGTTTAAATTTTGAAAGGTATATCGTTTGCCAGAGAAGTAGTACTGAATCAGTCACTTCCTTTACTGTTGATAGTAAATGTAGCTTCTTTAGTTCAGTTAAAAGACGTAATGATGGAATCTGCCAGCATTTTGTTGAAAAGTATTGGTCGTTTGCTGAAATTCCTGATTTGGTGAAGCAACTCGATTCTGAAGTCTCTTGTGCACTTTCCCTACCTTCTTCATTTTATTTTATTTTTTTCCAGTGGCCCATCACGCACAACTTACAAGAGTCTGCGAGAAGGTATGGCATTAGTTCAATGTATTGATGATAAGAAAAGTAAAATATTCGATGAACTTGCAATTGACTATTATACCAAATATGACCCAAATGCTTTGTCTAGGGTACACAGTATTAGACGTTTTTGACCGCTACGACATGAAAAAAAATAAAGTCGTCTTCTGAAAAGAAACGCCGCATCAAGACTACATCTTCCACGAAAGTGAATCAGATTATTGAAGGGAGAAGGATTCTTGTCTGGAAGAAGTCTTTTTCTGTTAAAGAAAACCAACAGGCTCTCCATTTTCTTCAAAACTGTGACAAATTCCCTATGATTCCACCTTATAGAAAGCTTTACATAGCCGGAACGTTTGTAAATCCCGAAATTGTCTAAGTTATTACAGACAATAATTTTATGACTGTCGTCACTTGTTTAGCACTCAACAATGGCCAATACTCGTATGATAATTAATTCCTTATACTCTGATATGAAGTTAAGACATCTGCTTACCCTTCCGGAGCACCTGAGATCACCCCTAGTTTTTGGTGGGGTTCGTGTTGTTTATTCTTTAGTTTTCTATGTTGTGTCATATGAACTATTGTTTGCCTGTTTGTCTTTTTCATTTTTAGCCATGGCGTTGTCAGTTTATTGTCGATTTATGAGTTTGACTGTCCCGTGGAATCTTTCGTCCCTCTTTTATAACCACTGGGTCGATGTTTCTGCTGGTGAACATTTTGTCCCCGAGGACATCATCCGCCCAGTAGCAAAACTACATAGCATGAATTTACGAAGATCAAACAGGAAACTGGCTCGGACGTCGCCCAGTATAAAAAGGTCCGAAACAGACGTCACTATTGACACGGTGTCGTCTGATACGGCAGGTTTCCCCTTATCACAAGACATGACAAATATCTCAAACATGACTCATTCAGATCATCGTCCTAGTGACAATAGCAATATTACACATACACAGCCATGTTCAGTTTTCCTTAAAGACATTTTGGTTTTTGATGACACAGTACAACACTGTCGCATTTCGAAATGTGAGTACAAAGGCTGCAAAACTAAAATTTTAATTACAGATGATGAATTCACTAGCAATTTGACTAAGAAGTAATATTTTACCAGAAGCTACGGTGATCTAAAATGTAAATCAATAAATGTCGTCTACGGATTAGAGTGCAACCTTCGAGGATTGGTAAACGTCGGTAAAACGAAACGAAGGCTAAACAAACGTATGTGCGGTCATAGATCAGACATTAACCTCAATGCTAACGACATTTTATACCAGAATTTCAATCAGCCCGATCATTCCATCGTTTCTATGACAGTTCGCATTATCGAAAAGGTATACCATAGCTCTAACAATCCTAATCTTTCAACGACTCTTCTTAGACAAAAAAAGGATTACTGGATTAGAAAATTGTGAACTGCGACACCTTATGGTTGCAATGACAAAATTGGTGGTAAAGGTATTCTATCTAGTCCTTCGTGTAACTCGTTGAATGTTATGAATATTTTCATCTCGACTTCTCGACGTAGACGCAGTCATGGCCATCGTCATTATGCATCACCTTCTCTGCATGATGTCTCTATTAATGACTTGCTGCCATTTATACAAAAGCCGTTAGGTATTCATCACATTCGGGCGAAACTTTATTCATTACCGCTTTCAAAACTTCATTCTTTGTTCAATTTATGTTTGGAATCCACTGTTACAAACCCTCATTCAAACTATTACAAACTTCAAGCTATAATTTTGGATATTGCAAGAGAGACTTTTCAAGCCAGTCTGCATGTGAAAAGATAAAAAAGAGAAAAGATCTTTCTTTAATCTTTACTTTGCCAACAAAGGTATCGATGGCGCCAACTTAGGCAATATCCTTCATCACAAATAAGTTCAATCGAAAATATCACCTTATTTCAAAGACCAGTCTGTACTAATCATTTCTCATACCTATACCAAACCTATTGCTAACAAAATTTTCAACTACAAAAACGTTTTGCAGGATCGCGATATTAACGACATCATGTCTAAACCTACTGATTGCACTAGTGCTAGTTCCAAAGTCACATATAATCCGGCTGGCTACGTTATTACCAGTGACCTCTACGAAATGTGTTATCGAAAGTTCCGAAATATCGTGAGCCTAAATCCATCAATTGGAAATACAACTTTAAAATTTTGATGGATTCAGTCGAGGATTATGCCAGGCAATGGGCTAAGCGTGAGAAGGAAAATGAAGACACTCTTTACGGATGGATTAAGGCAGTGAGGTCGTTGATACAAATCAGAATTAAGAAACTGAATGGGTCTATCAATGCCCATGCTACGTCAATCTTTAAAGACCCAAATATTGCAAAACACTTATCCTACCTCCATAACAAATATGTTCTTGTCCCCGCATATAAAGCCCCAAACAACATCGTGTTTGTGTGTAAAACTCATTACATTAACTGCTTGATAAAAGAATTAGATATTGACAATTCACTTGGAAACTCAACATATACCCTCAAGACACTTACCAAAGGGGAAATCCTGGATAATCATAGGTCTGTTCTATGTTCTTTTGGAATTTCAACCAAAGATGAAGAACTGTATCTTCCATCACTGTATTGGATACCTTAACTACATAAGTGTCCTTACAAACAACGGTATATTGCTGGGTCTTCCAAGTGCTCCACGAAACCTCTTTCTTAATTATTAACATATATTTTAACAGTAATCAAGGACGGGCTTCAAAGTTATAGTGAAACTGCCTATTCTAGAGGTGGAGTGAATCAGATGTGGATACTTAAAAAATTCCAAAGATCATTTAGAGTACATACACTCTAACTCTTTTTCATCTTGTAACAGTATTAAGACATTTGACTTTTCTACTCTTTACACAAGTATTCCACATTCCAAACTAAAAGACAAATTGAAAGAGTTGGTATTGCTTTGCTTCATATAAAAAGAATGGCCGACGTCGATACAAGTATCTTATCTTAGGGAGGAATAAATCCTACTTTGTAAAGGATCACTCTGATTCAAACAAAAAATTCTCTGAAACTGATTTTATCAAGATACTTGATTTCTTGATTGACAACATATGTGTTACGTTCGGAGGACGTGTTTTTCAACAGACTGTCGTCATTCCAATGGGAACAAATTGTGCCCCTCTACTTGCCGACTTGTTTCTTTATTATTATGAGGCTGATTTCGTGCAGAAACTTCTTAAAAAGATAGATAAGAAGTTAGCGATATCCTTTAACTCTACTTTCCGCCATATAGATGATGTTCTTTCACTAAATAATTCAAAATTTGGTGACTATGTGGAACGCATCTATCCCATCGAACTAGAGATAAAGGATACTACAGATACATTTAAGTCGGCCTCATATCTTGACTTACATCTAGAAATTGACAATGAGGGTCGGTTGAAAACAAAACTTTACGACAAAAGAGATGATTTCATATTTTCAATTGTGAACTTTCCATTTCTAAGTAGCAACATTCAAGCAGCACCTGTATACGGGGTATATATTTCCTAATTGAACGATATTCCCGTGCTTGCATTTCCTATCATGATTTTCTTGATAGAGGGTTGCTGCTCACAAGGAATCTATTAAACCAAGAGTTCCAAATGGTGAAGTTGAAATCATCCCTTCGTAAATTTTACGGACGCCATCACGAGTTGGTTGACCGTTATGGAATTACCGTTTCACAAATGATATTGGATATGTTCCTTACGTCGTAACTACAATCCTCTTCCCTTTCATGAATGTGACCTATCGAATTAGACTATTTACCGGATGTGTTATTACATAAGCAACTTGACGGGTGCCACATGTGGAGAAAGATCTGCTTACCCTCCCGGAGCACCTGAGATCACCCCTATTTTTTTATGGGGTTTGTGTTGTTTATTCTTTAGTTTGATATGTTGTGTCATGTGTACTATTGTTTTGTCTGTTTGTCCTTTTCATTTTTAGCCATGGCGTTTATTTTCGATATATGAGTTTGACTGTCCCTTCGGTATCTTTCGTCCATCTTTTAGAGAAATGGAAAAAGCGACAGAACAATCAGACGGGCCTCTAATACCGGTGTGATTGTTCTGTGTGTACTATTAACACTTGGCACATACAAGCGAGTTGTGGGTGCAGATTGGGAACATAAGCAGTGTAAAGAATGGGCGACATTTTTTCCCATTCACCAACTATGTGCTTGCTTTTTCCAACAATTTGTAAACTGTTGGCTGAACATACTCTTATCGGATGCGACACAACTTCATCTCTGTCTGGAGTAGGTAAGAAAATTGTCTACAAGACTTTGAAAGATACGCACGACTATTTTAGTTGCAGAGCTTAGGTTTAACTGACACAAATGAGGCCCTTGTTTGTGCAAGAGAGTTAGTTAAGATTTATGATCTGAAGAATCTCTTTGAATCATTTCATCATGATATGAATAAAATGCGCGTCAAGCTTGTCACTAGTAACAATGTAGGTTTAATCAGGTTACCTCCCTGAGAAGCGGCAATTTAGACCGCATCACACATAGCTAATCCCCTATTCCGTCAGTTCGTCCTGAATATGCATGAAATATTTGCCTCTGGACGTTAAGCAACCAACAATCAATCAATCAATCAATCGTCAACTTTAGAACAGAGTTGGCGAAAGTTAGATAATTCATTACACCCCGTGTATTTTGAAGGGCATAATGTCAGTAGAATTCTTGCAGGATCTGATGTGTTCATGTAAGGGGAAATCTCCATGTAAAAAGTCATGTATTTGTTCACAACAAAACCTTACATGCAAGGGTCAGAATTATGTAGAAATTCCTTGACAGATGAACCAGAAGATACACTTAGATGAAATCTGTTTTGTGGGTCATTTTTATTGGATTTTTTTAATTGTTACTGTTTTCGAGGGAATAAGTGTTTTTGGTTGTATTAAATTACATGCATGAGTTTTTGAAAAAATAAACGTTCGGGATATTAGGTTTCAATTTAAAACAACATTTATCATTTATTGCCGAGTTTGAATGTCATCCGCCAAGATAACTTCTGTTACTTTCAGGGAATTTGTTTTGATCTTGCATAATTAAACAAGTCAATTAAAAACGCCAATTTTCAGAATTAATCCATTACTAAGTAATAAGTTCCCTTTTATTACAATTTCGAGATAATTCATTGTTAATTTATTTTAAAAAAGTGACTGGGTCTGAAATTTAACACAAAATGCTGCGTATATCTTTCAATTTGGAAAATATAGAAAGAAAAATAGAAAACAGTATGTTGATCTTTGACTTTTATTTATGCAAAACTGTCACCACATTTCTTTTTGAAGACATCGATATTCAAAAAGTACTCATGTTGCTAATGCAATGATATATAATATAGCCATATAGGATGTTTGACGATTAAATTTTTAAACTATTGGGTGTGGTCACCGTACTTATAGTATTGGCTTAGATAAATTAGTGTAACGCTGCATGGTAAAATAATCAAATACACTTACAGATACGTTAGATCTTGAAGACTAGCAAAAACATTTGTCTCAAGAATTGATATTCTGTTACTGTCCAAAGATCTGTGAAAAAAATAAGATGTAGACAAATATAAAATGACAGGAAAATAGAACCAATGGAGTAAAATATGATTGCCATGGAAATCATTGAAATTCAAACCGTCATGAAGTGTCTGGGTATACAACGTATGCATTGGTACACAAAACGAAATTGTTAGAAACGCCTTCTGAATTTTCATCTTATCCATATCATTTTGGAGCTTTTTCGTTTAAAAAATGTCTTTATCAATCTCCCTATTTCAGGTGTTTTATCTGAACACTGTGTAAATGGTAAAATAAAAAAGGACAAAAAAAATTAATCCTACTCAGCGAACACGTTGATTGATTTTTATATTTTCCAATTTTATCAGTGTTCAGATAAACCAACAGAATCAATGCGAATCAATAATGAATACCGTTTGAAAATCAATCGGTAAAATTATATATCGTATTGCACGAGTTTTATAATAGAATACTCTATTGAAGACAAACTGCATCCGCCTTTTTTGATTATCTGCAAATATATGTGTTTTTTTTTTTACATTGTAACGTCATAGGGTATATTTGCATTTTTTGTAACGTCAAACTAGGATATTTAGAGAAAAGCAATTATAGTGAAATAAGTTACAATTTTAAATACAATGTTGATTATATTTTGCTCCTTATATTTATATTAAGAATACAGTAACTATAGATGTGTTTATATTTGATGATCATATAGCTAAAAACTTACAATCAAAGACATTTGTCATAATGAGTTAATCTACCATATGACTATCAGTGCGCTTCAGTGGACGTAACTACGTGTTTTCGTTTAATATAAAAACTGGTGACGATTCGTCTTACAAATGATAACAAATAGCATTAACAGGTTAGAATGGACATTTAGGTTTACATACTTATATCTTTGAATACATTGAATACAACGCACCGTTTATGTGATATTTTATATTTTCTATACGTATTCATAATATTTTACCATTTAACTCTTCACTATAAAGACCTGTTGAATTTGTTATTAGTATGGTTAAAGATTGGACACATAAAGAGGTATACATGTAGCACTATTCAATTCAGTGCATACCAAGCACTAACCATAAACAGGCGGAAAAAGTTCCCACTAATTTTCTTATGTGCGCTTCGTGTAAACGCCACAATAACTCAACGGTAACTCAAAAATTCAGAAGACATCAAATGTAATCTGACGTTTTCTTCCAAGTTTATCTCCGCATTAATGCTGAAAAGGTGCGTCTTCTAATTTTGGAAAGAATAAAGGAGTGTTAATCCCCGTCTTAAAATGAACTTCTATTTTAGTAAAAAGTTAACACACATTTACTGTTTGCAGTGAACGAATTTTAAAGCAAATTGTAATCATATTATGGATACACTGACCTTGTACATCAAAGACTAGCTAAGTAAACATGTCTAACTGCGCAATTTTGACAAATGTATAGATTACCAATAACGATGCATGATATGACACGCTTTCAAATTCGAACATGTAGAAAACTAACACAAATATATTTCTTCTGGAAATGTTAAATCTTCCTACTTTAATTTTTGTCATTGTACATGCATTTTTAAAGGATTATTTGATCCAAAAAACTAAATTTTCATATTCATATTTCTGAAAGTCTGACCACGATATGTATTTTCCTGTCATGTTTGTTGTTCATTCATTCATATAGATAACAATAAAAAGCAACAAGATTTTTATGGTTTTTTTTAATATTCTTGTATGAACTGTTGGCTGAACATACTCTTACTGGAGGCGACACAACTTCATCTCTGTTTGGAGTAGGTAAGAAAACTGTCTACAAGACTTTGAAGAATACGCACGACTATTTTAGTTGCAGAGCTAAGGGAGTACTGACACAAATGGGGCCCTTGTTTGTGCAAGAGAGTTGGTTTCAAATATTTATGATCTGAAGAATCTCTTTGAATCATTCGATCATGATAAATAAAATGCGCGTCAAGCTTGCCACTAGTAAAGATGTAGGTTGAGTCAGGTTACCTCCCTGAGGAGCGGAAATTTGGACCGCATCACAAATAGATAATTCCCTTTTCCGTCAGCTTTAGAACAGAGTTGGCGAAAATTAGATAATTCATTACACCCCGTGTATGTTGAAGGGCATATGTCAGTAGAATTCTTTCAGGATCTGATGTGTAAATGTAAGGAAAAATCTCCATGTTAAAAGTCAGGTATTTGTTCACAACAAAACCTTACATGTACGGAGCTTTGGTCCTGTCAAGAGTCAGAATTATGTAGAAATTCCTTGACAGATGAACCAGAAGATACACCTAGATGAAATCTGTTTTGTGGGTCATTTTAATTGGATTTTTTTAATTGTTACTGTTTTCGAAATAATAAGTGGTTTTGGTTGTAATAAATTACATGCATGAGCTTTTGCAAAATAAACGTTCGGGATATAAGGCTTCAATTGAAAACAATATTTATCATTTATTGCCGAGTTTGAATGTCACACGCCAAGGTAACTTCTGTTACTTTTATGGAATTTGTTTTGTTCTTGCATAATTAAACAAGTCAATTAAAAACGCCAATTTTCAGAATTAATCGATTACTAAGTAATAAGTTCCTTTTTTTTTACATTTTCGAGATAATTCATTGTTAATTGATTTTAAAAAAGTGACTGGATCTGTAATTTAACACAAAATGCTGCGTATATCTTTCAATTTGGAAAATATAGAAAGAAAAATAGAAAACAGTATGTTGATCTTTGACTTTTATTTATGCAAAACTGTCACCACATTTCTTTTTGAAGACATCGATATTCAAAAAGTACTCATGTTGCTAATGCAATGATATATAATATAGCCATATAGGATGTTTGGCGATTAAATTTTTAAACTATTGGGTGTGGTCACCGTACTTATAGTATTGGCTTAGATAAATTAGTGTAACGCTGCATGATAAAAAAATCAAATACACTTACAGATACGTTAGATCTTGAAGACTAGCAAAAACATTTGTCTCAAGAATTGATATTCTGTTACTGTCCAAAGATCTGTGAAAAAAATAATATGTAGACAAATATAAAATGACAGGAAAATAGAACCAATGGAGTAAAATATGACTGCCATGGAAATCATTGAAATTCAAACCGTCATGAAGTGTCTGGGTATACAACGTATGCATAGGTACACAAAACGAAATTGTTAGAAAAGCCTTCTGAATTTTCATCTTATCCATATCATTTTGGAGCTTTTTCGTTTAAAAAATGTCTTTATCAATTCTCCCTATTTCAGGTGTTTTATCTGAACACTGTGTAAATGGTAAAATAAAAAAGGACAAAAAAAAATAATCCTACTCAGCGAACACGTTGATTGATTTTTATATTTTCCAATTTTATCAGTGTTCAGATAAACCAACAGAATCAATATTAATGCGAACTAATAAATAATACCGTTTGAAAATCAATCGGTAAAATTATATATCGTATTGCACGAGTTTTATAATAGAATACTCTATTGAAGACAAACTGCATCCGCCTTTTTTGATTTTCTGCAAATATATGTGGTTTTTTTTTACATTGTAACGTCATAGGGTATATTTGCATTTTTTGTAACGTCAAACTAGGATATTTAGAGAAAAGCAATTATAGTGAAATAAGTTACAATTGTAAATACAATGTTGATTATATTTTGCTCCTTATATTTATATTAAGAATACAGTAACTATAGATGTGTTTATATTTGATGATCATATAGCTAAAAACTTACAATCAAAGACATTTGTCATAATGAGTTAATCTACCATATGACTATCAGTGCGCTTCAGTGGACGTAACTACGTGTTTTCGTTTAATATAAAAACTGGTGACGATTCGTCTTACAAATGATAACAAATAGCATTAACAGGTTAGAATGGACATTTAGGTTTACATACTTATATCTTTGAATACATTGAATACAACGCACCGTTTATGTGATATTTTATATTTTCTATACGTATTCATAATATTTTACCATTTAATTCTTCACTATAAAGACCTGTTGAATTTGTTATTAGTATGGTTAAAGATTGGACACATAAAGAGGTATACATGTAGCACTATTCAATTCAGTGCATACCAAGCACTAACCATAAACAGGCGGAACAAGTTCCCACTAATTTTCTTATGTGCGCTTCATGTAAACGCCCCAATAACTCAACGGTAACTCAAAAATTCAGAAGACATCAAATGTAATCTGACGTTTTCTTCCACGTTAATCTCCGCGTTAATGCTGAAAAGGTGCGTCTTCTAATTTTGGAAAGAATAAAGGAGTGTTAATCCCCGTCTTAAAATGAACTAAAAGCCGCGTCTTCTATTTTAGTAAAAAGTTAACACACATTTACTGTTTGCAGTGAACGAATTTTAAAGCAAATTGTAATCATATTATGGATACACTGACCTTGTACATCAAAGACTAGCTAAGTAAACATGTCTAACTGCGCAATTTTGACAAATGTATAGATTACCAATAACGATGCATGATATGACACGCTTTCAGATTCGAACATGTAGAAAACTAACACAAATATATTTCTTCTGGAAATGTTAAATCTTCCTACTTTAATTTTTGTCATTGTACATGCATTTTTAAAGGATTATTTGATCCAAAAAACTAAATTTTCATATTCATATTTCTGAAAGTCTGACCACGATATGTATTTTCCTGTCATGTTTGTTGTTCATTCATTCATATAGATAACAATAAAAAGCAACAAGATTTTTATGGTTTTTTTTAATATTCTTGTATGAACTGTTGGCTGAACATACTCTTACTGGAGGCGACACAACTTCATCTCTGTTTGGAGTAGGTAAGAAAACTGTCTACAAGACTTTGAAGAATACGCACGACTATTTTAGTTGCAGAGCTAAGGGAGTACTGACACAAATGGGGCCCTTGTTTGTGCAAGAGAGTTGGTTTCAAATATTTATGATCTGAAGAATCTCTTTGAATCATTCGATCATGATAAATAAAATGCGCGTCAAGCTTGCCACTAGTAAAGATGTAGGTTGAGTCAGGTTACCTCCCTGAGAAGCGGCAATTTGGACCGCATCACAAATAGATAATTCCCTTTTCCGTCTGCTTTAGAACAGAGTTGGCGAAAATTAGATAATTCATTACACCCCGTGTATGTTGAAGGGCATATGTCAGTAGAATTCTTTCAGGATCTGATGTGTAAATGTAAGGAAAAATCTCCATGTTAAAAGTCAGGTATTTGTTCACAACAAAACCTTACATGTACGGAGCTTTGGTCCTGTCAAGAGTCAGAATTATGTAGAAATTCCTTGACAGATGAACCAGAAGATACACCTAGATGAAATCTGTTTTGTGGGTCATTTTTATTGGATTTTTTTAATTGTTACTGTTTTCGAAGTAATAAGTGGTTTTGGTTGTAATAAATTACATGCATGAGCTTTTGCAAAATAAACGTTCGGGATATTAGGCTTCAATTGAAAACAATATTTATCATTTATTGCCGAGTTTGAATGTCACACGCCAAGGTAACTTCTGTTACTTTTACGGAATTTGTTATGTTCTTGCATAATTATACAAGTCAATTAAAAACGCCAATTTTCAGAATTAATCGATTACTAAGTAATAAGTTCCTTTTTTTTTTACACTTTCGAGATAATTCATGTTTAATTGATTTTAAAAAAGTGACTGGATCTGAAATTTAACACAAAATGCTGCGTATATCTTTCAATTTGGAAAATATAGAAAGAAAAATAGAAAACAGTATGTTGATCTTTGACTTTTATTTATGCAAAACTGTCACCACATTTCTTTATGAAGACATCGATATTCAAAAAGTACTCATGTTGCTAATGCAATGATATATAATATAGCCATATAGGATGTTTGACGATTAAATTTTTAAACTATTGGGTGTGGTCACCGTACTTATAGTATTGGCTTAGATAAATTAGTGTAACGCTGCATGGTAAAATAATCAAATACACTTACAGATACGTTAGATCTTGAAGACTAGCAAAAACATTTGTCTCAAGAATTGATATTCTGTTACTGTCCAAAGATCTGTTAAAAAAAAATAATATGTAGACAAATATAAAATGACAGGAAAATAGAACCAATGGAGTAAAATATGACTGCCATGGAAATCATTGAAATTCAAACCGTCATGAAGTGTCTGGATATATAACGTATGCATAGGTACACAAAACGAAATTGTTAGAAACGCCTTCTGAATTTTCATCTTATCCATATCATTTTGGAGCTTTTTCGTTTAAAAAATGTCTTTATCAATTCTCCCTATTTCAGGTGTTTTATCTGAACACTGTGTAAATGGTAAAATAAAAAAGGACAAAAAAATTAATCCTACTCAGCGAACACGTTGATTGCTTTTTATATTTTCCAATTTTATCAGTGTTCAGATAAACCAACAGAATCAATGCGAACCAATAAAGAATACCGTTTGAAAATCAATCGGTAAAATTATATATCGTATTGCACGAGTTTTATAATAGAATACTCTATTGAAGACAAACTGCATCCGCCTTTTTTGATTATCTGCAAATATATGTGGTTTTTTTTTTACATTGTAACGTCATAGGGTATATTTGCATTTTTTGTAACGTCAAACTAGGATATTTAGAGAAAAGCAATTATAGTGAAATAAGTTACAATTTTAAATACAATGTTGATTATATTTTGCTCCTTATATTTATATTAAGAATACAGTAACTATAGATGTGTTTATATTTGATGATCATATAGCTAAAAACTTACAATCAAAGACATTTGTCATAATGAGTTAATCTACCATATGACTATCAGTGCGCTTCAGTGGACGTAACTACGTGTTTTCGTTTAATATAAAAACTGGTGACGATTCGTCTTACAAATGATAACAAATAGCATTAACAGGTTAGAATGGACATTTAGGTTTACATACTTATATCTTTGAATACATTGAATACAACGCACCGTTTATGTGATATTTTATATTTTCTATACGTATTCATAATATTTTACCATTTAATTCTTCACTATAAAGACCTGTTGAATTTGTTATTAGTATGGTTAAAGATTGGACACATAAAGAGGTATACATGTAGCACTATTCAATTCAGTGCATACCAAGCACTAACCATAAACAGGCGGAAAAAGTTCCCACTAATTTTCTTATGTGCGCTTCATGTAAACGCCACAATAACTCAACGGTAACTCAAAAATTCAGAAGACATCAAATGTAATCTAACGTTTTCTTCCATGTTTATCTCCGCGTTAATGCTAAAAAGGTGCGTCTTCTAATTTTGGAAAGAATAAAGGAGTGTTAATCCCCGTCTTAAAATGAACTAAACGCCGCGTCTTCTATTTTAGTAAAAAGTAAACGCACATTTACTGTTTGCAGTGAACGAATTTTAAAGCAAATTGTAATCATATTATGGATACACTGACCTTGTACATCAAAGACTAGCTAAGTAAACATGTCTAACTGCGCAATTTTGACAAATGTATAGATTACCAATAACGATGCATGATATGACAACATGTAGAAAACTAACACAAATATATTTCTTCTGGAAATGTTAAATCTTCCTACTTTAATTTTTGTCATTGTACATGCATTTTTAAAGGATTATTTGATCCAAAAAACTAAATTTTCATATTCATTTTTCTGAAAGTCTGACCACGATATGTATTTTCCTGTCATGTTTGTTGTTCATTCATTCATATAGATAACAATAAAAAGCAACAAGATTTTTATGATTTTTTTTTTAATATTCTTGTATGGACTGTTGGCTGAACATACTCTTACCGGAGGCGACACAACTTCATCTCTGTTTGGAGTAGGTAAGAAAACTGTATACAAGACTTTGAAGAATACGCACGACTATTTTAGTTGCAGAGCTAAGGGAGTACTGACACAAATGGGGCCCTTGTTTGTGCAAGAGAGTTGGTTTCAAAGATTTATGGTCTGAAGAATCTCTTTGAATCATTCGATCATGATAAATAAAATGCGCGTCAAGCTTGCCACTGGTAAAGATGTAGGTTGAGTCAGGTTACCTCCCTGAGAAGCGGCAATTTGGACCGCATCACAAATAGATAATTCTCTTTTCCGTCAGCTTTAGAACAGAGTTGGCGAAAATTAGATAATTCATTACACCCCGTGTATGTTGAAGGGCATATGTCAGTAGAATTCTTTCAGGATCTGATGTGTAAATGTAAGGAAAAATCTCCATGTTAAAAGTCAGGTATTTGTTCACAACAAAACCTTACATGTACGGAGCTTTGGTCCTGTCAAGAGTCAGAATTATGTAGAAATTCCTTGACAGATGAACCAGAAGATACACCTAGATGAAATCTGTTTTGTGGGTCATTTTTATTGGATTTTTTTAATTGTTACTGTTTTCGAAGTAATAAGTGGTTTTGGTTGTAATAAATTACATGCATGAGCTTTTGCAAAATAAACGTTCGGGATATTAGGCTTCAATTGAAAACAATATTTATCATTTATTGCCGAGTTTGAATGTCACACGCCAAGGTAACTTCTGTTACTTTTACGGAATTTGTTTTGTTCTTGCATAATTAAACAAGTCAATTAAAAACGCCAATTTTCAGAATTAATCGATTACTAAGTAATAAGTTCCTTTTTTTTTACATTTTCGAGATAATTCATTGTTAATTGATTTTAAAAAAGTGACTGGATCTGAAATTTAACACAAAATGCTGCGTATATCTTTCAATTTGGAAAATATAGAAAGAAAAATAGAAAATAGTATGTTGATCTTTGACTTTTATTTATGCAAAACTGTCACCACATTTCTTTTTGAAGACATCGATATTCAAAAAGTACTCATGTTGCTAATGCAATGATATATAATATAGCCATATAGGATGTTTGACGATTAAATTTTTAAACTATTGGGTGTGGTCACCGTACTTATAGTATTGGCTTAGATAAATTAGTGTAACGCTGCATGATAAAATAATCAAATACACTTACAGATACGTTAGATCTTGAAGACTAGCAAAAATATTTGTCTCAAGAATTGATATTCTGTTACTGTCCAAAGATCTGTGAAAAAAAATAATATGTAGACAAATATAAAATGACAGGAAAATAGAACCAATGGAGTAAAATATGACTGCCATGGAAATCATTGAAATTCAAACCGTCATGAAGTGTCTGGATATACAACGTATGCATAGGTACACAAAACGAAATTGTTAGAAACGCCTTCTGAATTTTCATCTTATCCATATCATTTTGGAGCTTTTTCGTTTAAAAAATGTCTTTATCAATTCTCCCTATTTCAGGTGTTTTATCTGAACACTGTGTAAATGGTAAAATAAAAAAGGACAACAAAAATTAATCCTACTCAGCGAACACGTTGATTGATTTTTATATTTTCCAATTTTATCAGTGTTCAGATAAACCAACAGAATCAATGCGAACCAATAAAGAATACCGTTTGAAAATCAATCGGTAAAATCATATATCGTATTGCACGAGTTTTATAATAGAATACTCTATTGAAGACAAACTGCATCCGCCTTTTTTGATTATCTGCAAATATATGTGGTTTTTTTTTACATTGTAACGTCATAGGGTATATTTGCATTTTTTGTAACGTCAAACTAGGATATTTAGAGAAAAGCAATTATAGTGAAATAAGTTACAATTGTAAATACAATGTTGATTATATTTTGCTCCTTATATTTATATTAAGAATACAGTAACTATAGATGTGTTTATATTTGATGATCATATAGCTAAAAACTTACAATCAAAGACATTTGTCATAATGAGTTAATCTACCATATGACTATCAGTGCGCTTCAGTGGACGTAACTACGTGTTTTCGTTTAATATAAAAACTGGTGACGATTCGTCTTACAAATGATAACAAATAGCATTAACAGGTTAGAATGGACATTTAGGTTTACATACTTATATCTTTGAATACATTGAATACAACGCACCGTTTATGTGATATTTTATATTTTCTATACGTATTCATAATATTTTACCATTTAATTCTTCACTATAAAGACCTGTTGAATTTGTTATTAGTATGGTTAAAGATTGGACACATAAAGAGGTATACATGTAGTACTATTCAATTCAGTGCATACCAAGCACTAACCATAAACAGGCGGAAAAAGTTCCCACTAATTTTCTTATGTGCGCTTCATGTAAACGCCACAAAAACTCAACGGTATCTCAAAAATTCAGAAGACATCAAATGTAATCTGACGTTTTCTTCCACGTTTATCTCTGCGTTAATGCTAAAATGGTGCGTCTTCTAATTTTGGAAAGAATAAAGGAGTGTTAATCCCCGGCTTAAAATGAACTAAACGCCGCGTCTTCTATTTTAGTAAAAAGTTAACACACATTTACTGTTTGCAGTGAACGAATTTTAAAGCAAATTGTAATCATATTATGGATACACTGACCTTGTACATCAAAGACTAGCTAAGTAAACATGTCTAACTGCGCAATTTTGACAAATGTATAGATTACCAATAACGATGCATGATATGACACGCTTTCAAATTCGAACATGTAGAAAACTAACACAAATATATTTCTTCTGGAAATGTTAAATCTTCCTACTTTAATTTTTGTCATTGTACATGCATTTTTAAAGGATTATTTGATCCAAAAAACTAAATTTTCATATTCATATTTCTGAAAGTCTGACCACGATATGTATTTTCCTGTCATGTTTGTTGTTCATTCATTCATATAGATAACAATAAAAAGCAACAAGATTTTTTATGGTTTTTTTTTAATATTCTTGTATGGACTGTTGGCTGAACATACTCTTACCGGAGGCGACACAACTTCATCTCTGTTTGGAGTAGGTAAGAAAACTGTCTACAAGACTTTGAAGAATACGCACGACTATTTTAGTTGCAGAGCTAAGGGAGTACTGACACAAATGGGGCCCTTGTTTGTGCAAGAGAGTTGGTTTCAAAGATTTATGATCTGAAGAATCTCTTTGAATCATTCGATCATGATAAATAAAATGCGCGTCAAGCATGCCACTAGTAAAGATGTAGGTTGAGTCAGGTTACCTTCCTGAGAAGCGGCAATTTGGACCGCATCACAAATAGATAATTCCCTTTTCCGTCAGCTTTAGAACAGAGTTGGCGAAAATTAGATAATTCATTACACCCCGTGTATGTTGGAGGGCATATGTCAGTAGAATTCTTTCAGGATCTGATGTGTAAATGTAGGGAAAAATCTCCATGTTAAAAGTCAGGTATTTGTTCACAACAAAACCTTACATGTACGGAGCTTTGGTCCTGTCAAGAGTCAGAATTATGTAGAAATTCCTTGACAGATGAACCAGAAGATACACCTAGATGAAATCTGTTTTGTGGGTCATTTTTATTGGATTTTTTTAATTGTTACTGTTTTCGAAGTAATAAGTGGTTTTGGTTGTAATAAATTACATGCATGAGCTTTTGCAAAATAAACGTTCGGGATATTAGGCTTCAATTGAAAACAATATTTATCATTTATTGCCGAGTTTGAATGTCACACGCCAAGGTAACTTCTGTTACTTTTACGGAATTTGTTTTGTTCTTGCATAATTAAACAAGTCAATTAAAAACGCCAATTTTCAGAATTAATCGATTACTAAGTAATAATTTCCTTTTTTTTTACATTTTCGAGATAATTCATTGTTTATTGATTTTAAAAAAGTGACTGGATCTGAAATTTAACACAAAATGCTGCTTATATCTTTCAATTTGGAAAATATAGAAGGAAAAATAGAAAACAGTATGTTGATCTTTGACGTTTATTTATGCAAAACTGTCACCACATTTCTTTTTGAAATTATCGATATTCAAAAAGTACTCATGTTGCTAATGCAATGATATATAATATAGCCATATAGTATGTTTGACGATTAAATTTTTAACCAATTGGGTGTGGTCACCAGACTAATAGCATTGGCTTAGATAAATTAGTGTAACACTGCATGGTAAAATAATCAAATACACTTACAGATACGTTAGATATTGAAGACTAGCAAAAACATTTGTCTCAAGAATTGATATTCTGTTACTGTCCAAATATCTGTGAAAAAAATAATATGTCGACAAATATAAAATGACAGGAAAATAGGACCAATGGAGTAAAATATGACTGCCATAGAAATCATTGAAATTCAAACCGTCATGAAGTGTCTGATATACAACGTATGCATAGGTACACAAACGAAATTGTTAGAAAGCTTTCTGAATTTTCATTTTATCCATATCATTTTGGAGCTTTTTCGTTTAAAAAATGTCTTTATCAATTCTCCCTATTTCAGGTATTTAATCTGAAGGTGTTGCTTGGTCCGTTTCTGTGTGTGTTGCGTTTCGGTGTTGTGTCGTTGTTCTCTTATATTTAATGCGTTTCCCTCGGTTTTAGTTTGTTACCCCGATTATGTTTTTTGTCCATGGATTTATGAGTTTTGAACAGCGGTATACTACTGTTGCCTTTTTTTATCTGAACACTGTGTAAATGGTAAAATAAAAAAGGACAAATCCTACTCAGCGAACACGTTGATTGATTTTTAGATTTTCCAATTTTATCAGTGTTCAGATAAACCAACAGAATCAATGCGAACCAATAAAGAATTCCGTTTGAAAATCAATCGATAAAATTATAAATCGTATTGCACGAGTTTTATAATAGAATACTCTATTGAAGACAAACTGCATCCGCCTTTTTTGATTATCTGCAAATATATGTGTTTTTTTTTTACATTGTAACGTCATAGGGTATATAACATTATTTGTAACGACATACTGGGATATTTAGAGAAAAGCAATAGTGAAATAAGTTACATTTTTAAATACAATGTTGATTATATTTTGCTCCTTATATTTATATTAAGAATACAGTTACTAGTGATGTGTTTATATGTGATGATCATATAGCTAAAAACTAACACAAATATATTTCTTCTGGAAATGTTAAATCTTCCTACTTTAATTTTTGTCAGTGGACATGCATTTTAAAAGGATTATTTGATCCAAAAAACTAAATTTTCATATTCATATTTCTGAAAGTCTAACCACGATATATATTTCCTGTCATGTATGTTGTTCATCAACAAGATTTTATGTTTTTTTTAATATTCTTGTATGGACTTGATGATAGAATACTTTTTACTAGTCAGGATAGATAGTTTGAAATTATCATGAAGGAGTTCACAATAGCAAAATTTATTAGCGGCATTTCCTAAAGGTTGCAATATTGTTTTCATTTTGTTATACGTAGTAATATACAACGGCCTAAAAATTTAGTTTTTCTTATCCCTAAGACTAAATAGCTTAACATAAATGTACATACGTAGAACTTTGTAAGATTACTGTCTTGAACTATTTATGTTCAACTTTAACAACATTTATTTGGATAACAAAAAAGGGACAAAATTTCTGTTTTAAGTTAAAGAGGGGCGCAAGATTCCAGAGGGATATCCAAACTCGTAGATCGAAAATAAACCGACAACGCCATGGCTAAAAACGAAAAAGATAAACAGACAAATAATAGCAACCATGCCACAACATAGAAAACTAAAGACTAAGCAACACGAACCCCACCAAAAACTGGGGGTGGTATCAGGTGCTCCAGAAGGGTAAGCAGATTCTCCTCCACATGTGACACCCGTCGTCTTGCTCATATTATTACAAACCAGGTAAATTGTCTAATTCAGTAGGTCACATTCATGAAAAGGGAAAGGGACTGTAGTTACGACATAAGAACCATATCCGATATCATCTGTGAAACGGTTATTCAATATAGGTCAACCATCTCGTGATGGCGTCCGTAAAATTTACGAATGGATGATTTCAACTTCACCATTTGGAACTCTTGATTTAATAACTTCCTTGTGAGCATCAACCCTTTATCAAGGAGTTCATGATAGCAGATACAAGCACTGGAATAAAGTATCATTTGAAAGATATATACGTATGTAGGCGCTGCGGGAATGTTGTTACTTAGAAATGGAAAGTTCACGATTGGAAAGATAAAATCATCTCTTTTGTCTTAAAGTTTTGTTTTTAACCGACCATCAATATCTTGAAGTAATTTAAGATATGAGGCCGACTTAACTATATCTGTTGTACCCATTATCAATAGTTCGATGGGACAAATGTGTTCAATACAGTCACCAATTTTGAATTATTTAGTGAGAAAACATCATCTATATAGCGAAGAGTAAAGTACAAGGATATACCTAACTTTTTATCTTTCTTCCTTATCAGTTTCTGTTTGTAGTCAGCTAAACAGTAATAAAGAAACAAGTCGGCAAGGAGAGGGGGACAAAAGTAGGAAATATTTTGTCAATCAAGAAATCAAGCAAGTTTTTAATATCAGTTTGGGGGGTTTTTTGTTTGAAACAGAGTAATCCCTTACAAAGAAAGATGTATTCCTCCCTATTACAAGATACTTGTATCTACGTTGACCATTCCTTTTTGTGAAACAAAGCAATACAAACCTTTTCAATTGTTTTTTTTAGTTTAAAATGTGGAATACATGTATAAAGTGTAGAAAAGTCAAATGTTTAATAATATTGCAGCCTTAATCCATTCGGAAAGAGTATCTACGTCTTGCATGTCCTAAAATTCTTGTAGGATCCTGAATATTGAATACTTTTTACAACTCAGGGTGAATGTATAGACATATAGGTAAAGACATTTGAGATTAAGATTGCAAAATGTATTGAAGCAACAACAAAAGGGGTAATATTTTCCATTCTATTAGAATATTATACAATGGAACTAAAGTTCTGCCCTCTTTGGTATCTCAGGATTTATAGTTTTACACAAAATTGAAAATTTTATAAGTCCACATTTGCTTGCATTTTCTATCATGATTTTCTTGATAGAGGGTTGCTGCTCATAAGGAAGCTATTAAACCAAGAGTTCCAAATGGGGAAGTTGAAATCATCCCTTCGTAAATTCTACGGACGCCATCACGAGTTGGTTGACCGTTATGGAATAACCGTTTCACAAATGATATCGGATATGTTCCTTACGTCGTAACTACAATCCCCTTCCCTTTCATGAATGTGACCTACCGAATTTGACTATTTACCGGATTTGTTATCATATAAGCGACGGGTGCCACATGTGGAGCAGGATCTGCTTACCCTTCCGGGGCACGTGAGATCACCCCCACTTTTTTGGTGGGGTTCGAGTTGTTTAATTTTTAGTTTTCTATGTTGTGTCATGTGTGCTGTTGTTTGTTTGTCTTTTTCATTTTTAGCCATGGCGTTGTCAGTTTTTTTAGATTTATGAGTTTGACTGTCCCTTTGGTATCTTTCGTCCCTCTTTAATAATATTTAATTATGTGACAAAAAAATATTGATTTTTTTTTCATATTTTAGTTATATAAATAAACTGGTCATATAATTGGGTTCCTTTTCTAGCTCAGAATTGTTAGACATTAAAGTGAAATAAAATTATTGTAGTTTAAAATATTTCAATATTTTTTGAAAGCATCAATATAACAATCGATTGAAATTTTAGTTGAAAATAGCAAGCTATGTCAGCATTCCTTGGTTATGGATTTTTTGTACTGACTCTAGAATTTGGAATTTCAAGATAAATAGTTTTACACAATCTGGGAGCTCTTTAAATCTCGAGTTTATTTTGATCTGAGAGTCACTGATTACACTTATGTAAACCAAACGCGCGTCTGGCGTATTAAATCATACTCCTAATACCTTGGATATCTATTTACACAACTGGGTCGATGCCTCTGTTGGTGAAAGGTTCGTCCCCGAGGGTATCATCAGCCCAGTAGTCAGCACTTCGGTGTTCACATGAATATGAATTACATGTTCATTTTTATAAATGTTCTGTTACAAAAACAAAGGATTTTCTTATGCCAGGAATAGATTACCTTAGCAGTATTGCACAACTTTTTGAAATTTTTGGTCCTCAATGCTCTTCAATTTTCAATAAACAAAATATTAACACCTGTTATTTTATCAACATAAAGTTAACAAAATAATAGTTATCAAAGGTACCAGGATTATAGTTTAATACACCAGACGCGCGTTTCGTCAACAAAAGACTAATCATTGTCGCCCAGATAAAAAAGAATGTAAACAGTTTTGCTATGTAATAAATCATTGTAGACCAAACTGTAAAATAGAGACTGTATCATTAAAAGCGCCTAATAGTATTTTTAGAAGGTCATCGTCGTCTAAATAGAAAATATCCAAGGAATTCACAAAGATATAGGTTTTACTAAAAGTAACACATACATATATTATTTTTGAATATCCATGGCAATAGAATCTAGGTCAACTAGTCAAGTCAGACAGACACGTATACCTTACAACTATTTTTCAATATACCAAACATAGTTGACATATTGCTTATGATAATTGAAAACACAAAACTAAGCAATGACCAAAGAACCATAAAATGAGGTGAAGGTAAAATGAAACATGCCAGACTGAAATGTACATATTGCAAACATTTCATACATCACATTTAGGTGTCCCCAGCCCTTGGTATTTCAGCAACGGACTCAATCACATATCTTTAACCTTAATCACTGCTCAATGAAATAAGGTCAAAGACAAGTTATCATTGTCTGGCGATTGTGGACGAACTATGATGAGTTTATTTACAACCACTGGGTCGATGCCACTGCTGGTGGAGATTTATTTCCCCGAGGGTATCACCAGCCCAGTAGTCAGCACTTTTTTGTGCTGACATCAATTATCATTGATATGATTATATTGATAAATTACCTGTTAATAAAATTTTGAATATATGAAATACTAAGGCTTTTTTATCTCAGGCATATATTACCTTAGCTGTATTTGGCAAAACTTTTAGGAATTTTGGTCCATCATGCTCTTCAACTTCGTACTTTATTTGGCCTTTTAAACTTTTTTGGATTCGAGCGTCACTGATGAGTCTTTTGTAGACGAAACGCGCGTCTGACGTATATACTAAATTTAGTCCTGGTATCAATGATGAGTTTATTTACAACCACTGGGTCGATACCACTGCTGGTGGAGATTTATTTCCCCGAGGGTATCACCAGCCCCGTAGTCAGCACTTTTTTTGCTGACATGAATTATCATTGATATAGTTATATTTACATGATTTATAGATAACCTGTTTACAAAATTTTGAATATTTGAAATACTAAGGCTTTTTTACCTCAGACATAGATTACCTTAGCTGTATTTGGCAAAACTTTTAGGAATTTTGGTCCATAATGTTCTTCAACTTCGTACTTTCTTTTTAAACTTTGTCGGATTCGAGCGTCACTGATGAGTCTTTTGTAGACGAAACGCGCGTCTGACGTATATACTAAATTTAGTTCTGGTATCAATGATGAGTTTATTTACAACCACTGGGTCGATACCACTGCTGGTGGAGATTTATTTCCCCGAGGGTATCACCAGCCCCGTAGTCAGCACTTTTTTGTGCTGACATGAATTATCATTGATATGGTTATATTTATAAATTACCTGTTTACAAAATTTTGAATATTTGAAATACTAAGGCTTTTCTTCCTCAGGCATAGATTACATTAGCTGTATTTGGCAAAACTTTTAGGAATTTTGGTCCATCATGCTCTTCAACTTCGTACTTTATTTGGCCTTCTAAACTTTTTTGGATTCGAGCGTCACTGATGAGTCTTTTGTAGACGAAACGTCTGACGTATATACAAAATTTAGTCCTGGTATCTATGATGAGTTTATTTACAACCACTGGATCGATGCCACTGCTGGTGGAGATTTATTTCCTCGAGGGTATCACAAGCCCAGTAGTCAGCACTTTTTTGTGCTGACATGAATTATCATTGATCATGATGATATGGTTATATTTACATGATTTATAAATTACCTGTTTACAAAATTTGGAATATTTAAAATACTTAGGCTTTTTTTACCTCAGGCATAGATAGGCTGACATGAATTATCATTGATATGGTTATATTTATAAATTACCTGTTTACAAAATTTTGAATATTTCAAATACTAAGGCTTTTTTACCTCAGGTATAGATTACATTAGCTGTATTTGGCAAAACTTTCAGAAATTTTGGTCCATCATGCTCTTCAACTTCGTACTTTATTTGGCCTTTTAAACTTTTTTGGATTCTAGCGTCACTGATGAGTCTTTTGTAGACGAAACGCGCGTCTGACGTATATACTAAATTTAGTCCTGGTATCAATGATGAGTTTATTTACAACCACTGGGTCGATACCACTGCTGGTGGAGATTTATTTTCCCGAGGGTATCACCAGCCCCGTAGTCAGCACTTTTTTGTGCTGACATATATTATCATTGATATGGTTATATTTAAATGATTTATAAATTACCTGTTTACAAAATTTTGAATATTTGAAATACTAAGGCGTTTTTACCTCAGGCATAAATTACCTAAGCTGTATTTGGCAAAACTTAAAGGAATTTTGGTCCATCATGCTCTTCAATTTCGTACTTTATTTGGCCTTCTAAACTTTTTTTGATTCGAGCGCCACTGATGAGTCTTTTGTAGACGAAACGTCTGACGTATATACAAAATTTAGTCCTGGTATCTATGATGCGTTTATTTACAACCACTGGGTCGATGCCACTGCTGGTGGAGATTTATTTCCTCGAGGGTATCACCAGCCCAGTAGTCAGCACATTTTTGTGCTGACATGAATTATCATTGATATGGTTATACTTATAAATTACCTGTTAATAAAAATTTTGAATATTTGAAATACTAAGGCTTTTTTACCTCAAGCATAGATTACCTTAGCTGTATTTGGCAAAACTTTTAGGAATTTTGGTCCATCATGCTCTTCAACTTCGTACTTTATTTGGCCTTCTAAACTTTTTTGGATTCGAGCGTCACTGATGAGTCTTTTGTAGACGAAACGCGCGTCTGACGTATATACAAAATTTAGTCCTGGTATCTATGATGCGTTTATTTACAACCACTAGGTCGATGCCACTGCTGGTGGAGATTTATTTCCTCGAGGGTATCACCAGCCCAGTAGTCAGCACTTTTTTGTGCTGACATGAATTACCATTGATATGGTTATATTTATAAATTACCTGTTTACAAAATTTTGAATATTTGAAATACTAAGGCTTTTCTTCCTCAGGCATAGATTACATTAGCTGTATTTGGCAAAACTTTTAGGAATTTTGGTCCATCATGCTCTTCAACTTCGTACTTTATTTGGCCTTCTAAACTTTTTTGGATTCGAGCGTCACTGATGAGTCTTTTGTAGACGAAACGTCTGACGTGTATACAAAATTTAGTCCTGGTATCTATGATGCGTTTATTTATCTAAAGACTTTGACCGCATTAACGCAATTAAAGTAAACACGAAAAATGGAGTCAACAAATAAAATATGTGGACGCAGAGTTTAGATGCGTTCACTTTATATAATGTTTGGTCTTCATTCAATTGTATTTTACTTACAGTTTTTCCAGGTTTGGCAAGTTGAAGATCCTTCCTTGATTTGTTAATGTAAGTTGGTTATTACGTAGATCCCTGTCAGAAAAATAATAATTATATGCTACATTATATATACAATACAGTTTCATAAGATTAACGCACAAGTTGTTTTACCGCTCTTCGTAAATTCATACTGGGGACAAAATCAAGGTAACAAACAACAACTGAGAAGTGAATAGGTTGTGCATGATCATAACATGTCTAAAGAAAGTCATAATATATACATTTCACTCACTAATAGTAAACATTAGGATGGAAATATGGAATGTGTAAAAGAGACAACAATTATCCCAAATGAAGAAGATGGCACAAGGCCACCAATGTGCCTTCGACTCAGCTAAAACCAATCCAAACAATAAGGCTGGCTTAAGCTGTCATCTGAACAAAATGAGTACTCCTATCAAGTAAATGGCCATCACACTAAACTCTTAAACATCTCAATGATAAAAAGTAGATTAAATTAACATGCGAGACAAATATATGCCAGAGGCCCTCGACTTGGGACAGGCGAAAAAATTAAGCGCGAGTACCCTTGCTTTGTGATATCCCACCATATACATGTATCTCAAACAATTAATAATAAGCAAACACTGTTATACGCACTGTAAAACCAAAATTTAAAAAGTCCAAGTCCAATGAATGAACAGATGAAAGTGATAAGCAAAATGACAATGATTCACAAAAAAACAAGGACTTTCTATGATGAGTGTATCTACTAGTCGTCACTGACATCAATAAAACTGATAGGAAGATAATGTCATCATCATCTCAAAATCAATCACAATACCTCCAGTTAGTGGTTTGGTGTCATATCATTATAAAACATACCCGTATCATACCAGTTTCTGATTTTAGAATTGATGTGTTTATTTCGATGCACACACCCTTTGAGTGAATCAATATTATTTCCAAAATATGCCATCTTTTATTGACCTAAAACAGTATCGTAACTTTATATATAATTATATCCCTTTTGAATAAGTCTGTTTAAATATAGTGTTAGCTTTTGAGATGATTGACGACATGTTTGTGCTTTGTCGTACAGAATATTACCTTCAAACTTTATATGTTGAATACATGAACGTATAAGAAATCTGCATGTTGATTTACATTTACAAATGATGCGTCGTATCGATAATAAAATTTAGTATAAATGTTTAAACTAGTTTATGATATCGAAACCCCTGGTGTTATATGTTTTCAATAATACTGAGATTTCTATCGTTTAAATCAAATACGATATGACATTGTACATACCAGAGTGAATCGAAAATTTAAGAAATATTAACATCATCAGATGCACTAGTTTAGATTGATAGGCAAAAAGGTATTGACCCTATGTAAAAAGATAACTGGAATCTAAAAACCATCTGTTAAAGATAACCCAGGGTTAAATAATTTAGCCTACGGCTACGGTTACTTTACCAAGTGTTAAAATTCTGTTGTTCAACATGATTTAAACCCTTGGTTATGTAACCGTTGGTTAAAAAAAAATTAACCATGGGTTAAATTTAACTGAGGATTTATGTTCCCTCAATGCATTATTCCTATGTTGCATTTCCTTGGACAGCAATAGGGCTCTTCACGGTTAGTTCGGCCATATTGGATAGGGGGCAAACATACGGGAAAACATCATAGAAACAGAGCAGTTGCTTGGAAACACACATAGGATTTCCCATACTTTCATACTAACATGGCCGAACTAACCGTAAAGAGCCCTATTATTCAATTTGGCAGAATCACCCAGCTCAGACAAAAAAAGGTTAAAGAAACCTAATTTTAGCAAAGATGAGGAACTGACAGTTCAACATTAAGTTGAGAAATATTATCATATTTTAAATTCCAAACAAAACAACATAATACAACAAACAAAAAAAGGCAGAAATTTGGCAAATTATTGCTCACCAGACCAGTGCCACTATCCATTGGCTATTTTTCAATTGCTCTAAAGCAAAATTGATGTACTGGTTAACAGCTACTTTTTACTCACCTTAGTAAATAATCCCAAAACACAAATAAGGAATAAAACTTAAATATTTCGGCCAATATTACATATCCGGCCGTTCCATGCAAATTTAGATTTCAACTGCAAGTGTTTCTAATCATTTTTGTACACCATTCATCCACTCAAAAAAAGGTACAAAAGGATATTTTATGTAATGTAAACATAGTATACTGAATACTGTAAATTCAGAAATTATTACGTGCATTTATTATTCCGATTTTGTCATTTTAGAATAAAATCCGAATTTAATTTTTACGATATTGAGAAAAATCCCGTTTAATTCATATAAAATATTTGAAAATGCGTTTACAACTCTGTCGTATTTTTCGAAATAATAAAAACATCGCAATAATTTCTGAATTTACAGTACACTATAAAGCTAGGGTAGACTGTAGTGTTGCTATATATTACACAAAGTAAATATAATCGTGTACCTTTGAGCATAACCTGTAACGTAAACTTACAAAGAAGAAAAAGGGTGCTCTCTAACACGACCGCGTGTATGTCTAAAAATAGAAACTCTAAACCCGGAAGAAAATTATCATCACAGATTAAGTTCAGCTCAGCATTAAATCGTATGTTGATCATCAGTCATTTTTTTTTTATTTGTTTTACGCTCCTTTTCAAGGGAGGGGAACCAATTATTTTTATATATTTAGGGGGCAGGGGGGATATTCGGGAAAAAACTTTTTGAATATTGTTTAAGAATAGCGAAATATTTAAAAAATAAAAAACGACATTCATTGAATGTAATGTTTTCCAAATAATTTTGACGTCTTGAAAGGCTCTTTTATTAATTTTTTTGTGATGCCTTTCAAGACGACATAATTATTCAGACTAAATGTAATATAAAAAAGAGGACTAACGGAAAGAAAACGTTAATTCATAGTTGGTCGAGATATTGGCACACATAATTAAAGGTATTTTATACGGCCGGGTTATGTTCTGGATAATATGCATGAATAATAGGACTACAGGAAAACATATTCGTTTGGTTATTAACTGTCATATATATATGAGGACTAAGACAAAATAGATATTATGAAATAAATTAGAATGTTCTTCTCAGGAACAAAATGTTCTAGTTCTCCGAGCCAAAGTTTGCACTGTTTAATGATTGCAATTGTCTGAATCCTGCTCCATCAGTCGTTACTAGGTGAAACCACAAGTATTTAGGGTTTTTTATTTTAAATACACGATTAGATTTGGCATATTTAAAAACCCCGGTAATTCATTTTTTTATGAGACCAAATGAATTTTAATTTGGGAAAACTACGAAAAACGAGTCCAACACCCAAAATTTGAATACGCAGTTTACCATATTAAAAAAAAAAGAATTCAAGACTCTGTTGAAAAAAAGTCAAGAAATGAGAAATGTATACAAAGTATTGGTTTCTATTGTCCTGTATTGGTCTTTTAATTATTTCTCACGGTTGGGACCATAATCCCAAAAAATCAATGCCTCTTATTCCTACAAAAATAAACAGACGAGGGAATGATCATGATTGACAAAGAGACAACTTTACACCTAAATTCAAATGAAGTGGATGTAAGCAATTATTGGCCACGGTACGACCATAAAAAACGTAAAAAACCAATACCGTGTGGTATCAATGTATACGACTGTTTATAAGGTAAGTATGCTCCGTAAATAGTTTGTGGTAAGTTTTTGTAGGTTCAAAGTAGGTCGGCTTCTGAGCAGTAGCATTTCGGTTGCCTGGTCCATAGGAAGCATAATTTATAACGATTATGCATATGACCGATGTTGTCCATATAAGAGAAGTTCAAATAAATGTATGATGTCGTATATTACTTACACTGTGCTGACATATAGCAACAAATTTCCATGTGGTGTCCATGATATAAACAAAAACGAAAGTAAGTACATGGAAAACAACTCCAAATGTTCAAGTAATTCACAGTACGGTCAGCACGTTTAACAACAGAGACAGAACAATAACAAATGGTCTTATCTATATGAAAAACATATTAGTAAATTTATCAGTAGATTATAGTTGTTGATGCAAGACTTCTAAAATACTGCAAAAAAAAAAATTGTAAAATAAAATAAACTATTCAAGTACTATAATTCAAAATGTGTCAATATGAAATATACGTAAATCAAAAAACTTAAAGTTAACGATTCTTTTTAGTAATTTCTTGTTCGTTTTCCTTCTTTTACGTTCGTGTCAGTTTTATGGTTAACCTTCCATTTTGAACACTCTACCAAACTTACTAGCTTACTTTATGTAACACATGTTAGACTTGATTTTAAGGCGAACTGAATATGCTTGATAACTGCCACTGGAAGTTATACTTACATTTTCTCCTGACTTGGGACAGACGCAAAATTGCGGCGGGGTTAAACATGTTTTTGAGATCTCAACCCTCCCCCTATAATTCAAGCCAATGTAGGTCATCGTATGGCCTTGTATGGCCTTCAACAATGAGGGAAAACCATATCACATAGTCAACTTTAAAAGTCCTTATACTTTTATACAATAAGTTCTACTAAAACTTTCCGTATGAGAAATTTTTTATCGAATATAAGCTTGTTTATAGAGTAGCAGTTTTTTTTTATGAACTTTATAGTCTTATCTTTGACGTCCATAGACAAAAAAAAACAAAGATTGAAACTGTATATATACAGTAAGGTGAGTACTTTCATCAGGAAAAAATAGCAGATTGATATAGCCACCGCGTATACAAAGACATGATGATCTGATGAACATTGTGTATAATTATATGTTGTTATTGTATGTTCAAATTGTTAGTTAGGTATCTTGGAATAATAATATAAGAGTTCGTCTTCACTGTTTGACCATGTGGTGTCCCCTGACTGAACGACTGTTGCCACCTTCCTTATTTCACACGTTCCCGCTTTATTACCTTGTTATTTTATAAGCGTAAGGCATGACTTTTGTAAACGGGGCCCATACATGCAAAGAATAAGCCTAGATAAGTCCCGTTTGTCCATTTCCCGACTCGACAGAATGTCAACATTCCGATTGCCGCCATTTGCATCACTTTGTTTATTGACGACACGTCAGTGACCTAACGACCTCAGATCAGCATATAATCAGCATAACGTAATTTTCCCACCATCTCCATAGGGGCAGGAGACTTTGTAGGGACAGATGTATAAAAGCGAGTACACAACAGTTAGATAGACTGCTGCCCGCTTCCAGGGCACTCACTCCTGATACCAAGGAAATTAAAAGAGCAAACCAAATCCGCCGAAGTCGATGCAATACATGCACCGATGCTATTGTATGCATCCCGGTTGAATAAATGGACCAAACCATGATTGACCTAGATGTTTTACTGCGTTTACTACGATGTTGACAAACGATTAACATACCAAAAAGGGGGTTTCTGCTTATTTTATTACTTAAGTGCTCTGTTGTGTTTTAATGTGATTTATACTTGTAAAAGTATTGGATATTTTGTATATAATAAATTGTAAAGCTTAAATACATCTTGTTATCTGTTGTACGTGTTATAAGTAAGTCAATGTTAATGAGTTTTTAAGCTACCATATTTAGACCAGTGCCTTAGCTGTTTTGCTAGCTATGCTAAGAAAGTATTGACCATTTTGTCAGCTACGCTACCAGTATCACTTAGTTTGTAACTTAGTTGGCAGTTCTATCTTAAAATTTACCAAGAAAATAGCAACCAGCGTATTTTCCTTGTAGAAATACCAGAGAAATACCGTTACTTTTGGGACACCGCCGTTCCGTAATAATATCTCTCAATTGATACGATATTTCCTTGCTTGCATTTCCTATTATGATTTTCTTGATAGAGGGTTGCTGCTCACAAAGAAGCTATTAAACCAAGAGTTCCAAATGGTGTAATTGAAATCTTCCCTTTGTTAACTTTACGGACGCCATCGCGAGTTGTTTGACCGTTATGTAATAACCGTTTCACAGGTGATATCGAATATGTTCCTTATGTAGTAACTACAAAACTTTTCCGTTTTCACGAATGAGACCTACAGAATTCCACATGAGGACCAGGATCTGCTTACACTGCCAGAGCATCTGAGAGCATCCTCAGTTTTTAGTGGGATTCGTGTTGCTTAGTCCTAGGTTTTCTATGTTGTGTCTTCTGTACTATTATTTGCATGTTTGTCTTTTTATTGTTTATCCATGGCGTTGTCAGTTTATTTTTAATATATGAGTTTGACTGTCCCTCGGGTATCTTTCTCCCTTCTCTTCTTTGTTCCGTTATAATCAGTAAGTAAGTATAAAAAGACTTAAAAACAACTTTATAGGTAATGTAACTATCAAAACTTTAATAATTATTTAGTGTCTTACCACTACAGGAATTTAAATATCAGATGTAAAATCGAAAAGTGTCAATGTTGAAACGGTTGATACCGTAGAGCAGGATTGTTTATATTTTAAATAGTTAAATTAAAGGGGATGAAAGTATACGAAAAATGATGTCGGGTGTTTTTGTCACTTACGTATACAAAGTAAATATAGTCAGATATTTAAGTGATTGCAGTTAAACAAGGGTATAATGTAAACAAAATAAAGTGTCTTTATTTTCATTCAAGTGTGTATTGTTCATATTGGATGCTTTTTTTACCTGAATAATGTCATATGTAGTTTTTTACTTTGATATAGTTAATCAACATAGACTATATATACCATGGTTCTTACGAGTTAACATGTTAACATATTTAAACTAACGAATCCGAAGTTAATGAGTAAGACACATTGTATATTAAATTTGTAATATGAATAAAATGATTAACAGCTTCAAGACCTTGAACTAATATTGGTAATTGATCACGTTACAGTTTTATCCAATGAAATGGAAGCTCGCGCAAGTCACTTTCGCACCTTTTGTATAATCTTCTGTGTATTTCATGTAATAGAACCCCAAAATTTGCAGAAAGTAAAGAAAATGTCGGATTTTCCCGATTTTTTAGTTTTGCGGCCCGTGTATGATCGTATGCGCAAGTAATTTCATAATGTACTCAGAAAGTAAACAAAAATGTAGGATTCCAGCGACAAGGATTAAATAATTATTCTAATGACGGTCTTTTTTTGGTTGGTTTTCAAGGTATTATACAAATTAATCATATTTTACAGGTTGTTCATCTCATTGAAAAATGCATATTTATACATTTATAGTTTTCGTAAAAACTGCTTTTCTTCTGTTATTTTATAAATTCGATTATTAGATTATTTATTAAAATACAATTGTAATGATAAAAACAGTGGCGGATCCAGGGAGCGTACATGTAGAAAGTGAACGTCCCCCTAATTGATCGCCAAAAAAATAATCATGTTTTTATCACAGATTTTTGTAGCCGATATTTATTCCTTTTTCTATAGTTACCCCTCTTTTTGAATCGTTATTTAATTGAATATTCGCAAAAGACATGAGAGTATTACATTTTATTTTTTTCAAAACTGAAAGAAGAAACATTTAGTATTTTTTTTCAAAAATTGAGGGAACTCGTAACAATCCTATATAGTTTGAAAAAGGTTTCTTTAGATGTGCTACACATGATTTATTGTTTTTTGTTATAAAATGAAAACAAATGCAGATCTTAACCTTTAAGTACATTGTTCAGTTTCCTTAATATTTCAGAGGCGGATACCTTTCAAGAAAAAGGTGGAGCTTCAGCCATGGAATAACATCAAAATGAAAATGTTGTACTATAGCTAAGCTCCGCCTTCTTTCCTTTGGATTCTAGTTTAGTTGCATATTTAATTAGCAAAGTACGATACAACATTAATTTGCATGTTATATACCATGGTTTCCCCTGACCAAACTTTTTAAGCAAATTATTTCATTAAAACATCAAAGGAAAAAATCCAATTTATGTTACAAAATACCGTTAAATTGATAAACGTGAACAAAAACATGTACTTGTGAAAGTAACGTTTGAGGAGTTACGAAAGTGAACAAATTGTATTTATTTATATATTCAACTGTTATGTATTGTGACACTAAATAATAAGGACAAAGAAAGGCAACAGCAAGATTGAGAATGGAAATGGGAAATGTGTCAAAGAGACAACAACCCGACAATAGAGCCGACAACTGCCGAGGGCCACCAATGGGTATTAAATGCAGCGAGAAATTCCCGCATCCGAAGGAGTCCGTCAGCTAGCCCCTTAACAAATATGTAAATAGTCCATTGATAATGGACGTCATACTAATCTCCGAATTATACACAATAAACTAAAAATAAAAATCATACGAGTCTAATAAAGGCCAGAGGCTCCTGACTTGGGACAGTCGCAAAAATTCGGCGGGGTTATACATGTTTTTTTTATATCTCAACCCTCCCCTATATTTCTAGCCAATGAAGAAAACCAAACGCCCAATAATACGCATAGTTAAAGAGAAGTTCGAGTCCGATGTCAGAATAGGCATGAAAACAAACTAAAACCAAATTGACAATAATACAAAAATTAACAAAAGACTACTTGCAGTTACTGCCATGACAGCTCCAGACCTCAATTACACTGATTAAAAGAATATATCTTCATCATATTAATATCAAGCACAATTCCCCTCCTTCCCCCCCCCCCACCGCCCCCACCCCCCCCCCCCCCCCCCCGTTCGGTGTTAAGTAATATACCATCAGTAAATATATGTGAAGCACATAACCCGTGTCATACCAACAACGTTAACTGGTTTTAAAATAACTATGTTTAATAACGATGCAAAGACCCTATAAGTGAATCATTATTAAAGCCAAAATATGCAGTCTTTAATGACCTGAGAACAGTTTGTAACTATATCCCTTCTGAATAAGTCTGTTTAAAGGTTTTGTTAGCACTGACATTTCTGTGCTTTGTAAAGAATATTACCATGGATGAGAAATACCTCAACGTATAAGATGTCTTCATGTTGATTCATATCTACGAATGATGTCCTTGTACCGACACTACAAACCATTAATAGTCTTTTAAGAGCCTATATCTGTACTCGATTGCACTGAATTTTAATCGATCAGTGTAAATTGGTGTGAAATTTAATTGATAATACTCGACGTAGTCTAAACCATACTTAATGGTCTAAGCTTGTACTTAACAAATTTTGCACGCGACTGAACCATACTTGACCAAGTTGTATCCAACCTAGACCTCTTTTTGTATCTATACATTGTATTTTATCAATATAGAAACTGGAAATTTGAACAAAATTTTAATTATAAATGTATTCATTATAGCATTTAAACCAACATCTCACAATAAACATAATATTACGTCAACACCATATTTATCAACAGTTACACATATATATAACCTTTAAAACAAAAATAAATCAAGCTGATCGAATGTTATCCAAAAATCTTTCAGATATAATTAACGGGTACTGGACAATTTTCATCATTCAAATTTAAGCCTTGTATAGATTTAGGGTGTCAGTTGAGTAAAGTAAATCATGCAATGATATTTTAATCTTTTTTATTTATTTAATTCAAACACATGTAAAAAAAAAAATATTTAAAGCAACTTTATCAATTTAAAAAATGACACCTTTGTATGAATGTGGCGTTGGCAGCCGGTTCACAAGTACTGATGTAATTGAAGCTTATTTTAAAAGTGCTTATTGTATGCCATGTCTTTAATTTTGACAAAAAATATTTGAATTTATATGAAAAGAATATATTTTTTTTTAAATACTGCAACTTTGGAACATATTTCATTTTCAAAGGTTGTCAAGGATTGCTATGGATGTTTAATTATAATGATTATATAAATTCATGGTTTTACAAAAAAAGGTGATGTATGTGAAGTTGGCAGCCGGTTCGTTATTCGATATTCGATATTCAATATCCAAACGCCTGCTAGCAGTCGGTTGGATATTCAAAATTAAGTTGAAAACATTAAAAAAAAAACTTAATAACATAAAAAGCATGATTCTCATAGATAATATGACTGATAAGATACGTAGGAAATCGTTTCATGACCGCTTCAAGCTATCATAAATTCTCCTTGTTCTCAAATATACACCCTTTTCTAACTTGCATATTTATCTTTATGTTATACAGAATTTTGTCAATAAAGAACTTTAAATATGATATTTCGTAGAACAAATAGAAAACCGAGAATTCTAGAACTAAAAGGAATTTGGGTACACTTCCTGTCTTCTATGTTTACGGAACGCCCAAAGTGCCAGTTGGATATCAAAAATTTATAGTGAAAAGCTACCTGAGACCGCTTAAATGAGGGTGAGAGCCCCCTGGTCTTTCAATTCCATAAAATTCCACTAAATCATAAACTCTGTATATATTGTAACGCCTCTGGTATAGCATTACGAAGATCATATTTATATGTGTGTGTGTGTATTAACTTGTTTAACACTAGATACAAATCAACATTGGTAGCAGGCCTTTTAAAGTCTTTCACTGGTAAGCGTGAAACATGCAATGGTAACTTGCAAACCTTGGTAGCTGGACTGAGGAGCCTAAGACACTGGTTTCTTATTCATTTCAAGATAAAATATAACAAAAACAGTTATAATTTTAACAATGACTATTTAAGGTGGTACCTAACACTTTCACTTAAATTAATTTGGCTCGTTTAATTTTCATAAAATTTTGACAAAAAAAGTATTGACATTGATCCTTTTAACAAAAATATAAAAAGAATCAAAAAATTTGAACCAACCGTTTTGTCCGAAAAATTACACTTGTTATATAGCAGTTTGACAAACACCAATTTTGATCATTGAGAAGCTTAAAATTCCCTTTACAACACAACGTAATTAAAACGTTCAGCTGATTTTACAGAGTTATCTCCCTGTAGTGTTAGGTACCACCTTAATCAGTCATAAATCAATATATATATATGTTAAAAATAAATAACCCAAAGCAAAAACGGTTCAGAGACCCCCCTTAGACGTTGATTTTTGTGCGTAAACATTGGAAAGTTGGTTTTACTATTAATATTATCATAGTAAATAATATAGGTCACTTGTCAGGTCGTAAATATCATTAAAAAAAAGGGGTTATCATTAACCTGGTAATGGTTCACAAGTGGTAGACTCTGGTTATAGTGGTGTATTGATCAAAATGATCAGGGTATTGTGAGCTGTCAAGAATCGTCTTCTACAACCGTTTACATAGTCCGGAAGTCTGCGGACACAGAAAACGTTTCCGTTACTATAACGATAAGTTTATCCGTAAAATTAACGTAGCGATTGGTTGTGATACTAAATATACATAATACCGGGTTCTGGAAACTAGGTTATCTCTGTGAATTCTGATTGGTCCTTAAGGGCATACGATACAGTTTAGATCCTGTATTTACAGTTTGGTGAAAATTTCCATATAGGCTATTTTTTGCCTAATTAAATCAAATATGTAATAAAAAATATACCTTCATGTGCTACTTTTTGAGTTAAATGAGGTCGAAATTTTGTATATTTGCTCAAAATTCGGATTTGTGGCCGTATTTTCCCTTTCGAAAGAAAGCCATAACTTTTTTGTTTTAAAAGATAAACACAAATTACTTTTTGTTAAATAATTTGTAATCCTGTATTTTATAAGTATTCTAAAAGTTATGCATTTTTTATTCAGAAATAACGCATATTTATCAAATGGTCATGAATTGAGAAAAAAAAAGTAATTTTTTGCTGTATATTTATCAAGATTTAAAAAAATGCACTATTTACAGTTTTATAAAATTTGGTTCACATAATCTCCCTGCCAAATGAAACAAAATGTCGTTTTAAAAAATAGGGGTCCATGTACTCGTTTTCAAATTAAATAAGTTTTAATGATAAAAATCAGTCGAAAAATGCATCTTTTCCCGATATGTTACAGTTTGACGTCGCGAAAATAACATTTTACGTTAGCAACGTCATTACCTCCCCTGTAACTGTATCGTATGCCCTTAAAACCGAAAGTTCCCACGGCAATAATATAGAAGATGGCGCAAAAACAAATAGGAATTCACAACTGTCGAGGGAAAAGGGGAGACATGGGCTTATCAAGAATAACCCTTAGTGGGAACGTACCCTGGTTAGAATATAGACCCTTGACGTGATCAAATAAAACAGGTGAGCAAAGGGGACAAGTGATATACAGGTCAAACTAAAGCTGAGATCATGTCAAAGTATCCCCCTGGTCAAACAGTGAGAACGAATCCTGTTCTAACAATATTTCCCATTAACAATAATATAATATATACAATACAATACAATACGGGCGCGATACCTGAAATATAAAGTGTTCATATGCATAGTCCTTCAGTTCATAATATAACAGCGCAGCTCAGAGTAGCGGAACACGAAAATAAAAGTGAAAGTAGAAATGAACTCTCTGAGCAACACAAGAAAAGACTGAAACATGATACATATAAACCTGTCATCTATAACTCTTATTACCCTTAGGCATAACAATATAAAGATTGTATTACAAGGATTACCCAAAATAATGTCGTCTTTGATATTTATGGAGGGCTTAGATTGTCACTTTTCTGCTTAAAAATATAAAAAATTTAGGACAAAGGGCACAGGGCAATGGTGAGAGCCCCCAGATCTTTCAACCTTTCTATTATTATTTAGACATTTAGTTAATAGGTAGATACAAACGTGACTAAAAGGAATTTGAGAACACTTCCTGTCTTCTATGTTTACGGAACGTCCAAAATGTCAGTTGGATATTTAAAATATATAGTGGAAACCTACCTGAGACCGCTTAAATGAGGGTGAGAGCCCCCTGGTCTTTCAATGTCCATAAAATTCCACTAAATCGTATACTCTGTATATATAAAGATTGTATTAGAAGGATTACCCAGAGTAATGTCGTCCTTTATATTTATGGAAGGCTTAGATTGTCACTTTTCAGCTAAAAAGAATTGTCAAAATTTTAGGACAAAGGGCACAGGGCAATAGTGAGAGACCCAGTTCTTTCAACCTTTCTAATATTATGTCCCTTTGTCCTAAAATTTTGACAATTTTTAGCTAAAAAGTGACAATCTAAGCCCTCCGTAGATATCGAAGCTGACATTATTCTGGGAAACCCTTCTGATACAACCTTCATATCTTTATATATATAGAGTCTATGATTTAGTTGAATTTTATGGACATTGAAAGACCAGGGTGGTCTCATCCTCATTTTAGCGGTCTCAGGTAGATTTTCACTATAAATTTTGAATATCCAATTGGTACTTTGGGCGCTCCGTATACATGGAAGACAGGGAGTGTATCCAAATTCCTTTAAGTCACATTTGTATCTACCTATTAACTAAATATATGCATAATATTAGAAAGATTGAGATATTAATGGGCTCTCACTATTGCCCTGTGCCCTTTGTCCTACAATATTGACAATTTTTAGCTAAAAAGTGACAATCTAAGCCCTCCGTAGATATCGAAGATGACATTATTTGGGAAATCCTTCTGATTCAACCTTTATATATACAGGGCCTATGATTAAATTGAATTTTATGGACATTGAAGGACAGGGGGGTCTCATCCTCATTTAAGGTCAAGGAACAGTAAATGGGCTATGTCGCAGATTTTGCTAAAAATTTGCATACAACCATGGCTCGTTGAACTACAACTGAAAATCGAAAAAATAATACATTTATCTCTTTTATTATCTGAAAAATTGCAGATTGATTTCTTTTAATATGGGTGAATATTTGTATAGAAAGCACATAAAATCGGCGAAAAACCTTCTAAAATTTGTCTTAAAATCGCCAAATCTCTAATTCTACTCCATAGATTTTTCTTAAAAAACTATATATTGTTGACACATAAATTTCTGTTTAAATGATATAAAATAATCATAGGGTCACCGACTTCGTTTTTTGTCTAATAATCAATTTGTTACCTTGTTGGTGGTGAAAAACGTCGAAAATCAACGTTTTACGGTCTGCAACGCGATAACGTTACGGTTATTTCGACGTTTTGTTGGATTTTTTCACAAAGAACGCAACTTTGAATAATTAATACCGTAAAAACGAAGTCGGTAACCTAATCTTTATTTTGCATCATTATAAAGGAAATTTATGTATCAACAACATATAGTTTTTTAAGAAAAATCCATGGGGTAGAATTTGAGATTTGGCGATTTTAAGACAATTTAGGAAGGGTTTTCGCCGATTTTATGTGCTTTCTATACTAATGTTCACCCATTTTGTAAGAAATCAATCAGTAATATTTCAAATGATAATTGAGATAAATGCATTATTTTTTCGATTTTCAGTTGAAGTTCACCGAGCTAGAGTTGTATGCCAAATTTTACTGAAATCTGTGACATAGCCCATTTACTGTAACTTTACCTTAAGCGGTCTCAGGTAGATTTTTACTATATATTTGTTTTTTTGGGCTTTCGGTAAATATTGCTATTTATATTCAAAATGTTTCTAGCGTGATCGGTTTTACTTTTTGTTTTAAGAAATATGATAAAATAAAAATACATCTTTGCCAGTTAGAAAAGGGTTTATATATTCGAAAACAACGAGAATTTATGGCAGGTTATGAAACTATTTCCTACGTATCTTATCCACGGTGGGTATGGTTGTCCTGCGAGAGAACGTTCTGTGCTGGTGATTTGGTCCTGACGGGTGCTGGTGGGTCCTGATTCTGTGCTGGTGGGTTTGTTTACATTGTATCAGAACGACAATAAAACAAAAATATTGTATTGCAAAAGTCGTGTAAATTCGTTAAACGGAATTGTCCTGACGTTGTGCTGCTGATAAGAAACACGGTCCTGGTTCTGTGCTCCCATGTCCTGGTTCTGTGCCTTTATATTTTAGTTAAAAGTGGCATATATTCAAGATCATTGATGCTGTACTGTTATTGACTAATTAACTGTTGTCTGCTTTCTTGAAATTGACATTGTTGTGAATCTGTTTACTGTTATTATGAGAGAAAAAATACCCCTATTTTTTTATTTTTAAAGATTAACTGTAATCTTATTTATTGGCCTGTTAATGGAACCCTTCTTGCCCCCTTTCAAGATCAGAAAATATGTTTACGATTTTCGGGTTTACGATCATTTTGCAAGATCACCAAAATACGTTGTAATTTATACAATACTTATATAAAGCAGATAATGTGGTATGTTTGTTGTCAATGGGCAAATTTCCATAAGAAACCAAAGGAAGTATGTGTTAACAACCATACGTCATCGTACGACCTTCAACAATAACCCATAAAATAAAGATGTAAAAGGTTTTGCATAAAAATGGAGAGCAAAAACATAGAACAAAGGACTTACTGAGCGTTTGAATCATATGTCTTTAGCAGCTTAAAACACATTTGTTTGTGAACATTTGAGTGCTGACTATAAGAATGACAATAGTATTGCGGGTTTGTTTGTTTGGTTGGGGGGATGGGGGATAAGTTCGAGCGAGGTTACAGTGAAAGTTTTAAGCTTGGAATAGTTTCCCGTAAGATTTAAAAGTTGTATTTTAAAAGAAAACTGTATCTTATACCTATTAAGAATCACTTGCTGTATATGTAAGATTTTTTCAACATATTTTTTTTGTCTGAACGGTTATCAGGTATTTTATTTCGAAAGTTCGATAGCACACTAAAAAAATTCACTATTTTATGAAAGGGCAGACTAGAATATGTCAGACAATGAAGACGAGATAACATTGAGAACACTAACAAAACTAAGATTTCTTAACCATTTTATTATTTAAAAATTCCAAAATAAATAAATATTTTTGATAAAGAATAACGGGGGAGGAAGTGAACCATGTGTTCTACTTTTCTATATTTTAATATTTTTATGAATAAAAATCAAATATGCCTTAATCATAATTGAAAATGAGTAAATGGAAAAAATACCCAACTAAAATACACTTTGATTTTAATATTGGTAATATCACTAAGCTTTTAAGTTTTGTGTGTCAAACACACCATCTCTGTAGTAATGACTCCTTACTAAGATATTTCACTTCATCCACTTGTTTCTGCATTTTTTTATATTGTGCATTCTTAGTATTATTATATTTATATGAAGCCTTAATTTATATTTTAAAAAAAAAACTGAATCTAAAGCCAGATATATCAAACATTTTTGTTTCCATCTATCCGTTTTCAGGACTTTAACAATCAACGTAAACACGCCTGGAAAGTAAAATGCGTACTCGGCTGTCTGCAATCGACCATTTTTAGACACCCTCCTAAAAAAACAAGCCGGGTGGGGGTTCAGAGATGCAATTTAAGTACTTAGATCAATATTTTATCTTTTCGTGTATGGTTTATGACCCATTCTGTGGCCGGTCAATTATGAAATGTGCAAACTGCAATAGTATCAAAACAGCACATAATGAATAATAGAGATATAATTTTGTACATATATCCAGGGGAAACATCTTGCAAAGCATTATTATTTATAGTTCATTATTGTATTTAGTAGAAAAAGAGAATTTGGTGAAAATAAAATCACTATTTTTGTAGAAAATTCACAGACCTTTGTACAGAGATTTTTGTTATGTTTAACATGGGATCAACACAATGGTACATTATCCTTAAAAAGTCTATTTGAAACTAACGTTTGCTTTGTTAATTGTGCCTTCAAAATTAAAATATTTCGTAGCTTCATACTACAAATTGAGTATAAAACAAGTATATAAGTTTAAAAAAGAAATTCTTAGATTCAACACCTACATTTAACTTTAAAAGGTCATGACAGTTTAAAAAAGAAATTCTTAGATTAAACACCTATATTTAACTTTAAAAGGTCATAACAGTTTAAAATAATACAAATCTACACACACAAAAACTGGCTTAATTTCAACTGGTTATCAACCCGAATCGCTATAAGATCATATATAAGCTCACCTGTGTCGAGGGGTCGTGTGAGGTTTATTTATTGTCTTGGCGTCCGCAATTACAAGAAGATCTTTTCTAAAATTACTTGACCAAATGTTACCAAATGAATTTTCAAGAGTGAATCTAGGAAAAACAATATTCATCAACAAACATGACCACTGTCTGTTAAAATGAATTCGTGTTTTTAGTTACAGCCGATTCCATTGAGTACGTAGGCAAAGGTAATATCTTTGGTTAGCCTGCTTGTTAGCTAAGCCGTGAAGTCAGTGTTAGGTAAGGTATACTATCCTTCTTTCGAAGTAGCCTAGTCCTACAGACAGAAAGACGTGTCATTTGTCGGACTAGTCTACTCTTAAAGTAGGGTAGTTTACATAACCAAACAATGACTTTTCTGTTCAGCAAGTAAGATAACCAAATATATTCTCTTTGTCTACGCACCCATTGAAATCGGCTTTATTCGTTCCAAAAAAATACATATATTGAGATTTTTTTGAGGATTTAACCATCTACGACAACAAGAATTGTTTTTTTAAGAATTTACAGCTCTTCTATAAATATATGCAAAGCAAACCATTGATTAAATATAAAAAAGAAGATAAGGTATGATTGCCAATGAGACAACTATCCACAAAAGCCCAAAATGACACACACATTAACAACTATAGGTCACCGTACGGCCTTCAACAATGAGCAAAGCCCATACCGCATAGTCAGCTATAAAAGGACCCGATATAGAAGACAATGTAGAACAATTCAAACGAGAAAACTAACGGCCTCATTTATGTAAAAGATAAATGCTTGCTATGATTGTTTGGATGTTTGTAAATGACAGGTAAGTAGTCTGTTTACTATATACTAGAAATGTTGGACAATAAACATTAAACATGTTGTGTTTGCTATGGTCGGGTTGTTGTCTCTTTGACACATTCCCCATTTCAATTCTCAATTGTTTTAACTTCTATTTCTGTCAGTTTGTATTTGTCCAATCAAATCCCAATATGTATTGAAACTCCGCATACCTATTGTTTGAAAACATTCAAGCAAACATAGCAATCAAGTCAATCAAAGTTTATTTTTGCATGCTTTTATAGAAGAGCTGTACTATATAATGCAAAGAAGCGTTAAAGTCTTTCGCCAAAAAAAATACTATCAATTTCTTTTTGTCCAATGTAAACTTCCGTACCATTACCTTCCATTCATGATCATTAAATTGAACTGTAAAATATTTCTTGGTACCTTCTTAATTCCTTTATAATTATAAGTCTTATGTAAACATAATTATGACAATAACTGTTGTGAGCACAAGATTCACTGCACACTTTTAAAGTTCATCAAACATTGTAAACTTAAGTTTTGAGACTTTTTTAATCAACACGATTGGGATTTTTGTATATGAGAACATGGTTTATCTATTAGATGAAAATGCGGCTTTGAACTAGCTTTCAGTACCTGCGACCATTCGTTGATAAAATGTGTGTCTTTCTGTTATTATTTTATGTGATAAATTGTTGTGTTGGTACACCCCTGTAACAATGAAGGAGGAAATGAGGAGGGTTGGTTGGGTGGAAGTGGGGAGGGGTATGCGGAGTGCTTAAAACATGTCTATGCGGCTTTGATCATTGTTGGAGCATCAATGTAAGGGCATTAAATATCTTCATAAAACTATTCTTATTTTAGATACTATATATTGTTATCTGATATTGGAAGAAAGATGTTGCCCTTTTATGTAATTATGTAATACAAGTTACGATCATTTGAAAACACACATTAAACAGCCAAATGGATGCACAAGAGCTAAAATAGGAGTCATAGATCCTATTGACAACAATTATCTGCCCAATTTATTGATTTTGTAACATTTGTTTCATATACGACCAACTTCTTATCCAAAATCACCAGCACAATGACAGGACCCACCAGCACAGTATCAGGACATGAATAAATTGCAAAAATGCTAAATTTTAATAAATTGTAATGTTTTTTCACAAAATAGTTTTTTCGTGTGGATTGCGGTATAGAAAGCGGACTTTATGAGCCTTTTTGTTTTATTTTTTCAGTCCGAGATTTTCTGAAAATGAGCATTTTTGTGTCACGCTTACTGAAACGGTTTAGAGGGTCAACTTTTGAATGGTTTATATATCAACCCATCAGAAACAAAATTGAAAAGTCTCAACTGTTTTCTTCCATTTTTTATGTGTGAAAACGTCAAAAATCATCATTTTCGTCTTTGTTTACATTTTTTCATTGATCACCAGCACAGAACTTTCTCTCGCAGGACAACCATACCCACCGTGTTATCAGTCCTCTTAACTATGAAAATCATGCTTTAATGTTATTAAGTATTTCTTTTTTTTTATGATTTTCAACTACATTTTAAATATCCAACTGACTGCTATCAGCCGTTTGGATATTGAATATCGAATATCGAATAACGAACCGGCTGCTAACTTTTCATACATTACCTTTGTTTTGTAAAACTATGAATTTTGTAATGATTATAATTAAACACCATAGCAATCCTTGATAACCTTTGGAAATGAAATGTGTTCCAAAGTTGCAGTAATTTAAAAATATATATATTCATTTCATATAAATTCAAATATTTTTTGTCAATATTAAAGACATGGAATACAATAAGCACTTAATAAGCTTCAACTACATCAGTATTTGTGTGTTTTACAGGTAAAAAGAAAACTCTACTTTTCTTAAACTCGTGTATTACTTATCAAGTGAATTCAAAAGGCCTTGCGATTTAAGTTGTACAAGGGTTTTGAAATTTTGGATGAATGTTATTTAAAATTTATTACTCTCTGACCAGGTGTGATCTGTTTAATGAGTTTCTCCCAAGCAGGAGGTTTTATTGCTGTCATGTCAGTTAAATAGAAATTTATTTTAACAGTTAAAAAAAAATTTAAAGAGAGGTTATTTGGTCAAGTATGGTTCAGACAGGTCGAGTTTTGATTAGACCTTTGGTCGATTACGGTTAAGACTTACTTCAGACTATTTTCAATGTCAAATATAAGGGTCAAGTACGAATCAGTACAGTCAAGTATGATTAAGACTGGGGTCAAATAATGTCAAGTAAAATTCAGACCAATTGAGACTGGTCGAGTAAACATCAGTATTGTCGAGTACAGATATAGGCCATTTCTAGCGGTTACAGGTTTAATTTGTAGTGTTATGATACATGTTTTGACTAGTTTGTGATAACGAAAACCCTGGTGTAACAATTTTTCAGTTATACATAAATTTCTCTCGCTAAAATCTAATACGTTGTCATAGTAGCATACCGGTGTTTAAAGGTCATAAAAATCACATCCGGGTTACCAACCAACACCGAGGGAAACTCATCAACTATAACAGGAAAACAAAGAAACAGCAAAAAACACCGAAGTGCAAACGTCAACACATATAGAATCGACCAATTTGATAACAACTGCCCCTGACTTGGTAGAGGACATTTGAAGAAAATATTGTGTAATAACAGAGCACCTTACATTCTCATATTTCTTGACGGTAGATAATAAGACATTTCATTTAATATATGTTTGCACATATCGTTTACAAAGCACCGAAAATTTAAGAAAAATACCAAACTTATCCATGAATTATTGCGAAGAGAGTCTCGCGATATTCACTCATTTGCTACAATAAGCTTCCAAAATACCCCGCTATATTGAATTGATTTTTCAATGCGTGTCGTGTCTGTACATACAACAATAGATCAAAAGGTTTATGTTTGCAGAAGACAAAACGTGCATCTGGCGTAGAAATGTTTTAAGCATGTGTTCACTGATCAGTTTTTAAAGCCGCTGTTGCATAACATTTTTATCATTTAAACGATTCATTGTTTTTGAATACAATTTGGTGTACTTTTAAACAAGCCATCAAATAATTTTGATTATTATTAAATATAAATTTCAGTTTGCTTATTCTATAGAGTGTCTATGTGCTACTTTATTTTTATTTTTATTTTGACATAGGTGGGGGTTTTTTTTTTTATAGTAATTAGAATCATAACACAATAATACCTGCTATGCCCCTGGGGTTTTTTTTTTTACTTTTTATTTTGCTTACACATTGTTGTCAATCTTTCAAAATGAAGCAGAAACCATTAATTAAAAAAATAATTATTATAACTCTTGTAGACTCACAATTAACTACTAATGGAATTAATTAATTAATCCGTATGTTTCATTTATTTGTATTATATATTTGTAAATTTTGAGAAATTGATTTACATATCTACGATAAATACCGTCTTAAAATATTGAAAATATACATACAAAGAGGTAAGAGCTCGCCGTTCAGTTAGAAAGCCTAGCCTTATAACTGTTAAATTGTTGTCAGAAAGTGATCTGAAATGAAATAAATTAATAACTATCATATCTAAATTCTTTATATTAAACGAATATGCAGAGTTATATAAGGAAACAATATTCCTATAAAACCTTTGTAACATGTAAAATGAGTATTAAACATTATACTGAATTAGAATACTTACAAACTTCTAAGATTTCTTTCATCTTTTATATCTTCCTCGTCAATTGATGACAATGTGTTGCCATTCAACAATCTTAAATAGAAAACGAAAAGTAAGTACCATACTGATTATATTTTCCTTAACAGATTTATTGAATAATATTATATATTTACATATATTGGTGTCACGATATCTAAGTAGCATTAGTTCAAATCCAGCCGAGAGAAGAACAAAAAATTTGCGAAAACAAATTTACAGATCTATCATTTTTGGGCTGATGTTGAGACGAATTATATATACAGAATGTAATGTCTGCCGGTCCGAGACCACAATTATTTCGTAGTGCATTTCTTTTAGAACATAAATGAAAATAAAAAAAATCCCACCTGCGCTTTCTCAAAGAAACTTTTACAGTGTGTTGTACTACTTTTGGGACAAATTATATCAAAATTATAGAAAACTTCATCGCCTCTAACTCAAAATATGGACAATTTTATCTTTAGGGCGTCTTGAAATCTTTTGACAGCTTCCGAAGTACTATTTTTCAACCTTTTTCACCTGGACCAAATCACTACTTTCCTTTAAAATTCTGGACCCAAATTTTTTTACTGTGTAATTTCACCCCCTACTTGCAATTTGAGGCATTAAACATGGAGAAATAAATTTGGAAGGGATATAAAAATTAATGGCAAGTAACCCACTGTCAACACTAGGGACTACATTTGTGAACAACGAAAATCAAGGGACGACAATTGTGGTCTCGGACCAGCCTTGTATTATCATCACTGCTGGTGATCCGATGGATAAAATCTGTTGTAGAGTTGTCACTGGGTCAGACATACTTATATTTTTATTATTTGAATATAATTATTTCTGTGACTGTATCTTGCATTAATTTGTAGGATCCTTTACAGTAGATATTTCAGCTGATCTGTAACAATTCAATCTTCATGCCTTATATATCATGTACAGTCTATAGTCTGTTTCATATTTGTATTGCGATTTACCTTGAAAACAAGGGTGGGCTCGACTTCTGACTTACTGTGTAGAGAATATGTCATTTTCTGATTTCTGCTGATTTGTTTGAAGAAGGCACGTACACGTTTAGAGTTAAGATACAAAAATCTTAAGATGAAATTACGAAATTTGGTTAAAATGTACAGAAATGGTCCACTCCGAACATTGAAATGAACTATCGAATGAAAAACTATGAACATTACAATAGGCATGACATTCTGTAGTTAACGAATAGTTTTCAATGTTTAAACACCAATATTTACACATTTTTCATATTTTGAATGGCTATAGTCTGTTTCAAAAATGTACTTTTATACGAAAATGGTTTCCTTCAAAAACTGTTGTTAAAAATTCACCGTAGTAGTTACATATTGGATCGGTTTTGGTATCATTATAATCAGTACTTGATGACTTATAAGGAATCATTGTAGAAAGTGGACATTATCTTCAGGCCCTTTTTAGCAGTACCGCATTTACTACAAAAAATCAGATTATTTTATTTGACATTTTTCGACTGGGGTCACCTCTGAAAAAAAATTGTGAAAATTCAAAGAGTAATGCCAGAGCGGTTTGAAGACGATTTATGCGAGGCATATATATTTTTGCATCTAACGCACTTTGAATTGCACGATTCTAGAAAGTATTGAATACCGTATAGGTTACAATACACCATTAAATTGTATGGGCCCAGCCATTTTATGAGTATAATATGGTATTCAGAATTAGGAGTATGGCTAATCCTGATTGGTTGATAAGTGCGCCCGTCACTTTTTATTATAAGAGACTTCGTGCATTCTGCATGATATGATAGGCCAAACAAATTATTTTCCTTAGCCCTAACGGAAATGAGACGTCTTTTCAACGCTAGGACGAGACACGTATTTTAAGGTGCAAAATTGATAGGCATGGGAGATAAGTACAAAAGTACTAAATTCGCTAAGAAAAGCAATGCGAACCTATAGTTTTTTACCAAAATATACTGTTCGAATAATTTTTCTGTAATTCTAGCAAGGTTTCGTTGAAAAATCAACTTTCGAAAGTCTGTATCTCAAAAAAGGCGATCAAATTTATTCGTTCAAAGTGTATTAATTTTGTTAGCTTTTTGGTCATGAATGTTTGTCTCTAATATTTAATTACCTGTGCATTTGTATTCAGATATCGCAGATCAAATTTATTCGTTCATTGTTTAATCATACGTTTTTTGATTGAGTTAAGTCTGCCAATTGATATTTTATCGTATGTTTTTCTTTGTTGTGATGTTATGCTATTGTTTCAGAAAAAGGGAGAAGGTTTGGATCCATTAAAACGTTTAATCCCGCTGCAAATGTTTGCATCTGTCCTAAGTCAGGAATCTGATGTACAGTAGTTGTCGTTTGTTTATGTAATATATTCGTGTTTCTCGTTTCTCGTTTTGTTTATATAGATTAGACCGTTGGTTTTCCCGTTTGAATGGTTTTACACTAGTAATTTTGGGGCCCTTTATAGCTTGTTGTTCGGTGTGAGCCAAGGCTCCGTGTTGAAGGCCGTACTTTAACCTATAATGGTTTACTTTTTAAATTGTTATTTGTATGGAGAGTTGTCTCATTGGCACTCACACCAAATCTTCCTGTATTAATTTACGTTTTTTGATTGAGTTAGGCCTGTCAATTGGTTTTTATCGTGTGTTTTTCTATATTGTTATGTTATGCTATTGTTTCAGAAAAAGGGAGAAGGTTTGGATCTATTAAAACGTTTAATCCCGCTGCAAATGTTTGCACCTGTCCAAAGTCAGGAATCTGATGTACAGTAGTTGTCGTTTGTTTATGTAATTTATACGTGTTTCTCGTTTCTCGTTTTTTTATATAGATTAGACCGTTGGTTTTCATTATCGCCTATGGGAAAATTAATTGTTTATTTCAATCTTTATAGCTGACTTTATATGTATGCGGTATGGGCTTTGCTCGTTTTTGAAAGCTGCATAGTGACCTATAGGTGTTTTCATTTGTGTTTTTGTGGAAAGTTGTCTAATTAGTAATCAAATCAAATCTTCCTTTATTCTTTATAAAGAACATAGTTAATAAATCGTCTAGACTGACAGTCTTTACTTTTCTTTTGATTCATTAACTTTTCAAAACAATCAATGATGTGTTGCTGCCATTTTCAGTGTGCATTTCTTTGATGTTTCTCTTTCGTTCTTTCCTTAGTTCAGTCATTGTGGTCATCACACTTTCTTTCTTCAGTTGTAGACTTTTTATTACAACCATGCTCTTTTTCGTTCAACCAGAACTTAAATTTTCAGCATGATTCCCAAGCATGCATGATTAACATCTGCATTTTTGGTTTCGATCATGTGCTTGCTAGTGTAATATGATGTGGGTGCAGCAGCAGTTAAAAACAGATAATGTAAGCAAAATGTATGACCGTCGTTATTATTCTCTATCATCGTTCTCCGTTAATGTTTCGGTCTTGAAACATTGATGACCTATGTTTCGCATATTTCGGTGATATGTTTCTGATTCACTTAAATGAAACGCTGAAACATAGAAATGATGCAGAAACATGTTTCGGATTCACAAACTCATGCTACTGATAGATATATCGTGAATCCCCTGCACTGAATCCGAAGCGCTAGACCACTCGACCACATGGGCTTAACAAAAATAAAGCTATCGGTGGCCAGGTGTTACCTTTCCTCGTCAGTTTTAATCTAGCGTCGTAATACAGTACATGATATATAAGGCATGAAGATGGAATTGTTACAGATCAGCTAAAATATATAGGTCAATACTAATCTGTGTGCTTATGATATAACTGACACTCTTATCTATATTTCCCCATCGTTTAATTACACTTACAAGGAATATAAGCTCCAGAGACTTTGGAAGGTTCCAGGTTGAATTGAAGAAATATCGTTATCACCTAAATTTCTAGAAAAAAAAAATGAAAACAGTTACAAGCTCATTTTACTCTTTTTATTTTAAAAGTTCTTTTAAAAGCTATGTCTTTATTGGCGATAATACTTCTTTTTATTTTGAAAGTTCTTGTCAATTCGTTTATGACGTGTTTTTTCATTTGATTTTGCCATGTGAGTAGGTATTTGATTTTCCTATGAGTTCAGTATTTTTGTGATTTTACTCATTTATATTTTTAGAAGTTACTACTAAAGTTTTTTTCTTATATTTAGTTTATGTTCAATATTCTGATTACAGTGATTCATTAAATAGCATAAATGCCATAACATTACAATGTTGGTAATGCTTGAATTCACATGAACTAATAAATTTAATATTGATCAAATGTGTCTTAAAGTTAATGCATTCTAGAAACAGTAAAATAGTATTTTGGTGGATATGTATGGCTTTGATATTTTACATCAATGCACAATATCACCTGATATCTACTCTTCTAGATTTTTTCTCTGTTAGAAATGTACCATAATGAAAGATATGATGGGTCGGAGATCAGATAATGAAGATCTCTTGAACAAAACAAATGTATGTTAAGGGGAAAATTCTTTTGAAAATTAAGACACTGTTATAAAAATACAATCTCCACAAAAAGGCGATAACACCCTTAATTTTATTACTACCACTGGGTAGAAACCTCTGCTGGTGGACTATTAGTCCCCGAGGGTATCACCAGCCCAGTAGCCAGTACTTCGGTACTGGCATGAAAATACGAATTTTTTGTGTTATTAAAATTTGCTGTTACAAAATGATAGAAATTATTATAAATTAAGGAATGTATTTTAGTATATATCTTTATTTTATTTAAGAGGAGTATATGGGCTCATGCATGACATATTACAATATAGTTTTAAACGATGTCATGCAAACATAGTCAATCTTTCAAATATTTCGAAGCGTTTTATCCGAATACAATCTTGTTCAATGGCCAGTCTGACGATTGTGGCATGTATGTCGTCTTGTCCTGATTATTGGTATTAATATAGATTTTGTTATCAGACATTTAAAAGCAAACTTAAGGAGCCTGTAATTCAGTGGTTGTCGTTTGATTATGTGTTACATATTTGTTTTTCGTTCAGTTTTTTTCCTTAAAGAAGGCCATTACTTTTCTCGTTTAAATTGTTTTACAATGTCTTATCGGGGCCTTTTATAGCTGACTATGCAGTATGGGGTTTGTTTATTGTTGAAGGCCGTACGGTGACCTATAGTTGTTAATGTCTGTGTCATTTTGGTCTTTTGTGGATAGTTGTCTCATTGTCAATCATACCACATCTTCTTTTTTATATTAATATTATTGTTATATAAATATGCACATATTTGGATCTACAATCTGTCGATACCTGTATCTTGACATTGCACAAGGTCATGTTTTACTCTGACTGTTATGACGGCTTTATACTTAATCCATTAGATGTTGGATGTGCATTAAATGATTATTTAGTCTTAGACATGTTAGACCGAAGATCTTTTTTTTTTTATTTTTAACACAAATTAATCAATTTCATTGAACTGCGCTGTTAACATTGTACTCAATCTACAGCTTAAATTAAGTTTTCCTTTAAAAGAGGGACGACAGATACCAGAGGGATAGTCAAACTCATAAATCGAAAATAAACTGACAACGCCATGGCTAAAAATGAAAAGACAAACGGACAAACAATAGTACACATGACACAACATAGAAAAATAAAGAATAAGCAACACGAACCCTATTTAAATTAGTTATTTAATATCTAGGGGGAAATGTTCAATAAAGTATATCTATTAAGGTTTGTTTTATAAAATACATTAGAACAGTTTGAAACAGTACAATGTTATTCCGGTATACGATACGTTTCTTAACCTATACTGCATATGATATTTTTATTAGTGCTTCACTAAACCGTGAAATTAATGATGATCTTTGATACTGATAATTTGATTCTTTAGCCGACAATAGAATTTTAAACTTTTTTTTTGGTTTTGTTTGCACAACTGAATTATATAAGAAGTCTTAGATGATGAGGTAAGAATGTTGTTTTTTCAAACATTATGTTAACTTTTTTAAAAGTAAAATTTATGTTAATTTATATAATCAAGCTAAAGACCGAAAGTTGATCGAAAGTGCACGTATTCTTCTTATTATACATGTATACAGTAATGCTGCGTTGTGTTGTGTAATCTGCTCTATCTCCTGCTAATAAAAATTTTGATTTGTGAATACGAATTCTCATTTTAAGTAACACTACTAATTCAGTGTAGCTGTGATAAATTATAAAAAAAAACAAGAACTATCTTTAAAAAAGATATCCGACGTATTTAAATTTGGAATATATGTTTAAAACTATCATTTCGATAACCTTCAGAAGCACAATGACTTAATGATGCAGGACCTCTTTAATAAAATCTCCATCTGAATGTAACTACAAGAAATTCTTTACTAAGTCTGGTTATATAAGAAAGGCAATAAAATATAAGAATATTGTGATGACACCTAAAATTTTTATTTGTCGAAAAATCTAGTGCAAATAAAAAGAAACAAATATACATTTTCTACTGTTTACATTTAAATTAATTCATGGTTAACAAAGCTAGAAACTATTGGTAGTATAAGTAGTATCTTTCTGTTTACATTCACCAAAACCCCGGAAATCTCACATGCGTAAGTGCGTTCCAAAAGTCATGTACGTTCGTACAACAAAGTTTACATTAAAATTATTTAATTATATAATTGTCCCGAATAAACAGCTGTCATGGATTCAAAGAGCTATTGCAGAAACAATTATTTAAATAAAAATATAAATCTTTGTAAGATCTAGTTCAAATATTTATATTTTTTCACTTGCTTTCCATCACGATATAATTTTCGAGACGTTTTTTTCAAACACAACCAAATCACCTACATGACAGCATTATGTCCAATCACAGACAGGAATTTCGAGCATGCGTAGTCTGTTGCCATAGTGAAGCGTCCTTAAGTTCAAAGTGCACAAACCGAAACTATACCGACTACGTCGGAAAAAGTAAAATTTCAAATTTCAGTTGATACACATTAGCTGACTTGACACATGTGCAGTCAGGTATTAACAATGTTGCAGCTAAGACATGCATTATTAACCAATAAATTCAGAACATTCCCATGTTTGAAGTTATATTCTCATGGGCTTTTTTTTCTTCTGATTTTATTTATATTATTAATGTCCCTGATTTTTTTTTGGTACATCAATTAGACCATTAGGTTTCTCGTTTGAATTAGATAGAATGTGCCATTCCAGTGCCTTTTATAGCTGACTATGCGGTATGTGCTTGGCTCATTACAGAAGACCCACCAGTGACCTACAGTTGTTGATTTCTGTGTCATTTGGCTCATTGTGAAGAAAAACCTCATTCGCAATCATACCTAATCTTCTTTTTTATATATACATAAAATTATAGTTAAAGTTTTGTAAAGACATTCAATTATAGAAAACAGCTTGTCACTTCTTATTTCAGAAATATTTTAAACGACGAAGGAGGTTGTAAATGAGGTACTTCACAAATTGATAAACTAACTCCCTATTTCAATAAAATGTATATGTACATTTATTTTCTGTAGCGTATTGAGTGACAAACCTGAGTGTCAATATGTTACAAGATATATCAAATGTTTGTCTAAAGTAATAATTTTACTACTAAAAGTGATTCTTTAAAAAACAATATACAGAATTATAAGCAGAAATTAAATGGAAATACAACATGTACACACGAATAATTGCTAACAAAAGGCAATAGGTTTAAAATTTAATACGCCAAAAGTGCGTTTTGTCTACAAAAGACTTACTAGTGACGCCCAGATACAAAAGTTTGAGAGCCAAAAGAAATTACAAAGTGGCTATTGACTTATTATAATAATTCGTCTTTATTTGTCTGTCTGATATCTGATATCCAAACATTCTAGTTAGGTGTCCATGATGAATTTAATCGACTTATTTAACGAGTTGATAAGATCTTTAGATTTATATAAATCTTCCTCGGATCTGCTTAAAATGAGATTGAAAATTTTCTAATGAGATAGAGAAGAGACACACTGACAAATCCTCAGCAGTTCGAACAAACGATATATCATACACTATCAACTGTTTAATAACTTGTAGGTGCTCATAAACAAATATACGTTCGTTTTATACTAGAATTGGTGTATTTTAGTGTAACAGATTATGATTACTAGAGTAGGTTGATACTATATATAGCTGAATTCAAAATCTTTGTGATATATCTAAGTCATGAAAAGTAATGCCTGTTTAACCAAAGTTAATGCAAGAATATTCTGCAAACAATATGCGCATTGCCATTTTTAAAACTTTACCTTTACGGAGATCCTGTGATCACCATAGTTTTAGAAGGGTTCGTTTTGCTTAGTCAATAATTTTCTATTTTGTTTTTTGTGTACTGTTGTGTGTCTGTTTGTCTTCTTCTATTTTAGCAATGGCTTGTATGACTTATGAATATAAATGTCCTTGCCCTTTCAAAAAAGGACATACTTTCATTACTGCAGAAACATTATAAAAACAATACATTCTTTAAGCAAATTCTAATGAACATTGACTTTTATACCGTCGAGAGAATGTACATTTATGTCATTGTATGCAGTTGTAAAAAAATATAACTAACTGTAAAATACTTACAATATAATAAGAGCTGTTAAGTGCTTAAATGCTCCTGGCTCAATAGTTGAAATGTGACACCTTTGCATTGATCTTAAAAAAAAATCAACCACATGAAAGATAATTACGTTCAACTTATTCATAATTAATTTGAATTTTGTGTACACAATATGGAAACACTATTATAGCAATTAAATTGATGTTTTTTTGTTATTAGCTTATAATATAAATCAACAAATCGGACAACATGCAAATCGATACTGACAATACATATTACATTATTTGTATAGAAAGTTAGCACTTCTTATAAATTCAAATAGTATTTCAAATGTTGACTTGTATTAAAAAAAAATGCTGATCAAAGTTACCAGGTTTAAATTTTACAATTTTTCCATAATTTTTTACGTTCATCTTTACCGTCATCCTTATTTAATCTGATAAAATCACTGTCAAATCCCGAAAGAGTCCAACAATGAATACCATATAATAAAGGTCGGGAAGGTTCTTGTTTTCGAAAACAAAAATTTATCCGTTATACATACAAAAATATACATGCCTGGACATAATTTCCGGCTAAATATTGGTATTTAAACATTATTGTAAAAACAAAAAATAAAGTTAACATTTTTTATGAGTTGTGGTGCATACAATGTGATAAACGGTAATTTAAATGCAGCACACTTGATCATTGTTAACGATTGTGTTCGGTCTCTAGATTTGCAATTGAAACTTTTGTAAAGCAGCAATTTCAGTGTTTTTGGAATTTAGTCAGATCTATGTGCATCTTGTTGTCTCTACTTTGAGAATTTAGACCCATATTTCGTTGTCAAAAATTATTATTCTTGTCTATAATCATTTATATATCATATTCAGGAAAACTACAGACTACTTACAACACAGCCAATATTGACACATTCTGAAATGCTTCTTCTTTTATTGTGGTAAAGTTGTTATGATCCAAATCTCTAAAATATTGTTATAACAAATGAAAGTCTCTGAATAAATTGCTTGATCATCAGTTTTTCAGGGTTGTTTTTTTTTTATGTGTCATTTCTATATAAATATATATAGATGTTGTCCTTTACAAGTCAGTTATTGCAGCTATAGGTATAAATACCCAATTTAATTTTGAACATATACTATCTTTAAAGTTAAAGCTTGCCTCATACTTACTATTTTTCCTATGCAAATAGTTAATGTTAATTGTATGATATAGCTCATTTTACTTAAACCATAATTTTAAATTTCTCAGATTACTAAGGACGATTTTGATTTAGAAAAGTTAATATTCTTTTCCAAAAATGACACGAAATCATAATTTAAAATTCAGAAGATGTGATATAATTGCTAATGAGACAACTATCCAGGAAGGTTCAAACAAAGTGAATGTATGAAATCATAGGCAATAATTCAGCCTTGAACAATGAAATGATCAAACCCTTATCATATAGTCGGCTATAGAAAACCTAGACATGAAAATGGAAGACAATAAAATTGATATAACTAACAGTAGAACTTGTAACAAAAGAGCAACAAAAGACACAAGGGGACATTCAAACTCATAACATGCATAAGTCGAACATAAAATGACAACGGCATGACCGAGACTTTACATTTCTCTTGTTTCACATTTCAACATGGTTGCCTTTTATAGCCGATTATCAGATTTGTTAAAGGCCACACGGCTGCCTATGATTGCTGACATCCTCTTCATTTAAACTCTGGCGGCTAGTTGTCTCATTGGCATTCTAGATCAAGATAAAGCAGCTAGAGAAAAACTATTATTTAAAATTTTGAATGTTACAGAAAAATAAACTTTGTAAACTGACAGCAGCAATCTCAGGCGAGACAGAGGGTTCCGTGGAATCCATGAATTTATTATGATACTGTTTCCGTTTGAAAACTTATAAAAATAAACTTCCGGACTAAGTGGTGTGGTTATAATCCTCTTATGTCCAAAACATTGTTAATTTTTTGTACTTTTTTTCTGATATTCGACTGCCGTTCCCCCTTTTCATACCAAATATCTTTGAACATCAACTCGAACTTTAATTTGAGCTTGAAATCAAGAGATAGCTTCAAACATACGAAACACATTCAAATAAAACCGACTGATATGGACTTATGTTTTTTTTTTCAAAATGGTCACGTGGTTTCACCTTATCTTCAAATATTTTCGACTTAATCAGTTAACACGTTGAATTCATCATGTCGACTTCTTATTGTTATGTAATAACATTTATTCTAGCAAGTCGACATTGCAATGCTATTTTTTCTTCATCATTCCGACAAGTTGACTCCACATAATGATTTGATTCCAGCTTATAACACACAACATAACTTATAATTCCGACTTATTTGCAACAAAATAACTTTACAAGGTGTGTACCATATGTGCTTCCATAAGAGGAACAGTCAAGTCCAACTCATAGATCGAAAATAAACTGACAACGCCATGGCTAAAAATAGAAGAAGACAAACAGACAAATATAAAACACAACATAGGAAACTAAAAACTAAGCAACACGAACCCTTTCAATAACTTTGGTTGATTTCAGGTGCTCCGGAAGGGTAGGTACATTCTACCACACGTGACACCAGTCGTATTGCTCGTGTAATTACAAACTTGGTAATTAGTCTATTTTGGCAGGTCACATTCATGAAAAGGGAACGGGATTGTAGTTACGACAAATGGAACATATCCAATATCATCTGTGAAACGGATATTCCATAACGGTCAACCAACTCGTGATAGCGTCCGTAAAAAAGAGACGAAAGATACCAGAAAGACAGTCAAATTCATATATCGAAAATAAACTGACAACACCATGGCTAAAAATGAAAAAAGACAAACTGACAAACAAAAGTACACATGACACAACATAGAAAACTAGAGAATAAGCAACAACTAAAATTAACGAACGGATGATTTCAACTTCACTATTTGAAACTCTTGGTTTAATACCTTCTGAAGCACCGACACCCTATCAAGGAAATCATGATAGGAAATACAAGCCCGGTAATGTTGTATCAATCGAGTGATATATACGCCGTACGGAGTGCTGCTGGAATGTTGCGACATAGAAAAGGAATATTCACAAGTGGGAAGCTTAAATCATCTCTTTTGTTGTAAAATTTTGTTTTCAACCGACCATTATTGTCAATTTCTAAATGTAAATAAAGGCAACAGAAGAATACAGCTGTTCAAAATTCAAAAATCGGTGGAGAAAAAAAAATCGGGTTACAAACTAAGACTGAGGGAATCACATCAAATATAAGAGGAGAACTACGACACCACAGAACCACAAAACTAAAAAGTAACACACACACTTAATATGTAGGTCAACATATGAGACAGACTTAACTTTACCTACAGTGTCCATAATCTCTAGTTCGATGGGATAGATGCGTTCAACAAAGTCACTAAACTTTGAATTATTTACTGAGAGAACATCATCTGCATTGTGGAACATCAAGTTAAAGGATATTGCTAACTATTTCTTCCCAAGAAGAGTTCCTGTATGAAGTCAGCGTCATAATAATACAGATAAAAGTCGGCAAAAAAGAGGGGCACATTTGATTCCCTTGGGAATGCCGATAGTTTGTTAAAAAAAACATGTCCACCAAACGTTCTTGAGGGCTTCCGTTAAATGTTAAATAAATTTTGATTGATAGGAGATGTTCTATATTCTGTTGAAAAGTTGAGATAAAATTTAGTTTAGGTTGTAGAATTTTCACTTTTGCTCTTAATGTCAGTTAACTAATGGTGATGTGTGTAATAAAACTGGATGTTAAGCTTCTTAGTATTATTACCTCATATCACAAACCATATATGATCAAATTTTACATACGGGATAGTTTTCTACTGTTTCCATTGGTTATTGCGATCACGTGTTTCAATTACGATCACATGTTTTACTTCTCATGTCATGTATCTGAAAACTTATATTTAAAAAGAAGATGTGTAAAAATTGACAATAAGGCTAATCTCTATAAGATACCAAATAATACAGAAACTATCAACTAAAGGTCACCGTACGGCCTTCAACAATGAGCAAAACCCATACCGCGTAGTCAGCTATAAAGAGGCCATAAAAAGACAGTTGTAAAGCACTTCAAACGAGAAAACTAACGGCCTTATTTATGTACATAGAATGAACGAAAAACAAATCAGTACCACATCAACAAACGATACCACTTTAATTACAGGCTCCAGACATGGGACAGGCACTTACATAAAGAATATTTTGAGGTTAAACATCTTAGCGGGATCCTAACCATCCCCCAATTTTAAGTATATTGACGCTATGTTTCTGTTTATATGTTGTTTGACGGTCATTATTTTAACACTTGCTAAAAAAAATTGCCGGATATAAGCCGTTTCTGTCAGAAATTACTATACGTCAATGACTCATGAAGTCACAGATAACACTCAAGGGAAAAGCACCGTAGCAGACGAAAATTTTATAATTTTAATTGTTTAAAACAACAAAACAAAACTTGTGCTTTTCTTTACAATAAAACAATTTCATCTTATTTATTGATATTTTCAATGGATGTAAGAGGATGTTGTATGAGTGCCAATGAGACAACTCTCCATCCAAGTCAAAGTTTATAAAAGTAAACCATTATCGTTCAACATACGGTCATTAACGCGGAGCCTTGGCTCAAATCGAATTGCAAGTCATAAAGGGCCCAAAACAGTATTAGTGTTACACCAATAAAACGGTATAAACAACGGTTTCATCTATATAAAAACGAGAAACACTTTTGAACCACATCAACAAACGACAACTTCTGTACATCAGATTCCTGACTTCAGACGGATTCAAAGAATTGCAGCGGGTTTAAACTTTTAAACTGTACAAAACCTTCACTCTTATCTGAAACGATAATTTAACATCACACCATAGAAATACACAATAAAATATCATTTCAAATGGCTTAACTTAAACCTTATCGCATGTCAGTCTTAACAGCCACCTACATAATATGGTGAGCAAACAAAAATATTTTGCGTGCATTCAATCCTCCTCCATGTCCTTGTCACAGCCTTGGAAAGTTATATATCAGCACGGCATAAAAAAATAATAATACAATCGCATCAGATCAAAACAAAGTACTGATCTAACAGTACCTGCAGACTCTGAAAGCTAAACAATGTATCCGAAAGGCTAAATGTTCAGTTTCAGAAAATAAATCATCCAAAGACTAAAGTTGAGATCTCGCTAAACACAGCACATGCATATGTGCCTTTTTTATGGAGAGATTGAACCTCTCGATCGTTAATTTATTTATTTATTTATTTGTTTATCAAGACTATCTATCTATCCATTTATCTATTTATTTATTTACTTATTTACAAGTTTGATCGTTTATATCAATATACAATGTTATTTCCATTGTTTTATGCAATGTAGGTCTACATATAATAGTAATGCTGCAGCTGATTTTATAAGTCTATGTAAATAAATCGAAAAAAACTTCGGTTTCTTAATAGTACAATCTAAATAAAATTCGGATCTATCATAATTTTCATTCGTATAGTTCTGGACAATATATTCAATTTCATAATGTTTGATGTATAATGTATCTCCCCCAATTCCACATAGTGCTGTCCAATGGTAAAGTTCATAATGGTAAATCCCAGTCACAAGTGTTTTAATTACACGTGTCCCACATTCTTAAACATGCACATGTGATAGTATAGTTACATATAATTTCTATACCGTTTTCATTTATTGACATTACTCCACGGATTGATTCTCAGTAAACGTCATTTTTCCAAAAAAAAAATCTGCTCAAACCTTTGCTAAAAACCATCTTAAACTCTCAGTGGTGTGAGAGTTTTTGCTCTATGTTAAGAGCCTTGTTGTGATTTTGAAATGGAGAACAACAATAATAGCGTACCGCTGATCCTTTGATGTGAGATATATGCCCCGTGTTCATGATCTGATTTCTTGTCATAGATTGATTCCCTATCTGCATACATCTGCATGTGCCATGTCAGCAGTATGTAACTCACGATAAATATTTTAAATATTTTCTTTTGTTTTGTTTATTGTGAATATCTGCATATTTTCATTGTTGAAGGCCGTAAATGCTTCACTTTTCAAATTTTGCTGTGTCCATATCAACGGCAGCCATTTTGACATTTTTCAAAAGAGATGTCAAAAACATTTCACTTAAGTCTAATATTCTGTCAGAACATGCTACTTTTACATTGTTCCCCCAAAAGTTTCACTTTTTTTGCTGCATGCAAACTCCAAGCAGCCTTCATTTGATTTTCAGTATTTTGAGATTGAAAAATCCCGATGTATCCGAGTATTTTAAAAGAACAATCCAGAAACAACCGAATGAACTTTCGTCAGGCTTTATTAAAACAGTATGTCTGCTTCATTTGAATTCTGACATTATTCAATTCATTTTACTAGTTGCAGAATAAATGCTGTTGGAGGTTATGAGACGCGATTTACAAAAGTATTGTTGACAACAGAATGAAACATGAGTTATTCACCTGATTATTTTATTTCAAACTAAAAGAAGACAGTAAACATTTTAAATATGTCAACCGTAATACGACTTTGTTTAGTCGAAATCATTAGAGTTTTCGTTAAGGACATCAACAAAATAAATGTAAGTCTCTTTGTTACTATCTTAAAAAAAATAGTAACATGTATGTAATAAAAAAGATATCTATTCCAGTTCTAAAACCATGTCAGTATTGATGATTTTGATCATGTAGTTTGTAACCTCATTTTCACAAACATATGTCGATAATATTTCAGACATTCCTTAAAAATAGAAAACAAATGCAAGAAAAGTCTTCGCTTTTCAATATTTGGCCCATTTAGGCAGTAAATCTGAGAAAATATCCAACAGTGATTACATCAGTAGAATCCTTTATTCTATCTAGAAATGTATCCGTTTGTCATATTAGAAACCGTCAATTGTTTAGATTTGAGTAAACATATTTTAACTTCCAAAGACAAGTCAAAACCGGCCTGTCATTGAAAGACGAACTTTTTTTATAAAAGTAAATAGGATACTGCGGAAACGTTTTGTCTGCTTCGTGTCTAGTCTCACATCTGAAATTTGAAAATGAGGATCGTTTGAAAACAAAACAGCAAAACATGGGATTATAGTCGGATTTCGAACATATGGTAGCACTCCACAGTTAGGTGTGTAGTTTCGCAAATGCTGAATAACTTTTGAAAATCAAAACTATGGAAGATACTGATTACATACATATGCACATGTACAACACAAACAGTTAGGTTAATGTATTAGAAATCCAGGAATAGGAGATGATAAAACATTTTGTGGCTCATTTTTAAATCTATTTTCTAACTGTGGAGTGCTACCTACATCCAACGGACGAGTACCGCATAAAACGGACACCTAACGGAAGCGTACCGGATAAACCAGATTAACAAGATATACGGAAAAATTAAAGACGAAAATTATATAATACATGTAAATCGCATTAATATTAAAAATGTATCTGTGTCTGTAACTGGTTTTGGTTTGTTCTTCAAAATGCCGCCAAAGGGCAGTGCCTGGCCTGAATAAGAGCTGCTTGATTGTGAAGACGTACCCTTACTCCAAGATCGATTATGATTAATAAGAATTGATGAACCTTAAGAAATCTGAAAAACCAATAATTGGCATTTCTTACGCAAAAATTTTCAATTGGCATTATTTTTGTCCATCTGATGAGTTAAGCCTTTTTCAACTGATTTTTATAGTTTGTTCCTATGTTGTATTGTAAAACAACAAACCCAGGTTAGTGGAGGGTTGGGATCCCCGCAACATTATGAATGTATGTGCCTGTCCCAGGTCAGGAGCCTGTTATTCAGTGGTTTTCGTTTGTATTTGTGTGACGTATTTGTTTTTCGTTCATTTTTTTTCATATAAAAAGGCCGTTAGTTTTCTCGTTTGAATTGTTGTACATTGTTATTTCGGGGCCCTTTATAGCTGACTATACGTAATGGGCTTTGCTTATTGTTGAAGGCCGTATGGTTAACTATAATTGTTAATTTCTGTGTCATTTTGATCTCTTGTTGAGAGTTGTCTCATTGGCAATCTTACCCATCCTCTTATTTCTATTTACCCGTTTCAGATCCGTTCATCGTCCGTTTTCTCTGTTATACGTCCGATAGAAGTCCGTTTCACATTCGTTCAACATCCGTTTTATCCGTTAAACGTCCGGTATAAGTCCGTCAGTGAATTTATCTGCCAGACCTCTAACGGATGTATAACGGACACGAAACGGATACCAAACGGAAAGGAAACGGACGAATACCGTACAAAACGGACGCCTACCGGAAGTTCAACGGAAATTTCATCCGTTAGACGTCCGTTCAAATTTTTTAACATGCTCAAAATTTTCCTACGGACAGAACGGACGTGAACGGATAAAACGAACGCTTAACGGACATGCAACGGATATGGACGGACGTCTAACGGATAAGAACGAACATCGAACGGACACGAACGGATTGGAAAATAATTATCCGTTAGCCATCCGTTCGAGCTATCCGTTAAGGTGTGACCGAGGCTTTATGTTTCTCTTACTATCTGGCCTGATTGAATTACCATGTAACTACTATTGCAATAATGAGAAAAAGCAGAAATAGTTACATTGTGTATGAATTACTTGGAAAGAATGGTGGAATAGCAGTCAGTCCTTCATCTTTACAGTTAATAAGAATTCCGTCGAAGGTCTGACGGCAGCTACATTTGTTCGGACATGATGATATCGAAGTACCAATTCCATTGAAAATTAAACAAACTGCTACACAGAAATATATCGTTTTCATTTTGAAATCTGAAACACTAAATAACAATCTGGAAAAAAAACCAAGAATTTATCAATTTCATCAATCAACACGATCATTGTTTTTTTATAATAGTTTAATAAAGAAAATTATAAAAAAAAATTATAAGAAACGTGAAAACTCAAACTCGAGTAAAACAATTTAGGAAATTGTAACACTTGTAGAAAAAGATAGCACTATGAGAAATTATTTGACAGCTTTCACAGTAATTAATGTTCTTTCCAATAATTATAGAATATTCTATTAGACACAACTCGAGTATTGGCTTATCCTTCGATGTTAAATAATTGTGTTATTTTCTATTTTCTATTCCTTAGTTCAATGATGAATTTAAAAGATTATATAATTTAACAGACACACTTTCCTCCGCGACAACAGTCGTAGGTTTTCTTCAATCTCATTTTGTGTGAACAAAACATTTTGATTTCATTTTGAAGTGAACAAACACAAACATGTGAAAAAAGTCAGATATGTTTGTATGCAGCAGGGAGTGCTTCTACCGTATAAGGTGATAGCAAACGTTTTGCAGAAATTTCTTTTTAAAACAAAGAAAATTTACCTTTAATTAGATATTGATTGATATCATAATATATCTAACGTCTGTCAGTTACGAAACCTGTAAATACAAATATATATATGTATGGGTTGAAATATAAAAAAAAATCAGTACATATGCATCAGCTGAAATAACAAATTTGTCAATTGCGTGTAAAAGTGTTCTTTTCATTTGTTTTTTTTTTATATTTTTAACCTTTAGTGTTTAGCAATTTCATTTTTGGCTATATTCTTATGATGTGGTAGGTTCTTTTATATCCCGCCATTGGTAATTGTGCTATGATCAATAATGAATTCTTGTCTTTCATTATTGATAATAAGCTCTGTCTTTTTTTTTTGGAACAATTATTTTTTTAAAGTCAAGAGCCTCTGGCCTTTCTTAGTCTTGGATTATTTTCAATTTTAGCTTTTTTTATGTATTTCGGAGTTTAGTATAACGTCCATTGTCACTGAACTAGTATACTTTTTTCAGTTTATGGGCCAGCCGAAGCACGCCTCCGGGTGCGGGATTTTCTCGTTGTATTGAAGACCTATTGGTGGTTTTCGGCTGTTTTCAGCTCTTTGGTAGGGTTGTTGTCTCCTTGACACTTTCCCTATTTCCATTCTCAATTTTATTCCAATAATATAACAATGTTGACTGAGAGATTTAACTAGTTATTAAAACACCGTTTGCTACATAAAGAAATGCCTGTACCAAGTCTGGGAATACTAGCAGTTGTTTTTCATTGGTAGGATGTGTTTGAACATTTAATTTTGCCATTTTCCTTCGGAATTAAGTATCTTTATTATTTTACTTTTTTAAGTATCAATACAGCTTAAAATGCATATCTATATGTCACGTATTGATGTCAAAAATTACAGAATAATAATCATATGTTGAACATAACGCTAAGAAATCGATTAAAAGTTTCGACCAATTTTCAATAAGTCATATGGATTGCATTCAATTGTCAAACTGACAACTAAGCATAAACAATTGGAACAATTTAATTTGACATAACGACTGTAGAAAGTAAAATCACAAAATATGCAAAAACGGTCTCATCAAGAAAACCTACTGATTAAAATATCAACGATGACACGCCATTATTAATTGAATCACATAGAATTCCATAGTCACAAAACATATGCAAAAAAGTAACTGATTTACAACGACAAAAAGATCAATTATAAAAATTACAAAAAACTCCTCAATAAATGTATCAGTCCAAAATGCGAAAAAAATGAAAAATAATATGTAATACGGAACAAGATTAATAATGAGTGTGGTTCAAAAGCTACACAAGTTGCATCTTTCAAACAATATTTTCATTTTCTAAAGAAAATAACTATACAATAGACATTATACTGGATTTAAACTGTACCAAATGCGAAAATCAAATTACCTATGAAACTTATGTAACTAATCTTTCGAAACCCATTGATGCATTTATATTCTTTTTGTCAATTCAAAAAATTCAAAGAATATATAAAAAGATTGATAAATCTGTGCATAAAAGTTTTGCGTAACTTTATTGATTAAAACATGATTATTTGATTTAATAACGACCTTGATAAAACGTAAACAAACATTTACTAATTTCAAATGTCTAAAAGACCATTCAAAATTGGTATGTTTGATGTCAAAGGAAGATCCGACGGTTAATTACATAATGATAAATGTAATAGATAGTTTGATGAAGACTAGGAGACCACAATCAATAAACAAAACATGTTCACTCACTCATTAAATATGGGTACTGTGTTTGTTGTCTCCCTTTTCATATATAGTTTTAGTTTTATTTGTACTCTTTAATCAAAACTGTAATTGCACTGCTCCTCAGGCGTATTGACTGACAAAAACACATTGTTGTTGTTGTTATTGGAAATTTTACACACGTGTTTTCTGGAAAGTGATGTATTTATTTTGACGTAAAATCGTGTTTTATATTGTTTTTGTTTATTTTAAAAATATATGATATAGATTATTGATGCTCTAAATTATATAAGTAGATTTGATATGACTTTTGGACAAACTATGTTGTAAACTATCCATCTAACTATTCCTGATATTATTATAGATTATTGGTATCAATATGCTGTTATTTAGAATGGAAATTGAGTTCCTCAATTCCACAAAGACTGTTATATGATTTATTAGTCAGTACAAGTGAAAGATAAACAAATTTATGACAATTTATATCACAATGAAAATTGAATTATGTATTCTGGGACAAAAAGCAGATGCTACATTAGTTTCTGTTTACTTGATGGTCAAATATGGACACACATAAGATTAGATATAATTAAACAATAATCGTAAGCATCTGTTTGTTACGAAATTTTATCAGTAGTGGTCGTGATGTCAAAGATAATTTGATAATCAGTAATTACAATAAAGTCTATAAAAGCCTAGGTTTACAATTTGTGTTCAATTCGAACACTTATTGTATTCTAGGTAAGTTTGGAATAATTTGAAATAAACTATTTATTTTTAAAATCATTTCTAATAGAGAAGTTTATTTATTTTTCATTAAAGTAAGTTTTTAGATCATAAGTACTGTATTCATTATAACTATTATCATGTTAAGAACATGTTTCATTTTTATTAATGTTCCGATTTACAAATACTTTGGAAAAACAATGTGTAAATTATTATCTAATATTGTAATGTTTTAACTTTATTTTTCAAAACACAATTCGAACACTTATTGTATTCAAGATTTTCCGGTTGACGATTCCGGCCTGTCTCTACAGCGACAGCAATGCCTGAAACCATCATATGCATTGTCCACGGCTAGTTTCCCCCAACATGTAAAGACTCAACATCAGCTCTCACAGATGTAGTTTGTCTGTCGAGAGTCCGAGGGAAAAGAACAATAAGCAGACCATGTTACATTACGAGAATAGCAACATTAATATTATTACAATATATTTATAAAGGTCTGAATGGTATTGAATGCAATAGAAAATTAAGTAACGAAACATCTTTCCTCGGAGTCCGTACTTTTAATAAAGATAAAAATGGTTTTAGCAAAATAATCAACTAAAGCTCATGAATTCGGATTTGCAAATTTTCAACGTTTATCTCAAGTATTTTAATCACTCAAATTTTGCAAAATATTTAAATGTATGTACTGCAGTAAATTATTGTCCGAAATTTTCAGGAACTGTTTGTTTTAATCACTGGTTACTTAGTCTATCGTATGTTTTACTAACATTTTCAGGAATTCTGCATAATCACTTGAAAAAGGACCAGGGATTATACATACAATCTTGTAATAAGTTGATGCTGTGTTTAGGATCTGTGCAAAAAAAAACTAGGGACTTTCCGTTTTGAATTCTTGAGTTCAGTATTTATGTGATTTTACTATTTATATGTCTCATAGCCAGACAATACCCAAGGCATTATCCCAGGCGTTATCATTTTCGGTCTTTTCATCAACAATGACTATTATATTTTTGAGGTCTTATTCCCGCGATCAACAAACAGATTCGCTATGAAACCTTTACAGCCAATTTTTGCCTCCACCGAAAGGCTGTTCAAGCTGTCAAGAAAGCCATCTGTTTGTTTTTCTGTATTTCTGCGTTTCTAAATCAGTTTGAATTCCTTGTTCGTTGGAACATGGAGGAAAATACAGATATTAGATAATTTTCATCGTCGCTTTTTTTACAGCAAATTATATGATCTGTTCATTTATATTTATAACATGAGTGTGCATCTTTAATCACATCATTAACATGATTTTCGTGCATTTAACATAGTTTTTTTCAAACAATCAAAACTTGTGACATACATTTTCCCTGGGATTGTTCGTACTATAAAAGAGATTAAGATTATAACACAATTTTTACAGCTGTACCCCTATTTTTGACGTTTTTACCTAGTATGTCTGTTTGTTTAGTTCACTTATCGTTGTCAACATAATGGAATTTGATGCGTCTGCGAAGTTAGAGGTTTGGCTAGCTATAAAGCCAGGTTCAATCCACTATTTTCTATATAATAAAATGCCTGTACCAAGTCAGGAACAAAAAATACTCTATCCAACTGGACGCTTGTAACGTAACGATCATCAATGCGTTTTTGAACATTAACATTCTGTGTAATTAAACAGATATAGAATGTTCTTGAGGGGTATTTGCGAAAGATACCAGTCTTGGGAATGAATTTCCCTCGCCATACGGCTCACGAAATATAACATTCTCTCGACTGGTATTTTTCTCAAATACCCCTCCTTAACATGATATATGTGTTCAATAAACAATATCCGTAAACAAATCGTTGATTCGAAAATATTCCTGTTATACAACTTTATTGTAAAATTTCTATGCTTTTGAAATAACCTGTGCCTTGGTATTGTATTTTTCATTTTAAATAAATCAAGCAATCTTTGTATTTTTAAACTTCATTTACAAGCAATTTTCACTCGATATGGGAGTTAAGTTTGTAGTTTACATCGTTAAGGAAGGTCAGGGATTATTATAGTTATCAAAGGTTCCCGGATTATAATTTAGTACATCAGACGCGCGTTTCGTCTACATAAAACTCATCAGTGACGCTACGATCATAATAGTTATAAAGCCAAACAAGTACAAAGTTGAAGAGCATTTAGGACCCAAAATTCCAAAAAGGTTGTGCCAAATACGGCTTAGGTAATCTTTGCCTGGGATAAGAAAATCCTTAGTTTTTCGAAAAAATTAAAGTTTGTAAACAGGAAATTTATAAAAATGATCACATTATAAATATTTATGTCAACACCTAAGTGTTGACTACTGGGCTGGTGAAACCCTCGGGGACGAAACATCCACCAGCAGTGGCAGTGACACAGTGGTGTAAATAGTTATCAAAGGTACCAGGATTATAATCTAGTATGCCAGACACGCGTTTCGTCTACATAACTCATCAGTGACGTTCATATCAAAATAGTTATAAAGCCAAACAAGTACAAAGTTGAAGAGCATTGAGGACCCAAAATTTCAAAAAAGTTGTGCCAAATACGGCTAAGGTAATCTATGCCTGTGATAAGCAAATCCTTAGTTTTTCGAATAAATTGAAGTTTGTAAACAGGAAATTTATAAAAATGACCACATTATTGATATTCATTTCAACACCAAATTGTTGAATACTGGGCTGGTGATACCCTCGGGGACGAAACATCCACCAGCAGTGGCATCGACTCAGTGGTGAAAATAGTTATCAAAGGTACCAGGATTATAATTTAGTACGCCAGACGCACGTTTTGTATGCATAAGACTCATCAATGACGGCTCATATCAAAATCTTTATAAAGCCAAACAAGTGCAAGGTTGAAGAGCATTGAGGATCCAAAATTCCAAAACCTTGTGACAAATACGGCTTAGGTCATCTAGGCCTGGAATGGGATATTAAATTCTTGGTTTTTCGAAAAATTCAAAGTTTTGTAAACAGGAAATTTAAGAGATTACTTGTAACAAGTCAAGGAATATGACAATATCAATCGATTCTGTCTTGAATTCGACGGTTAACCTCTCACTTATATGACAGTCGCATCAAATTCCATTATATTTATAACGATGCGTGAACAAAACAGTCACACCACATCTTCCTATATCTATATAGTAGGTTGAATTGTCGAAAAGGGATACCGCCATCCTCATCGTGTCACAATCTGAATCAGAACAAAACCACACAAATGTATAACAAAGAAGCACAAAAAGGGGAAAATATAAAAATTAACAACATCATGCATTGCTTCTTATATATGTATTTAAAATCAACCAAAATGACTGCATGGCGAGGTTCACATCAACTCGAGTAGAGAGTCGCGTGTTTGGTAGAAGATTACGTCACACGGAAAGAGCTATAAAATAAAAATTTTGTTCAAATATTTTCAATATTATCATAGAACAATAACATTATGATATTATAAAAACACAATAAAATACATGGTGGGATATAAAAAGTATAAAACTTCGTCATTTGAACCAAAGAAACACACACAAAAAGCACGTACAAAAAACACCAGTAAAAATGAAAAGATATAACAAACATAATGACGAGATGTATAAAACACAGAGCCACATCATATGTACAAACGAAACACGAAAAGTCACACGTACAAAGCACACCAGCAAATAAAGAAAGATAATACAAACACATTGACGGGATAAATAAGTACCGAGCCACGTCAAAATGGTATTACCGAAAACAGAAAAAAAACAGTAAAAGTAAAGTTAATAATAGAACAAAGCCGAATGAAACAACAACATGATACGTTATCAAGATGATAAACAAAGTCAGTACACAGAATCTATACACCTAGCCCATCATGTATCATTTGTTAAGTTGAAAAAAAGAGTTCCAGATCTACGTCTTCATTTTCTTCTAAATAGTGGAAAATACAGTTGTGCAATGGTTTCAAAAGAAATTATGTCTGCAATGGTAATACATTTAACCATTCATTTATACCAATCGGTTTCACCACTTCTTTCTTTACATATCTGTTATAAAATAACTTATTTGACAAAAAAGAAATATCAATAGAATTGCCACTTATTGACAACGATTGTCTTTTACATTGACTATACTTCTCGTGGAATTCTCTGATCTAATAAAGGCAACAGTAGTATACCGCTGTTCAAAACTCATAAATCCATGGACTAAGACACTGTAAGAAATCTTTTGGAATTGCGTGTTTTAAGGATGTCAACTCAGCTATCCAGTTGGATCTATTTTCTTTTTTTTTGCAAAATTACATTTCCCCATTTTCATTTAAAATACCATTATAAATAAAAGTACCTTTTAACCGATTTTTGAAAAAAAGACTTTGGTTATTACATTTAATTTATTTATTCCCCCGAATTATTTGTTTTCTAATTTCGTAAAACGTTTTTGGTATATCTGTCTGTCATCCTCCTACTTTAATCCAACTTTTTAATGCATATTTGTAATTTGGAACATTAGTCAAATTTCATTTCACACATTCTTCATTGTCATGTCCAAAATAAATTCCTAGAGCTTTTACAGGTTTATCTGTCCAGCTAATATTTGCAATTTTGTCTTTACTGTTTTTTTAGTTTCCTTTTCCATATACCTTCTGTTTTATTTTTTATTTTTAATTAATCCCGAATAAGATCCAAAGATTTCAATTTCATTCAATGCTACGGTGTCGTTTTTATAAGTTGTGTCATCAGCTAATTCACGTAATACAATGTGTTTTCCTCTCAAATTTCATCTGAAATCCCTTTTTAATTTTCGTTATTTCAAAGTCTCAGTGCCAATATTTCAACAGATATAACAAAAAAGTAGAGTAGATAAGGATACACATGTCTTATCCCTCTTGAATTCTTAAACATTTCTGAAATCCACCCATTATTAATAATACATGTTTGAACATCTAACCAAATTTGTGAATGATTTGTTGAATCTGACGTGATATAAAGTATCTAACATGAGGTAGCACTCCACAGTTAGACAATTAAATTAAAAATGAGCCACAAAATGTTTTATCATCTCTTATTCCTGGATTTCTAATACATTAACCTAACTGTTTGTGTTGTACATGTGCATATGTATGTAATCAGTATCTTCCATAGATTTGATTTTCAAAAGTTAAAAGGGTGAAAAATAATTCCTGTTATGTGTATCCATGGCAACATTCTGCATTTATTTACCATAAAATATTTCAAAAAGGGGGGGTGAAAATGTCACATATGCCCCCCAAAATTTGGATCAAACTAGAATTTCAATGCCTTTGAGTGATACCGTTTTAGAAACTGTTGATATTAATCTTCCTAATGATCAAATAAAAAATAGGTGTCTTTTGCCTCATTTTTTCGTAAAATCTAATCAAAAAGTTCGTGCGACAAAAAGTTGGAAAAAACATTACAATAATTGCCGGACCAATGTATGGTATGGACATGCAAATACGGACTGTCATACAGAAGAAAAGTAATTCATTGATGTACGTCGATGTGACGTATGAAATTTTCTGACGTCAGACACACAAATCAATGAATGTTTTTGTAGATAGATGTATTTGTGTTCTGTTAAATTGTTCCTTTTAAAATTGTTTTACGATGATGACTGATGTACCCATATTCTGACTATTTTATGTCTTTTGTCTGTTTAGTTTACGCATCAATGTAAATAAAACGGAAATTGATGAGACTGTTATCAAAGTGAGAGGGTTAGCGCCATAAAACCAGGTTTAATCCACCATTTTCTACATTTGAAAATGCCTGTACCAAGTCAGGAATATGACAGTTTTTGTCCATTCGTTTTTTGATGCGTTTTGTTATTTGATTTTGCCATGTGATTGTGGACTTTCCGAATTGATTTTCCTCTAAGTTCATTATTTTTGTGATTTTACTTTTTCCTAGCTTTCGCATATACATGTTAAATTCAAAATGAGTATAGCTTTCAGTGCGTTTCTTTTAAATCTGTTTAGTTCAAAAAATGATCTTTGTACATTCATTGACATGGGAAATAAATTCATATAAAAAAATCTTGTTTCATCGTATTTCGACAGATTCAGATTGAAAAAAAATTTCCACTGTAGAAATAGACAAAGAGGATTGGATGCAAATAAAACATAACGACAAAAGAGATAGTTGCTTAGCTTTCTTATTGTGAATTTTTCATTTCTATTTACGAATACTCTAGGATCTACATGAAAAGTATATATATCCAAGTTGATATGATATTCCAGGGCTTGCATGTCCTATCATGATTTCATTGATAGAGGGTTGCTGCTCACAAGGAAACTATAATAACAAAAGCTTCATGTGGTGAAGTTGGAATCACTTCTTTGCAAATTTGATGGACGCAAGTACGAGTTTGGTTACTTTTGAGATCGGCCTCGGATTTTGATGACGTCTGTATTACTGAGATTTTAGATTACTTTGTTGTGCTTTGGATCCTGTTGTTTGTCTTTATGTCTTTTTCTATGTCGCTATAGCGTTGTCAGTTTATATCTAGTTATAAGTATGCATGTCCATTTTGGTATCTTCTGACCTCACCTTTTCTCCAAAATAATTCTAAATCGACGAAATCTGGTTTTATTATAGAGATTCAGATTTCACAAATAACTGTTGCATTTTTGACTGTGGTTTGGATAACATTTGATTTGTTTCAGATTCTTATAATGTAATCAGGAACCTTGTCACTTTCTACAGAGTGAGTAGATATGGGCTACATTCCCTGTCAATATTTTTATATCTCCTCATTTAACATAATCAATATAATACCATACGGGAAATCTGCCAAGCATAACAACACAATACTGTTGTTCAAAAATCTTTGTTTGCCAAAAAAAATGCTTTTCGTCTTTTATTTCATTTACTAGTAGCTTCATATTTTATGTGACAAAAAATGTATAGGCATAATATACGCCTGTGTTCAGCGGGGTACCGTATTATTATTTAACAATGTAGTGATTCCATCATAATTCAAAACAAAACCTTATGACTTTTCTCAAAATAAACCATATATTTGATTTTTAGAATTTAAAAAAAACTTGGCGAGGTTAATTTTTACACTCTTAAAAAAAGAAATAATCACAATGTGAAATCGGAGATACTTCTCATATTGGAAACAAACTGCTTGTTTTCAAGACTTTTTGTTTCGTGGATACTCCCAAGTTGATAAATAGTATATATAATGGTAGACGTTTGAAAGTAAGTTATGAATTGATTAGATATGCTCCGCTAAAATTCAAACAACTAGTAATTGGTATTCGCACTCATCTTTATTCTATATTCCATGTGCTCAAGCTTTTTTATACCATAACAGGCCCTTCTGGCTGATATCTCTAACAATCATATTTACAGATTTTGAATGAACTTGTATTTACTTAAAATTCATCAACGCATTATAAAACTGTGCAATATTTGTGTCTTATTGAAATATGCTGTTTACTTGTTTGGTTATATTTCAATTGGAAAACAATTACCATTCCAGCTCTTAGGATGAAAAAATTGACATGTAATGCTACGAATCTGTAAGAATGTCAAATGATTAAATGTTTTCATATGATAGACAAAAGTCGAGATAGGTCTAAACCAAGTATTTTAGGATATCTGTAATACAAACTTACATAGTATTGATTTTTAAAATAATACCTTGTACATTTCTTACAAATATCAATGTTTTTGCATGAACAAATACTATAATATATCCATCATATGCAACTATTCCAGTCATAATTAGGTTCGATAAATCTGTATGTGACTGGTTTAATTAGGATTATGTAAAATGTACTGGTTACGCGTGTAATGATTTATATATATATATATACAACTTGTCTAAACATCAACCCAACAATGCTAGATCTGTAAATTTGCTTTCGCAAAATTTTTGGTTCTTCCTTCGCCGGGATTCGAACCCATGCTACTGTGATATCGTGACACCAAATCGCCTGCACTGCAGCCGTCCCGCTAGACCACACGACCACCGGGGCTCTACAAAACTCTATATATATATATAGAGTTGTCACTGACTCAGACGTACTTATAAATATAATTACTTTCTGTGACTGTATATTACATTAATTTGTAGGATCCTTTACTATAGATACTTTAGCTGATCTGTAACAATAACATTTTCATGTCTTATATATCATGTACTGTAGTACGCCGCTAGATTAAAACTGACGAGGAAAGGTAACACACGGCCAGCGAAAGCTCTATTATTGTAGAGCCCAGGTGGTCGTGTGGTCTAGCGGGACGGCTGCAGTGCAGCGATTTGGTGTCACGATATCACAGTAGCATGGGTTCGAATCCCGGCGAGGGAAGAACCAAAAATTTGCGAAAGCAAATTTACAGATCTAACATTGTTGGGTTGATGTTTAGACGAGTTGTATATGTATTATGTACACAGCCATGTATCACCATCATTGATGGTGATATATATATATATATGTACGTCTGAGTCAGTGACAACTCTACAACAGATGTATCCATCGGATCACCATCAATGATGGTGATACATGGCTGTGTACATAATATATATACAACTCGTCTAAATGTATTAAAGGTGTGAGTTCGAATCCCGCTGAGGGACGGACAAAAATTTGTCAGTATAAAATCTAACTCTAACACTGTTTGGTGTAATTTTCAGACTTATATATATATATATATATATATATACGTCTGAGTCAGTGACAACTCTACAACAGATGTATCCATCGGATCGCCATCAATGATGGTGATACATGGCTGTGTACATAAGCATATACAACTCGTCTAAACATCAACCCAACAATGTTAGATCTGTAAATTTGCTTTCGCAAGGAAGAACCAAAAATTTGCGAAAGCAAATTTACAGATCTAACATTGTTGGGTTGATGTTTAGACGAGTTGTATATATATATATATATATACATATAGATAGATATAGGAAGATGTGGTGTGAGTGCCAATGAGACAACTCTCCATCCAAGTAACAATTCAAAAAGTAAATCATTATAGGTTAAAGTACGGCCTTCAACACGGAGCATTGGCTCACACCGAACAACAAGCTATAAAGGGCCCCCAAATCACTAGTGTAAAACCATTCAAACGGGAAAACCAACGGTCTAATCTATATAAACAAATATATATATATATATATTTCATCTTGGTAACAATCCATCCGTGGTTTCCTTTTGTTAATATAAAATATTATCAAAAAATGATTTCATAAACAATCGTATAATACTAATATATATATTAGGTCTTGTCAAAACTTCCATCGTGATTAGGCCACGTTGACATGTTTGTTTTCTTTGATCACGTTGATGACTTAATTAATATCTTCACAATCTAGCTTTATACTTAATTATCATACGAGTTACAATAACGTGTCATATTTAATTGCAATACAAACACAGTTAAATCTAATTGAAATATTTGCATGTGCAAAATAAGTGTCGAACATCGTCTACGTTTGAAAATTGGTCGCCATTTTAATATATGTAACTTCGAAATTTTATCAAAACAAATAGCATGTATCAACTTTTACAGAGGGAAACACTGTTTAATTCTATGCTGCATTAAGGTAAGACAATTATTGAAAAGACATGCATATAACAATTGTTCTATTTTCATCGTACAAATCTTCAAAAATATATATTCCTTTGTCGCCCCAAGCTATCAATGTACATGTAAACTGCATAGTCTGTGCATGTAAATCTTTTTTTTAGTGTCAGAGACTGTTTCTAATAAATATATTGAAGAACATGTGAAACAAATAATTTCTTAAGAACAAAAAGACACACTTTGATAAATATTTGAAACATTACTTTTTGATTTATAACTAAATGAATACCGGCATGTCGTGTCGTTGTGAACGTCCAACAGTGGCCGCCATTTTGAAAATATTGCTGAAGACTGCCAAAATATGAACTTTTCAACCAAATTTTGAAGCAAAAAGTTTAATACCTGAACTGATATGGTTTGCGATTTCATTCAAATGAATATGTTGTCGATCTGTTAAGGGGTTGGGAGGATATAAGTAACAATAAATTAGTTGAGAAAATAGATTTTACAAAAAGGTCCCATTGCAATTTTATCGAGTTTTAACGAAGATGTCAACGGAGGCTATGTGTCTATGTCACCTCAATTTTCAAACTTATTTCGAAGCACGAAATCATGTTTCTGAACTGAAACTTAAAACATATTTAATTGTAAAAATTTATTAACTGTAAAACGCGGGGTTGGGAGGGAAAATATGCATTATAACAAAAAAAGGTTATGGCCGTTTTATCTATGTACCCCGTTCACTTTCATTGATAATCAATCGGCCATTAATGATATACTACTTTTAAGTGTATAAGTCACGTGATGACCGATATAGTTAGATATATAAATTTAAGGAACTTACACATGGTGTTTTTCTCTAGCAATATGAATTAATCTTGTGCACTTTTATCAATAATCTTCATCTCTATTTAAAACAACATATTGAGTGGAGACATCAGTTTAAAATTTATTAAAACAGGACGTTTTTTTTAATCTTCCCTTGTCGGCATATTTGATGCATAGCACAGACATTCAATACGTGTTTTTTTTTATTATATTGTTTAAATAACTTCTAATAATTATTTTTAGCAAAAAAACAACTAAAAGAAATCTGTGAAGATCTTGTCATGGAAAAAGGTCTTATAAACTAAGTGTGTGTGTATCGGTTCACAAAATATGTACCCTCTCCGTTACATACTTAGAATTGTGTGGTCATTTAAGTATAAATACATATAAATCGTCCATGAATATCATTCTTAATCATATATTGTTCGCTAAATATAAAAAAGTTTTAACAGTTTTAAAATTGGCTTTACATCTTTGTATTGTTTTGTTTCATCAGCTCTTAAATGTTTGCATTAGGATTTGGAGTATTAACTTTTTTGTCATTAGCATTACTGAATGAATATTAATCCTCTATATGCCCATCTTATACAGTTGATTCAGTACCGCTTTGGACGTACACAACATACAAGTGATATTCCAATTGAACATTCAGCATTATTGGTGTTCTTTCTATGCTAAATCGAACGTTAGAAAACCAGCCGTACATAATTTAGTATGTAATTTATTCACATTTAGGCCTTGCGGTGATCTGTAGTTGTTAATTTCTGTGTCAATTTGATCCCTTGTGGAAAGTTGTGTCTTCTTTTTTTATGCATCATATATACCCAGCATATTGTCTTACAACATAAACCTGAATATTTGAATTTTTAATCTTTTTCAATGCTGATACATGTCATACCCGTCGGAGTTTTCTTTTGTAATAATTATTGTTTGAACTATATTCAGCCCCACTAAAAGCTGGTTATAAGTCAGGACTGCGCTTGGCGTTGTCAATGTCGCAATTTGAGATTTTTTTTTATTTCATCTGGCGACTAAATACGGTTGCTGGCTATATTTCTAGCGCCAAAATTTTCCTTTGTCAAAATTTGCATTTCTTGACTGTACTGGTACCATTATCGACCCGGTTATCGATCTTCTTTTAAATTGATAAAAGTTTTTTAAAAAATAGCTATACTCAATATTGCCTGGCAACATTTAATTACTTTGTTTACGATGCAATTCTAATAGACTCTTCAATATGTGTCCTCAACATTAATTCTTTCGAATGGAATCGGTCATTTGGCATTTGTCTTTTTTATTTCTGAAATTTTCATAGCCCCTGTTAGTCTTCTGTACAAAAAACGACGATCTGGTAAATTTGAACATTTGAAGTAAACTTCTAAAGATGCAAATTGTTTTTTTTTTTTTTAACAACATGAATCAAACGTCCAATTTGCACATGTAGTTAAATTGCGTTGTAAAGTTGGGGTTAATTTGTTTAATGTGGGTTTTTATCTGGTATGTCCCTTTAAACATTAACCATGTAGCATATTTACTGTGTAAACTCTTGTCTGTAAATTTCTTTCATGTATTGCGTGAGAAATATGGTAAACGATTGTATTTTTAACAAATTGTCAAATGAACTATAGCATGTATAGATTGTCTAACTATTTAGTTACTAAAGGGATGAAACACAACAAAGGAAGCGTTGATGCTTTGATAAAATATATGAACAATTTCTAAAGTAGATTGTGCTCTCATAAAAACCCACCTAGTTTATCTTTTTCAAAGGATTTATATATGTTTAAAATTATTTTCCACTAACATTTTTGTTGGCATTTCCGAAAAATATTTAATTTTTATCCTCAACGGTTCCATTTTTAAACTATGTAACGGATTCTAAGATTCAATCAGCACCCGTGAAATATACATATTTTACCTCAGTTTTTCGACTTTTTCATTTATAAAGAAGCTCGACATATTGACCCCTTCCAGCAGGTCATTCAAAATATTCTTACAGAGTGGACGATATATGATCCAAATTCTCATAAAACAAATTCCAATATATAGTCATATAGCCTAACCAGTATAACACCATTCAGGAAAACCTGTTTATCATAACAGCACATGCTGTAATTCCAAAACTGTTATCTGACAAAATAATGCTTTTTATATTGCAATCAGCTATTTTACTATACAGATAAAGCTGTACGTATAAACGTTAGCTTTATACGTCAATGACCTAAACTAACCTATAAGCCCCGCCTACTTACCGGAACTACTGTATTCCATCAACAACCTCACGTCACAACCATGACAACGTGAAGTAACAATGGTCAAACTTTTATGAATTTAAACTTGTTTTGTCTTCAAATTGCTAATTTATATACCATATCTATCAAATGTTATTAATTAAGTTCATTTTCCCTTTCTAATACCTTTAAAAAAAATGTTAACGACTTATCGTCTGGACTACGTTCATAGGGAAATACCCAAAAATGGTACCCCAAGGGGGAAATTCCAAATACTTTTTTTTAACAATATTTGTTACCTGTTTTTTTATTTTTTTATATATTTTTTTATCGATTTCAGTATAAAGACAACATACGTATAGTGTCTTGAAATATGAAATTTATTTGTATTCGGCACGAAACGGGAAAATGCTCGGTACAACCTCACATTTTCCCGTTTCTAAGCCTCATACAAATAAATTTCATAATTCAAGACACTAACGTATATTGTCTTATTATGTCTTTGATGTAAACTAAAATTATTTGCAGAATTATGGTCAAAATATAGTTTCAAATATAAAGGCAAAATATACGAATGTCCTTGTTTCAGCGGAGTTCCGTATCAATCTTAAAAAATGTAGCGAGTCTAGCATAATGCAAAAGAAATCTTTACGACTTTTCTCAAATATATCACATATTTGATAATAAGCATAAACAAAATTTTAGACAGCGGGCCCGACTACCCAGTTATTTTGGAATGCATTTCTTTAGGACATAAGTGGAAATTTAAAATAACCAATCTGATCTTTCTCAATAATATTTTACAGTGAGAAGTACTACTTTTGGAACAAACTATATTAAAATTATAAAAAAAAATATTCATCAGTTTTAACTCAAAATATGGACAATTTTATGTTATGGGGGTATTGAATTCTTTTGACAGCTTCCAAAGGACTATTTATAGCCTGTTTCAGCTGACCAAATCACTACTTTACTTTAAAATTCACAAACCATGCTTTTCGATTGTTTCGTGAATACTCAGTAAATGAACGATATATAGAATCATGGACTTCTAATATGTTAGTTATAACTAAAAAAGACATGTTCAGTTAAAATGTTTGCACTCTTTAGTAGAGCCGTAGTGTAGTGGTTAGTGCATCGGACTACTAACACAAAGGTTCCTGGTTCGATTCCCGTCCGGGATGAAAATACACTCATCATAGATACCAGGACTTAATTTAGTATATGCGCCAGACACGCGTTTCGTCTACAAAAGACTCATCAATGACGCTCGAATCCAAAAAAGTTAAAAATGCCAAATAAAGTACGATGTTGAAGAGTATTGAGGACCAAAATTCCTAAAAGTTTTGCCAAATACAGCTAAGGTAATCTATGCCTGAAGTAGAAAATCCTTAGTATTTCAAAAAATTCCAAAATTTGTAAACAGTAAATTTATAAATATAACCATATCAATGACAATTCAGGGACAGAATTTTCGGCTCTCCCTTGATACCATTTGCGAGTAAAAGTCCAGTCGATTTGTGCAGATTTTTGACAAAATTTCTTAGAATGTGGTAAAAGCATGAAATTTGTCATAGTAGTAGTATATGTCATGGACAACATTTTAAGCTATGGGCCCACTCTAAAAGTGGAAATTGGCGGAAGAGGCGGTCAATTTTAAAATGGCGGACATTTGTACTCTATAAATTAAAAAAAATCATGAAAATTATATTAGAGAAGATATTGACATGAAACCTGGTAAATAGAATAACAGTGCTGATTCCAATTGCCTTGTTGAACAAAAATTTGGAAAAGTTACCCATATTGTGTGGCGGCCATCTTGAAAAATCTTGAAATTTTTAAGCTAAAATAGGTAAAGCTCTTAAGTCATAATTCGATAAAAATGAATATGCATTATATGTACATTGGTGAAAATATACAAATGTATGTGTATGAGCTATAAAAACAAAACTTAGAGCGAGACTCCCCCCCCCCCTTTCCCCTTTCCCCCAGTTTTTTTCTCCTGTTTCGTAGCGGTACAAATTACTTTATATTTTTATCTAGAAGTTCACACCCAACACTTGAAACTTTACTTGTTATAATCTAAATCATTGTCTCTAATGATCACAAGTAATCGATATAGTTAAAACGCGGACCACGAAAAGGATCCTAAAATGAACTATCACACTAAAAGCAATATTTATACTACCGCTTGTTCAACATAGAATAACAGGAGAATTTTATTTTACAAGTACAAATAAAGCAAAACAATATGTGTATACCTGTCAGTTATAATAGTTGGCTGATTGCATGATAATTCGTTTTGTTGATATTGTTCATAGCTGTCTCTGTCTATAATATTGTCCTCCACATTTACACAGAGAAGTACAACTTAATACTGTCTTTACACACTTGCATTTCCTTGGTAACCGTGTTCACTTTGACTAATGAGCTAAGCGCTTGTTGCAGAACATTTCCTATATAGTCATATGGTATATTCATCACTAATTACAAGGACTGTCATCGATCTGAGGACTTCAGATATTGACTTTTTGATAGCCATATTGAATGATGATCATTTTAAAAACATGAATATCCAATATATCATTATTCGCTATTTTTATCAATTCACTGATTGCATCTATACTTTTTTTATAATTTATATTAATATTCACAAAGTGGTCAGATAAGGCATGCGCATGTTTACGAAATAAAGATATCAGTATCAGAATTTCTGTTACTGCCTCGTTTGCCTAAGAAACTTTTTTAAACAGAAATTACGTATATATGATATAAGGCAACAGTAGTATACCGCTGTTCAAAACTCATAATTCCAGGGACAAAAAACAAAATCGGGGTAACAAACTAAAACTGAGGGAAACGCATTAAATATAAGAGGAGAACAACGACACAACATTAAAATGTAGCATACAAACACACACACAGAAACGGACAAAGCATTAGACAAAATCCTATGAGAATAACAAATATAACTTCAAAACCAAATACATGAATTTGGGATAGATAATTTCCGTGACACGTCTTATAGTAAACAAACGACACAACGGAAACACAACGTTAAAATGTAACACAAATATAATTTATGACCAAAAGTTGTTGTTGAAAAGGATCAAAATTGTAGAACACTGGAGCCAGATATAAAAAGAAGCTAATGGACGAATGGACTGACAGAAATGTGCGATACGGCAAGTGAGAAAATGTGAGGGTTTGCAAGGCCAGGCAGATATAAACAGAATAGACATATACATTTGATTTGGCAATCACTCATTTGATGCAAGCATACGAAGATGTTGGGGCTTGCATTGGTTTTCCTTTCGCTCAATTTGAAACAGTTGAATGAAGGCGATGGAATTGCAGAAGCACTCCAGAATCACAAGGCAAAATGGCACAAATCTTGTCAAACAAATTTTCAGATCTCAATATATTTCATCAATAAAAATGAAAACATTCTTCTGATGTTGAAGATATGTTGCCAATTGAAAGAAAACAATAAGCAACTAGACACTGTAAAGCTGTACTGGATCAACAAAAACATAGACCGTAGTGTATTTTTTCTGTGGTGATGTATCTGAAGAGCTCCATGATGCATCGACATTTTTATATAGGCATGACTGTGCACCTTTACTACAAGACAATGTTCGTTTAGCCAAATTAAGTGCTGTAGAAGTCAAAACACTAGTATCTTGCTTAATGGTAATAAAACTTGACAACCTAGCAAATAGGCAGGATAAAGATACACAAAGAAAGCCAGGAATCTTTTATCCTCGGAGTTGTGCTTTCCAAAATAATAAAATACATTGACGGCAAACAGTCTGGAAGAGATTCTGTACCAATCTCCAAGCTTGCAGGTCACGAAGAATTGTACAGTAAACGCCTTGGACAACTTGGAGGTATCATGGAAGGAAGAACTGATACAACGCATCTAACAAAATTGGAATGTAGCTGCCATAGTATCTGCAAGCATACAATCAAAGTAAATTAGTTCTCTTGATTTTCAACGAAGGTATTCGTGAAGCTCTGAAACAGACCTCAAACTAAAAGGGAGAAAATGAAGACATCGGCATAGCCATAGCATGCAAAATATATATGCTTGATACTAAGAATAGCTTTACAGGGACACTCAATAACAGCTGTTAATATGAATCAGTTCAACAGACATAAGTTTTTTTTTAGTAAAAATGATGATACAGGATGGGCAAACATCGAGACTGTCCAGTATTTTCGTTTATTGGCAGACAACACTTATTATTTCTCAGCTATAATAGTTCAATTGTTCAACTCGTCGTCGAAAGGATCCAACTGCAACTTATCAGTCCTGAGATAGAGAGTAACACTGTCTCAATGTTTGTGGAACTGATTCATTTTGAAAGCCTATATTGAATGTCCCAGTAAACCTTTTTTATAGTAGCAAGCCTTACTCTTCAAACTATTCTAGTTACTTTGAATATGATGAGGCCTTCACCATCACAACTTTAAGACTTTGCCTGTTTCAGAACTTCCCCAACCGATTCGTTGAAAATCAGGAGAAGTCGCAACCTTTCAAGTGTGCTTGCATATCATCTATGGCAGTTGGTATTAATTGTTTCAGAAGTGTTGTATTAATCATTCCTTTCCATGACAATTCAAATTTTCTAAGAAGTTTAATGTACAATTAACCGATATCAGCAACTTCAAATATTAAAACAATATCTGTTCCAGACTGTGAGCCGTCACTGTTTTCTATCATTTTGGCAAGCCCCATTTCATAGATAAAAGATCCCTGACTTTCCTTCTGTGTCTTTGAATTCTGTCCCTTGCCTTGTCGTGCAGTTTTAACAAACATTTAGCATGATATCTGCTCCTGAAATATTAATCTCCAGCACTGAGTCTGGCTAGAAGAACAATGGTTAGTAGTTAAAGTGACAGTGACGTACTTTATTGTCAATCATAATTGTCGATGCCTCATGATGAAAGTCATATACTTCATCACAAAAAAAGAAAAAAAACTCCCTGCAATCATTGTTCATGTTGATTCATCACTGTGTCTGGTTATTTTACTGGTATTATCAATCAGTGACTCAACTTAGGACTTTTTTCATTTTTCCTGACAAAATATATTTTGATCTGAATATTTGCTTTCTCCGGATTAGTACCTTTTGCCTTGCGATTATGGGGTGTTCCTCTCATTACATGGCCTTCATCAACTCGGAACAGTTGTATGACTACAAACAATGACTGATTACCAGCTCAAATATCTATGTCTGCTCTTTTTGTATTTGCTTGGCATTGTAAATCCTTACGTGTCCTCTCTTGGCGTTTCGGAATTCTTTCCAGTCTATTTGTTTATAAGGTTTTTCAGCTCTAGTAATTTCAATACCTACCTATTTTTCCTTTTCGACATAGAGTGGTCATAACTCATATTGTATATACGCATTTTTGTTTGTGGTAAAAAGAAACTAAGCCTAACATGCTAAACTGCAAGTAAAAGAATTTATGTATTTCTTTAGATACATTTATTTTGTCAGCATATGCATGTTATTTAAGCACTTGGTGAATATATTCTATATGAATAACAACAGTCATAAATAAATGATTAGCAAAATTAGTTGTAAATGCATAATAAAAACTTAGTATAAATTCAAATAAGTATTTAGGATAGCGAAAAATGATATGTTGGAAATTTTCGTTTTCAAAATGTCCACCATTCAAGATGGCCACTAAGACTTTATTTGTCCTCAGTTGATAGTCTTTTTCATTAGAATATACAAAAAGTTATCAAAATTGGTAAAGTAATATATTTTTCATATTTTTTTTAATAATTTTTATTAATTTTTTGGAGACGATTTCAAAATGGCCACTCAGAGCCGCCATTATGATTTTCTGAATTGAGTCCATAGCTATAAATGTTAGTTATGACCTCAACTAACACTCTGCAAAGTTTGGTGCTTTTACCACAATCTGAACAATTGTTTCACAAATCGACTGGACTATATGGTCTTGAGGGAAAGATGATAATCCGTCGGAAGTGGGGACGATAAATGGCTGACCCGTGTTAAGAGAGAGCCATATCTCTTGCACGTTAAAGACATCCTTGTATATTTCGAAAAAGAGCAGGTTAATGCCGCTATAAGGCAGCACTCGCACCCGCAAAGTGGAAGGGGATTAATATAAGTTGCAAAACTTGTTTCCCAATCCACTATAAAAAAAATATGTTTAAACTAAGAAGAAAAAACTCTTTAGTAATTGATATTTGCCATCACATTAGTATTGCTTTTTTATGTGGTCAAGTTTTTTTCACTGAGTCAAAGCAATAACCAGACATTTTGAATGATATATCATGTATATATCAATTTTGTTTACAAATTTTTATCCATTTATAAATTTCGTGTGAACTGTTCACTCAAAAACGATCAACGCATTATAAATCGCGCTCTTTTTTGTTTCTAATTAAAACGCTGGTCACTAGTATGCTAGCATTTCAATTCGAAATCAGCTATCATTCCTGTCCCTGGCATGTGATACAAATTGACATATATTGATACGAATATGTATGAATATTTAACAAGAACGTGTTTTCATATGATAGAAAAATAGAGGTTTAAACCAAATATTTTAGGACTTCAGTATTTTGAATTTATGTTTTGTTGATTTTTAACAAATATTTTTAACTTTTATCACATTATCACTGTGACTGCCTGAACAAAAGCACTGACACATCTTTTCAACAAGAGTTTCAACATGATCTTTTTGTTATATGCTTTTAAATTTAGTTTGTGCACTTTTATCAATAATCTTCATCTCTTAGTTTTAAAATGACAAACAACAAATGAGAAGAATGGAGATAAAATCGGTTTAAAGCTTCTTACAACAGTTTTTATCTTAGCCTTTTGGTAATGTTATTATTTACCGTATATGACAGGGACAATATAGGTCTAAGTCTTAGTATTGTATTGTTCAAATGACATACTCTGTAAGATTCGCTCAAATAGAAAAAAAATCAAATGAAAGAAATAAGAGAATATTCTGTTAAGTAAACTGTCATATACACTATAATTTATCTCTTCACAAATAATATATTAAAAAAATGCTCCTTTTAGAAATTAACGCATAAGGTCAAATGAATAAATCCTGAATATCATTCCTTCGTGTACATCTGCATATGGTTAAGCGAATGTAAAAGAAAGGTTTGAACTGCTGGAAACTTTGTTTTAATTACGGAATTGATAATAATTACCGAAATCATATCTGATGCAGTTGAGTTAGAACCATTGATGTTATTTCAATTTAAAAGAAATTAGGAAGCTAAATATTCCATCATGCAGTGTGATTAGAGTTTAAGAAGCGATTGACCTTAGATGAAAATTATTATCTGGTGATTTTGAATCATTCAAATGATATGTATTTTGTTTAACAAATACAAATTCAAAGAAAGCTGAAACTAAGATAGAAAATTCCTGATTCATAATATATTGTCATAAAAAATCATAAAAAATCAAAGGCCCCAAATCAAATCAGTAAAATTTCTACTAATTAACAAAGTCCTTATAATTAAATAAAGAAACATTCCTTTGCAGAAAAAAATTGTTTTAACGTTTATTAATCTCACATTGAAAATTATTTGCTAGCCCCTCTTTGTAATTAATGTAGGATAACTCTGGTTAATTTTCCTACCATTTTATTATTAGGGAGAGATATTATAAATCGATTTTCATAGATAGTCCTTTTAAAAAAGGTTCAAATGCTTTATGTAAGTTCCAATCATAATTTCTCAGAAATGTATGCATAAAAATTGACATAAAATTTAAATTTTACCGGTTCTATTCAACAGAATGTATTGATGTGTTTTCATATCAAACTACAATCTAGATTTCGTAATTCATTAGTTGAACATTTATTGAATTTTTCAACATGTCAAGGTAAAGAATCTCAAATTTTATAAAAAATAATTAAGCATTTATTTTCCTTTTGTGGTTTCAAGTCTCTTTAAACAAGGTAGATGCTGAACAAATATAATAAACAAATACAACAATAACAAATTGTCACATTACATCTTCAAAATACTCACAAAGCACCAAATTTGCAATTACTTTAATGAAAAATTCACACAATTATTTTTTAAATATACCCATAACACTCCGGTTTTGTACATTCCATGAGCAGAAGACTATACAATATAGTCAAATACGAACCTCATAACCCCATCAAAGTATCATACTTTTTTTATTTTTAAGAAAAACAACTGACAGAAAAAGACTCATTTTTGCGGAGGTATCTCCCCTTCCAATAGAAATTAAAAATTCGTATTTCGAGTTTTCCTCAAGTTATATTTTATGGGAATTTTTTCTTTGCATATTAAGAGTTTAATACATTGATTATAACTAGACATTTTCTGTTGCAGTTAGTTTAAGGTTAAAATTTCGTTTGGCTCGACTATAGGATGACGTGGTATGAGCGCCAATGAGACAACTCTCCATCCAAATAACAAATTATAAAAAGTAAATCATTATAGGTCAATGTACGACCTTCAACACGGAGCCTTGGCTCACACCGAACAACAAGCTATAAAGGGCCCCAAAAATTACTCATGTAAACTCATTCAAACGGGAAAACCATGTGCAACAGAATAAAATATTTAAAAAACGAGAAACACGTATAAGTTACAAAAATAAACGACAACTACTGTACATCAGATTTCTGACGTTGGACAGGTGCAAACATTTGCTAGACGCGCGTTTTATCTACATAAGACTCATATCTCCCGTCCCTTTGAACATCATCATATTTAGGACAAAAATACTGAAAACTTGAGAAGCTTGAACCACTAGGGATAAATCCAGCTGAAATTATAATTTAGAACGCCAGACGCGCGTTTCATCTACATAAGACTAATCAGTGACGCTTAAATCAAAATAGTTATAAAGCAAAACAAGTACAAAGTTGAAGATCATTGAGGATCCAAAATTCCAAAAATTTGTGCCAAATACGGTCAAGATAATCTATTGCTGGAACAAAAAATCCTTAGTTGTAAACAGGAAATTTATAAAAATGACCACATAATTGAAATTCATGTCAACACCGAAGTGCTGACTACTGGGTTGGTGATACCCACGGGGACGAAACGTCCACCAGCAGTGGCATCGACCCAGTGGTTTAAATAGTTATCAAAAGTACCAGAATTATGATTTAGTACGCCAGACGCGCGTTTCGTCTACATAATATTAATACCTGTATTTTGTATATGTATATGAAACTGATGATGATTCAATGTACCTACAGACATACCAACAGACCTCAATGAGATTTAAAAATTGACAGTACCACGCAAAATTGCCATGGTACGCCATGACTGTCTTCTGATGTTGATTGTTTAATATGTTCGGTGCTTTATGCATTATGTTCAGTAGTATGTATATTATGTTCAGTAGATATCATATTATGTTCAGTAGTTATTACATTATGTTCAGTAATTTTTACATTATATTCGGTGCTTTGGTTATTATGTTCAGTAGTTTCATTATTATATGCAGTGGTATTTTAATTATGTTCGGTACTTCTGACGTTATATTCAGTACATTTTTCATTATGTTCAGTACTTTCGACATTATGTTCAGTAGATTCAATATTATTTGCAGTACATTATGTAATACCTTCAGTAGTCCCGCTTTCTTTATATTCAGTACATTATTCATTATGTTCAGTAAAAGCATCTGTATTATATTCGGTTCGTTCAACTTTATGTTCAGTGGTTTTGTCATAATGATGATGTAGTAAAAGTCGGGAAGTCAATAACGGAAATTGTCGGAAAAAAACGAAGGTGGATATTTTTGACGGACGTTTTATTCATGAACACCTTTACGTGATTGAATTAAAATGGAAGAAATGGAAGCAGTTTTAAATCGGTGTGGTTTACGTTCCCAAGTTGGCAATTTTCACAAGAAAAAAATAACTCCTAACTCAATTTGTAAGTTGTCGCTACAAGATTTCGCATATTTAGGTATGACTGACAGGAGAAAAATAATGGAATTAAGAATAGCTTGTGTTCATTTCAGCAGCAATATTTTGAATGAGTAATAACACGTTTTTCATTCCCAAAGGAGCACTGGAATCCCTGCTTGAAATCGATTTAACTGTTTTAAAAACATTCCCTGTGGACTACCCCCCCCCCTTTTTTTTTGGTGCTCTCTATTTTCAACCCTCGAATTAAGCTTTCCAATATTATTAAAATTAAAACCTTGCTTTCTAACCAATCTGTTCATGCACCGGACCGGCAACTTTCTTTATTTAATACGAAAATCTAAAGTGCCGTTATACACATGCATGTTGTTTGGAGTATACGCCCGCAAAGAAAGAAATAGCCTAAGTCCGAAGGCACAAATAAGAAAAAGAAAGTTTTATGGCAAAGGGTGCCGGGTTAAATCTCTGTTTTAAAAATACATGTATACATGAAATATTTGCCACTGCCCCTTTTTGTTCTATGAATTCTTATCCTGAGTTTTCTATCTGTTACATGCCAAGAAATCCGAGCAAAAAATTCCGGTCGACCTCCTACGGCACTCATTAGTATTTAAAGATTTGATTTCATTCAACAAATTAATTTAGGACCTCCATGTACGTGTCATTTAGAACAATAACGTTACGCACGGACGTAATATGTATAATTGACAAATTTGACGCCATATACTAACTTTGACAAAAAATTTATCAAGAGCGGAGTGCCTTCTCGATCGACTTTCATCAAACAAATACCATAAGCTGAAGAAATGTTTCAAAATTTATCATGTATAAGGCAATAAGGATAGTTTTTATTTTCTGATCTGTGATTAGATGAAAACAAATGCAAATTTTTCCGATTTTATTTTGGATAGAATACATAGCAACCTTTAAATAAAATCTTGCTTCCGGAGGGACACATGAGAAGATAAATTTAGCCTGAACATTTTTTTGACAAATTGAACATAAAAATTTATGGTATTTATTTCATAAAAATCGGTCATATAATATTTCAACAATATTTCTTTTGATAATGATTTTAGTTGAAATGATTTTTTTTTTTTTTAGATTGAACTCAATTTTGTCCAATATCTGTGCGAGTTTTCAGACTATTTATCGATCTTTTTCGCACTGATGGTTTAATTTATATAGAGTGGACACAATTTCGCCGTTTTATGATTTTGAGGTGTGAATCTTCAAAGGATGGCTGAAATGGCAGAAATATGCCGATAAATGATATTTTTATAACAAATATGATTATTTTTTGAAAATGAGACCGAATTTCGGCACTTACCGCAAAGGACCGAAAAAAGGACTACGATTTTCAGCCAATTTCCTGAATGAAAAAAAAGATTTCAAAGAAGTATTTCTTACTAACTCTTTGACTGATTGCCCTAAATTCCCGTAATTGATCCTGTCATTGATATTGGATACCAGACAATCTACAAAGTACTTTCAATAATAGTGGTCTGTTCACTAAGCAATTTAAAAAATAAATTTAGAAAGCAAGCATGAAGTTATGACAGGAAGAGAGGACGGTTAATATGTAATGTTGAGAATTTTACATACAATGAAGCGTGAGCGGGAACACATTTACATGTATATGAGTAAATCCGCAAATCGTTAAGAATCGTTGTTTTTTTTTTGCTATTTTGAAATTTAAGGTATTCTGTAGATTAACATGGAAAACCGGCATTAATAAACGGTACATTTTGACCACAATAAACGCAAATTGTATTTTCAATGCAAAAGATCATTCTACTTCAATCATTTATACAATGTTATTATTTATATTTCCAGTGTCCTACACTAATAAGACAAAGCAAAGTAAGAAATATTCAATGCTGAAAAAAGTGCAATGCATAACATGCGTTTGGAATAAAGCCAAAGTCTTACAATCGTTTGAATTGAAATCATTTTTCTTCGAATATGAATTAAAGTTAGTTTTGGTATAAACGACCTTTTCTTTTCAGAAGAAATCCGATATTTGCGAGCATTCACCTTTGTATAAATGATTCGGAAGAATAACCACTGATTATGTTTCATACTATTCTATTTTAATGAGCGTCACTGATACACAGTTATTTAAAAGTAATTTTAGACTTTGAAAATTCAATTGAAAATAAGTTAAGTGTAATAAAAATTCTTTTGGCTAACACATATAGTATTTTAAAATCAATTGTTGTGCGATCCCCTTTAATTTCCTGCTAATTATTTTGTAATGTCCCATTTTTGAGCATAACGTTTTCTGGTCTGTGCGTCCGTTCAGTCGTCCGTTTGTTCGTCTGTCCCGCTTCAGGTTAAAGTTTTTAGTCAAGGTAGTTTTTGATTCAGTTGAAGTACAATCAACTTGAAACTTAGAACACATGTTTCCTATGATATGATCTTTCTAATTTTAATGACAAATTAGAGGTTTTATCCCATCTTCACGCTACACTGAACATAGAAAATGATAGAGCGGATGATCCGTGTACTGTGGACACATTCTTGTTAATTAAATATTACAACAATCATTTCAATCAAGGACAAGAAACAGAGAATATATTTGAATTAACCATGATATTTGAAAATTATTTATAAATGCACACATGACTTGCGTTGCATCCGAGCTTGTAGTGTCATTTTCTACAACGAAATATTCATGAAGACATAATTTAACGTACATGTATGTACTGTATTATATGACAAAACACTATTGCCCTTATAACCAATGCTGGTATGATTTACTAAATAAACCGTTGCATTTTGGTCCAAATCATACATTTATAATTTGATTTGTTAATCATTGCTTAGCATGCTTATCATCGATACACTTAGAGAAACATTCAATATTGAATGATTACCAGCATGAATATAAGAAAGAGTGGTCTTGTGAGTCCCAGATTATACCCACATATATGACCTTGCGAGGAACGTCGACATTAACAGACTTATAAACCCTATCCAACTAAATTTCTCCAAGGCCTTAGACAAGAAACCAGACGATTTTTCATTCCCTATAATTGTTAATTTTTCTTTTCTTAGAAGGCGATTTTCCTTTGGCTCCATCATACGTTGTTTATATATCCCAACTAGTTCGTTGTGCCTGTGATGAGAAAAGTTGGTTGTACCTGTAGAAAACTTATTAAAAACGGGTTTCACATGCTAAATGTTACAGTAATATTGTACGCAAAGCGCAGAAATCACTATGTGATCCGTGTAAACTCTTCTAACCTTTAAATAAAATGAAGTCGATGTTTATTTAGCTATATCACAAGTTTTAATGAACTATAAAAAAGAAGATGTGGTATGATTGCCAATGAGACAACTATCCACAAAAGACCAAAATGACACAGAAATTAACAACTATAGGTCAACGTACGGCCTTCAACAATGAGCAAAGACCATACCGCATAGTCAGCTATAAAAGGCCTCGATAAGACAATGTAAAACAATTCAAACGAGAAAACTAACGGCCTTATTTGTGTAAAAAAAATGAACGAAAATCAAATATGTAACACATAAACAAACGACAACCCCTGAATTACAGGCTCCTGACTTGGGACAGGCCCATACATAAATACTGTGGAGGGACTTAATATCTTCAGAAAATGTCTGTACCAAGTATCAGTGTCAATGTGCAGTTCAAGGCGCATTTACCCTATTTATAAGATGCTAGCAGTTTCATAAGTATACCAGGGACTTTGATTCATTCAGAAAGAAAGGAGAGAAAACAACAGTATCAAACAAACTGTCAACTTTTACTTAATCATACATGTACTTTTCTTTAAAAAAAAATATTGACGGGCTAAGTGTACTGACATTCAAAATAAAAAAAATGTACACTAAAGCCAGACTATTCAGTTGAAAGTATAATCTAAATATCAATAAGGTAGTCTTATCTATATGCATCAAATTGTTTCCTATTTCGTACGTATTTTTAAACGGAGCTTATAGGATCAACAGTATATTTTCCATATAATTATGTGTTGAATACGTAAAATAATTTGTGAGGAGTGTTAACAGATTTTATTTTGATTTATATATATTAGCCTTAATCTATTGTTGATTATTTATATTTCCAACCGATCATAATTTTCTATATAAAAGGCACACTTCACGAACAAGTCAAAAATCATAATTTTAGGGGGACAATCTTGAAAGGAGTAATTCAAAGAACCATCTGATTATTAGATGGAAATTGCCAATTGAGACAGCCATCTTCTAAAGTTCAAATTAAGTGGTCGTATTTGTTGATTGTCTATTAATTGCCATCTATCTTAAAGTTATGCACGCTTACATTTGTTGGTAACTCGAATAATTCTGCGCCCTCTAGCGGCCTATAGCCTATCGAGGTAATCGGTTATAGCAATCGGAGATTAGGCGGAGATCAGAAGAATATACAAATGTAACGACTGACATTATTCGGGTTAATTTGTTGGCCGAAAATTGATTTCCACTTTTGACCACAACTGTTTCCTGCACTGTGTTTGTTTTGGCCAGGCCAGGGTATATTTTTCTAAATCTTTTTGCCCCCCCCCCCCCCCCTTTCCAAAAAAAAATACAAGTCTATTGAGGAAATAAAATTACTTTTGATTTGACTGTTCATTTAACTATTTATTTTTAGTTGATTAAATATTGGAAATGCCCTCCTGTGTTGACAATAAGTCAATAATAAAACATTACATTTTTTTATAAGAGTAAACGCGCCAGTTGTCTCCCATTCCATGAAATTAAATGTTTAATGTATTCTCCCTTTGCAAAGAAGAATTATTTAAATATTAGTTCGTTATTCAAAATAATCGAAATACTAAATACCAATAAAAACTTATTAATTAACTGTAAATCTAATTAAAAAGAAATACTTAACAAATTTTGCTTTGTTATAAAAATATCACAGACGATGTTTGTTCCCTGGTTAAGGGTAATTTGATAGGTAAATTTCCGGGTTAAAGGTAATTCCTGGATAAGTATATGACACACGTCTTCTTTGGTGCCGGGCTGCCATACTTTTTGCGATGTTTGTTTACATTTTGGGCAACACAAATGCCTTTCATTTTCACGGAATTACACAAACCGTCAAATGAGGAAACGTTACAAAGTACTTCACAACGTTGTCGACTTATTCCGTAAAAAGTATCAACATCAATTTGCCTGGTTCGCCCTATGCATTAGAAAGCCAGATCAAGCAAAAATTTTGGGATCATTTCAAATTTCTTACTCAACCCAGTAATTCTATTTGCAATTGCAATAACAAGTGGCAATACAAAATAAAATATTGTATGACGGCAGATCATAAAATTACGACGTTACTTTAGCGGACAGAGTGGCATTGGTTTTCGCAACCTGTGTATGTTAAGTCATTTGTGATATGCAGAAATTACAACGTTTAGCACACAACTAATTGATGTTCGGATAAACAAAGCCAATTTGGGACATAATGTATTTTTTAATATATGTTAAATAAACGAATTCGAATAAATTAGTACCACAACGAACATTGTTAGCAACTCAATATTTCTAAAATGTGCATTTCTCAGTGTCGTCTTTTGCAAAGTGATTAAGTTGTACATCTTTTAGAGAATGTTCAACCAGTATGATACTAAGAATAAACAGATCTTGAATACAGTTTATCCATATTTATGTTTACATCATTGGATACGATATAGCTTGTAATGGGATTGAAATAATATTTGTTATGTCTTTAAGTGATATAACACCTAGTTATTATGAATAGATGTTAATAGTTTATGTGTACCTTCTATTCATGGAAGCGTATTAGGGCCACACATTTTTTTTCTTTCAAATCTCTGCGTTTTAACGCAAACATTAAATTGCGAAATACCGCAAACCTTTGCGTTATAACGCAAACATTGCGAAGTAACGCAAACATTTGCGAAATATCGTAAACATTTGCGTTACTTAATGAGACCTTTGCGAAATAATGCAAACATATGCGTAATAAAGCAGACATCTGTTTTATCATTTACGCAAAGGTTTGCGTTATATCGCAAAGATAGGACAATTTTTTTTTTAAATGTGTGGCGCTAATACGCTTCCGTATTTATTTGATTAATATTGGACAGCTGTTGATTATTGGATATAGATTCGATGATAAATGGATTTAGCATCATCTGAATGTTGTTGGATTTTGCATCGTCTAAAAAACGAAATGGTACCACTATATCAACATACCTGATATAGTTTTTGTAAATATACAAATTTCCCATTCTTTTCCTTTAGAAAGGAATAAACTATTCTTGATTAAAAGAAGAAATTAAGTAATAAGTTCACGAAGGGTGAAAATGGCCTTTCGGTTTTGAGTTTGAAGTTTTTTTCTAATAACAAAAAAAAACACGAAATTAACATAGAAACAGATTTGATATCACTTCAAATAAAATACGTCTTCTTTATAACGTATCCCGTCATATATTTCGATGATGTGACTCTTTAATTATGCATTACTTATGTTGAAACATCAGAGTTGGTCCAACTCTTCACAATTCATAACCTTGTCTGGCATTAATAACTTTGATTGCAACCCTTTAACTTGGTTGATTTGGTAACTAGACATTTAATAGCAACAACTTCACATTGTCAATACAAATCATTTTAGATTTTATAATTACGGACAAGGTTTTTAATTCGCTTGTACTTATAATAATAATATCACAAAAAGACCTTTGTAGTTTTGTGAAGTAATTAAATGATTTTTTAACCAACCCATAGAAATTGCACTCAACGACATGTAAATATTCTGTAAAAAACATTTTAAATGCTAACATTTATTTTAAAGAATAGTTTGGAGAGAATTTCTGACTCGTAAAAAGAAATAAAAAAAAATCAGATGTTTATATAATAGTTAGTGATAACAAGTTAAAATCGTATGATATAAAATCGATGAAATTCAACACTTAAAAACTTAACTTTGCATTTGTTCGGATATGTGCAAATCAAATATTGATAAATGATTTATACGATAAGATGTAATTGAATATTAATATTAACATACCGCATAGTCAGCTATAAAAGGCCAAGATAAGACAATGCAACACAATTCAAACGAGAAAACTAACGGCCTTATTTATATAAAAAAATGAACTAGCATTGCTGTTACTAGCCACTTTTCCCTGCATTTCATATTTTCCCTTCATGTTCATATTTCGGAGATAAGAGTACCAACATATGATATAAAATTTCAGACTAAATTTTTGAGATTGATATGGAAAATGGTAAAATTAAAAAAAAGAATAGCATTGTTTAGTCGCTATTTCGTTTAACTGTGTATTGCAAACACAGTTTGAGGTAAATGATAATATATCATTTTTGCTCGAATGCCCGTTTAGAACGTACAAATATTCAAAAAATATATGATGTGGGCAACTTGAAAAGAATATGATTATTAGAAAAAAACTTAGAGATCGGAGATACTATCCTGATAGAAAGTATAGGATATGTGATATCTTTCAAAGACACAAAATCAGCATGTGCAAAGCAAAACAAAAATGTAAAGGAGTAAGATTTTAGTTTGCATCATTTCAAAGTCAGAGTGAGGCCTTGCACACAGAGCAAAAAACTAAAACAAAAAGGAGCATATACATATTTTATCTTTTTACATATTTCCGGGATAAGGGTACCGACATATCAAATGAACTTGTAATAGATTTTTTTCAGGCAAATATCTATTAAAGTACAACCTATATGAATATATACATACAAGTATGTTATTTTGAAGAGAGGTGAAGACATCCGAAAGCATCACAGTTACAGCACGCTTGTCGCTGCATCACAAGTTTTCCATTCTGATAAGGAAAAAAACCAATTAGCAGTGTCAATGTGCAGTTAAAGGCGCATTTACTTTATTTATAAGATGCTAGCAGTTTCATAAGTATACCAGGGACTTTAATTCATTCAGAAAGAAAGGAGAGAAAACAACAGTATCAAAGAAACTGTCAACTTTTACTTAATCATACATGTACTTTTCTTTAAAAATAAAATATTGACGGGCTAAGTGTACTGACATTCAAAATAAAAAAATGTACACTAAAGCCAGACTATTCAGTTGAAAGTATAATCTAAATATTAACAAGGTAGTCTTATCTATATGCATCAAATTGTTTCCTATTGCGTACGTATTTTTAAACGGAGCTTATAGGATCAACAGATAGTATATTTTCCATATAATTGTGTGTTGAATACGTAAAATAATTTGTGAGGAGTGTTAACAGATTTTATTTTGATTTATATATATTAGCCTTAATCTATTATCATAATTTTAGGGGGACAATCTTGTAAGGAGTAATTCAAAGAACCATCTGATTATTAGTCGGAAATTACCAATTGAGACAGCCATCTTCTAAAGTTCAAATTAAGTGGTCGTATTTGCAGGTTGGCAATTCATTGCCATCTATCTTAAAGTTATGCACGCTTACATTTGTTGGTAACTCGAATAATTCTGCGCCCTCTAGCGGCCTATAGCCTATCGAGGTTAATGTAGCAATCGGAGATTAGACGGAGATCAGCAGAATATACAAATGAAACGACTGACATTATTCGGGTAAATTTGTTGGCCGAAAAATGATTTCTACTTTTGACCACAACTGTTTCCTGCACTGTGTTTGTTTTGGCCAGGCCAGGGTATATTTTTCTAAATCATTTTGCACCTCCCCCCCCCAAAGCTACAAGTCTATTGAGGAAATAAAATTACTTTTGATTTGATTGTTCATTTAACTATTTATTTTTAGTTGATTAAATATTGGAAATGCCCTCCTGTGTTGACAATAAGTCAATAATAAAACATTACATTTTATGGGTAAGAGTAAACGCGTTTCCGTTTAAGAGTAATAGGTTTCAGTTGTCTCCCATTCCATGAAATTAAATGTTTAATGTATTCTCCCTTTGCAAAGAAGAATTATTTAAATATTAGTTCGTTATTCAAAATAATCGAAATACTATATACCAATAAAAACTTACTAATTAACTGTAAATCTAATCAAAAAGAAATACTTAACAAATTTTGCTTTGTTGAAAAAATATCACAGAATATGTTTGTTCCCTGGTTAAGGGTAATTTGATAAAGGTCAATTTCAGGGTTAAGGGTAATTCCTGGATAAGTGTATGACAAACGGTCCGCAGCTTTTTAGAAAGCTCAAACTTGGTTTACACTAGTTTCTATAGTCCAATTACTAAATACCGATTTGATTCTGTTATTACACAATCGTAGACTGGTTTCATACCGGACAAAATTGACTTTCGCCATTGAAAGCATGATGAATTGAAAAAATATTTCTTTGTCAAAAGTATTAAGCTTAACAACAAATTAATTTTATCTTATTAAAAGATTTGAAAATCATAAAGATTACGTACAAGTAAATTTGCTCTTTCTCAATCTGGCAGCTCTCCATTGTAAATAAAAATTAATGTTCCTCAAAAGGGAGACAACTAATAGTTATCAAAGGTACCAACATTATAATTTAAGGTTTGTAAACAGGAAATTTATAAAAATGACCACATTACTGGTATTCATGTCAACACCGAGGTGTTGACTACTGGGCTGGTGATATCCAGCTGTGGCATCGACCTAGTGGTGTAAATAGTTATCAAAGGTACCAGGATTATAATTTAGTACGCCAGACGCGCGTTTCGTCTACATAAGACTCATCAGTGACGCTCATATCAAAATATTTATAAAACCAAAGAAGTACAAAGTTGAAGAGCATTGAGGATTCAAAGTTCCAAAAATTTGTGCCAAATACGGCTAAGGTCATCTATGCCTGGGATAAGAAAATCCTTAGTTTTTCGAAAATTCAAAGGTTTGTAAACAGGAAATTTCTAAAAATGACCACATTATTGATATTCATGTCAACACCGAAGTGTTGACTACTGGGCTGGTGATGCCCTCTTAAAGAGAGATCTCTAATAACAGGTTTAATTACGGGAATTGGCAAATAGCCTATTGCAGCATGTGGGAGTTGCCATGGTCTTATTTTCGATCATGAAAATTTTCGGAATAACGAAATAACGCACTTCTGATACAATCAATCACCTAAAAAAGTGCAAATGATCTTGACTGTATTCTGTTTTTTTTTTACTTTTAAATGTATACAATGTATTTCATCTACAGTTTCTTGCTCATTTTTACTAAAGGTTCGATAGTCCGACGTTTACATGTGCCAAATGCAAAGACAGGTCTAATGTAAATCTACGTCATGCAATCAATTCAGATAGTGGTGTTCCATGTCAATTCGAACTCTGTGTTTTTGTTTACAGCCATCACTTCACCTTTTGCGGTATAAACATTAAAGGGGTGTTGAAGTATAAGCGTGCTGTTAATTTAGTTAGAGTGTAGAGAAATAATCAGAAATGAGAATTGTAATGTAACGTTTCTATTTTCCTCTAGATATGTCACACATATATAACAGCAGGCGATTAGAGTTTCGCGTGAGTCCAAAATTAGGCTTGTGATCAACATTGTATATAGCATTGCTGAAATAATGCTTAGTTGATAATGTTTCACAAGAACATGTTAATACTGGTTAAGTATACGAAACTAATAAAACTATCGTTGCATTCAAATGATGTTATTCAAAATAGAAACGCCTTTACATGAAATTATATTTTAAACGTACCCTATTCCAATTAAAATAAAAAAGATCGCATATACATTTGCGATAATCCTTTCGGATTTCATAATTTTTTCGTTTACATGAGATCGACATTGAAGTTCGTTGAAAGTTGTTTGTGTTATGTGTCATGTATCTCTCATTAATATAACTTTCTGCAAATACATACCGTCGCTGTTATGCAAAAACCTCGTATCTCAATTTTTTGCGGAAATCTTTTTATCGATTATTTAAGATTAGATAGGTATGATCCACTGTATGCGAAAATATCTGATCTTCTAACCAATCATTAACTCGAATTCTGACACGAGACGAAAAAGTGTAGTCGGATCGGTGAGACATTTTGTTGTGCGAAAATATCGTATCTCAAACGAAAACACATGGCACGGCAGATTATATTATAACAGGTACAGTTTTATCAATTTCAGGTTTTCAAAGCTAATATAGCTTAAAAATAATGAAAAGCTTTGAAAAAACAATATAGGTGCAGAAATATTTGCTCGTCTTGGTAATTGATTGGTTAGAAGATCAGATATTTTGGCATACAGTTGAACATACATATTTAATTCTAAATAATCGATTAAAAGATTTCAGTTTTTAATGCCTGGTGAAAAATTATCAAAACCTTAGATACGTGGTTTCTGCATAACAGCGACGATACAGGGTATATAACTCATACAAACTTCATCAAGATAAAAAGACTGACATTTAAAAAAAAAATGAAAACGATTTACCTTAGACTACTCTATCCTTTCCCATCGTAGTAATCAATTGAAGTTTTAAATTCTAAAGCTACATGATCTAGTTATGAAACATTCTCAGAATTGAATAAATAGAAGATAACTCTTTTTTCTATTCAGTTTAATCACCTAAGCGTTATATATTGTCGTAAATACTCTAGTTTAGTTTAAGGATGTTTGCTTGTTATGTTTTGGAATTTTTGTCAGATTTTCGAAGTCCTCTGGGTTTATTCATTTGAACGCCGTAAAAAAATTTGCCAATGAATCCCCATTTTTCTTCTTTTAAATCTTGAACATGTATAATTATAAGCCATTAGTAAAAGTCTTATAAAATCTTATTTATTTTTTAATAGTTTTTGAGAACTTTAAATGGTCAATGATAAAGCTATGAAAAAACAAGAGAGAACATTTTTACCATCAAAATTCCAATGGCTAATATCTCGAAAACAAGCACATTGACCCCTATATTTTTTTTTTGCTTTTTTGATTCCTCAATTAATCCCCTATCAATATATACTTGTTTTATGGAAAGTTATTTATTTTGAAACTGAGCAGCAAACATCCTTAAACAGTATTTTATTCAAATAAAATTAATCTCGTTTGTTATATGATCATCTATATTTTATTTCAGGTTACTTCAAAAATAATGGGGTAGAATTAAAAAAAAAGGTGGATTTGATTTTAAATTTAAAAAGCAGACTGTCCTTGTTGATTTATGTTGGTCATTGTCAGTTTGCTTAGTTTCTTCTGTAACCTATCCTAACATCGGACTTGGACTACTTTTAAACTGAGCCTGTACTTGGTGCTGTGTGTTTGTTTATTCCACATTGTTAGTTCATGCAAGTTTAGAATAAATTAACGTAAGTTGCCTTCGTCCATTCCTGCATGGATTAAGCTTAGTTCTCAACTTACATAATATGAAAAGGTTCAGTCATGCTATCAACAATGATCAAGTGTTTGTAATTCATTTTATAAGGTCAGTTAAAATGCACGATATGCCTTTAAATCCTGAATTTTAGATTGAATATGAAAAAAAATCATGATTGCAACATCAATTAAAAAATCAAAATAACATCATTAAGTAAAGTGGTAAGAGGTAGATGTTGATTTCCAGTTTAATCTTACACCTTGTTTAATAAAGGTTACTATGAAACACGTGTATTGTTTACTGTAAGCACGTGTGTTCAAATCAAAACATGTTAATGTTTGATTTAATTTTACAAACAGTAGGTTATTATCGGTTTAGATAATATAAATCATGATAACGTCATGCTATAATTTAAGAGCTAAACTATAGTATTAAAGTGTAGAATTATCTTTGAGGTTTGCCTATCTGACAGTACAGTATCGTTTTCCACTCATCCAACCTTTAACCTATGCATTTCTATTTCTAACATATTATCACTGGAAATTCTAAATTCTTAAATACATTGAAATACTATTTAATAATTATAATTCAATGACGCACATAGTTCACCATTTAAAAGACGTATACAATACAACATGACATTATTTTCGTTCTTTTTTGAAATTCTTTTCAAATGATTTAAATATAAGGCCAACAGATGAATGAATATCTGGTTACTTCTGGGAAGAAAAGTTTACACCAAAATTATTTGAATTCATTTCGTAGAAAAAAATTAATTCATAAGAACATAAAATATTGGCTATTTTGCAAATATTGTATTGAGCTATTTTGAAAAATATTTAGCGGTGTTTGTCATAATTTTGAAGGTGAATTTTTAAAAAGTCAATTTTGTCTGATTATTGAATAGAAATAAGTATGTTCTATACAATTTGTTGAAATATATTTAAAATCGCCGTATGCTCCTGATACATTATCAGATGTTATGCCTCGTTGGATTTGTATGCATAAGACATATAATTTGACATTAACTTTTGACCATTTCATATGTGTGCAGCGTGCTTCTGTAATAAAACAGTATCATATAAAAAAAAAAGTTAAACTGATTGACTACCAGGAAGACCGATTTCGGCCGCGGTTTAAGCCAATAAGATGTCATCCTTATATAAGAAGTCAAACTGAGCTGGGAAATGAATAACTTGTTTTTGGAGTATCACGCAAATTTATAATCTAATATTGACCTAAAGAAGTCCACATTTGGTATATTACTGTATATAAATTGCATAATGTACTTTTATTATTCCTTCTAAACTTGTCATTCTGTTTTGTTTCCGTATGCATCGGTTTTCCCTAATATGCAACTACAAATGATTATCCTGTTGTGTACTTTCAAAAGATTGTCGGTTGAATTTTTTTTATAAACCATATAACAAGGTCACGGCCGACACTCGGCTAACCGAGAGATTGGTCGGTTAATCTATATTGAGTATGCGGCTATATGGGAGATTGGTCTGTTAATCGGGTTGGCTATACGTCTGTTAAGAGTAAAACGCACAATTTAATGTTAAACTCTATCAAATAAACAGATTTTTGGCATATTATAAGAATCAAATCAAAAAAAGAAAAGTGTCTGACAAAATGATATCTATCATAGAACATTTTCCACCTTTAAAAACATTTCATAGCCTACGCAGTTTTTAGTAAATGTAAAAGGCGTCGCGCAAGTATGTGGTATTTATGACTACACGCATAGCAATTTTTTTTAATAAAAGTCGAAACAAACAATTTTAGATATCATTTAATAGACACAAAATACTACTTTGGTTCTTGCATATAAATTGACATTAGTAAATATTTCATAATTGTAATATAACGTGAGTAATACCACGTTTTAGTGAAAATTATGGGTTATAAAGTCTGTTAATGGGTTGGACAATTGAAATTGTGTCAGTTAAGAGTTATTTAGCCACGAAAATAGTTTGCTACCTTTATATTTTCCCATTGAAAAAGTTAAGAATGAGAGATTCTTGAGTAAAAAAAATGATAACACGGTGCAGCACTATCCTTCCAGTAAACGCATTTTTGTTTTGACTTTCTTTGCATTTTATTGAAGAGTGTGTCACTTCAATATAGCGTGATCTGGGTTGGCCGCTGGAATATGCATGAATTTATTATTAACGATTTCAATCAGCCTTAATGTTTGTGTCTGCAAAAAGTAGCATGTTCTCAAATCCGACTGAACGTGTCTTTCTAATACAACACAGGGTACATATAACGTGTTGTCGTTCTCATATGCACATGATATTTGTCACTGGACGTTTAACCTAAATTCGTCAGCATCATCCAATTGGTTCTTTTCTTCTATTACTTAATCATCTGTTGTTTATAAATCATTCTAAAGAAGTAAGTGGAAAGGAGCGAATGCAGCTACATTTGGTTGTATTAAGTTTAAATTCATGTTATTCCGTTTAGTTTCTTTTCTACATATGTGCAGTGGAGAACTGCAGTTGTCCACATGTAAACTTTAAGTATTTGTTACCAATATGAGTACATCGCAATCCGTTACTGTTTCAACACCCAGGGTGGTTTCATGTCTTTATTCTTAAACAATTATTGTTTTTTTCTCTCTTTTTTAGCAATGCATCACTCTCTACTATCCGTATCTTTTATTTATATTCTGTATCTCCATCCAGATTCTCGTGTATACCATGAGGGTCCGAATTGGGGTGTTGATTATTTCTGTATTCTTTAAATTGTTATGTTACTTTTCTATACATTTTATTTATCTTACTAATTATTCTTTCTCTATTCTTTATATTTAGGCATCCCAATATATTTTACTTACTGATGTTTAGTTACATTACGACGTTAATCTCTGATTTATATACTGGTCACCAATGTAGATGACAAATTGGTGTCATTCATGACAATAAAACAGAATCCCCAGAATATATGCGACCATTCTCGGATAAAATTAATTTAACTTTAGACTAATTTAACACCTTTTGAAACCACTTTTATCAATTTTCAATATCCATTGCCTAAATTGTTAATTGTTCATGTGTTTTGTTTCCGTATATTTTATATTCCATTGCTCATGTTTTGTTTCCGTATATATTTTATGTTCCATTGCTCAAGTGTTGTTTCCGTATATTTTAGCCGCTCGTCTTGAGCCTACCAAATTAACACACTTTATAGTAATAAAATTATACTTTTATTGTCATTCATAACTCTTAACAGACCAATTAACAGACCGGGTTTTATACATCCGACCCATTAACAGACCAGGTTTTAAAAAAAGATTGATTTATGTCACCAAAATACGGATTTTCGTGTAGATTTTTCACACAATGATATCAATTCGGTTAACACACATAATGCCTTTTTCGATGTTCAAAATATTGCATGCAAGTAAATTCAACACAAGTGTCATTTTGTGTACATTTTGTGTGTTTAAAATGTGTATAAATTTATTGATGAGTAACACGCCTTTTCATTTTATAGATCGTACATAGAAGCTAGAAAAATAATAACTACACCACTGGATTCAGTACATTGAATAGTTTTGTTAGACATAAATATTTTTTATGATAAACATATATTTAAAAGGTTATACAATGAAACATGCTGAGTTTTCAATGATTTTCTCGATAACACCTGATTAACAGACTTTAGCCAACCCGATTAACAGACCAACCGCCGATATAGCCGCATACTCAATATAGATTAACCGACCAATCTCTCGGTTAGCCGAGTGTCGGCCGTGAAGGTACAATATGACTACGCAAAATATTTAATTGTTTGCCATATTTGTTTCTCGAAAAACCTCATTTAGTTTGACAGAGATTGTCATGTTGCGCGTCAGGTATTTTCACACTGAATACATTGTGCTGATAATCATATATTACAGATGCAAAGTTTTTAATAGATACGACAAGCTAGATTGCAAACAGTATTAACGTATATAAATCGAACTACAAAGTAAATTCAAAAAAGAAAAATTCATCAAAACTGACAAAATCAAACGCTTGCAATTAGCAGAACATGTGAAAAACAACTATCATACCCCTGACTTGGTACAGACATTTTCTGAAGAAATTAAGTCCCGTCACAGTATTTATGTATGGGCCTGTCCCAAGTCAGGAGCCTGTAATTCAGTGGTTGTCGTTTGTTTATGTGTTACATATTTGATTTTCGTTCATTTTTTTTACACAAATAAGGCCCTTAGTTTTCTCGTTTGAATTGTTTTACATTGTCTTATCGAGGCCTTTTATAGCTGACTATGCGGTATGGGCTTTGCTCATTGTTGAAGGCCGTACGGTGACCTATAGTTGTTAATTTCTGTGTCATTTTGGTCTTTTGTGGATAGTTGTCTCATTGGCAATCATACCACATCTTCTTTTTTATAGTTCATTAAAACTTGTGATATAGCTAAATAAACATCGACTTCATTTTATTTAAAGGTTAGAAGAGTTTACACGGATCACATAGTGATTTCTGGCTTTGCGTACAATATTACTGTAACATTTAGCATGTGAAACCCGTTTTTAATAAGTTTTCTACAGGTACAACCAACTTTTCTCATCACAGGCACAACGAACTAGTTGGGATATATAAACAACGTATGATGGAGCCAAAGGAAAATCGCCTTCTAAGAAAAGAAAAATTAACAATTATAGGGAATGAAAAATCGTCTGGTTTCTTGTCTAAGGCCTTGGAGAAATTTAGTTGGATAGGGTTTATAAGTCTGTTAATGTCAACGTTCCTCGCAAGGTCATATATGTGGGTATAAGCTGGGACTCACAAGACCAATCTTTCTTATATTCATGCTGGTAATCATTCAATATTGAATTTTTCTCTAAGTGTATCGATGATAAGCATGCTAAGCAATGATTAACAAATCAAATTATAAATGTATGATTTGGACCAAAATGCAACGGTTTATTTAGTAAATCATACTATAGTGTGTGATAACATTGTGTGAGGGAATTCGACGTTTGATGTACCACTGTTCACTCCAGTGCAATTTATGACAATACCACTGCATCAATCAGAATTATTTTTTTTGCAGTGTTTTAAGAAATGATTTTGCTTTGTTGTCGCGTATTATTTGTGAAACATTCAATGTTTTAAAAAGGCGAATTTTCTTTATAAAGTCAGTGATTATGTTGACTTTTGAAGGCCAAACTTTCTACAGCCTTAAATACGCTAATGAAAGATCCAAAAACTATACCAATACATAACGACATGATTATGAAATTATAACAAATCTATTGGTTAACAAATTTTTACTCGTTATTGCAAAATAATGAACTTAATATATCTGACATTTTCTCCCTACCCAGTTTACCCCTATACATTTTTATGATGTGGACTGGTCATTGTTATTGAATCGTAGGCAATTTGATTGGATTAAGTTGTTATTAGTTTACCTTCAAACCTGTTTATGTTTTTCATACATGACTATTGATTAATCAGAACGTGCATGAATGTGACCGGTAACTGAAATGACCTTAAAACTGGACACTGGACGAGTCAATATTATGTTTTATCAATGAAAGTTAAGGTATGAAAGGTAAGAATTGCCACTTATTCGATTTTCACAAAATTTTCGGAATATACAGTTGAAAAGGTTATTTTTTAAAAGCCTATTGTGAAGAGTAAAGAGAAAGTTTACAAATAATACGTTTTGTTCCATTAAACAAGTCATTTTCGTAAGAGAAATACCGAAATATATTTTACGCACGACTACGGCAGGTAAAATTATTATTTATCATAATAAAAAAAAGCATTTTTCAGTCTCATTGGAATATGTTGATTACAATTAATCCCAAACTTAAGAAGTAAGTAACTCAAGTCAAAATATGTCCGATCTGCCTATTTCTGCACATCAAAAGTCAATACGATCGTTTTAAAGTCAATTTCGTCTACCTCACAAAATCTTGTTAGGCACTATAGCATTGGTTATAAGGGCAACAGTGTGTTGTCATATAATACAGTACATACATGTACGTTAAATTATGTCTTCGTGAATATTTCGTTGTAGAAAATGACATTACAAGCTCGGATGCAACGCAAGTCATGTGTGCATTTATAAATAATTTTCAAATATGATGGTTAATTCAAATATATTCTCTGTTTCTTGTCCTTGATTGAAATGATTGTTGTAATATTTAATTAACAAGAATGTGTCCACAGTACACGGATCATCCGCTCTATCATTTTCGATGTTCAGTGTAGCGTGAAGATGGGGTAAAACCTCTAATTTGTCATTAAAATTAGAAAGATCATATCATAGGAAACATGTGTTCTAAGTTTCAAGTTGATTGTACTTCAACTTAATCAAAAACTACCTTGACCAAAAACTTTAACCTGAAGCGGAACAGACTGACGAACGGACGACTGAACGGACACACAGACCAGAAAACGTTATGCCCAGTAGTGGGACATACAAAATAATTAGAAGGAAATTAAAGGGGATCGCACAACAATTGATTTTAAAATACTATATGTGTTAACCAAAATAATTTGTATTACTTTTAACTTATTTTCAATTGAATTTTCAAAGTCTAAAACTACTTTTAAATAACTGTGTTTCAGTGACGCTCATTAAAATAGAATAGTATGTAACATAGTGAGTGGTTATTCTTCCAAATCATTTATACAAAGGTGAATGCTCGCAAATATCGGATTTCTTCTGAGAAGAAAAGGTCGTTTATACCAAAACTAATTTTAATTCATATTCGAAGAAAAATGATAATCAATTCAAACGATTGTAAGACTTTGGCTTTATTCCAAACGCATGTTATGCATTGCACTTTTTTCAGCATTGAATATTTCTTACTTTGCTTTGTCTTTATTAGTGTAGGACACTGGAAATATAAATAATAACATTGTATAAATGATTTAAGTAAAATGATCTTTTGCATTGAAAATACAATTTGCGTTTATTGTGTTCAAAATGTACAGTTTATTAATGGCGGTTTGCCATGTTAATCAACAGAAAACCTTAAATTTCAAAATAGCAAAGAAAACGATTCTTAACGAATTGTGGATTTACTTATATACATGTAAATGTGTTCCTGCTCACGTTTCATTGTATGTAAGATACTCAACATTACATATTAACCGTCCTCTCTTCCTGTCATAACTTCATGCTTACTTTCTAAAAAAAATTTCAAATTGCTTACTGAACAGAATAATATTATTGAACATGTTGAAAGTACTTTGTCGATTGTCTGGTTTCCAATATCAATGACAGAATCTTCAAAATTTAGCGACCGATGCCGAAAATGTGTTCAAAATGTCAACCTCAAAAATCAACAAATCTGTTGTTAAGTTTAAACAGCGGTATATTACTGTTGCCTTTATTTAACTCCAGCATACTTTCACAAGTGGTAGTTCATATTAAGAATCAATCAAGCCACATCAGGGAAATATCTCTAATACCGAGCAAAATTCCTCACCCCTTTTTTAATAAATAAAAAAAAGTATGCAGGTAATATGATAAAAAGTAAGTTCAATACTTCAATCAGTATTTTAGATTCTACTGTCTAGTCTAAAAAAAATTGATATGAGCTTCACTCAGGAGACAAATGCAGACAAAAAGCGCGTCTGGCGTTTCAAATAATAAGCCTGGTACCAATGATCAAACATTCTTTTTATATTGAAGAACATTATATATAACTGTTGTACGAAAAAATCATGACAAGTTCATTTTTAACTGTTCTTAAATCTGTCAGCATTAAAATTATCATAAAAGTGGGTAAATCGATGGTCTGTTTTTTGTTCGTCTTAGTTTATCTTTACTTCATGTGACATTCAATTTCAAATACCCAGACACATTTTCCCTATCGTAATCTATGGAGAAGTGTTAGATTTCATTCATTAGCATAATAATCGTATTTGTAAAGTTAAAGTATTGTAAAATATCAAAACTATTCAACTGTTAAGAACATTATATAACCAAAACCGTTTAAAGTGTATTAAAATAATTTATGAATAATTTGTTTTTGGAGAATACCACAAATCTATTATATCGTCTCGACCTAAAGAAGTCCATATTTGGTTAACAACTATATAATTTGCATAATGTATTTTAAAATTAATGAAATTATATCGTCTAAGAAGTCGATTTAAAGCTCATTTTCAATACATTTATTAACTACGTACAAAATATTGATTATTTTGAAATCCCTTAATTCGTTAATGGAAACTTTAACATGAATAAGGATGTTGATGGGATGGTCTTGCAAGAGTCGGGTAAAAATCACAAAAATATTGAACTCAGAGGAAAATTCAAAACGGAAAGTCCCTGATCAAATGGCAAAATCAAAAGTTTAAACACATCATACGAATGGATATCAACTGTCATATGCCTGACTTGGTACAGGGATTTTCTTATGTAGAAAATGGTGGATTAAACCTGTGTTAAAGCTAGCTTTATTGAACCTTGTAATAGTTTTGTATTAAGTATTAGTAGGAGCTATAGAGCTTGTGGTTTCTGATATTTATAGAGGCTGCCGGGTAGTTCTGACGTTGGTACTTAAGCTGGAGGTTGGTTCCAGTATTGGTTGCAGAAGCTAGCTAGTTCATGTTAAAAGAATAAAACATTATGGATAGATAAGCGCTGATATCAAGGCTGATAATACACTTGAGAACATATGACACAGTTTTGATCCCATAATAAAATTTTGATGAAAATTTACAAATAGGCTATTTTTACCTGCTTAAATAAAAAAATGTAATAAAAATACACCTTCATGTGCTACTTTTGGGGTAAAATGAGGTCGAAATTTTAGATATTCGGTCAAAATTCGGATTTGTGGACATATTTTTCCTTTCAACCCTTTTTTGTTTTAAAAGATGAACAAACGCTTTTTTGTTAAATTATCTATAATTTCTCTTTTATATAAGAATACCATAAATTAATGAAATATTTTTTGTTTAGAAATAACTAAAATTTATCACCAGCCCAGTATGAATTATCATTGATATGGTTATATTTATAAATTAACTGTTTACAAAATTTTGAATTTTTGAAATACTAAGGCTTTTCTACCTTAGGAATAGATTACCTTAGCAGGATTTGGCAAAACGTTTAGGAATTTTGGTCCTCAATATTCTTCAACTTCGTACTTTATTTGGCCTTTTTAACTTCTTTGGATTCGAGCATCACTGGTGAGTCTTTTGTAGACGAAACGCTCGTCTGGGGTATGTACAAAAATTTAGTCCTGGTATCTATGATGCGGTCCTAATAAAAAGCGCCCGGGAGCGCCCGGGGAAAGAAAAAGCGCCCGGGGAAAAGAAAAAGCGCCCGGAGAAGGAAAATTAGCGCCCGAGAGAAGAAAATAATAATATTTTATAACAATATTTTTTTTCCTTAAAAAATAACTAATTATTGCTTGTTTTGTCCTTAATATAAATGGGGATATGTACAATGCTACATCTAAAGTGTTGTTGTACTTTTACATTTTAGATTTCAAAATTGTGTATTAAAGTAAGTAAATAAATATAAATAAGAGTATATGAAAGACATTGTCCTCGATCAAAATGTATATTTTGTTACTAAAAATAATCGGTGCCTTAGATCTATTATTTTCGCAACGGCATGGTGAACACTTTTTTATACAGATGCTGAGATAGATTTATTATATCTTTTTATAAAACTAAAACTGTGTCAATGGCTATGGTTATCAGGGTTTTAATGCTTAGACTTAAATTTAAACCAAACTTCTGCTTTTTATAAAAAACATGTCTTTTGATGTCTTGCATGTTATAAATCTTTCGCATAAACTGTGATCCATTATTATCAGTCTTTCGAAATAGTATTCATATATTATTGTTAAAATTGAAATATTCATACTTGTTTTTGTGCTTTATTACAAACGTACATATTATCTGAATTGGCAAATTACTTGTCTAAAATAAAAAAAAATCAATTTTCATAACTTAACAAAGGTGTCTCATGCCAATAAAATATAAATGTATTTTCCACGGGCGCTTTTTCTGTTCCCCGGGCGCTATATTTTCTTCTCCGGGCGCTTTTTCTTTCACCCGGGCGCTCCCGGGCGCATTTTAGTAGGACTCCTATGATGAGTTTATTAGCAAATGTTCATTAATGAAGAAAAACCTTCATTATTTGCTGTATTTCTATCCAATTAAAGGGGCACTAGCTGCCAAATTCATGTTCACCTTCTTTCTTCTTCTTCTTCTCTATTCTTTCCTCCACTATCTGGAGTACCACTACTTTTGTAGTGTAGCACGGATTAGCAACTGATTTACTGTAAGCAACTGTGTGCATGTGCAGGAATATTATACAGTGTATATGATCGGTGCATATAAAACCAGTATTATTTCGCCTAAATATATTGTTCTAGATACTGGTGTAATGGACGTCAACACAGCCTGGCGTACCCACCACCAATTTACAACGCAACGGCAGTTGGTCTTATCCAAATTGAGCTAAGGCTGCGATCCCAGCTAGGAGCTCAATTCAAACATAAAACTTTAAAATAACTTAATGTCAAATCACTTTTGTAAACGTGCAGGAAACTGTTCCATCACCATACTATATACATTTGAACTCCATATAAATCACATATGTTATATCAAATATACACTAATCAATGTCTATTACTTTAAAAGTTCATGCACTGTGGCATATACTACAAGAGGCTGTCACAACGACAGCAAACCGGATTTATTAACATTTATTTGTGTCCTGGCTATATCACAAGAACCATTACTGATGAATGGTGAAAGTGAAAATCGTCAATATCAAATTTGACCTCCATTTTGTCATCAGTATCAACATATTAAAATTTGAAAAGCTTCGATTGAATTGTTCATGAGTAAATGCAACAACCTGAATGGAAACGCCATTTTACGATCTTTCAAGAACCATAACTCCTGAACGGTAAAAGTCAAAATCGTCATTATTGAACTTGACCTCTATTTTGTCATCAGTAACAACATATTAAAATTTCAAAAGCTTTGGTTGAATGGTTCATGAGAAAATGCACGGACACGACGGGAAAAACCATTTTTCAATCTTTCAAGAACCATAACTCCTGAACGGTAAAAGTCAAAATCGTCATTATTGAACTTGACCTCCATTTTGTCATCAGTAACAGCATATTAAAATTTCCGAAGCTTTGGTAGAACAGTTCATGCATAAATGCACGGACACGACTGGAAACTCCATTTTTCAATCTTTCAAGAACCATAACTCCTGAACAGTAAAAGTCAAATTCGTCATTATTGAACTTGACCTCCATTCTTTCATTAGAAACAACATATTAAAATTTGGGAAGCTTTGGTAGAACAGTTCATGTGTAAATGCACGGACAACTCCATTTTTCAATCTTTCAAGAACCATAACTCCTGAACGGTAAAAGTCAAAATCGCCATTATTGAACTTGACCTTCGTATAGTTGTCAGTAATAACATATTAAAATTTTGAAAGCTTTGGTTGAACGGTTCATGAGTTAATGCACGGACAACATTTGATTGCCGCCCGCCCGCCCGCCCGACAGCCCGACCGCCCGCCCGGCCGCCCGCCGTACATCCCCAAATCAATAACCGACATTTTTGTCACAAAAATCCGGTTAAAAATCTAAAATTACTTCATGTACCACCAAATTATCAATGTTACTGTGGCAATTTGTTACTCAGCATATAACTCAGCTTTTTATTGTTCATTCTAAATTAAACCAATATGCCATCTTAATTGGTACTTCACTCAAGTTTCCTTACACTGCACCAGTAGCCTTATATCTCCTACTTCACTAGAAAAAAAAACACACAACAATTTAAGTTGCTTACATAATAGTTACTTTATCACCTATTTGGGACAAAATTTTTATTATCCTAGTATAATTTCCTTATACCTTAATAGAAAAGTAATTTCTTAACTTAATAGAACAACTTAGCCATTTGTATCAACCCTTAAGTTTCCTTACAAACTTAAATTTAAGTATTGCAAAAAAAAATATCAGAACACAAGGCTTACTTAACATTTAATTGTCATATTAAACCTTAAACTTTTGAAAATAGTAACTTAATAAATTTATTTATTTTATTTTAAACTATTAAATGATTTTAAATGACTTTAAATGACATTGCCATCCTAACTGCCAACTAGATCCAGTATAGAGCATCTTTTATGGTGTAGAGCATATACCATTCCTCTTGTTATGGCCTCAATTTTCTTCATAAATGAGAAAGTCTGTATTAAAATTGGAACTTGTGGGCTAGAAACATCCAAAATCACCCTCAATAGCATTGAATTGTTCGAGAAGACAAGATTTCCTATTTCATGATTAAAGTCATAAAGCAAAATTCTTAGCTTTGGAATAAATTGATTCCTCACAGTATCTGTACTAGCACATTGTAGCAAGAAATGTTCAGTATCTTCGATCTCATCCATACACAACGGACATATCGCACTTACTTCGTACTTGTTAAATCTACTACGATTTGATTGCAGTGTATACACTCCTGTAAGTAGTCTAGCTTTTACATTAGCTTTCATAATAGAAATAGAGTCAAGTCCTGTGTTGGCCCAAACGTTATGAACAGTTTCACAATTCATTGACATGGGATGCAAAAAGCGAAGAGTAGACTTTCCTTCTGCCATATTCGTTATCTTCTGTCTCCAGAATGTTTCTATTCTCTTTTTCACATAGTTTTTCCAACTTTCTCTATTTGGAATTGAATTTAGGATGTCAAAAATAGATTCAAATTCATACAATGAGAGTATATCGTTCACATAAATAAACCAGCTATGTGAGGTGTTATCCTTCATTACAAGTTGTCTAATACATATCTCCTTCTCTATATCATTGTTTCGCACAATGTTGCCAAAGTTTACTAAAATTTGTCTATGTAAAAACGCTTCTATTGGCATCTGACCAGACAGAATATACAGAATTGCTGCATCAGCGGTTCGTTCTGGCAAGTTTTGCAGAATTTTAAGTTGTGATTTGTGAAAAAAGTTCAATTCATCCAGTTCCTTTCTGGTAAGTGTTACACAGTCTAGTCCAAAAATTAATCGTGGGCGAACATATGTATTCCATAATTTGATGACTATATTTGGGTTGACTCCATTATATCCGTGCATACCTGCACCCATTAGCGAATAGCAGGTTCGTCTAGCTAATTTAATTCTTTCTGATACCAAACATTTTTCAGCTGAATTTCGATTAATTCCGACATGAGTATATGAAACAACATGTTCTATAGGTTTTTCGTGTAAATAAAATTCATCCACACATTTTTCATTTCTTCTACTATTGAAAGTCATAATTTTACTTTTAGCTTCACTAATAAAATATCTATCTTTATTTGCAAAAGTTTCTTGTAAATTTAACATTGTCTGTAACGAAATAGCATCTTCCGCTAATAATACAATATCATCTGCGCATGCTGGTGAGGCAATATGTATCGTTCCAATACGGAGGCCCAAATGTTTGTTTTGATACCAATCTAATAACGGATTAATATAAAGTATATACAGAGTAGGAGACAAAATACCCCCTTCTCTAACTCCCTGTTGCTCATCAAAAGCTCTTGAGAAATGTCCATCCCACTTAACCTTTGATCTCATTTGCTGATACCATTTATATACTACAAACCAATCCTCATCCTTAACTCCAGACTGAAAAAGTTTTAACATTAAAGAATCATGCCACACAACATCAAATGCTTTAGAAGCATCAATAAAGGCTACAAATACTTTCTTTTTATGATCCTTTGCGTCAGCTAGCGCCTCAGTAAGTAGTAAAGCTGCATTTGTTGGAGATACCCGTTTAGTAAAACCACGTTGCAATTTATTTTGAAGTCTATCTAAGTCTGGTGAAATTTTAGACAAATGTATAGTCTCAAAAACTTTTCCCATTATACTACATACTGTAATTCGCCTATAAGAATTTGGATCCTGCAAGGGTTTACCATGACTCTTGTGTATTGGAGTAATAATTCCAGACTGAAAAATTTCAGGTACATCTCTTTCTTGTAAAACACGATCAAAAAGAGCTTTTAATATTATAGGTACAATTTGTCCACCACATTTCAAATGTTCACTCATTAGATTTAACTCGTCAGGTGACTTTCCATTTTTCATTTTGCTTATAGCTGCTGTAACTTCATCTAAAGTTGCATATTGCATTCCCTTATTCCCTGAATTTTGTAGTGTCAAAATATTTTGTATATTACGTTTCACAATTTGATGCTGATGATCACAAAATGATGAACTTGTAGATAATGTACTTAATTTTTCGAAATATGATGCCCAGCCATCCCTTATTTCTTCTGAGGACTCAAGATTTATGCCATCAATAACTAATTTAGTCAATTTCTTAACTTGCCCGGTTCTTTGTATATTAATAAGTTATATCAATAAAGAGCTTCTGATTTGAAGTATATGAGTCCATTATTTCATAATACAGTTTATATCTATTATTGGCATCCAACTGCCTCTGAGCTTGTCGGAGTTTCTTTTTAGCCAATTTACAGTTCACCCATAAAATGTTAGTTTCACATTTATTTCCCCCATCTTGTTTGAAAATATTATATGCTTGTTTACTGTCATGACAAAGACTTCTCAAATTCATAGGCCACGGCTTTAACTTTCGAACCCTACATTTTTTAACCTCCTCTGATGCACCAATTGGACTCAATTCTCATATTTTATTTATAACAATCTAAAGTATAAAATAAACAATTTACATGACATGGTCTCAAAAAGATGTAGCTTCGCTTCGTGTGAATTTTTACCAAAACGCCATCTAATTAACTATCGAGTTGACCTTATATTATCATATTAGCGATGTTAACATAAACATATATATAAATAGATTAAGCAACACGTGCAATTGGATTTTTGTAAGTCTGTTAAATTTTGTATTATAGATTCAAAATTAATGTTTATCGTCGTTTTTACATTTATAAGAATGACTTTTTGTGGATCGAATCAGTTAATCAAATAATTACTTTTGTTTCACTTTCAATGTTGACATTCTTTTCCTTTAAATAACCGTACACGGACAATGTATGCGTTATTCTTTCTCTTTCTATGGAGTTAAATTGGAGTTCACTCGAATACAGGTTTAATAAGGTCGAGTTATTCACTTGCAAGTGAGTAACTAATTATCAATGTTGATTAGCTTAATTTGACAAAATGGAACCATTTTGGGTGATAAAAGCAAATTATTATTTCACTGTCATTAATGATTGAACAAAAACAAGAGGCTGTCACAACGACAGCAAACCGGATTTATCAACATTTATTTGTGTCCTGGCAATATCACAAGAACCATAACTGATGAATGCTATAGGTGAAAATCATCAATATCACATTTGACCTCCATTTTGTAGTAAGTATCAACATATTAAAATTTGAAAAGCTTAGATTGAATGGTTCATTAGTAAATGCAACAACGTGAATGGAAACACCATTTTACGATCTTTCAAGAACCATAACTCCTGAACGGTAAAAGTCAAAATCGTCATTATTGAACTTGACCTCTATTTTGTCATCAGTAACAACATATAAAAATTTCAAAAGCTTTGGTTGAATGGTTTATGAGAAAATGCACGGACACGACTGGAAACACCATTTTTCAATCTTTCAAGAACCATAACTCCTGAAGTGTAAAAGTCAAAATCGTCATTATTGAACTTGACCTCCATTTTGTCATCAGTAACAATATATTAAAATTTGGTAAGCTTTGGTAGAACAGTTCATGCGTAAATGCACGGACACGACTGGAAACTCCATTACTCAATCTTTCAAGAACCATAACTCCTGAACCGTAAAAGGCTAAATCGTCATTATTGAACTTGACCTCCATTTTGTCATCAGTAACAACATATTAAAATTTGGGAAGCTTTGGTAGAACAGTTCATGCGTAAATGCACGGACACGACTGTAAACTCCATTTTTCAATCTTTCAAGAACCATAACTCCTGAACGGTAAAAGTCAAAATCGCCATTATTGAACTTGACCTTCATTTAGTTGTCAGTAACAACATATTAAAATTTTAAAAGCTTTGGTTGAACGGTTCATGCGTTAATGCACGGACAACATTTGATTGCCGCCCGGCTGCCTGCCGTACATCCCCAAATCAATAACCGACATTTTTGTCACAAAAATCCGCTTAAAAATCATACTTTTGATTTTTTATATATCTCGTAGCTAGTGCCCCTTTAAAATAAAATGCGTTATTGACTTTTTCATGAAAATTGGTACAAATAATCTTCATAAGTAATCAAACCAAATTTCACTTAAAAAAATTGAGGTCCATGAATTCGTTTAAAAGTTAAAAATGATAAAAATCAGTCAAAAATTGCATTTTTTCCCAATATGTCACAGTTTGACGTCGCCAAAAAAATAACATTTGATGTGAGCAACATCATAACCTCCTCTGTAACTGTATTGTATGCCCTTAAGAACAAAACATCAAGCAGCAGTTACATGACCCAGTGGTTCTCAAATTTCATCGATGACCAATTGTTCATTGATGTTTGCCTAGCTTACATCCAATAGCAACCAATCAAAAATACATCGCTTAATACATGTTACCAAAGATGCATGTTTCATTCACATCAGATTCAAATCTAAGGTTTCTCTTTATCTATTAGCTAGGGAATGCAAGATGACATCAAATGTTATCCACTGAGTGGGTTTTTAAAGTATAAGAAAAGAATTGGATGGCAAAATATTCACAAAATCAATGAACAAAAATCAATAATTTATTAATTTTAATATTTTTCAACAAATTAACAATCACTTGTGTACAGCTGGCAAAATTAAAAGAATCAGTAAACATGGGAAGTCAGAGAACAGTATAATATATATTGCTATGATTAAGCTAAAGATATAACAGTAATATTTTTTTTAGTTCAGTACAAATTCCCCATCCTCAAATGATTTTTAAAGTTCAACCTAGATAATGTTTCTTTCCAAGTATAAAGCATTTGTTTTGGAATAAAGATATAAGGTATTAAAAAAATGTAAAATGAATACTTTATAACCTTTTGCTAAAAAAATAAAAATCTGCAAAGTAACCTATTTTAAAAGGTTAGCTCAAAGTTTTACATCCAAACCATGGGCATACCAAACTCTGCTCACTAAGTTGCTTTCGTCCATTGATTGACAACATCAAATCATGCCCATTTCCCAATATGCGAATCATTTTGCAGAATCACTAACCATTAAAACAAAGTTAAACAATAATAAACCAATTCAAGATTCATCACAGGATATCATTTCAGCAATAATTACATACATCTTTGAATGATATTGTGAAAATAATTGTATAAAGTCCAAGATTGCATGCTCATTACTTCAATGCGTCACCGTTTGTGATGTCCTGTGGTGTCTGTCGTTAATGAAAGATGTTCGTTGTTGCATTTCTCTGTGATGAGGGTGCTTGTGTGTGTTTGTACTGTATTCCCGACACATAGTGTAGTCATTTTAGCAACACATTTTCTAACATTGTCATATAATTGGGAAGTTTGGCTAGCCATAAAACTAGGTTAAACCCACAATTGTTTCTTATAATTTCCTGTACCAAGTCAGGAATATGGCAGTTTTTATTAAATAGTATGTTTTTATGTATGTTGGCTATTGGTTTTTTTTTGCGCTTCAGTGTTGTTTCCCTCTAATAGTTCATTCGTTGATGTGTTTCCCTAGGTTTTAGTTTGTAACCCAGATTTGTTTTCTTTCAATTGATTTATGAATTTTGAACACTGCTTAACTACTGTTGCTTTTATTTATATAACTTTTAAACAATCATATAGTTATTCATAATAAAAGTTAAGAGATTAATGTTTAAAAAGAACGTTCCCAGTAGATTAATTAAGTCAAAACTCTACATCAACGAAAAGATTCAATATAATTTTACAAAATAGTAAGCAAAAAAAAACCAAGTTGTTAAAAATGTCATATACAGGTAATAAATCTATTTCCAATACAATGACAGTTTTTTTATCGTTGATAATTTCTGCTGGTACAGCCGTTCGATGTCTCATATAGTTGCACCATAAAAGTAAAAATGGGTTTAAAATCATAATTCATGGTTAATAACTTCTATAAGGCTTCAACTGACAACATTGGTCTTCTTGTTTTGCTATTTAAAGTTTTTCTTTATCTACTTATTTTCAATATAATAGTCAAATTCCAAAAATGGTACAATAACTCCCAAAAGGATTTGTCTGACAAATTTTGACGATGTTTTGGGCTTGACAAATATTTTCTCAAACTACAATGGTTTTCAAAATAAAAAATCATCAGTACATTTTACAATAATGTTCTTTTTATAGCCTTGGTGGCCATGTTGATTGCCCAGCAGAATCATTGGACACATTTTTGAAACAAAAAAAGATCCAAGGATGAGACTGGCCAAATTTGGTTTCATATGACCCAGTAGTTTCAGAGAAGATTTTTGTAAAAGTTTATGGACCAAGATGGAAGCAATGTTAAGGCAAAGGCTCAAGCTGGTACTTCGACCAGATGAGCTAAAATGGTTCAATTTAACAAAGCAAAATGCACCTATCCCTGTATTAACTGTACCAATGAAAATTTTCAATTTTTTTTTTACAATAGAACAATAATTTGGTAGTCCTGAGTGACCTTGAAATTAAATAACTTTTTAATTACATATTACTTCAAGCTTTAATTATTCCAAAAAATGTCAATGATCAGTTTAAATCTTCATGTATTGTGTTTATTCAATAACCTCAATATGAATCCTATAGGGAGAAACATATGTTTTACAAATGGTCCTTCCTATTGGGTAACTTTTACACACATCTATCAGTAAATCATTGAATCACAATTTATGCTTCATTTTATCCTGTAAAATTTCAACACATTGATTTCTGTTTCTATAGTAACCAACACCTGAGGCAATTGTTGTTGTTCCTGTCAAATACCTGAGGAGAAAAAATAACAAGAAGGTAAATGCTTAATTTTATTAGCAGCCATACTGGTTATGATTAAAATATATGTAGAACATCTTTGAGATCTTAATGATCTTACTACAGGTATTGTAGAAATCTAACATTCTCAATGATCAATGCAAATAGGCAGATTTACCATTACATGAATAGACATATAAGTCATGAAAATAAATAAATCAAAGGTTATCAAAGATCTGTTCAGAACATTAATTTCTCCAAAAGGCAAGAAGCATCAATAATAAAGTATGTACTGGTATACTTTTCTGAAAATAAATAGAATTAATTACCACAAAGTCTGTAGTGCTATATGATCCATAAACCCAAACACTGGAGCTGCTAAAGATGATGCTATCAATGTCAACTGTAAAAACGTATTTAGCTGAAAAACAAATCATTTTACATTCAGTTATTTATTGCAAATCATTATATCAGCACAACTGGATTTAATCTTTGAGGAGTTTTTTTGATTTCACAATCCATTTTACAATAACCTAAACAAAATAATCATACAATGTTGTTTAACAGTATCATAAGCAATTATCAGTAATTATAAGATAACTAATGTTGATTTGGGAAACATTTCAGTGTAAATAGCAAACCATTAAAACTTTTCCAGATATCTAACCTATATCATGTTAGAAGATAAATATTACCATGTAAAATAAATATAAATACCTTGCTTATATTGGAAGGGTGTAGTTTGACTGTAGCATTAGTAACATCACAGTACCTGGAAAAGGTTTTCTGAAAGAAATCACACAAAATCATTTCATAAAAAAAAAATATTAAACTATTTTTGAAAAGATTTGAAACAGAAGGAGTAACACTAGCTTCTAGTCATAAAATATATATTTCCCTGCTTTTCCATTTATCAGAATAGCAATACACAGTTTGTCATTTATTCTTAGTTGACAAAGGGAAGTAACTTTAAAATAAAATCAACAGAACATAAAAATAAGAATGTGTGGTAGGTTGTAAATCCACCCACATTCAAATTAAGTGGATGTAAGCAATTATAGACAACCACACGACCTTCAAAATGAGAACTACCCATACTGTAGGGTCGGAAATAAATGGTCACTACATAAAATATATGAGATAATTCATGTTTTTTTTTAATTTAAAATTCACAACTATATACATGTATGTAATGAACCAAATCTGCAAGGATTCCTTCAACTTCAATGTCAGCTGTGGTTTACTTTGTGTTTACAAACTAATATTTATGTAAAAATTGAAAATGTCCTGTTTGTAACATAAAAAATCACAAAAATCAATATTATCAAAATATCATATATAATCAGTCAAAAAATTAGTTCTAATAAGTTGTTATTACGTTATGTGACACTTGTAAAAATTAGCAAAATTGAAACCAACAGACAGATAATATAAAAGCAGAAGGCATTAGCCATCATCATGTTTTATTATCCTTTGTTTGCACAAAATACATTCTTCATGAAAATTGCAGAATTTGGAGATGAAAATTGGTAAACATGTGCAATATATTATAAATATACTGATAGCAAATTCCATAGAAACATGTGACTGCCATAAAGCAAGCTTGTTTTAATGTATACCAAAAAAGACTGAATTCATATTTTAGATATTTAGCTAGTGTATGAATATGATCATAGGTTCATATATGCAAAAAAAAGTAAAAACAAGGCTATGTACTGTTTTTGAAATTGTTATGCATTTAACATGTGTAAGATAGCATTATATATTAATTTCATGGGTCTAAAAGCTCTGATAAGTTTATAGTTTTATGAATGGTGGTTTCAGTCATAAAGCTTACAATTATATGAAAAGCCAGTATTTACATGTACCAGTACATCTCTCATTGTATTATCCAGGTACTGTAAAAACACAAATATATCTCTGTTTACTTTCCATAACAACTTTACGTCTGATGCAGCTTAAATTTTTATTTTCAAACATAAATTTACCTTAATTGAAGACATTTAGACTACACAATTTATATAGTTTTTTTTGTTTTTAGTCTTGTTAGGTCAAATGTGAAATTTTACAATAAATTATGGTACATGTATTACTGAACCAACACTTGATATGCAAAAGAGTAACTATCCTAGAAGTGGATACCTATGGTATGTTATATATACATATATAATAATGTAGGAATGTTTTCATTAAAAGGGATAAAATATCTTTAAACAAACAGCACCTCCATGAATTTGCAGGTAATTGTTGTTTATGAGAACAAGAAATAAAAAAAGTCTTTAAATGTTTAAAAGCTCACAATATGTATAGAGAAATTTTTCAAATGAAAGCCTGCCCATTCTAGGAAACAAATTTAACAAATTAAAGCATCTCACGAATGTCACATGGTCTTACTTTTTCAACCTCCACATTAATACAACAATTTCTATTTTTAATTCTTAAAGGTATTACACTACATGTATACTTACTGGGGGTGGTAAAGATATGTAACGGAAATACAATGAGGCAAGAATTAATACTTACTGGGGGTGGTAAAGATATGTAACGGAAATACAATGAGGCAAGAATTAATACTTACTGGGGGTGTTAAAGATATGTAACGGAAATACAATGAGGCAAGAATTAATAAAACATCTCTTCCTAATATCACCGCTGCTAGAGGCACTGAAAATATATAACAGATACCATACAGCATAAAAACAAGAATGTGTCCAAAGTACACGGATGCCCCACTCACACTATCATTTTCCATGTTCAAAGGACCGTGAAAATGGGTTAAAAATATAATTAGGCATTAAAATTAGAAAGATCATATCATAGGGAACATTTGTACTAAGTTTCAAGTTGATTGGGCTTCAACTTCATCAAAAACTACCTTGACCAAAAACTATAACCTGAAACTCGCACTTTCATTTTCTATGTTCAGTGGGCTGTGAAATTGGGGTCAAAAGTTTAATTTGTCTTTAAAATTAGAAAGATCATATCGTAAGGAACATATGTATGGTACTAAGTTTCAAGTTGATTGGACTTCAGCTTCATCAAAAACTACCTTGACCAAAAACTTTAACCTGAAGCGGGACAGACGGACGAACGAACGGACAGACCGACAAATGAACGGACGAACGAACGAACGGACGCACAGACCAGAAAACATAATGCCCCTCTACTATCGTAGGTGGGGCATAAATATCGATAACAATTTCTTTATTCATATCTCCACTGCAAAAGGCACTAAAAAAATAAAAGATGAATGCTACAGTAAGTACAAAATTCATATCACTCCTTTCTTAATATCCTGTTTTAACTATTACTTATAATGGAGAAAATCAAGGTCCTGAAAATAAAATAAACATGTATAAATACAACTTCTTACGTGATATATAACATCTATAAAAATCCCAATAAGAATTTGTTATGTTTTCTTCCCTAAATACACCATTAAGAAAGTGGAGGTATATTACATACATGTTAGTAATTGCCTTTTTAAAGAACGTTCAGTGAATGATTCAGATGAACATGATGAATACCTATAACTACAAAGCATTTTCCCTTTGTAAAATTTATTTTTTCATGTTTTGTTTCGTTGTGTACAGTCTATCCCATACCATCCATCACATATGTTTACCAAACCTAATTTTATTGTGCTGATTATTAGAATATATCATACCACATTCCAAATTTCTATATTAAGTTTTACCTGGCATTAAACTGGACATTGTCAAAGTGACGGTCAAAACACTGACCAATAATTTATCTGCAAGAGGATCTAAGGCTGACCCAAGAACTGTCATCTGATTGAAATTCCTAGCAATGTAGCCATCTAACTGAGAGAGAGAAAAACATATAATTGACACAACTGCTAAAAACAAATGTATCATTTCCATGCATGCACACAACACAAAGGTTAAATTTTTTTCTGCATATAAAAGCTATTTGTGGAACTACATTGTACTACGATTATTACTCGATATGGTAGAACTACTGAGAGTCAAAGTTGAAATAATTTTTTTTTCTAGGGATGTTGCATCAACTTTTCAATGGACAAACAAATAAACTCCCAATGTTCAATGACAACTTTAAACATCCTTATGTATTTGCTTTTCCATTTTTTTACACTGCGACAATCCAATAGGGAAAATTAATGAAAATCTTGAAACTTTGCAATTTACTGTAAATGATTAATCAAAGTTTTCCTGAAATTAGCAGATTTTGACATGTTTGATGTAAATATAAATTTTAAGCATTAAAATTTTCTTTAATCATATTTAAATCATTAGATTCCTATGATTTTATCATGTGCATGCTAAAGCAGTTACCTCCTTTCCAAGTAAAAAATCTTTTTGAGTTGTTAAATGAATAATTAAATAATTTAGTTCTAAAATATGATGCATATGTCACTTATTATCTCACTTACAACATCTGTCATTCCAGCCATCACAAATATACAAAATGCTGGAGTATAAGCTTCTTGTACGACTAGATATCCCAGGAACGGTGTTGCCACTATTCTTGACATTGTTAATACATTTGGTATATTTATAATTTGTTCTTTCTGAAAAACATAAAAAAATGTACATGTATGTGAACTTCTGATTTTTAAATATGAATTATATAGATATTATCATATACATTGTAGGAAGATTTGGTATGAGTGCCAAAGAGACAACTCTCCATCCAAGTAACAATTTATAATGTAAACCATTATAGGTCAAGGTACGGCCTTCAACACAGAGCCTTGGCTCACACCGAACAGCAAGCTATAGAGGGCCTAAAAAATTACTAGTGTAAAACCATTCAAACGGGAAAACCAACGGTCTAATCTATATATATATACATGATATAAATACAAAGATTAGGTACATGTTTAAAAATGTTCACAGATTTAAAGATATAAAAATTGTAAGATATCATAATGTTGCTATTGCATATATCCTTTGAAACACTTGAGATCAATTTAGTTTTTGGTGGAGTTTACATTGCTATGTCTATACTGAGTTTTTGTGATGTATATTATATAAAGCCTGTTGTCTGTATTTTGAATGGTTTTCATTTTTTGCCATGGCATTGTTAGTTTTCTTGCGTCTCTCTTGTTCATGTTTTCAAAATGGTTTACCAGCATATATACATTAAACACATATGTACATTTATAAAATGTCGATTTTATGGTAGTCCAACAAATGTTTCTTCAGCTCATTTTTGGATTAGAATGACAGACCAAATAAATTTTTATCATCACAATCAACATCATCATGATCATGATGATCATTAACATGATAAAGCATATTGCATGATGAAAATGTATCAACATGATTAAGGTTGATTACTACATGTACTACATACATTTTGTGGTTGAATATTTACTTTTTTTTTACTAAAAAGATATTTGAGATGAGTTGATTTGAAAGTGTTGAGTTGTGATTTTCAGTGTACATGTACAAACATGATAAACATGATAAAGGAGATAATAAATCATTAATTTCAAATGCAAATAATGATGTTAAGCATTTATCTGCATACCCTTGAATACATAATACATGTACATGAAATATACCTATTGTGGCTTTTATTTAATATGGAGACGAAGTCCCCAATAACGGTAGAAAAATCAATAAAAAAAAAAAAAAAAAAAAAAAAATCGGGAAAATTTCCCGAATTTTTCATTCTACTAATGAACTCAAAATCGTTAACTTTTTTTTTCAGATCTACTTCCTGTTCCGGCTTTCTCCGCTTTTGCGCAGATATCTGACTTGTTTGCATGAGACTTTGAATAAATTTATATTTATCAGTCTAGTAAAATATAAGATTGGATCTCAATACAAATTCAATTTTAATAATTGTTTGATATGAAAAAACGTTACCTGATGAAAGCGTTTCTTTTGTTTACATCGAATATGACGTCATAACTTAAAGAACGTCACAGCTAATTCCCTAACAACAGAATCAAAATCGGGAACGTTACGTACGGTATTTCGGTTTCTTTTATCAACGTGATTGAATTAAAAAAATAATACATACAGACTTCGTCCCCATTCACAGGTTATGCCTGCCTCATATTATGTTCATATAGGGAGAGAGAAACACTGATTGCCAGTGTTGAAGAGCTGCTGTAAAGCCCTCAACATTTTATGAAAGTTTCTGATCATGCTGATATACCAGTGTATGTGGGGATCCCTATATTGAGTATAACATCTTACATAAACATACAATATCTTTAATGTCCTTTGATGAATCATGGTCAGGAGTGCTGGGTGTATCTGATGATCTGTTATAAACACTTGTGGTTGAAAATGTCAGATTCAAATCTTGGTAGTATTGAACATTGTTTTTCAGAAGATTAACTTGACCCATATGCAAGCCATTCTTCTGTGATAGTTTCTGTGTCTTGCACTTGATTTTGGATATATAATGAGTGGTTAAAGGTATCCCAAGTATGGCAAAACCCATGGATTGCTGGTTTGTTTCAGGGAAAGTATCAATTCTTTTAAGAATTCGACTGTTGAATTTAGTGCATGGCAGTAAGATTTTTCTTTTGAAACACATTCGACAAGCTGTCATTTCCGCACATCTAAAAATATACATCATAGACATTCTTTTATCCAGCAAGGGGAATATACATTAAACAATATTATTTTGGAAATAGTTTCATGGGCGCAGCCATTTTAAATATAATCTGTAAATTAAAAATATTAAAGCATATAAAAATTCTTTATTTATGGTAATAGAGTTGTTAAAATGTGTATATTTAATGCATTTCCTTTACATTTATTTCCACTATTTTAGTAAAGGCGTCAAAACTATTTTTTAGTGACTATGTAATTAAAATCCGGAAACAATTCGGGTAAAAATCCGTGACGTGTAAATTTCATCACTGAAAGAAGAACAGGGCAGGGACTGTGACAGTTTGATAAATTATGACAACCAATGATAAACAGGTAAACAAACTGTCAAAATAAAAATTATTTCAAATGTGTTAAAAAAATACTACAATCATTGCTACAGAAAATGTTAAACTAGGAAAATCCATGAATTCAAATTTACTTTGCTCTACTGTAGTATGGTCGGGTGGTTGTCGCTTTGACATATTCACCATTTCCTTTCTCAATTTTACTTTGTTATATATAAATAGTTTTTCCAGGAAATGTGAGAAAAAAATGTAAGCTGATATTGATATGAGACTAGACTTGAAAGGATATAACACTTGGGTCCTATAATACTATCACTATATATTAGTCCAAGTGCAGTTCCCTGTTAGTGCAGTTCCCTGTTAGTGCAGTTCCCTGTTACAGGAACAAATTGATAGACATAAATAAGCTTTATTTAGAATTAGAGTCAGTATTGAGACTTTTACCCACAAATAACTACAGAATACATAAGCAATGGGAAGTAATTATGCAGAATTATAAGGCATAATGTATTGTATGGAGTGGAGTGTTCGAGTGGAGTATTGGAGTGGAGTGTTGGAGTGAACTTTTGGAGAGAGATTTTGGAGTAAAATTTTTGGAGTGAGATTTTGGAGTGAAATTTTTGGAGTGAGATTTTGGAGTGAAATTTTTGGAGTGAGATTTTGGAGTGAAATTTGATGAAAAATTTTGTAGTGAATAATTTAAAAACAAACTATACTGAAATAGAAATACAAAATGCATGCAGTGAAGTATTCGAATAATAATGTTTCGAATAATAATGTGAACGACCTTATATCAACAGTCCTTTATAAACAATTTCAAATTCTCCTGATCTACTGATGTATAACTTAGAGTTATATAATTATTTAGCATTGTGATTTCCCAATCTCTTAAGAATCTGGCAGCATCCTCATTAGGAGAATTTTATATGCCCGTGTATTAGGTTTAGTCCCCATTTCCATTCTTTATTATATTATATTAATTTGTAAAATGAACAAAAAATCTTCACAATATCATGTTTAAAATTATCATATTTATTGTTTTTGCACTGTTGTTTTTAGTTTTTTAAATGATTTACAAATTAATTGACTTGAGCTTCTGTTTAAATAAAAAAGAATGTTTAAATGTTTTCAACAATGATGAAAGTATTTTCATTTTCTGAATTTAATTTAGATGAAATTTGGATTTATGAAAAAATAAGTTATTAATTGGTATTACCTAGCTATCATTTCGGTATCAATAGAACACAATAATAAAAGATGAACTGCAATTACAGTGTTATTTCCTGGATTTACATTGAGAAAATATTGTTACACCTGGGGTGTGTGGTTAAACCTTCGTAGCAGGCTGAGCTATAAATATAAATATAAAACATAGGTAATATGGTAATTTTTAATACAGGCACTGGTATAGATACATCAATAGTAATATCATATCATATATATATATATATATATGTGATAAATCTCCAATATGTGGATACATATTAACAAGAGAGATTGGTCAAATTTCAATATTTACAAAACTATTTAGTTGAAGTTATAAGGCATATAATAATTATGGTCTCAATAAAATATATAAGTCTTGAGATTCATTACGTATGTTGGTTGAAGGAACTGCATTTAATAAAAGTTGAAAATAAATGAACCTTGTTGTCAAATCTATAAAAGATATTGTTGAAAATCTATATAGGAAAAAAGAAATAGATTCACAAACTTATAATTTCTAGAGGAATAATAATGAATCAAAACATGGAAACATGTACCTTCTTCCAAAAGTTCATAAAATTAATCTAGAAATAATTAATGAGGCATTCCGAACTGGTCAAATAGTTGGAAACATAAACATTCCTTACCGACCAATCATCAATAAGTGTAACTCTCCCACGAGACGCATTGAAAGATTACTGGGTCTAATCTTAAAACCATTATTGAAGAGGCATAACTTTTACATTCAAGATACAAAAGACTTCATTAATAAAATAGAGTCACACGAGGTCGTATATCAAACGAAAGGTCGTACAAAGAACATTACGAAAACATCACATTTACAGAAAAGACCTTTCAATTGTTTTACAAACAATTGAGATACTAGTTATTACAAATTTTATTCTTTGCACAAAGATATGAGCATTATTATGATATTCTGGTTCAATGAGTTTTCCCAGATTTTTGCCCATTAGGACTTCGAAATTCTGTGCAATTCAATGTGCAATTTGTCACCACAAGTCAAATGACACTCCCACAAGGTGAGTTAATGAGAGGAGCATATTTCATATTTTTAAATGAACATGACCAAATAATTATTCATGATTATCTGTGATCAAAATTTTAATCAATATTTAGCACTGCAATTTTTCTTTATTTATTTTTAATGAATACTTGTTCAAAATTAAACAAAACATTTAACCCCCTGACATTCTACTAATAATATACTATATACTCTAAAATTTCACCCCCAAAAAAAATCACTCCAAAATCTCACTCCAAAAATTTCACTCCAAAATCTCACTCCAAAATCTCACTCCAACACTCCACTCCAATACTCCACTCCAACACTCCACTCCATAAAATACATTATGCCGAATTATAAGCATTTCAATTAAAGCTAGAAGAAAATAAGAAATGATGAGTTAAGCCTTTTCGACTGATTTTTATAGCTCGTTCTTCTGTTGTATACTGTTATACCACAGTCCCAGGTGAAAATACGGATTTTTTGTGTTATTAAAATTTACTGTTACAAAATGATGAAAATTATTATAAATTAAGGAATGTATCTCCCTCATGCAAAGCTCTGATTCCTTTCACGGATTTGGCTATACTTTTTGGACCTTTTGGATTATAGCTCTTCATCTTTTATATAAGCTTTGGATTTCAAATATTTTGGCCACGAGCATCACTGAAGAGACATGTATTGTCGAAATGCGCATATGGTGCAAGAAAATTGGTACCGTTAATTTTATTACTACCACTGGGTCGATGCCTCTGCTGGTGGACTATTAGTCCCCGAGGGTATCACCACCCCAGTAGCCAGTACTTCGGTACTGACGTGAAAATACGGATTTTTTGTGTTATTAAAATTTACTGTTACAAAATGATGAAAATTATTATAAATTAAGGAATGTATCTCCCTCATGCAAAGCTCTGATTCCTTTCACGGATTTGGCTATACTTTTTGGACCTTTTGGATTATAGCTCTTCATCTTTTATATAAGCTTTGGATTTCAAATATTTTGGCCACGAGCATCACTGAAGAGACATGTATTGTCGAAATGCGCATATGGTGCAAGAAAATTGGTACCGTTAATTTTATTACTACCACTGGGTCGATGCCTCTGCTGGTGGACTATTAGTCCCCGAGGGTATCACCACCCCAGTAGCCAGTACTTCGGTACTGACGTGAAAATACGGATTTTTTGTGTTATTAAAATTTACTGTTACAAAATGATGAAAATTATTATAAATTAAGGAATGTATCTCCCTCATGCAAAGCTCTGATTCCTTTCACGGATTTGGCTATACTTTTTGGACCTTTTGGATTATAGCTCTTCATCTTTTATATAAGCTTTGGATTTCAAATATTTTGGCCACGAGCATCACTGAAGAGACATGTATTGTCGAAATGCGCATATGGTGCAAGAAAATTGGTACCGTTAATTTTATTTCTACCACTGGGTCGATGCCTCTGCTGGTGGACTATTAGTCCCCGAGGGTATCACCACCCCAGTAGCCAGTACTTCGGTACTGACGTGAAAATACGGATTTTTTGTGTTATTAAAATTTACTGTTACAAAATGATGAAAATTATTATAAATTAAGGAATGTATCGATCTCCCTCATGCAAAGCTCTGATTCCTTTCACGGATTTGGCTATACTTTTTGGACCTTTTGGATTATAGCTCTTCATCTTTTATATAAGCTTTGGATTTCAAATATTTTGGCCACGAGCATCACTGAAGAGACATGTATTGTTGAAATGCGCATATGGTGCAAGAAAATTGGTACCGTTAATTTTATTAGGGGAGGGTTGGGATCCCGCTAACATGTTTAACACGCCACATTATTTATGTATGTGCCTATCCCAAGTCAAGAGCCTGTAATTCAGTGGTTGTCATTTGTTTATGTGTTACATATTTGTTTTTCATTCATTTTTTTATAAAAATAAGGCCGTTAGTTTTCTCGTTTGAATTGTTTTACATTGTCATATCGGGGACTTTTATAGCTGACTATGCTGTATGGGCTTAGCTAATTGTTGAAGGCCATACTGTGACCTATAGTTGTTAATTTCTGTGTTATTTTGGTCTCTTGTGGACCATGTGGACAGTTGTCTCATTGGAAATCATAACACATCTTTTTTTTTATATATAAGCATGCTTAGAAAGTAGTCCAAATAATTATGACATAGATGTACATGATGTAAGGCGTCAAAGAAAAAAATATATAATAGCCTTTCAACATGTTCAAGATGTCATAATTATTTGGACTAGCTTAGAAAGATGGTAAAATGTAATTAATAGATTAAAGACATGAAAGATAGGATAGGATAAAAAAATTGGACATTAGGAAAAGGAATATTAATATAAAAATTTGTCTATGTAAGACTCGGATTGACTTCCGGTCTCTAATCTGAGTCTAACATATATGTATAAAGCCCCTATACTACACCCATTATTGTCCACACATTTTTCACAATAAAAAATAAACATTTAGCTGTCTTACACATTCTGTAAAAAAAATGATGAACTTAATCTTAACTTGTGGTATTCATGCTATTTTTGTGCTGCAACTGATGACTGGGGACATAGATCAATATTCCATGCATGTGTCTTAGTTTATCCACCAGGACTTTCATATTATACTCACACCTACATTTCTGTCAGATCTTTAAGATTTATAATTCAGAATTCAGTTTGTATATATTTACCATGTTTACCCACAAAAAAAATCAAAAACAATTAAACATGTTAAATGTTAAGAAAATTTTGTAATCTCAATGAAATATATGGGAACCTAATGGTAAAGATTGGCAAATCAATGAATTTCTATTAAAGTTTAAAGGTTTGAAATGTTGCAATTGTTAACTTTGTTTTTTTTTATATATAAGTCATTGAGGTAAAATAAAAAAGATAAACTATTAATCCTAGAACCTGGCTTCAATCTATTTTTATAGGTTCTGTTATATTCTGACATCCATTTTGACACAGTCACATTTATTGAAATCCACCCTATTATTTAGAATTCAGGGAATGTTCATCAGTCAATGGGCATATAGCATGTATAGTAGGTACCCCCTATTCTGGTTTTTTTTTAACAATGTTTAAAGTTATAAATACTTTCTGTCATTAGATATTTTTCTTTAAATAGGCAAATGGAGTTGAGGATGAACCTCTCTTTGATCCTAGTATTCTGCGAGAGTTAGACTTTGAACACAAATCAAGAGCAACATATAATCCAAATATATCACCACAGAACCCAGGAGAAATGCTAAAACTCAGACCACTCTATAAATCTGATTATGATAAAGGTAAGTATTTTTATGAAAGTATCGATTAACATCTGTTTTTATAAGACCTCAAAAATTGAAAATTTTTCGGTCGTATATTGGTATCACTTTGGCGTCAGCGTCGTCGTCGTCCGAATACTTTTGGTTTTCGCACTATAACTTTAGTTTAAGTAAATAGAAATCTATGAAATTTAAACACAAAGTTTATGACCACAAAAAGAAGGTTGGGATTGATTTTGGAAGTTTTGGTCCCAACAGTTTAGGAATTAGGGGCCAAAAAAGGGCCCAAATAAGCATTTTCTTGGTTTTCGCACTATAACTTTAGTTTAAGTAAATAGAAATCTATGAAATTTTGACACAAGGTTTATGACCACAAAAGGAAGGTTGGGATTGATTTTGGGAGTTTTGGTTCCAACAGTTTAGGAATTAGGGGCCAAAAAAGGGCCCAAATAAGCATAATTCTTGGTTTTCGCACAATAACTTTAGAATAAGAAAATAGAAATCAATGAAATTTGAACACAAGGTTTATGAACACAAAAGGAAGGTTGGGATTGATTTTGGGAGTTGAGATCCCAACAGTTTATTGTTTGGTTATCTTCTGGAAAATGTAAAAAGTTCTGCTAGTATCTTAGCTTAAACTTGTACAAACAACAGTCCCTGAATTTTCACTTGCAATGTACAAAACAACAAGTGGAGCTTGAAGTACTGAATTCATCCCTGGTTTTTGGTAGTGTTAGATATAGGAAGATGTGGTATTAATGCCAATGAGAGAACTCTCCATCCAAGTCACAATTTATAAAAGTAAACCATTATAAGTCGAGGTACAGTCTTTAACATGGAGTCTAGGCTCACACCAAACAGCAAGCTATAAAGGGCCCCAAAACTTACTAGTGTAAAACCAATAAAATGGGAAAACTAACGGTCTAATCTACATAAAAAACGAGAAACAATTGAAACACTTAGCATGGTAAGCTGAATCTTAAGTTTTGTGTGCAATGATTCATGCACTGTTGCTGGTCTTTTTTCTTTTGGCCTGAGTTATATTGTTTTTTGACTAATTGTTTTGATTGCCACCTTGATGTCTATTCAAGCTCAAATATTACCTGAATTATATCATTAAAAATATGCCTTGACCTATAATGGTTTACTTTTTATAAATTGTTACTTAAATGGAGAGTTGTCCCATTGCACTCATACCTCATCTTCCTATATCTACTTAACCATGTTAAAAACATCATGACTTACCTAGCTACTTATAAAAAAGAAGATGTAGTATGATTGCCAATGAGACAACGCTCCATAAGAGACCAAATGACGCAGAAATTAACTACTATAAGTCATGTATGGCCTTCACCAATGACCAAAGCTCACATCACATAGTCAACTATAAAAGGCCCCAAAATGACAATTGTAAAACAATTCAAACGGGAAAACAGTATACTTTTAAAATATGATTAATCATGATTCTGTTTAAAATCACTCAGAAAGAATCCCAATGATATTGTAATTGCTAGTGATTTAAAGTGAAACCACTAAGATCATGAAGATTTATAACCCTATTACATACTATTGATTAAATATAGACTGCAATCATAGAACAATTAATTAAATATAGACTACAATCTTGTGAACTCTATAAAGCATTAAAACCCAATGAATTTGAAAGTTAAGAGAGAGAACAGATAATTTGGGAATATTATATTAAGAGTCCAATGAGAGTATACATGGTATACAAATTGAAAAATAATGTGAAAAAAATAAATTTCATTAGAAAACAATTAATGGTTTCAGTTCAGTCTACTGGTATACGTCAACCTTTTTACATTTCTTCACAGGCTATATGAATTTATTGAGTCAGCTGACCAAAGTTGGAAATGTCTCCAGAGAAGAGTTTGAAGGTAAATACTATTATATTTTAATTATAGAATTAAATACTCTGTATTTTTCGTTGGATATCAATTTTAGTCAGTTTCTTGGGTACAGGTGAACCATGAATTCAAATGTTCAACAAATAACATATTTTCAATAGACTTTATATACAAAGATTCAATGTCAAAACCACAAAATCAAATATCCACGAATATACAAGTTTTCAGTAATCCACGAAAATTGCTACCCACGAAAATAAATGAATCCACAGTATATGATAATTCTAGCTCCAAAACTTTTTGATTCATTTTACTGACAATTCAGAAATTTCTACATACATTTATTTTTACCACAGACTCATAGTCATGATAGTTGAACAAAAATGTGGGTAGTCTCATTGGGGATTCAGATCCCTGATCCCGCTTACTGTTTTGTCAGATTCCTGTATCCCGCTTACACTATGTACGTAAGCAATTCTCATTTTATTGTCATTTCCTGGGTCCCGAAAGACCTCATTTCCTGTTTTCACGCCACAATAATTTGACTTTCACGTGTCATGCTTACAAAAAATCGGCAATCCCTCATCACGCTTAGACCCAATTGAGACCCACAATGTGAGACCAATTTGCATTTCAGAAAATGCTGCATACAAAGAATCCTACCAATATTAAGAAATTATGCAAGCTTTCATTTTTGCGTTGTAATTTTTTCAATAATAAAAACACTGCAACAATATTAGAATAGACCATGTGTAGACAGTGCTTATAGACCATGTGTAGACAGTGCTTATAGACCATGTGTAGACAGTGCTTATAGACCATGTGTAGACTGTGCTTTTTTCTTATTTTCAGCCAGATTTAATGATCTGAAAGGTTGTGGAGATACATATTACATAGTTGTGATAGAAGACATGTCTTTAAACCAGGTGATAGGAACCGGTTCTCTGGTGAAAGAACGAAAGTTTTTACGACAGTGTGCATCTGTAAGTATTAGGAAAACATAATTAAGAAATAAACAGTGAGCAGTTTACACCATCGTACAAATTATGAAGTCACAAATACAAACAAAACCAATTCAGTACACTTTAGCTGAGGAACCATAAGGTGGTACCTGACACTACAGGGAGATAACTATTTAAAAACATCTAGACATTTTAATCACGATGTATTGTTAAGGAAATATAAAGCTTCTCAATGATCAAAATTAGTTTTTTTTCAAACTCCTATATATCCAATGAAATTATTCCAATAAAGTACTTGGTTCAAGTTTTTTGAAATTTTTGTATTCTAATCAAATGGTCAGAGTTAATATTTTGTCAGAATTTTATGAAAATTAAACGAGCCAAATTAATTTTAGATGGAATAAACAGATAGGTTGTGCAAAACCCCTTCAACTTGTAAGGCAAGTCGCAACACTTGCCATAAATAGTAAGAAAACCCTGTTTGTAAATGGTTTGACTACTTCTGGTGGAATACTGCAAACTAACTTTTTATAAATGTCCAATGGGTGACACATGTCTTTCAACATGTTCAATATAAAGTAAAATATATAAAAAAAAAAAATTTAAATAATTATTTTTCAGAGAGGTAGAATAGAAGATATTGTAGTGAACAATGCTTACAGAGGAAAACAGTTGGGGAAATTGTAAGTATCTTTATACCACAGTGCATAATTTTTGTGTTAGTATTTCATTAATTTACATTTACATTTTAATATTCAATTCAGTTCAATTCAATATTTTATTGGAAAGAGCACAATAGAGGCGTGATCCAAATACAGACAATTATAATATTAAAACAACATATAAATGAAATAAAAATGCATATAACAAGTCATGAGCCAATTCTATATATACAAATACATTATAAACTGATATTGATACCATAAACTTATATATTTCAGTATTATTCTAGATTTTCATATATTTACTTAAAACACACAATATAAGATTAATATATATATACATGTATATGTATATGTATTAATTTAGAGCTATTTGATATTTGTTCACAAATTTTGAGAAACATCTTATTAACTTACAGCATTAGTCTAAGAGTGAGTTGCATTAGTTTTATAAGAAAGACATTTACACTCATAAGTTGAAAAAAATAAACCAACACCATGATTAAAAAAGAAAAAGACAAACAGACAAGAGACACAAAATAGAAAACTAAACACTTAGCAACAAAAAGACATTATATGTCGAAAAATAATAACACCATGGTTACAAAAGAAACTAGCAACATGAACCCTATTTCAACCATTAGTTCTTGATTTGCATTAGTTTACAATTTTGCACCAAAAATTACTGTTATTGTCCTTTGGCAAAAATTTTTACTGCTTTTCGTAATGGAGATACCACCACTACGGCGGACCATCATGAATATAGCTAAATTAAATTTTATTTCCATTGCAGGTTGTTGGATGTATTAACAATTTTATGTCAGAAGATAGACTGTTATAAACTGTCATTAGAATGTTTAGACGGGATGGTCAAGTTTTACAAACAGTTTGGATTTGATAAAGAGGATGGACAAAATTACATGGTTCAACGATTTCATGATTGAAATACGAAAAAAATAGGGAAATTTATGTGATAAATACAATTGTGGGTTTAAAATGCATGTAGAGGTTTTTAAATAATCAAACCAAAGTCAATTTTTGCAGCATTACAAATTTATTTACACAACGATATATGAATATTTAACTGAGGATAAAAGTCTATGTATGCTAATATTTAAAATCATGTATTTAAAATGGTATACAAATATAATGGGATAAGGTTAATCAAATCATTGAAGCATAGCCATAGGTTAAAACAGTCTATATTGTAAAATTAATTTGATCATTTTGGGCTTCTGGTAGAAAAGTACACATATAGGTAGAAAGTTTAAAAATAACTTTACATCAATTGGATGGCCTGTAATCAATCTATATTTACTTAATCGTAAGATGTAAGATATTTACTTTGTCATATTTATGCTGTCTATTTATCAATCTGTCAATATTTGGTATATTTTCATTTGTTTTGTATCATGTACACATGATGTACACTGAGGTATTAAGGCTTTAAATATTAATTGTTGTACAATGTATTTATTATTAAGTTAGTTTTGCCTTATTCAGTACACATGCCTTACATAGCCAAGGTACATCTTTAAACATAGAAATTGTCATTTTATCAGGGGGGTACCAAAAAAAGTCTCGCTACATTGAAGACCCATTGGTTGCCTTCGGCTGTTGTTTGCTCTATGGTCGGGTGGTTGTCGCTTTGACATATTCACCATTTCCTTTCTCAATTTTATTTGAAAATTTGAAACTTATGAAATATATTGGAGACATTGAGTCTTCACTAAAAAGTAATAAAAGTAATAAAGTATGAGATTAAAAATTGTTGCAATTAAATGTAAGATGTGAATTTAATTTAAGAAATGGTTATTTCACTTCAAGCTCTTTGCTCATTTTAACAAAGGTACCATATTTTGTCATTATGATCTTTCCTCTGTCTGTATCTGTCACTCTTCATTAAATTTGTTATCAAAGTGAAAGAAGGGTGTGTCATGTTAGAAACTTATAAATATTTATTTTTTTTAAAGTTGGTAAACTTCTACATTTAGAGCAGCAATCAGACAATCATAGAATTGAAGTAGACATCCAGAGGTCACCATAAAATCTATAGTGGTCAGATTTAAATAATCATCAAATATTATATATGTGTTGTAGTCATGTGACTTTGAGTTATATATTGTCATGTGATCATTGAGTAATAATTTTTTGTTCCTACTGTTGATTCATTTATTTTCATGGGTACAAATTTTCATGAATTTATAGGAAACATTGGATATTTGATTTAATTGTTTTGCCACAGTCTGGAAGCATATAGAAAATGTGTACTTTATTGGTTGTTGAAATTTGTGGTTCACCTATACTCAAGCAATCCATGAAAATAGGTATCCCTAGAATAATAATGAATACACAGTATTTGATATAAAATCCTTATGCATATTCATAGGTTTGTGATATCTTTACATATCGATATATTTTGATATTGATGGATGATTTGAATTAAATAATATAAAATTACTTCAGTATCAAATATGTCCACAATATTAAAAATTGGCATTTATAAGTTCAGTTGTGATTAAATGTTTGGGTTTACATTTATAAGATTTCACATTTCTGACTTTCAGTAAAAGGATCTGCAATATTAAATGCACTCCTACAGTTTTCCAAATTAATGTATTGTATGAATTTTAAAAGTCATTTTGTTTTGCCTGCAATGAAATAAAAGGCAAAAAACTTATTTTTCCTGGGATTAACATTCTAATGTGATTATTAGAACCACATTAATGTGGAGCAATATGTCAGAAATGTTTGTATGTTGTAAATATTTTTGTTTGTGTAATAATTAAAAATGTATTTATTTCTTTTTTGAAATCCATATAATTAATATCAGGATCTCTATATATTCAGCATAATTACCCATAATGCCTTTGGGGGTTACATAAACTTTATGTAAATCATTGTACAATACATTTCATATTTCACTAGTTCATCATTTATGGGTTCCCAAATGGGCGGAAGATGAATTTTTCTAAATATTTAGTGAAGTTTTCTGTTGGATGTGTTCATGTTTTTATTGGTCCATATAAGTACCTAATTCATTTCATTCCTTCTTGTAAAACTAAAATTACTTTGATCAAAACTTTGAACAATGACAACAACCAAAAAAAATCAATTTTCTACAAGGTTTTATTGTTCACAATATAAACATTGTTATGTCACTAAATTTTTAGTTTGCCTATTAATATTCATATTCAAGTAATCTGGAGTTTTGTTTATATTTATGATTTAGATATTTATGTAATTAATATTTTAAATGTTTTGTCGAAAATATAATGGGAAGTAGTAAAATACATGTTTAACCTGTATATTATCTATTTGTTAAATAATATATGTTTTATATACCAAGATTGCAATACTGTGAAGTAATGTATTTTTGTTTTGGAGTGAGGAAAACTGGATATTGAGGATTCATTTATTGTCATGGTTACCAATTTTTGAGTATGGAGGAAAACTTACATTTTTCATAGATTTTTAATTTTGTGGCTTTGGCAAAGTCTGCATACATTCCTTTAGAAAATTTGTAAATTGCTGAATATTTCCATTTGTGGTCCCCAATACCAACAGAATTCACAAAAATTTGTATCCAACAAATATTAATGAAACCACAGTTTTTATTATTGGTGGGGTTTTGCCTACAAGCCAATAGCCAATAAAAAAATGTTGAAATCACTGATCATTTAAAGATGAGTACATCCTCTTCATTTGAACTTAGATGAATAGTTGTCTCTTGGAATCATACCACATCTCCTTATATTTTTAGGTTTAATAGCTGTCCCAACAAAGCCTCAAAAAGGGGTATCCCATGAATAATGATTAATCCACAATAGTAAAAAAACATAACATGGCACAATATTTTCTGTTTAGTACAGAACCTTTTGTTATGTTGGTAAAAGATGAATCTCTCATTATTTAAGTTGTGGACTTATTTCTAATATTTGTGGAATGTTTCTTTTTACATATACTTTGTGGATATTATTTTGTTCAACTATGCTGTTTATATAACTTATATAGAGCTATGTTATATAATTGTTGATTCAATTGACAATCAGTTAAATTGTACATGTTAAGGTTTTTAGTCATTATCATATAAACATAGTTTATACAACATAGACTTCTCAAATTCAATCACTTGCTTGGCAACACTCAAGTTGCATGCACAGATTCAAATAGAGGCACACCCAATATAGGCCCCTTAAAAAGAGCAAAAAACAGAAATTTATAGGATAAATAAAAGCCAGTTTTTTTGTCACAATATGGTCGTCTATTTCCTAATTCTCAGGAACATAACCTCTCCATAAAAACCTGGTTTGAAACTCACTTTGGCAATTTGACAATAATCTTAAATGAAAGGATTGCCAGATTTCCTGCCAAAGTTCTGTTTTTTTTTCTATAGCTACTCCAGCTTCCTCCAAAGGTTTATTTTTAGAATTCTATGAATAGAATATGGCCCTTATGCTATAGCCATATGTGCTGAAAGTTACATGTCACATCAAGAACTAATCCTTCAAACTTCTGTAATTAGAAATATTTGTTGCAATTAAATACACATGGACTTGAATTGAATTTTGTCTCATTTGCACTTATACCACATTTTCTTATTTCTATGGAATTTGTTTTCCAGCTGAACAAGTTGAAATTGTGTTGTAATGATTTTTTTTTCAAAACTTCTGTGTATTTAAATGTATAAAGATGTTTATTGAATATTATAAGTGCTATTTATTTATGAGAAAACAATATATAATTTGTGTTTATATTGTTTTTGTTTTGTACAAAGTTTTTTTTGTCAGAATCTCATCTTTCAAGATATTTTTTTCTGTAAAATATTTTTTTAAGTTTTATTTTCTTTGATTGTGCGTTGTTTTGTTAATTATATATGAATTGTTTGTTATGTTCTATTATAGGTATAAGGTAATTTTTACATGAGGCAATAGCCTTACTAACTACACACCATAAAGTTTTATATACCAGTCACACATAAGCTTGTAATTCTACTAGGTATAAGGTAATATTTACATGAGGCAATAGCCTTACTAACTACACACCATAAAGTTTTATATACCAGTCACACATAAGCTTGTAAAGTCTTTTAAATAGCATGATATGCATTGTGTTGTGAAATATTTATGAATCTTTCCCTATGAATATTAGTTTAATGTCTTCCATCAGCCATCAGAAGTTCTATTGATCACTTTTAAAGCTATTTCAGTCTTTTTCAGATAGATTTTAACTGTATTTTCAAAATTAAGTGGAAATTTGCCCCCAAAATGTAGTATTTAAAGGTTTAACCATAGAAATGTTTTTCCAAACGGAGAAAAAATAACAGTCACTTCTGCTTTGAATTAAAGTGCTTAATATAAAATTGTGAAAAACCTATTTAAAAAGTTTTTTGCTAATCAACTTCAGACTTAATACACATCAGTGAATTGTTCATTACAATATTTTTAGAAAAAAATGCATCAGATAGAAATCGACCATATTCAAGTGAAAATATACAGGTACATATTTAAGACTTTGATTTATTTTCGAACTTTCAAAGATGGGTTTTGGTCTGTTTTGAAGAGTTCTTTTAAGGTGGTACCTAACACTACAGGGAGATAACTCTATAGTCAGCTAAACGTTTTAATTATGTTGTGTTGTAAAAAGAATATTAAGCTTCTCAATGATCAACATCGGTGTTTGTCAAACTGCTATATGACCAGTGTAATTTTTCTGACAAAACGGTTGGTTCAAAGCTTTAGAAATTTTTATATTTTTGTTAAAGGGTTAAAATAAATACTTTAATTTAGTACAAAATTTTATGAAAATTAAACGAGCCAAATTAATTTTAGTGTAAGTGTTAGGTACCACCTTAACATATAACATTTTCAAACAAGTACAGACTTTGAAATTTTTTCAACCTTAAATAAGATAATAGATGTAATGATATACATTTACACAAAGGTGATTTATATCTGACACAGCTCAAATGATTATTTTGTATTATTTATAAAATTATATTTTTGCAATAAAGGGAATGCCATACTTATGTATATGTTCTGGATCATGTCACTTTTTGGACTGCATGCATGTGGTCATGACCATATTGATATACCGGTACTTATATGTTCAAAAAATAGGAGTATATATTTGTTTGGTTTATATTGACAGACCAGACCATATAGGTTTGTTTTCCTAATAAATTTGAACTCCTGTTTGAATGGTTTTACACTAGTCATTTTTGGGGCACTTAATAGCTTCCTGTTTGATGTGAGCCAAGGCTACATGTTGAAAGCCATACTCTGACCTATAATGGGTTACTTTTTCAAATTGTGACTTCGATAAAGAGTTGTCTCATTGGCATTAGTACCACATCTTCTTTAATCTAATAACCATATGTGTTTGGTCCAGGACATGTATAAACAATGATTGGCAATAGTACTGGGAAATATAGATCTTTATATAAGTTCTGATTATCATTTAGAGGTTGTTTAAAATATGTTATTCTGTTAATATAAAATTTACATCAGTCTTTTGTATGTATATTTTGCCCAAAATATTTTGTTGAAATTTTATGAAATATATTTTTGACAAAATTTATTTTGACTTTTATTTTTGGTTCTAAATAAAAAGTTGTAACTAGCATGATTAGATGTGTCGTAATAACACAAATTGCCCTGACTCAAAGAGATGAAAAATCTACAATTTCTACAACAAATGTGGACACAAACATAAAATTGAGAAAGGAAATGGGGAATGTGTCAAAGCGACAACAACCCGACCATAGAGCAGACAACAGCCGAAGGCCACCAATGGGTCTTCAATGTAGCGAAAATCTCCTGCACCCGTAGGTGTCCTTCAGCTGGCTTCTTAAAAAATATGTATACTAGTACAGTGACAATGCATGGGTGATATCCTGCTCTCAAGACCAATATTAGTTTGATGGAAAGTTTCCTTGATCAATGAGTAGTTTTACGTATCAGCAAACAGGAAATGGGAGACTGTATATCTAACAAGATGTGTTGAAATGACAATAAATCAGCATATATGTCAACAGGCATTTTGAAATTCTTATAGTTTGTTTGCCCTATTATGCTGTACATCTTTATTTTGGAGCCATATACTAAAAAAAAAAGATGAAACAACATTATTAAAATTAATAACATGGTCAGATAATGATACTGCAGAAGTCACATAGTGAATCCAGGTTAGAGCAATATTAGGTGTATAGAATACACTCACCCACAATTAGCTCATGTGCCTCAAAGGGACTAATGTCATTCCTTTGGGTCTGTCATCCTTTTGGATCTTATCTCTTATTTTGTTGAGTATGCAAAATTTATTTTGCGAAAGCTAGACATATAGTGATGCTATATTCATTTTGTTGCGGCAACATTTTGGTTCAATCTGTGATATTATACCCCAGCCTTAGCTGTAGGTGCATTTTAAAAAGTTTTTACCTTGTTCGTCTACATTCTTCTGTACAACCCGAAATTGGTTTCTGTTCTCTAACATAAGTTTGCTGCAACCGAATGTAATGAAACTTATACACTGCTTATTATCACAAAACACTGAGCAAGGTTGAATTTTGAAGACCTCTCTTTCACTGTTCTAGAGCTATGTCCCTTTGTATATGGATAAAATGCTGATTTTTTTTTCTGTTCTGCATCTTAATTTTGACTTCTTAAATATAAAGCATTTTACAAATACATGTTGCTGTTGCTGCCACCGCCTGAAACTAATCCCTATGTCTGTCATACTGTGTAACAAGAGAGACACAAATAAAAACTTACAGCATGATTGTCAATGAGTCAACTCTCCACTAGAGACCAAATAAAGTAGATGAAAGCAACTTGAAGTTTATTGTCACACTCAACACTTTTAGCCTGTCTTGCCCAACAATCAGATCTGATGCTATGTACTCTTTTTAGGAACATTTCTGACATTAGACTCATGAGACTTCTTTTAAACTGAGTTTAACGGTACATATTGCTGTTTATTTGTGCAATCTCACTTAATATGTTTAACACCACTATATTGTGGTCCCAAATCAGGAGCTTCTGGCCTTTGTTAGTCTTTTATTTTTTGTCAATTTAAGTGATATGTTTAGGAGTTTAGTATGGTGTCCATTTTACTGAACTAGTACATATTTTTTATTAGAGGCCAGCTGAAGATCTATAGGTGCTGAATTTTCTCACTGTGTTGAAGACCCTTAGGTTGACTTCAGCTGTTTTTTTACTCTTTTGTTGGGTTTTTGTCGCTATACTTTATAGAATGATGCTTTCATCAGTAATTGTACATGTAAGAATTCTTGTAAGTAATTGCACATATGTGTTTCGGTATGGACTTTGCTCATTGTTGAAGGCTGTACGGTGACCTATAGTTGTTAATGTCTGTGTCATTTTGGTCTCTTGTGGACAGTTGTCTCATTGGCAATCATACCACATCTTCTTTTTTATATTCTCTGACCAAAATATTTTGCTGAGCACCTAAATTTCTAGGTTAATAGAATATTATACTTTAAATTCTGCAATTGATGTCTGAACTTTTTATTGTGATTTTTGAAGACTGGAGAAAAAATGTGAGATTAATTATTAAGATTTCAGGGCAATGTGCATATAGATATATGTGTTAGATGTCAGAATATAAGTTCATATTGTGAATACTATCCAGTTGCATTATTTGCATTAAAATGCACAATCAATTTACTAATACTATGAATGTAAAACATCAATAAAGTTAAAATCAAATTTAATCACAAAGTGATAAATTCATGACGATACATTTCATAAGCAAACTCTTCTACATGACTTTCATCATTGATTAATCCAATATAATCCACTTCTAACTGAAATGGTCCTTCAACATTATCCGCAAGAGTTAATCCAAAATTACGCACATTATCTAAGTCAATCTTCCTCTGTTCATCTAATATTCTACCTTTATGTGACAAGAAAAACTTTGAGAAAGGAATCTGAAAAAAGACAAAGAATAAATGTAAGTCTTATGATCTATAAATTGTATATACATGTCATATCAATCAAACATTCAATAAAAGCAGAATATATGATATTCTAGGCCAGTTTCTTGACCCCATTTAATTTAAAAATTAAAAGATATCATATATTAAAGTAAACAGGGACAATGGTCATGCATTTCACCATGTAATTCACACATTGATTTCTTCAATAAAGTATAAAAAAAAAATCTTCAATTATGTGAATAACCATGATCTGAACATGAATTCCTACCACCTGTTTTGTATTTATTTTCACTCTCCATAATTAAACAAAAAGGAAAAACAGTCAAAAACAAAATGTAAACATACGTCGATATTGTTGTGATTAAAGCATGTGTGTTACCTATCATTAGTGCTATGATTGTGGCACCAATACATAAATTAATGGCAGCACACATAATAAAGTCAGATCTTATAAAATGTGTCTATAACACTATATTTCGGCTTTAATTTGAACCTCTTGCATTCAGTGTAAAATTGCAAAAAACAGCCTAAATAGCCTCATTAGTAAGACCTTTGATGGAAAACTTTCTTCAAAGTTTTCTTGGCTTCTATCATGACCATTGTGTCAATGAAGTGGAATGATTTAATATTTGGTCTAAAGATTTAAAATGTTAAGATGTAGCAGGTACGCAATATTCACATATGCCACTCAGCCACTTCCTGTTTGCTAATAGTTTGAAATTTTACCACTTTTGTCGTACAAAAAAAATTACGTCACACTTTTTATGTCTTTTATGGAAAGGGAATAATTCTTTTATAGATATAGAAGATGTGGTGTGAGTGACAATGAGACAACTCTCCATCCAAATAACAATTTTAAAAAAGTAAACCATTATAGGTCAATGTACGGCCTTCAACACGGAGCCTTGGCTCACACGGATTGCAAAGATGTTGAGTTGTAGTGTATTTGCAATTTTAACATGTGCAGTGCAATCACTTCCTTTGTGACAATTGTTTGAAATGTTGAAGCACTCTTTGTACAAGGAAAAAAATTCTTTAAAGTTTTCATGGCGTGTCTATACAAAAAAGCTTGAAGCTCAACAGTTCTTTCAACTATAAAACAAACAAGCCAAGGCTTCATGTTAAAACCTGTACTTTGTGTATTAATAAGACTACTTTTGAGTTCATCCGTCACCCGAAAAAAATCATAAATTATGAGCACCTTTCTGAAGTCATTTACCAGATAGAGGTGTTCACCTGTATCCCTGCACTATTTACGTACATCAATAAAATTGAGAATGGAAATGGGGAATGTGTCAAAGAGACAACAACCCGCCCAAATAAAAAACAACAGCAGAGGGTCACCAACAGGTCTTCAATGTAGCGAGAAATTCCCGCACCCGGAGGCGTCCTTCAGCTGGCCCCTAAACAAATATGTACTAGTCCAGTGATAATGAACGCCATACTAATTTCCAAATTGTACACAAGAAACTAAAATTAAAATAATACAAGACTAACAAAGGCCAGAGGTTCCTGACTTGGGACAGGCGCAAAAATGCGGCGGGGTTAAACATGTTTGTGAGATCTCAACCCTCCCCCTATACCTCTAACCAATGTAGTAAAGTAAACGCATAACAATACGCACATTAAAATTCAGTTCAAGAGAAATCCGAGTCTGATGTCAGAAGATGTAACCAAAGAAAATAAACAAAATGACAATAATACATAAATAACAACAGACTACTAGCAGTTAACTGACATGCCAGCTCCAGACTTCAACTAAACTGACTGAAAGATTATGATTTCATCATATGAACATCAGGCACAATCCTTCCCGTTAGGGGTTTAGTATCATACCATCATAACATATATGAGAAGAACATAACCCGTGTCATGCCAACAACTGTTTTTAGAATAAATGTGTTTAGTTCCGATGCAAAGACCTTATCAATGACTCAATATTAACGCCAAAATATGCAATCTTTAATGACTTGACAACAGTATCGTAATTATATCCCTTCTTAATAAGTCTATTCAAAGGTTTTGTAAGTTTCTAAACTAGAAATAAAGTTTGTTTTGTAAGTACTTAATTACGATTCCCTAATGACAGCAGTGCTGATTGTTAATTATGAGAATTTAATTTGCTGAATAATTCGTGCAATAAAACATTATAGTTTTCCCGACAAATCGCTCAACATTGGAACGGAAGTGACAATGCCCCTAAATGCAAGAATGATGTTCACTAAAGCCAGAATTTTTGACAAAAATGCATCAAACTCGAAAGTTGTCTATTGATTTTTTACACATTGTGACTTAGCTGAAGATTTGTCTCATTGACACTTATACCACATCTTCTAAATCCTAATAATTTCAACCTTCAACTTAACCAACCAAGCAAGTAATTTTAACCTTTTGCTATATGGTGTTTGAACTTACTTTGGCTATCTGCCAGTAAGGGCCTCCTCTTGTAAACAATGTGTAGTTATACATATCAAACCACTGAACATCAAAATATCTGTGCATTAAAATACACAACTGATATGGGCGTCCATCTCCCCTTACACGTAATATCAGATGTGTAAACATACTCCAATCATACGGTTCTTGTCTTTGAAATGATCTCTAAAAATAATGAATATATTTATCATTACATATTTCATGAATATCTATAGCATATAATTATACAGATAGCCTCTGGCCTTTGTTAGTCTTGTATTATTTTAATTTTAGTTTCTTGTGTACAATTTGGAAATTAGTATGGCGTTCATTATTACTGAACTAGTATATATTGGTTTAGGGGCCAGCTGAAGGACGCCTCCGGTTGCGGTAATTTCTCGCTACATTGAAGACCTGTTCGTGACCGTCTGCTGTTGTTTTTTCTATGGTCGGGTTGTTGTCTCTTTGACACATTCCCCATTTCCATTCTCAATTTTATTTTACACAGAATGAACTTCCATGATCAACAGACTAAGTATTTACTATGAAAAATCAACTACAAGGGTAATGTTTAACTTCAACCTCTTTATTAAGTCAATGACAAACAAAAGAATTTATAATGAGGCAGTATATTTAATTTTTTTTTAGTTTCCTTATTTTCTGGCACTGACAATATTCAAAAATTAAAAATCAAATTTACTCATAAATCAAATTTTCTGTTACTTTGCAAGGTGCAAAGATAAGATTGAATTTAAAAGTGGAAACTATCAATTGAGACTTCTGTGGAGTACTGTTTGCATAAAAAAATAATTGAATTTCTCTACCAATACAAAAAAACTATTTTGTTGTTTGCAGCAGAGAAAAAAGGGAGATAATTCCTAATACAAACTTTCAAATAAGAAAGCTGTTATATATATAAATGAAAGCCTGTTATATACATGTACCTGATATTATAACTTTCTATTTTGAGTGTTGACTCTGTCTAAACCAAACACATGAACAAACAATTTCACCTGAAGATGTAAATGTCACCTACCGTTTTGAGAGGTGACCTCATATTAGCGTAGCCTGTACTTGTAAGGATGCCATCCTTAGGAAGTCTTTGAGATAAATACCCATGAAATAAGGCCTTGTTATTTTTACTAAGGGCCATCTCAGCCTTACTGAAGCCTTCTAAATTGTCTCTGTCAGATGTAACTACCCATGGTTCTAAAGTTTTAGCACCATCAAATTTCCAAAAATATTCATAATCATTATGATTTGCTATTAGCATTCTATCCTCCCTCCATTTGTCTTTCATTTCTTCACCAAAAACTTTGATGTCTTTTTTAAATATTTCATATCCCTCTTTTAACCTTTCCGTGACTGGACGTTCAACCCTGTGGTTATATCCTCCTTTGCGGTCAATCTCATGAATGAAATTTACTGACGTTATAATTGGAGCATGACATCTACATGATCTAGAACACAGATGTAAAATCTGTCTTGTCAGGACTGACATCATTTAACAACAATCAGCTATAATCTGAAAAAAAAATAAAGATTTTAATTTCGGTTTAAACAAACATTTTGTCGATGAAATTCTAGATTGTAGGTGGAGCAATGGACAAAAAAGAAGGACTTACTTATCATATGTTAACCATGTTAACTGTAAGTGAAACATGTATGCGTTAGAAATCTCTACTGGTACCTTTCTATCTCTATCAAAAAGTCTTCTATATTCGTAAGAATAAGACATTATGTGAATTAAAACATTTCATATTCAGTAAAAAAAAAAGTGTGAAATTACAATATGTTTGTAGGAAGTTTCTATGAGGAGATAATCATTATTTCTTTCAAAAAGTCTTTATTCAAAAAGAATAACATTTAGGTTATCTCCCCATGGAAACTTATCAATAATGTATTGTTATTTCACACATATTTTACTGAATATATGATGTTTTAATTCAAATGATGTCTGATTCTTATGAATATTAAAGACTTTTCGATAGAGAAACTATATGAAAGCTTCTAGTTTAGACATTTTTATAGCAATTCAATAAAAGTTGAAATATCTTAGTACAGGCAGGTTACATTGTGAGCTAACAAATTAAAAATCCTGCTCAGCATGTCAGTCTTGTAGAAACATTAAGGTGTAGGGGCTAACTAAAGCCCTCCTCAAGGTGTGGGATTTTCTTGCTGGGTTGAAGACCCATTGGTGGCCTAAGGCTATTTTCTGCTCTTTGTTCAAAGTTGTTGTCTCTTTGACACATTCCCCACTTCCATTCTTAATTTTATGTTATTGTCCTGAATATGCATATTTACATGTATATATACATGATATACATGATATACAAGTCTAAATTGAAAACATCTTTAAACCTATCATTGCCTTGGATAAAAACAGCAATTCTTATATGTGTGCATGTAAAACAAATTTCATGGTAGAGTGTTCTAAATACAGCACAAACAACATTTTCCAAAGGACTGACAAAGTGAAAAAGTGTATTTTAACAAAAGGCATTTGACTAACAGGTCGAACAACTGATGCTGAACAGAGTTTTGTGGTAAAAAGCATTACATGTATATATATATACAACTCGTCTAAACATCAACCCAACAATGTTAGATCTGTAAATTTGCTTTCGCAAATTTTTGGTTCTTCCCTCGCCGGGATTCGAACCCATGCTACTGTGATATCGTGACACCAAATCGCCTGCACTGCAGCCGTCCCGCTAGACCACACGACCACCTGGGCTCTAAAAAAAAGAGCTTTCGCTGGCCGTGTGTTACCTTTCCTCGTCAGTTTTAATCTAGCAGCGTACTACAGTACATGATATATAAGGCATGAAGATGTTATTGTTACAGATCAGCTAAATTATCTATAGTAAAGGATCCTACAAATTAATGTAATATACAGTCACAGAAAATAATTATATTTATAAGTACGTCTGAGTCAGTGACAACTCTACAACAGATATATATATATGTTTCATTACATTTACATGATTTAGTTGAGACAAACTCAAGTAAGGGAACAGAAACAAAATTTGTTTTTTCATTTGTAAATGGGCATAACCATTGATAACCCTAGAACAGTAATCAAAGTGCTTGTAAGCATTGAATGGTCATGATGGCAAAGATTGCTTCCATTTATCAGTAGGAGGTAAAATTGAATATTGCATTATATAAGGCATTAGTTGTACTTGATTCAACTACCATTCTGGACAAAGAAAGATAACTACAATTTTCAAAAAATACTTTAATAGAATATTGTTAGAAATGAAGGGTTAAAATTGCTTTCATTTATCAGTGGAAGGGGCTAGGAAAAATTAAACATTGCATTGTATAAAGTATTGATGATCTATCATGGAAGATAAGTCCAATTTTAAAAATTCTTTGATTGATATTTCCATTTGTAAATGGTATAACTCTAGACCAGTAAAAGTGACGACTCCAAATTTAAACTTGATCTGTATATTATGGTATTAAGCATTGTGTATAAGTTTCGTAACATCATGAACATTTGGTTTCATGAGGCAAACTTAAATTAGAGAACAGAAACGAAAATTTAGTAATTTTTCCATTTGTAAAGGGGCATAACTCTAGAGTAGAACCGTAGGAGTGACGCCACCAAAATTCAAATTTAATCTGTATTTAGTGGTCATAAACATTGTGTATAAGTTTCATAACATTTGGTTAAAAGGCAAACTAAAGGTAGAGAACAGAAACCAACTTTGGGACGTAAGGTCAAGGGTAAATGTTGGCTCTGCTACAGTGGGGGCATAAAAATGTTACAAATTTACTGTTGATGCTTGCATTGTAAAACACACATAATCATAGCTCTGTATAAAATATTGCATCTTTTTGTGGTAAATATTTTGATAAGGTCTGACCCTGAAAAAAATACCGAACATGAGGGTATGATAACCATATGTTAGGTGATAGGACCTACCTTAGCCCTTCGTCATATACACCCTATTGTAATTTGTCTGCCATTACTGGTCATCACAAAGTTTCATGTAAACTCTTTAGGTCATTATAGAAAATATCTGACACCACAATGGAAATATGTACTGTAGTATGATGTCAATAGTTCAAGCAGTGCAGATTCTCTGGTAAAGCAGGGCAGATTTCCACAATTTAACCAAGGCATGCCTTTAACCAAAGTAACCATTGATAACCCTAGAACAGTAATCAAAGTGCTTGTAAGCACTGAATGGTCATGATGGCAAAGATTGCTTCCATTTATCAGTAGGAGGTAAAATTGAATATTGCATTATATTATAAGGCATTGGTTGTACTTGATTCAACTACCATTCTGGACAAAGAAAGATAACTACAATTTTCAAAGAATACTTTAGAATATTGTTAGAAATGAAGAGTTAAAATTGCTTTCATTTATCAGTGGAAGGGCTAGGAAAAATTAAACATTGCATTGTATAAAGTATTGATGATCTATCATGGAAGATAAGTCCAATTTTAAAAATTCTTTGATTGATATTTCCATTTGTAAAGGGCATAACTCTAGACCAGTAAAATAGGACTATTAAGCATTGTGTATAAGTTTCGTAACATCATGAACATTTGGTTTCATGAGGCAAACTTAAATTAGAGAACAGAAACAAAAATTTAGTAATTTTTCCATTTGTAAAGGGGCATAACTCTAGAGTAGAACCGTAGGAGTGACGCCACCAAAATTCAAATTTAATCTGTATTTAGTGATCATAAACATTGTGTATAAGTTTCATAACATTTGGTTAAGGCAAACTAAAGTTAGAGAACAGAAACCAACTTTGGGACGTCAGGCCAAGGGTAAAATACCGAACTTGAGGGTATGATAACCATATGTTAGGCGATAGGACCTACATGTACCTGAGGCCTTCGTCATATACACCCTATTGTAATTTGTCTGCCATTACTGGTCATCACAAAGTTTCATGTAAAATTTTTAGGTCATTATAGAAAATATCTGACACCACAATGGAAATATGTACTGTAGTATGACGTCAATAGTTCAAGCAGTGCAGATTCTCCGGTAAAGCAACGCAGATTCCCACAATTTAACCAAGGCATGCCTTTAACCAAAGTATTCAATTTGACATTACCCACAGAAACTACAGTACCAAGTAGAAACAAGAAGGCACATAGACTATTAGAGACCAGATGCGTAAAACTAAATATTGACCTTAGCTTGGCTTGGGATCAGGATTAGTCCAAATAATTATGAAGTCTAGTAAGGCTATTTTATTTTTTTCTGGGACACCTTAGATCAGGATCCAAAATTGCAAAAACCAATAAGGTGTATAGTTAGTGGAATCCCTGACAAATCGCCCCACGGGCAAATCGCCCCACACCTAATCGCCCCACTTTTTCACAAACTCACCCCACTTTCTAAAAAATCACCCCTCTTGTTTACCAACTCGCCCCACTTATGAAAAAGGCTAAAATCCCATTGCAAATACACAAGCCAAGGTCTGCCAACGCGCCCACTCTTGACAAATAGACAAACCACGATGATTTTATTAGTGCCAACTCAACCCACTTATGAAAAAAAGATGCAATCCTGTTGTATATCTATGTCCCTGCCCCACTTCAATACCCATGAAAACCTTATTGAAGTGCTATAAATCAAATTGCTTTTAATTGAAATCCTTCTGATTACGATTGAATTAACAGGTTTGTTTTCAATTGTTACACAAATATAAACTAAGCTTACAAGTATAAAGTTATTCTCCAATAATGATACGAAAATGTGTTTGCAATTATATTCTAAGAATGTTAAACATCAGATTCATTTAATTAAAAAAATTAAGGTTTAATAAATTTCATATTTTTGGGGGGTATTCTGTGACAGTGTAGATTAGTTTTCATTTCAGTGGGGCGATTTTTTTAAAAGTGGGGCGAGTTGGTGAAATAGTGGGGCGATTTCGTGTGGGGCGTTTTGCCAGTGGGGCGTTTTGCCAGTGGGGCGATTTGTCCTGCTTCCAGTTAGTGTATAGTCATTTTTTTTAATGTTTTTAAGTTGTCAGAACGTGAGTTATATGACTGTGAAATTTATATGAAAAGGAAAGGTGCATCATGCTAGAGGTAGAAGTATCTTTTTAGGTCCATTTTATAGTGGATTTTCCCCTTTTTATTCTTCACCTGATGTATGGTAATTTGTCTTACTGTTTGTGGTCTAGCTTGAAATCTCTTTTGTTAATAACAACACATCTATCATGTAAATGGATAAGTTTTCAGAAGTCACAACTACATGTATCATGACTATCAGAAACCTACAATGTCATTTCATCGTCAAACCGATTTCAGTTTCGAAGATTAGAATTCATAGTCTTTGTCAAATCAATGTTTGATTGTGATGAAAGTTACTGTTTTGAAACTCCAAGAATCAAATTGACTTTGATCATAATTTAGACGTTTTTATTTTCTTGAAATTTCTCAATGTTTCCTTCTGCCAAAGTAATTAAAACAGAGGAGAATGACAGCAAAAACAGACGTATGTGGTTTTTAGTTTAAGGGCTAAACAATCTGGAGAGATGTCATACAGCTCAATAAATTTCTGTGACGAAAAAGTGTTTAAGTATGAGGACTTAAACTAGAGTGTGTATTCTTGTGTTTGTGCTTTGTTGTTTGGTGTCTACGTTTCACACGTCCACGGACGACAAATGCCAAGTATACTCTTTAACAGGGTAACCCTAAAAATCTCTGGTAGGTGATTAAGGGAATCCTGGTCACATAAATAAATAAATGGATCTTGGTGTAGTCTGAACGAAGTCTTGTAAGTTAACATAAACACAAAGTCGATTAAAAGTTCAATACTGTATTATTAAAAATCCAAAGTACATGTAACAGTAATACAAGTTTACAACATCTTAACTGCAGGCTCAACAATACGGTGACATAATCCTAAATCTCCTACATATGCACCTCTCGTACACAAAATCGTCTCTCCTCGTATATCGTATCTCGTATATCATATCTCCCTATCCACGTCTCACTATCTATTTCTCTCTTTTATACTACTCTAGTAACCTGATTACAATATGGTTAAATGACTCTGAACAAAGAAATATTCTACAGGAGCTATATTACAGGAGCCCGGAGCCCGGAGCTAAGGTCAACCGAAGCTAAGGTCAACCGAGACACCTGTATAAACTTAGCAAAGGGGCACCAGCTGATTAACATGATTGATTTGACATTTAACAAGTACAATCTGATTGAAGGCAATAAACATAGATTGTAAGGAATTACTTTATAACAGTTAATGCGGCTAAGTAATTAATCTAATTATATCATGATCATTAAACCCAGTGATGCATGTAATAAACGAAAAACATTACACAGCCCCCCTCTTAGCCCTGAACTTCCACTGTTCAGTTTATGCACCATAAAAAAAATAATAAAACTATAAAAATTACTCATCCTATAGTGATATCCTAACTATTCCTGGAACACAAAAAAAAACTTGAGATCCAAGAGTAACTTAAAAGACAAAATAAAATTTGATCCGATTGACACCAAGCAAATAGTAGGGTCACAGGTCCCAAATTTTCATTACGACTTTAAAATAATTTTTGCGTATAAAACTAAAGTCTATATAAATAAAAACATAAGCACCTATCAAAACACGAAATATAAAAAAATATATATTTGCGAACAAGTGCTGACAATGATTTATTTAAGTCTACAATTTCTTTTTTTTTTTAGATTTAAAACCTTTATAACAACAGAATTTACTGTTGTTTATATAAAAAAAAAAAATGTAGTTAATCATTTTTTAAAGGGCTCCGTGACACCATAACAATATGTTTAGGGTCTCGTGCACCAATTTGTACCTTTAAAGGGCTCCGTGACACCATAACATTATGTTTAGGGTCTCGTGCACCAAATAAGGTTTAAATTTCGACTATAAGCAGTCACGTGCACAGAAAAACTTCTACATAAAACAACATAGTTTTCACAATAAATAAACAATTGTTCATAAAGTCACTTGGTTTATTCACTATCGTCTTCCGTCGTTTCATTGTGTTTTCTTTTCTTTTCATTAGGCCGTCCATGCCCGGTGACCGACACCTGGCCTCTGGTGTCAATCTCCGCTGCGTAAATCTCCGCTGCGTAAATCTGTCTCTCGAGAATCTCTACGGTCCCCTTCTCGGTTCCGGAAATTCTGGTGGACGATTTTTTAAAAATCGGGGATCTGCCTCTTCCACGCCATCCATCACGGTTATAAAATCGCACTCGGGACTCTATACCATTATTCCGTGGGTAATTATCAGGAACATTATTTCTGTCGACATTTTCTCTTCGTGTTCCTTCTGCTTCTGTAGTTACATCTTCATCACTATCCCAGTCTTCAACTTCAAATATCGGCCGCTGAACTGGTTTGAATTGCTTGGTGATACCCTTCTCTCCAACTCTAAAGCATTCTTCCTGCATCGCATTAATTACTGCATCATGCAGGGTATTATATCTGGTTCGCTTGACAGCAAGGCGAAAATCTCCTGATTGTCCGCACTTGTCAAGTAACGATTTAATAAAGTTCTCATCTTCGATCTCAGGACTGTCCGGATACGCTCTACAGTACAAATCCTCTATGGCTTGACCGAAATCTCTACAAGATTCATCCGGATTTCTCTTTCTCAGTTTTGCCTCTGTCACAAACCTTTGTTTCATCGCCGTATGTCCTTTTATTGTACTGTTGTATTGAATAAACTCATTCCAAACATCATTCCCTGCTCCGGAAAAGGTCCTCCGAACTGGATACTCATTAGATTGAGGAATTTTTCTTCCACGGATACACCAAGTATTCGGGTATTCCGTAGTAGTTTCGTTTATATCAGTAGATTTATTTCCCCGAGTATCAGTCTCCTGCATTTGAACATGTCCCGGTGATAAGCCCATGTTTTCCGATGTTTGACCGGGTAACTCAAGCTCCATGTGCCTTTGATTAGGCCTAGGGCTCGAGTACGAGGGCATTTCATCTGAGTCATAGGGCATTCCAGGTTCAGTCATAACATATTCCCGAGACTTCTGTACAACCCGATCGTTATGAAAATAAATCCATGCTGATGCGACAAGGCCTCTACTGAGAGTAAGCAAAATAATCCATATTTGCCAAAATTTCTTCCAACCATTTCCTCCTTCTTTTTCCGTATTGCTCATCTCCTGGATAACTCTATAATGATTTTTTCTTGGGTAACAGTGCCCGATGTTCCGGCGATACCGGACCTCTGGCATAGTCTCCATATGAATATCATTAAGAGTACGTCCAGTGGCAGGCGAACTTCTAAACCCAGAATCTGCTGGGGAAAATACTTGATTTCTAGAGCAATTCTGCCTTACCTGAGAGAGCGTTGGAGCCTGAGTTGATGTCCTTGTTGTTCTTCTTGGTGTTTCCATTATGTTATTACAAGTTCGTTGAAGTCACACACAGTAAATCCCACCGCTGCCACCAATGTGACGAAAAAAGTGTTTAAGTATGAGGACTTAAACTAGAGTGTGTATTCTTGTGTTTGTGCTTTGTTGTTTGGTGTCTACGTTTCACACGTCCACGGACGACAAATGCCAAGTATACTCTTTAACAGGGTAACCCTAAAAATCTCTGGTAGCGTGATTAAGGGAATCCTGGTCACATAAATAAATAAATGGATCTTGGTGTAGTCTGAACGAAGTCTTGTAAGTTAACATAAACACAAAGTCGATTAAAAGTTCAATACTGTATTATTAAAAATCCAAAGTACATGTAACAGTAATACAAGTTTACAACATCTTAACTGCAGGCTCAACAATACGGTGACATAATCCTAAATCTCCTACATATGCACCTCTCGTACACAAAATCGTCTCTCCTCGTATATCGTATCTCGTATATCGTATCTCCCTATCCACGTCTCACTATCTATTTCTCTCTTTTATACTACTCTAGTAACCTGATTACAATATGGTTAAATGACTCTGAACAAAGAAATATTCTACAGGAGCTATATTACAGGAGCCCGGAGCCCGGAGCTAAGGTCAACCGAAGCTAAGGTCAACCGAGACACCTGTATAAACTTAGCAAAGGGGCACCAGCTGATTAACATGATTGATTTGACATTTAACAAGTACAATCTGATTGAAGGCAATAAACATAGATTGTAAGGAATTACTTTATAACAGTTAATGCGGCTAAGTAATTAATCTAATTATATCATGATCATTAAACCCAGTGATGCATGTAATAAACGAAAAACGTTACATTTCCTTTAAAAATAAATCAGCCCATAGGCATAGCACTTGTGCCAAGTTGTGGCAAGTTGTGCTAATAAGATATCAGGTCATTGTCATCCTTTCCAGGGACGGATCCATTTAAAAAAAAGGTGGGTCCCAACCCAGGATAAAGGAGGGGAGTTCCAACCATACATTGACATATTTCCCAATTCATCAAACACATTGATAATTAGATTTTAATTAGGTCTTTCCACTTTTCTGTGGAAAGACTATTGTTTTTCTTCTGATTATTTTTTTTTTTTTTTCTTCCGCCAAATTTTGTTCTTGCGATAAACATTTGTTTCTCAATATGTCGCTTAGATATTTGGTATATGATATCGAACAGTTTATGCGCTTTTGAAATTTACCCTGCGTAACCGAATACTTTTCTTTGTAGGAGTTATCTCCCCAAACACTTTTTTCCTTGTGCCCACGACTCCTTTGCAACTGTAAAAGATTACGACAAATTTATTTTACAAAATTGCTCGTTATATGCGATATGAATGCTCCATATGAGAGTTATTTCCCCTTATGCATTTGATATAAGTGATATGCATTTCTATCTTGTAAACCATAAGTGATAGAGACCTAGGATCTTTTGATTTGAGGTCCTTGGTCCAAAAAAATGAAAATTAGGTCAAGGTCAAAGGTCAAGGTCATATTCTAATTTTGAATTAGGCTTATTTCCACTCATTTCCAGAAACTGTATAAGATATCAACAAATTATTTTGACTAAATTGTTAGTTGCGACATGTCGTAACTTAATAATTTTAGTTGAAAGGGTGCGTAGACAATGAATGGGAGTGTTTGCCCCTAACATATCTAAAATTATGTGTAAAGTGATATAACTTATTAACCATACATATTAGAGACCTAGGGTCTTTTGATTTGAGATCCTCAGTTTGTGACCTTGAAATTGAGGTCAAGGTCATAGGTTAATTTGACATTCTAGATTTTGACCTTTGCTTTAAATTCATATCTATACATCATAAAGCCATATTAACTGACATTTTAGACTGATTTTTAATATTTTTTAACATCAAAATATATATTAACTGGTGGAAAGACCTTCAATTGTTCTCTGAACAATTGGTTTTTAATTTTAATAGGTTTTAGATTTTAACGAGAGAAATGTATGTATTACTGAAAAATTATTACACCAGGGTTTTCGATATCACAAACTAGTCAAAACATTTACTAAATTTTATCATCGGTATAAGGACATCATTCGTAAATATAGCTCAACATGCAGACTTCTTATACGTTCAGGTATTTCACATCCAATTTTTTATGGAAATATTCTTTATAAAGCACAAAGGTGTCAGTATTCACCTCAAAAACTAACAAAACCTTTGAATAGACATTAAGAAGGGATATAGTTACGATACTGTTGTCAGGTCATTAAAGATTGCATATGTTGGCGTTAATATTGATTCACTTACAGGGTCTTTGCATCGGAAACTAAACACATTTGGTGAAAAACCAGTTGTTGGCATGACACGGGTTATGTTCTTCTCATATATGTTATGATGGTATGATACTAAACCCCTAACGGGAAGGATTGTGCCTGATGTTCATATGATGAAATCATAATCTTTCAGTCAGTTTAATTGAAGTCTGGAGCTGGCATGTCAGTTAACTGCTAGCAGTCTGTTGTTATATATGTATTATTGTCATTTTGTTTATTTTCTTTGGTTACATCTTCTGACATCAGACTCAGACTTCTCTTGAACTGAATTTTTATGTGCATATTGTTATGCATTTACTTTTCTACATTGGCTAGAGGTATAGGGGGAGGGTTGAGATCTCACAAACATGTTTAACCCTGCCACATTTTTGCGCCTGTCCCAAGTCAGGAGCCTCTGGCCTTTGTTAATCTTGTATTATTTTAATTTTAGTTTCTTGTGTACAATTTGGAAATTAGTATGGCGTTCATTATCACTGAACTAGTATATATTTGTTTAGGGGCCAGCTGAAGGACACCTCTGGGTGCGGGAATTTCTCGCTACATTGAAGACCTGTTGGTGACCTTCTGCTGTTGTTTTTTTCTATGGTCGGGTTGTTGTCTCTTTGGCACATTCCCCATTTCCATTCTCAATTTTACATTGATATTCCTCAAAAAAGGGGATATCCACCACTGCTTCTTAGAAGTGACAGCCCTTCACCCACAACGTCCATAGTATGTGTCTTGTCATACCAACACAAACACATCATTCATACCTTGTAACAACGTTCTGTTAATACTCATGATACTATATAAGTTAATTTTAATATTTCATTGTGCAGTCAGAGATATATAACTCTATAGGCCAGGGTTATTACAGAAAATAACATGCATGTGTTATAACAGATACTTTCATGAGTTGTCTACTCTTTATTCCTTAAATTTTCTAAATCTGTAATAACATATGTTTGTTTTTTGTAAAATATTTTAATTAATGGTGGGCTCTAGATAGGGAACTCTTGAGACTGTGTACAGAAACTAGATGCATAGCCTTAATAACTATTTCTTTAATTAAATAAATACATTTTTGATTTAACATGGTAAATCAATGAGACAAGGCTTTTAACATGTTTAAGGGATAAACTAAGCTGTAATAACAATGCCTAGTTATTAAAGGAATGTAACTTGTCATATGAGACCCTTGGGAATTACTGCATTTGTACTGGAAGCTTGTGCAGAACCTCATTACATGCTCTGGTCATTATATATATTTCTTACAATAAATTAAAATACATTGTAATTAAGCATGATGTTTGTCTGAGCAAATGCTTTGGAGTGATATAGTGAAGCTTTGATAACACCCTTTAGTTATTACAGGTATATTTTTTCTGTAATAACATCTATAGGTGTATTATGCAAAATTGGCAAACTATGAACTGTTATATATATCTTTATATCATGTATATAGTTAAGTATACATAAAGACAATAGTAATATTAATAGAACTTGTATAGCATTTTAATTAAACTAATGATGTATATTGTCCTTTTGAAACATGTAACATACATATGCAGGTGTTATCACAGTTCTTTGATTGTTTAGTCCACAATAACAAATATATATTATTTTTCTGTAATAACCCTAAAGAGTTATATCCCTGACTGTTGTGTTTTAAAAAATAACATAAAATCATGAACATATATACATAGTATTGACAGGACTTGACACTACATAATTATAGTGGATTTTATTGTAGGTCATTAAGTAAATAAATTACACAATATGGAAACAGAAAATATGCAATCACACTTACAATATGAGGCAGGTATTACCTGTAAATGGGGACGAAGTCTGTATGAATTATTATTTTGTAACTTAAATATTTGTTAAAAAAAAAGAAACGGGAATACCTTAACGTTTCCGATTTTGGTTCTGTTGTTAGGGATTTTAGTTATGACGTTATTTAAATTATGACGTCATATGCTATGTAAACAAAGAAACGCTATCATCAGGTAACGTTTTTTCATATCAAGGAATTATGTAAAATGAAATTGGTATTGCGCGTTCCTTCCTATTTTATACTAGACTGATAAATATATATTTTACAAACGAGACCGGAAAAAGGAAGTACATAGTACATTTCTGCGCAGGTCCTGGATTTCAAAACACGACAAAAAAAATTTGAACGATTTTGAGTTCATTAGTACAATGAAAAATTCGGGAAATTTTCCCGTATTTTTTTTTTTATTGAATTTTCTACTGTTATTAATAAATGCCATTCAAACTACATTAAAAGAGTTAGGCCAGTGTTTGGAACTTGTCATCTGTAACTTCAAATTTGTCATAATTGCATTCATTTCATCAAAGAAGGGTACAGAATGCTTCGGGTTAATAAAAATGGCACTGATCATGATGATGGCATTCTCATTAACCATGTTAAAGATAAACCTTTTGTTTGTTTAATTGTTTGTAATAATGTGGTAAATTTTTTGAACATGTTCAATATTCTCAATGGTTTATCAGTCAGATGCTTCCAAAATCAATCAATCTCGCTTTTAAGTCTCTGGAAGTTCGAGATTTTATCAATTTTATACTAAAAAGCCTATCAGATTTATGTCCAGTCAGATATACAGTTCCCAGATAAAATATAATAATACAACAACTATTATTTCATAGTTATAGTATGATGTGCAGTATTTATAATATAATTCTTATGTACAAGTTTGCTGGTTTGAACATGATCTAGACTATATAAAAAAAGAAGATGTGGTATGCTTGCCCATGAGACAACTCTCCACAAGAGACCGAAATGACACAGTAATTAACAACTATAGGTCACCCTACGGCCTTCAGCAATGAGAAAACCCCATACCGCATAGTCATATATTTATGTTTTCTTTTGTAAATCTGCTGAAGACAAGTACACTCATAGAAGACTGGTTATAAGTTTGCGCTATTGAAAATGTATCTCTACTATGACTTTGAAAATTGATTTATAGCTTTTTACATAATGTTTTAATTTTTTCTTGAAAACTTTTAAGATACACAAGTAACTATACATGCTAGTTGTTAATGTCTGTCATTTTGGTCTTTTGTGGATAGTTGTCTCATTGGCAATCATACCACATCTTCTTTTTTATATATACATAGAAATTTTTTCAGTAAAACATTAGAATCACAAAAATACATAAAATGTGTCAAAGAGCATAAACAAAATGACAATAATTACATAAAAAAACAACAGACTACTAGCAGTTACTGACATGCCAGCTCCAGACCTCAGTTAAACTGATTGAAAGATTATGGCTTATGATCATATGAATATCAAGCACGATTCCTCCCTGTAGGGGCTTAGTAATATACCATCATAAAATATATGAGAAGAACATAACCTGTGTCATGCCAACAACTGGTTTTAGGATAAATATGTTTAATTCCGATGCAAAGACCCTAAGGTGAATCAATATTAAAGCCAAAATATGCAATCTTTAATGACCTGACAACAGTATCGTAACTATATCAGTTCTTAATGAGTCTATTTAAAGGTTGTGTTAGCTTTTGATTTGAGTTCTGACATTTTTGTGCTTTGTAAAGAATATTACCATAAAAATTGGATGTGAAATATCTGGATGTATAAGATGTCTACATGCTGAGTTATATTTATGAATGATGTTCTTGTACCTATGATAAAATTAAGTAAATGTGTTGACTAGTTTGTGATAACGAAAACCCTTGTGTAATAATTTTTCAGTAATACATAAATTTCTCTCGCCAAAAACTTATACTGTAACCATTAATTGACTTTTGTAAGGAGTATTTTCCCTTAATTTAATATTTTGAAATTTTGACCATGCAATTCCAGCTATTTGTAATAAACTGATAGAAATAATTATGTTTTTTTTATATTTTCATTTTCAGAGAGTTTGGATTGGTTATCTCTTGGAAGTTTCCAATCAGAGCTAGCAGGTCAAATAAATCAACAGCAAACTGGGTAAACTAATAACAGAATATCATACATGTATTTCATTTGTTTTATAGGTGCAATAAATTTCAGGTCACATAAATTATTTTAATAAAATATCTTTATACATGTTATATGGTTATATGGATTCCTTTATTTTAGTGGGTACTAATATTTTTCAAAGGAGTGAAGAAATTTGTTTGTCCTCAGATACCATTAGATGAAATCTGATTATCATATGGAATTTAGACATTTAAATGAAAAGGCTCATGACATAGATTTTAATTATGTCCAAAAAACTGTTTAGAAAACTTTTGACTCATTTGTGAAAGTTTGTAATCAAAGATAGTGAAAGACTTTCATGCACTATATGTTAGATTATTAGTAATGGAATAAGGAGAAATCAGAGCTTCATGAAAGGACAAGGTTCACTTATGGCACAAAATGGCCTAAAATATCAACTTTATCATGAAACACCAAAAAGGTCTCAATTCGGTTCTTAAATGGGTCTATTCCAAAAGTCTTAATGGTAAATATATCAATTTTTTTCATAAGAGTACAAAATATTCTCCAAAGTATGCCCATTTTAGACATTTTGTCAAATTATGATGGTTTCGTGCATTTTTCAGACCTATAAGCTTTAGAAACACATTGGCCTCCACCTACGATCCAAAATGTGTTGTAACCAAAAGGTTCCAATTTTGATATAGATTTCATCAATATAAAAACATTTTGAATCGTAGATGGCGGCCAAAGTTAATTATGCCAAAAACAATTAAAATTATGGGAAAAAAGTACCAAAATTAACCTTTTAATACAAATTATGTTTATTTAAGGGGTCATAGCTCCATAAATTATAAAGGAAAGTGCCAGAAAAAATATTTTTGTCTTACTAGCATTATAACAAGTATTTCAATGCAAAATTTGTAATTTTTTGGCCCGATTTAAAAAACATAAAAAAATCAGGGCCAATTTTAACCCTTCGTGAACCTTCTCCTTTGTCAGGTGTCCTGTAAACATGCATTACTATGGGATGAATTTTTGAATGCATTGTTCTTTGTTTTAAACTTGCTGAATGGATACTTTTTGTGGCTGTATCATAAGGGAGCAGTGAATAGCTCACAGTTTTTGTCGAGCCTGCAACTTTTGTTGCAGAAAGCTCGACATAGGGATAGTGATGCGGCGGCGGCTACGGCGGCGGCTACGGCGGCGGCGTTAGCTCACTTCTTAAAAGCTTTATATTTTAGAAGGTGGAAGACCTGGATGCTTCATACTTTGTATATAGATGCTTCATGTTACGAAGTTTCCGTCAGTCACATGTCCAATGTCCTTGACCTCATTTTCATGGTTCAGTGACCACTTGAAAAAAAAGTTCAAATTTTTTGTAATGTTGAATTCTCGCTTATTATAAGTAATAGGATAACTATATTTGATATGTGCGTACCTTGCAAGGTCCTCGTGTCTGTCAGACAGTTTTCACTTGACCTCGACCTCATTTCATGGATCAGTGAACAAGGTTAAGTTTTGGTGGTCAAGTCCATATCTCAGATACTATAAGCAATAGGGCTAGTATATTCGGTGTATGGAAGGACTGTAAGGTGTACATGTCCAACTGGCAGGTGTCATCTGACCTTGACCTCATTTTCATGGTTCAGTGGTTATAGTTAAATTTTTGTGTTTTGGTCTGTTTTTCTCATACCATATGCAATAGGTCTACTATATTTGTTGTATGGAATGATTTATAAGTGTACATGTCTAGCAGGCAGATGTCATGTGACCTTGACCTCATTTTCATGGTTCAGTGGTCAAAGTTAAGTTTTTGAGTTTTGGTCTTTTTATCTAATACTATATGCCATAGGTCAACTATATTTGGTGTATGGAAATATTTTATGATCTTTATGTCAGTCGAGCAGGTTTTATTTAACCGTGACCTCATTTTCACGGTTCATTGCACAGTGTTAAGTTTTTGTGTTTTGGTCTATTTTTCTTAAACTATAAGTAATGTGTCAACTATATATGTTGTATAGAAACATTGTTAGCTGTACCTGTCTGCCTGGCATGGTTCATCTGACCTGGACCTCCTTTTCAAGGTTCATTGGTCTTTGTTTAGTTATCTTGGTTAATGTTAAGTTTATGTGACAGTTGTAATAAAGCTTAGCTTTATACTTAGGACTATCAACATAATATCAATGATTAGTATAGAAGGCGAGACATTTCAGCGTGTGCACTCTTGTTCATTGTATTTGTTAATAATAAATGAATTGAATTTGGTTTTTTTAGAAATGAAGATGATCATGATGAGGTTGAAAAGATTACAGATGATAGATCCTCTTCAGGTAAGAGTTTTGGAGGAATCAGTGTAATAAGATTGTCAGTCACATGTAAATGTATCTCCTTAGGAGTTGTGTTAATATAAAAAAGAAGATGTGGTATGATTGCAGGCCTCTACAATAACTTTTTTTTCAACTTGTCCAGTAGGACAAGTACATACCAAAACTTACTTGTCCGAATGAAATTGTAACTTGTCCAAAACAAATCTTAATATTAACCTTTTCTGCATTTCAAGTTGATTCAAGGAACAAAATGAATTAAAAAAAAATTGAACAGAATTTGATTTATATCCTTTGAAATACTTTTAAAAGATATGAGCCATGAACAACTGAATTGAGTTGTGTCACAGGACTTAGGTTCTAGTTTTTATACGACCGCAAAATTTGAAAAATTTTTCGTCGTATATTGCTATCACGTTGGCGTCGTCGTCGTCGTCCGAATACTTTTAGTTTTCGCACTCTAACTTTAGTAAAAGTGAATGGAAATCTATGAAATTTTAACACAAGGTTTATGACCACAAAAGGAAGGTTGGTATTGATTTTGGGAGTTTTGGTCCCAACATTTTAGGAATTAGGGGCCAAAAAGGGCCCAAATAAGCATTTTCTTGGTTTTCGCACTATAACTTTAGTTTAAGTTAATAGAAATCTATGAAATTTTGACACAAGGTTTATGACCACAAAAGAATGGTTGGGATTGATTTTGGGAGTTTTGGTTTCAACAGTTTAGGAATTAGGGGCCAAAAAAGGGCCCAAATAAGCATTATTCTTGGTTTTCGCACAATAACTTTAGTTTAAGTAAATAGAAATCAATGAAATTTAAACACAATGTTAATGACTACAAAAGGAAGATTGGTATTGATTTTGGGAGTTTAGGTCCCAACAGTTTAGGAATTAGGGGCCAAAAAGGGACCCAAATAAGCATTTTTCTTGGTTTTCGCACCATAACGTTAGTATAAGTAAATAGAAATCTATGATATTTAAACACAAGGTTTATGACCATAAAAGGAAGGTTGGTATTGATTTTGGGAGTTTTGGTCCCAACAGAATAAGGGGCCCAAAGGGTCCAAAATTAAACTTTGTTTGATTTCATCAAAATTGAATAATTGGGGTTCTTTGATATGCCGAATCTAACTGTGTATGTAGATTCTTAACTTTTGGTCCCGTTTTCAAATTGGTCTACATTAAGGTCCAAAGGGTCCAAAATTAAACTTAGTTTGATTTTGACAAAAAATGAATCAGTTAGGTTTTTTGATATACTGAATCTAAAAATGTACTTAGATTCTTGATTATTGGCCCAGTTTTCAAGTTGGTCCAAATCGGGGTCCAAAATTAAACTTTGTTTGATTTCATCAAAAATTGAATAAATGGGGTTCTTTGATATACCAAATCTAACTGTGTATGTAGATTCTTCAATTTTGGTCCTGTTTTCAAATTGGTCTACACTAAAGTCCAAAGGGTCCAAAATTAAACTTAGTCTGATTTTAACAAAAATTGAAATCTTGGGGTTCTTTGATAGGCTGAATCCAAAAATGTACTTAGATTTTTTATTATAGGCCCAGTTTTCAAGTTGGTCCAAATCAGGATCTAAAATTATTATATTAAGTATTGTGCAATAGCAAGTCTTTTCAATTGCACAGTATTGCGCAATGGCAAGAAATATCTAATTGCACAATATTGTGAAATAGCAAATTTTTTTTTTAATTAAAGTTATCTTTCTTTGTCCAGAATAGTAAGCAAGAAATATCTAATTGCAAAATATTGTGCAATAGCAAGAATTTTTTTTAATTGGAGTTATCTTTCTTTGTCCAGAATCAACTTGTTATATACAATATACAATGTATATTCACTTTTTACTACCAACTGATAAATTAAAATAATCTTTACCATTCAGTGATAACAAGCAGTTTTTTTTACATCTTAATATTTTATGATGTATTTAAATGAGTAGTTATTGTTGCAAACTCCATTAGAAATTTTAATTGAGATTAGTTTTGGAATAAGGGAAAGGGGGATGTGATTAAAAAAATTGGGTTCAATTTTTCTCATTTGAAATTTCATAAATAAAAAAGAAAATTTCTTCAAACATTTTTTTGAGAGGATTAATATTCAACAGCATAGTGAATTGCTCTAAGAGAAAACAAAAATTTTAAGTTCATTAGAACACATTCATTCTGTGTCAGAAACCTATGCTGTGTCAACTATTTAATCACAATCCAAATTTAGAGCTGAATCCAGCTTGAATGTTGTGTCCATACTTGCCCCAACCGTTCAGGGTTCAACCTCTGCGGTCGTATAAAGCTACGCCCTGCGGAGCATCTGGTTATCAATGCTAAAGTCTCATCATACTTTGCACATGAGGCACCATCTGATTGGCCTCTAAATGTACACTCATTGGATTTTTATCCTATTTTTTTAAAAGTTGAAAAAAGTTTATTCAAATGCAATCAATAAAAAGAATATGAGGCATGATTGTCAATTAGACAAAAGACCAAATGACACAGAAATTAACACTTATAGGTCACTGCATTGCATTGGTATTGTTTTTTCTACATAAAGATCAAACATGATTTTATGATTTTTATGGTAAATAATTTCCTCATTCGTATTTAAAAAATACGTTATGGACATCGGTATTAATTATTATAGAGCAACAAAATAAGGTAGGAAAAGAAGTTCTGATTTGTCTTGGTCCAGAAATGTCTACTGCCTTGCCAAACTGTCTATTAATCATGTTTATGAAATATGTCTCCTACAGTGCCCAACTGTCTATTAAACTTGGAGCCGAATCATTTCCGAGCTGGTGACGAACTGTCTTTTAAAGTTACCTTATCTAAAATGCCCATGGTTGAATTGGATCGGTAAGACTGGTTTCCGAGAAAAGTGTGCTTTTTACCTGTTAAAAGTACTTGACAAAGAACCAGTTTAAATTATCGATTGCAAGTCTGAGGGGTCTAATTTTATTATTCGACTGAGAAATAAAAAGTTTCAATTAGTTTCAGTTTAAAAAGGAAAGATGTCAAACAAATCTTCTTTTCTTTTTTTTTTTGTTAATAATTATACTTTGTTCATCAAAGTTGGATTAAAATTTATTTTCTGCAGAATGATTCTACTTGTCCCATCGGACAAGCTTGGTTTAGCTTTTACTTGTCCGACCTTTTTTACCTCTGGTACCGGACAATCGGACAAGCGTTATTGTCGAGGCCTGGATTGCCAATGAGACAACTATCCACAAAAGACCAAAATGATACAGACATTAACAACTGTAGGTCACTGTACGGCCTTCAACAATGAGCAAAACCCATACCGCATAGTCAGCTATAATAGGCCCCGATAAGACAATGTAAAACAATTCAAACTAGAAAACTAACGGCCTTATTTATGTAAAAAAATGAATGTTCATCAATACTTATTGATAAAAATAATGAATGGATATTGAAAAAACATTTTAGTTAGTAATAAGTATACATTATAATAGAAAAAAGTAAAATACCAAAAATACCAAACTTCAAGGAAAATTTAAATCAGAAAGTACCTTATCAAATGGCAAAATCAAAAGCTCAAACACATCAAACTAATGGACAACAACTTTCATATTCCTGACTTGGTACAGGTATTTGCATTTGTATCGGTACATGTAGAAAATGTTCAGTGGATTAAATCTGAGTTTATGGTGAAATGACCTTTTATGAAAGAGGATCCAAGGACCTTAGTAGGTGATTGGTATTAAACAGGATTTTTTACAATATCGTAAAAATTAAAATCGCATTTAAGTCTTAAATGACAAAATCACAAGAATGAATGCACACAATAATTTCTGAATTTTCAGTATTGCATGCATTCATTTCTGCAGCTTATATGATTGCATAAATAAAAAAGCAAGAATAACTTTTGTGATTTCAGGAAAAGAAAGCTTCATCATATTTTGTAGGTACATAATTCATACATAAATTATTTTGATTTTATTTATTTAAGCTTCAGAATCACCAGTACAGGAATATCACAAAAAGAAAAAGAAAGAGAAAAAGAAGCATAAAAAGAAAAAGAAGAAAACAAAGGTGAAATCACCTGAAAGAAAAAATAGTCTTGTCAACACTGTCAGGTACATACTTAAAGCATAGCAAATCCTAAATACACCTTTAATGGTGTGACTGACAGAGGCAGCACATACAGAACTTGTTAATTATGGAAAAAAACAAAAGGTTCTGGAATGGTGCAATTTTTAATCAACTACATTGTCCCATATCAATTATATTTAAAGTTGAATTGGAGTTGTTTTAGTATTATAGATATTAGAAGATAGCTCTTATAATGTTATATGTGCTTTTAGAAAATAAAAATAAAAATTGGGGTGAAAGGGGTCCAAAAACAAAATAGGTAAATTCTTAAAAAGTAAAAACAAAAAAATACTGAACTTAGAGGAAAATCTAATTGGAAAGTCCATAATCACATGGCAATATCAAATAACAAATCACATCAAAAACGAATGTTCAAGAACTGTCATATTCCTGACTTGGTACAGGCATTTTCAAATGTAGAAAATGGTGGATTAAACCTGGTTTTATAGCGCTAACCCTCTAACTTTAATGACAGTCTCATCAAATTCCGTTATATTTACAATGATGCGTGAACTAAACAAACTTAACAAATAAAATTGTCAAATATGGGTACAGCAGTCATCATCATCTAACAATTTTAAAAGCGACAATTTAACAGAACACAAAAACATCTATGATTGCTTCGCGTGTCTGATGTCAGAAAATTTTATACGTCACATATATTTGTTGTTCAATGTAAATACAAACAATTTTAAAATTTCACATTGGCAATGTTAGCAAATAGGGTTAACAAATCAAAAGTATGTAAGAATTAATTTCAGAAGTAGACCGAGATTTAAAATAGTCCAAAATTTATATAGAATTTATAAGAATCCACAAATAGTTATTCCACTATGCGATTGAATAATTTTGACGTTTCAAGTTGTGGTTCAAAGTATTTTGTAATTCATAATAGAAATATATCATATGACATAATAGAACAATATCTTACTGATAACACATTCCTTTATGAAAGTAGGATTCTTTTGGGTTATCTCCCCTTAAATGGCAGATTTGGAAAATATTGAATTAAACAAAAAAATATTCTGTATTTGTAAGAAACAGGCATTAAACAAGTTTCATTTATGTAATTACCTGAAAAGACTTACATTCTTCTTTTGAAATTGTTCTATAAATTAAAGATCTAGAACAATTGTTTCCTTAAGCTGGGGTCACACATTCACGATGTTTACTGCCGTCCTTGACAGGACCATTCCCGATTAAAAATTATTAAAAGTCTGATCAAGATCCTATGAATCGTGGATGGAAATTCAAACTTTAAATATAATTTGTAAAAAAAAAAATTTAATCACGACAACAATCAAGATATTTTTCAGGAAGCTTCGATATTCAACCGTTTCCAAGCGAATTTATCCCGAAAATCCTGTTCTAAATCTGCTTCTAATCCGATTTGTATCTTTTGCCAGGTAAAATTTGACCGAGTCTGTCATGACTGCGTCCCGTTTCTACCGAATGTAATCCGACAGAGATCAGATAGTGACAAGACAGTGAACCGACGCTGACGGAAATTATCCGTTCGAAAACTGTCGGCATACTCGGGATGATCAGGTACTGTTGGAACGTAATCCTATCATGGTCCGCTCTATCGCAATTGTAAATGGTTTGTCTGGTCTGAACTATTCGGACCCTTCCCAACCAGTAGGAATCTGTTACGAACTAAAACGACTGCGTTTAGACAATAATGGGACATTCCAGATAATTGAGGATACTAATCCGACTTTTTCACTTTTCGTGTCGTATCGCTGTCTGATCTCAAACAGGAGCAATAATCGGCAATGTGTGAACCCCGCATTAAGTGAGGGTTTACAGTTGTGCTACCAGAGTACTAGTGTGTTCAGATTGCAATTGATGTATTTATATTTGCTAGTTTGACAGGTGGACATTGAAATTGATGTTACCTTTTTCAAATTACTGCTAATAGTAGTCAGCTCATTTGGATATTGAATATGTAGCCAGCTCATTTGGATATTGAATATGTAGCCAGCTCATTTGGATATTGAATATGTAGCCAGCTCATTTGGATATTGAATATGTAGCCAGCTCATTTGGATATTGAATATGTAGCCAGCTCATTTGGATATTGAATATGTAGCCTTAGAAAGTACAACTCTGAATTGACTTATTGAGAAGGTCTATTTGACATCCTGAAATCTAGATATTTTATTATTGCTGAACTTTCTCAAATTTCTACAACGATACATACATCATGTCAAAATTACAAGAAGTTCCTATGATAATTTTGTTTTTTTCTTTCACTTATTATTTATATTTTAATATCTTGCAAAAAATTAGTGTAAGTCATAATTAATTTACTAGTACTATAACATGCTAGTAAGAGCATTCTTAGTTTTGGGAGTTTTTGTATAAAGAGATAAAATAAATATTTCTTTTTTTTCAGAGAAGTTTTATTTAAGGGAAACAAAGTGTTTATTGAAGAAATTCCAGATTTAGATTCTAAAGATGCTTATAGACTAGACAGGAAGTCAGACATAAATACATGGAATTATGGGTCTCTGTATAAAGGTCATGTGGCCAAGTACCATGGAAACCTGCATGACTGTATTGGTTCATCATTTGCACGTAAGGTGATGATGAAAGAAAATAAACAATCGAAAAAGACGGATTTTAATAGATACTGCAGTAAAGAAAGTCGTAAACTTTATCTGAGTATCCCAGTGCAAAAGTTATTACCTCAAGGTCAAATAAGAGAGGAACAGACAGATGTCATCAGCGTGAAAGAAGACACTGCCGTGCTAAATGAAAAAAGTGATATTCGTGAACGATTAATGGACAATGCCACATCATTATATATTCAAGGAAAAGGAAAGGAAAGTGTAAATGATGAACCTGAGGTTACTGAAGAGAATGCTATTTTGTACAAAACAATAGCAGAATTCAACAGAAAAACTAGAGAAAATCCGAATGATGTCAATCTATGGCTAGAATTTGTAGATTTCCAAGATAAAGTGGTCTTAGCAGATTCCAGCAATAGAAAAATAAAAGAAAATAACATCTTAGAAAAGAAAATTTCTATTATAAAGAAAGCCATGGAAGCTAATCCAGCATGTATTAAACTTAAAATGAAATATTTAGACTTATGTAAGGGAACTATGTCACCTGATATTGTCTCCAAGGAAATGGAGCAATTATTGTTCATCCACCCAACAAATATGTTGCTATGGCAACAGTATTTACTTTTCCATCAGAGTTGTGTATCCAAATTTACCGTATCAAAAGTCTGTAAAGTTTACCATGAATGCTTTAATAAACTGCATGGATATATGGATGGGAAATTACACACTCATACTGTCAACAAAAACCTTCATCATGAAGTTTTAGGTAAGAAATGTTCCTTAAACTAATAAATGTTAAATGTGACATGTCAGTCAAGAGTACTACTTGTACATGTTATATTTATGTACTAAAATAATTATATACCGATATAAGTTACTTATAATGTCTGAATAATCTCCCTTTAATGTTCTGAAAAAAATAACTTGTATAAGTAATTTATTTTTACAATCTAAGTAAAAACCCCTGACTGAATGTGGAGGAATTTGGTGGTACCAAAAATTAGATACTAGAAATACTATTAAGCCAAATGAAATATTTGACTGTTTCCTGCATCTAAACAGACCACAAGTTCAATAGTTTATTATTACCCTGCCAAAAACAAAATGTTTTGTGTTGATTTTATAGACTTGGAATCTTGTACAGACTGACAAAAATAAACCTGAATGTCCCCTTTGTCTAGTGGTTGTGGCCTAAAAATAAATATAACAGAGAAAAGCAATTTTGAAACTGTGCATGATGATTGATTGGTTGTTGGCAACTTTGTACATTCTATATCAAGAAATTGTGAATAAAACCATACAATTTACATGAATAAATTCTAAAACAGTTAACTTTAAAACAGAGTTTTCACAGCAAAAGTGAAAACAAACAAACTTGTTATGAATTTTAACATTTAATAACATTTTATTTCAGATGTGTTCATACAATATTGTTACTTCCTCAAACAAGCTGGCCAGATAGAGAAAGCTGTGGCAAGTTTCCAGGCCCAGATAGAGTATAATTTGTTTTGTCCCTCTGCAGTACAAGGCATGTATGAAGAAAGCATGTACCTGTTTGAGAGTTTCTGGGACAGTGGAGTGGCCAGAGTTGGGGAAAGTGGCGCCAAAGGTTGGAGTTACTGGTACAGAAATAAAGAGGTAGTACCTGAATCACAGGCTACAGAAAATAGTAAGATTATTTAACATGTGTTGAATTTTGTAACAGGTTATTTTACTGTAACTTCTAAACCAGCTAAGGGGTCATCCATAATTGTCAACCATTTTCCAAAGTGTACAAAACGTACACTTTTTCAGACCCCCCACCCTCCCTCAAAAAGTGTACATCAACCATTTCCAGATTTCAAGAGAAGAATCAGTCATTCTTAATAAAAAGAAGATCTTGTCTATTATATTTTAGTTTAATATAGAAATTTGCATTGAAAAAAAAACTAAAACATATCTGACTGTTCTATTTGATGACATCTATCTTTGATGCTTGTGTTTTGTCAGAATAAGGAGTACAAAAATTAGTGTTTCCCCTATCACACAGTGGGAATGGTAACTCCAATAAAAAAAAAGGGCACCTAGAGCATGCAAAAGATTAACAAAAGGGCACATAAATTATGCTAAGAATCAAAGAAAGGGAAATGCATGGTTATATTGCATTGGTAAAGTATGGACTGACAGTTGTTGATGGAATCCGAGCTCAAGACAGTAATCAATAAAAGTGTAATGTTTTAAAACATTTTGAGTTTTTAAATTTCCCGCCTGTATTTCTATTTAAAAGGTACCTGTAAATATGCCACTATTATCGTTTATGTATATATCTGTAACGTGTACATATATTGGATATTTTTTAAGTTAAGGTTAAACTTCATATGGAGGTGCTCCTAATTAAAGGAGGCTTATACTAAGAAAAATAAGTTTACTTCCGGTTTACTGGTTTACTATTTTGGAATGCATTACAAGGAAATTAATCGAAGGACCAGTTTAAAATCTTTTCACAAAATGGCGTCTTGTCAAAATCAAAACATTCAAAGAATTTAGCATGTTAGTGTTTCCATCAATTTTGTTTATTAAACAGAGTAAAACGATATCGATCAATAATATAGCAGGTGAAATTGACAATCGGGGGTACTGAGAAATGCTTGCAAACTTTTTGTTTAAATAATTTTACTAGTTCATATTTTTGAAAGATTTAGTTTTCATATGATTTGATCTTTTAATCGTTCAATCCCGATTGAGTAGAATTATGATATCGAAATCAATATCATCAAGTGAAAATAATAAAGAAGAAATAAGAAGAGAAACACACCCAAGCCAATTCTTGATTTTATAAATCGACTTTCCCTACGGAAACGATATAAATTCCGGAAATAAAAAAAAAGCGTACGGTAAAAATGTTGATTTTTTAACCCCCTCCCCCCAAGTGTACGTTTTGTACACTTTGGAAAATGGTTGACAATTATGGATGACCCCTAAAATATATATTTGATCAAATCAATACAACAAAAAATTATTTATTCTACTTGAACAGTAAGCCTAATTGAAAAATTAGCTACTGTGAACAAGCATTCCATGAGTATTGCATTGCAATACATAGTCCCCTACCAGTTAAAAGATCATTGTATTGGAACAAAATACTAACTTGATCTATAACTTGTAAATGTGAAAACTATATAACAAATAACAAGTCAATATCTTCAAGCTTGACGAAAAAAAGTGTTAAAACTGATAATTCAAAAGTCCAAGAGCCATAACACTGCATAAAATCATCAGAGGACATCAGACTAGAACAAAATTCGAGAAAGTTTTGCATTAATATTCCAGGACATTTCATAAATAGTTTTCACATTAGTAATCCAGGATTATTGTTTTTGATTGATTGATTGATTGATTGATATTTGCTTTACATTGAACAAAATGTTGAAAATATTTTATGCATATTCATGTTTTTGATCAAGATCCACATAAATGAATCTGGTATTATTGTTGAAATTATGGTTGTCAAATGTAAACATAATCATTACGCTTCACTTGGAAATCAAGTGGATAGTTGTATCATTGACAATCATACCACATCTCCCTATTTTATACTGTCAATGTAAAGCGAATATCAATCAATCAATCAATCAAAAACAATAATCCTGGATTACTAATGTGAAAACTATTTATGTGATGTCCTGGAATATTAATGCAAAACTTTCTCTGGGCTACTTTTATTTCAATGTTTATCCCACTAATTTTTTAGTCCCCTACCAATGAAGTCGAGGTAAATAAATGTCAGTGTCTTGTGGGTACACTAATTTCAGCAAAAAATTAAACCTTTATTTTTTTATTACAAATTTTATTTATTACACTATTAGTTATTAGTTTCTGATATGGTACAAAAATCAACCCAAAAAATCGATTCGTTTTGGCCCCAGATGACTTTTAAAATGTTTATATCTTTGAAAAAGCTCCAAATTATCTCCCTTTGGTGCAAAAATGCCATTTTTTTGGCATTAAGGAGGCTCGCGGGTATAAAAAATTCAGCAAATATTAAACATTTGTTTTTTCATCACAAATTTTATTTATTACACTATAAGTTATTACTTTATAATATGGTACAAAATCACCCAGACAAATCAGTTTGGTTTGGCCACAGATGACTGATATAACTTTGGATAATGTAAAATATTACTCTTTACACAATATTCACAATATCATGAATATGAAACATCTTTACTGTTTTTACTGTCTAAAATATTTACATGCAACATAATTTGTTATATTTATATATACAAAAGCGAATAATATGTACTATATCATGTATATATTTGTCTGCTTCAGCAAATTTGGATGACATTGAACAAGATATAGTGAAAAAAGAACAACTTAAATGGAAAATTTGGAAGGAAATAGAAATAACAAGACAATCAGCTCATTGGTTACCATGGAGACCAGATTTATCGAAGGATGAGACAGAAGAGGATTGTGAGGACTTGGATCGTCTTGTCTTGTTTGATGATATCAACAGCATACTGATGGTTTTCCCATCGTCCCTCCATTTCCTCTTGGTTACATCTTTCCTCCAATTTCTAAATGCTGGTATTGAAAGCCAATCTGTTTTACCTCCGTGTTCAATCGATAACTTACAAAGAATTATAAAAAATACAGAAATAATCCTTGTTCAAGATTACATGACTAATTCTGATATGAAGCAAGAAATTATAAAGTGTTTCTTGGATCAAATGATAGATAAATTTGAGGGTGAAGATAAAACAACATTTATTTTACACAAAATGTACTTTCACTTTCAGTTATGTCAAAATGAAAGCAAGAAAATAAGTAAATTTAAGAAATTTGTCAAAGGCATGTTAAAAGAAGAGCACTGCAGAAGTAATTTATGTGTATGGAGTGCTTATTGTGATATTTTATGCAAATGTGGTTGTCATAGTGAGGCTATTGTTGTCATAGAGACTGCTTTGTCATTGGTTACTGATGATACACAGAAACATAGTAAAATAAAACTTTACCGCATGCTTACCGAGCTATATTTAGGAATAAGGTCAGACGAAAAAGAGGCTATAGCTACAATACCATGTGATCTTAGTAAGGCACAAAATGTTTTGGTATGCTTCATTGACGATAAAAAATATGTAAAATCTGATGTGGACATATCTGCCATTTCTGTTCTGCGATGGAGGAAAAAATTGGAAAGTTTATGTGATAGCAGCATGGAAAGTATGACAATAATAAACAAGGTGCAAAATCTGTCAAAAAGTGAGCTTAAATACATCAGTGATACTTTTAAACTGCTTTCGTTGTTTGAATATAGTTTTGGGAAGCATGAGTTAGAGTTGGCTACAGTAGTGCTAGAAGATGCAGTTAATCATCTACAGGAATTCATAAAAGATGAGAAAATTGAGGAGAACATAAAAGAGAAAATGAAAAATGTGATGGAAGACCTCTTTAACTTTTCCATTAGATTATCCAAACACCACATGGCTGTAAATATAACGCCATTGTCATCTTTACGACATATCGTACAACATGCAATGAATATTTTTCCAGAGTATCCATATTTTTTACAAGTTTTTATTGACATTGAATTAAAAATGTACATTTCTGGCAGACTAGACCGATATTTCAGCCATACAATTAGATCCATTGATTCACCAATTCCTGTGATATTTGCAGTGTATTCTATACTGTGTAGACAGTCAGCTATAGATAAACAGTTATATACAGGTATGTGACTTTTACATTTGATGGTCTGATTACAGACCCTGTTTATTCTTCACATACAAGTGTGGACACTGGGTTATATTGTATAATCTCAACATACATCACAGCATATTGTGTGTAGCAGGTGCGCTTGAACCTAAATTGACTCAGTTTCTTGCCTAATGTCCTGGTTCTCATTACCACATTTAACAGAGCCGGAAAAAGGTCAACAAATTCATAATGTTATTAGAAGTACTTGTTAAAAATATAAACAAAAAAATTGTGGTATGACAAATGAGACAACTCTTTACAAGAAACCAATTGACACAGCAATTAACAACTATAGGTCATCATACAACCTTCAACAATGGACAAAGCCCATACCTCATAGACAGCTAAAAAAGTATACTTATAATTCATCAGTTTTGTTAAATTACACATACTAAATGTATATCAATATAAAATGCATACTTTTTTGTTCAAGTTCTATGCTACAAATAAAGATCTTGACATTTAAAAGTTTAGGAGAGTACAAAAAATGCAGTCATCAGTAAAGGTATCAACTGTTTTGACTGTATGAAAATTAAAACTTGAACCATAAAAGACATATTATTTTTTTTATTATCCAGGGGAGGTAACTGTATCATCTGCAGGTGGATTGATCAATCGTATCAGATCATACCTAGAGAGGGCGCTAGGAAATACATCTGTCTGTCAGTGTCCTTTGGTGTGGAGGCTATACCTTCATTCTGAGGTATTTATATTTATGCATCATTGATTCTTTAGTTTATTCATCAAAGTAATATAATCATTCAAATTTAACCAAATAGAAATGCTAAAGGTGCTATGTCAGGCAAGCTTGAGGTCTCACATTTGAATTTAACAGAATATTATATGAATTTGATACTTTATAAATCTAACTAAAGTTCATTGAAATAAGATGCAGACAAGGGGAATTACGATTTAATTTTTCATAATAGTAGTTGGACTTAATGATAGCTGAAAATAGTATTGGATTATATTATTATTTTTTTATATTATTAGGTACAGTTTGGTAACCTTACAAGAGCAAAAGGTATATTCTACAGAGCTCTTCAATCATGTCCTTGGTCAAAGGTAATTTTCTTTATGGACATGAAAACTTACTGTAAAATACTTTTATTCATTTCAATTTTCATTATATATTCATCAATGAAATACCCCAAACACACATTATTATGTTTCGTAGCCAACAGCCATGTACTGTAAATCAACTTATTTTCACAAATTTATAAATTATTGATGGTTTTTCGAACAATGCAGTGGCTATTATTTCAGTGACAGGCGACAAACCTGACAGGAGATGTGGTTGAGGCACATCCTCAAGTTTCAAAAACCATTGATAATCTGTAAAATCGCTATTTTACCTATGCCGTTGTTGATGTTTACATTTACAACAGCCACTACAGCCTTAGCTTCTTATGTAATTTATATCTCAATCAAGCAACCTGATATAAAAATGTTAACATAAAAAGATCAAAGGAAAGAATATGTATATTGTTCAACCAAAGTGTTCTTAGAATTAGTGAGTAGACCTTGTTTGACTGAATTATACTTTTTCTTTCTATAGGCTCTATATTTAGATGCTGTGTCACTGTTTACCAAAGATAAATTAGATGAGATCGTGGACTTGATGACAGAGAAGGAAATAAGACTACAGATCCCACTAGAAGAAGTCGATATTTTAATGGAAGATGTCACTGACAATAATTAAATTTTAAGATCGGAAAACTTTGGCTGATTTATAAATAAAGTGTACTGATTGCTAAATTCTTTCCTAGAACACATCAGTCATCTTTCAGTTCTTATTTTTATGCCCCTCCTACAATAATAGGTGGTGTTATCTATTCATGTGAATGTTCATCTCTTGGTTCTCTTGTTCCGTTTCAGATTGAATTTTTAGATAAAGGTACTTTACCATAAAGTTGTAGTCTCATCTTCTGGAAATTTAAAAATCATATATAAAGAAGATGTGGTATGATTGCTTATGAGACAACTCTCCGCAAGAGACCAAAGGACACAGAAATTAACAACTATAGGTCACCATACGTTCTTTAACAATGAGCAAAGCCCATACCATATGAATGTATGTTATTCGTGAGATACCAATTTTCGTGGGTTTCGTAGATACAGATGAACCACAAATTCAAATGTTCAACGAATAACATATTTTCAATAGTCTTTGTATACAAGATTAGCAAAATCATGAAATCAAATATCCAAGAATAAACAAGTTTTTAGCAATCCATGAAAATTGATACCAACGAAAATAAGTGAATCTACAGTATACATATCCACAGCACAAAATCTAACTGAATGAATCAAGAGGAACCTTAAAGTGCCAGCATCATTTGTTTTTTTCGATGCAGTAAAGAGTACTTCCAAATTCCTGCATTTTCCCAAAGAATGATGTATCAAAAAATATGATTGATGTGAACCAACAACAATCACTGAACTACAGGCTCATGACTTGCGACAGGCGCATAAATAATGTGCAGGGGGTTAAATATGTTTGAGAGCACTCAATCCTCTCCTTACCTGGGCCATTTGGTGTAGAATTATATTCAGTAAACAGGAACTAGATAAGCCATGAATATGAAAAAGTTAAGCAGGGTATAACATATTGATGCACAAGAAGTTAAATTAAAGATTCCTGCCTGATCTGTAGTTGGTGAGAAAAATCAACAAAAACATAGATTACCATTATGTGTATAACTATATAGATATTGGAAGATGTGGTATGAATGCCAATGAGACAACTCTCAATCCAAGTAACAATTTATCTAAGTAAACCATTATAGGTTAAGGTACTGCCTTCAACACGGAGCCTTGGCTCACACCGACTATTTTGTAAAAAAATCACAGCCAGTATATGCAACACTTATCTTGAATATGCAAATACCTCCCTCCTTCAGTATAAGTAGTTGAACATCACTTACACATGTATAAAAGAATGGCTAAAGATGCCAGAGGGACAGTTAATACATATGAGTATCACTCAAGCAATAAATAAATAAGAACAAAACAAAACAAAAAATATTTATTAGAGAATAAACATTGTAACAGGAATGTATAACAACAAGCTTAGCAGATAATGGCAACAATAAAATTATACAAATATTACACTGTTGTAAGGAATGTGTTGTATCAAATATTATTTTCAATCTGCTGTCTAGAAATTAATATTAAAAATGTGTACAACTGTTTTGCAAACATGTATAGATATTAAAAATGTGTACAACTGTTTTGCAAACATGTATAGATATTAAAAATGTGTACAACTGTTTTGCAAACATGTATAGATATTAAAAATGTGTACAACTGTTTTGCAAACATGTATAGGAACATTGTTTTTTATTCATGATACCTAATACATCTACAGTACTGATAACCCTTTATAAGGGACGACATCAAAATTTCGATGTAGGATAAAAAACTTAATTCACATAGTTTTTTCACTAACACACCCCACCCATCCTCTTAACTTAATTTTGGAAAAATTGATTTACCAATAGGAATATATGTAAAAATCGATTTTAGATATACAAAACTTGCAGAATTTTAACCCCCTGACCCCCAAACTATTTGATTTATAAGTTTTTTATCCTACATCGATCTTTTGATGTCGTCCCTAAGGTGTGTATACTTTTTATACATAAAGTTGCTATGTAACACAATCATCATATAATACCTTAAATTGCTGTAGTTAAACAATTTTAAAAAATCCAAAAAATCAGTATTAGAACAGCACCTGCAGTAAAATCTCTTTATAGCTATATAATTTAATTTTAGATGTAACAAGTCTTCTGATTGGCTGAAAGTTTTTTGTCTATCAGTTCATAGACATAATTTTGTTATGTGACCCTGAGGTCTTTAAACTTTTTTCTTGATTTACTCCTTACAAAATTGAATTTAAAATTCAATTATAAGGAATGACTAATATTTTCTTTTTTTATTAAAAATAACCTCTAAAGTGTTATGCACACAATGATACACATAGTCAAAAAATCTTACAATTTAAATTGATCGGAAGTTAAAATGAAATGTTCATGACATGAGTATTTTCTCTTTGTTAGATTTTATGTGAAATGAGTTGCTGTTTTTAAAAGTTTAAGAATCTATACTTCTTGAATCTTTTCATGTTTATAGCTTTGTGTGCATATTTTATTGTGGCTGTTAAATGTTTGGAAAAAATGATAGATTAACTATTGGGATTTTAGGAAATACAAAATATGAATAATGCTTTTACCATTTAAACTGCAAGTATTTTTTTTTGTGAAACCTATTGTTGCAATTTTCACAATAATATAAATATCACAATTCTGTATATATCAGGAGATGTAAGCAAGCCGTTTTTGTCATGAACTCAATTGAAGAAGTCTATACAAAAGTTGTCTTCAATTAACATCATATAGTATTGTAATTGTGATTTCTACATTAAAAAGATTCTGACAAAACAAAACATCTAAAAAATTTCTTAAATAATATCAATACAAAATGAAAATCTATGAAATTGCACCTAAAAAATAAGTCCTTTACTAATAAATTGTTCTTATTGGCTATTAAAACAACATTACAACATTTGGTAGACACTTCCCATTCTTAGTTTATTACTTTGTATATAAATATAACTTCACTTATTCCACCTGACCTTAAATGGCTCTAACAGAAATAAAAGTAGATGTGGGTACATGTAAATGAGACAGCAACCCAATAACTAGAGGCTCTAAAGAGCCTGTGTCGCTCACCTTGGTCTATGTGAATATTAAACAATGGACACAGATGGATTCATGACAAAATTGTGTTTTGGTGATGGTGATGTGTTTGTAGATCTTACTTTACTAACCATTTTTGCTGCTTACAATTATCTCTATCTATAACAGTACTTTCTGTGGAAAATGTTATTGAAAATCTTCAAATATTAAGAAAATTGTTAAAAATTCACTATGAAGGGCAATTACTCCTTAGGGGGTCAATTGACTATTTTGGTAATAGTGACTTATTTTTAGTTCTTACTTTGCTGTACATTATTGCTGTTTACAGTTTATCTCTATCTATAATAATATTCAAGATAACAAAAAAACAGCAAAATTTCCTCAAAATTACCAATTCAGGGGCAGCAACTTACAACCGATTATCCGATTCATCTGAAAATTCCAGGGCAGATAGATCATGACCTGATCAACAATTTTACTGCCTGTCAGATTTGCTCTTAATGCTTTGGTTTTTGAGTTATAAGCCAAAAACTGCATTTTACCCCCATGTTCTATTTTTAGCCATGGCGGCCATCTTGGTTGGTTGGCCGGGTCACGCCACACATTTTTTAAACTAGATACCCCAAAAATGATTGTGGCCAAGTTTGGATTAATTTGTCCCAGTAGTTTCAGAGGAGAAGATTTTTGTAAAAGATAACTAAGATTTATTAAAAATGGACTAAAAAGGGCCATTACTCCTAAAGGGGTCAACTGACTATTTCGGTCATGTTGACTTATTTGTAGATTTTACTTTGCTGAACATTATTGCTGTTTACAGTTTGTCTCTATCTATAATAATATTCAAGATAATAAACAAAAATAGCAAAATTTCCTTAAAATTATCAATTCAGGGGCAGTAACCCAACAACGGGTTGTCCGATTCATCTGAAAATTTCAGGGCAGATAGATCGTGACCTGATAAACAATTTTACTCATGTCAGATTTGCTCTAAATGCTTTGGTTTTTGAGTTATAAGCCAAAAACTGCATTTTACCCCTATGTTCTATTTTTAGCCATGGCGGCCATCTTGGATGGTTGGCCGGGTCAAGCCACACATTTTTTAAACTAGATACCCCAATGATGATTGTGGCCAAGTTTGGATTAATTTGGCCCAGTAGTTTCAGAGGAGAAGATTTTTGTAAAAGATAACTAAGATTTACGAAAAATGGTTAAAAATGGACTAAAAAGGGCAATAACTCCTAAAGGGATCAACTGACCATTTCGGTCACGTTAACTTATTTGTAAATCTTACTTTGCTGAACATTATTGCTGTTTACAGTTTATCTCTATCTATAATAATATTCAAGATAATAACCAAAAAAAGCAAAATTTCCTTAAAATTATCAGTTCAGGGGCAGCAACCCAACAACGGGTTGTCCGATTCATCTGAAAATTTCAGAGCACATAGATCTTGACCTGATAAACAATTTTACCCCTGTCAGATTTGCTCTAAATGCTTTGGTTTTTGAGTTATAAGCCAAAAACTGCATTTTACCCCTATGTTCTATTTTTAGCCATGGCAGCCATCTTGGTTGGTTGGCCGGGTCACGCCACACATTTTTTAAACTAGATACCCCAATGATGATTGTGGCCAAGTTTGGTTTAATTTGGCCCAGTAGTTTCAGAGGAGAAGATTTTTGTAAAAGTTAACGACGACGGACGACGACGACGACGGACGACGGACGACGGACGCAAAGTGATGGGAAAAGCTCACTTGGCCCTTCAGGCCAGGTGAGCTAAAAACTAAATCAAAAAGATCTAGAAGGCAATATACAGTGTTAAATGATAGACAAGAATTACATTGACTTAGTGTTTATACAATATGTAAAAAACTTAAATTGCCTGAAGTCTTAAAAATAAGTGAATAATTAAAAGTTTATCTTAAGAGTAAATAGAATGCATGGTCATTTAATATCAATTAAGTAATAAATACTAAAACTACATAAAAACAAAAAAAACAAAAAAAACACTAAACACTATTTATTAATTTAAAAAAAAAAAAAATACCAAAGAATAATGAGCAATGTATTTAGACCAGGATTTATTAATGATATTAACCCGACTATCGAATCTTCACAGAAATAGTGAGCATTTGAAAAATAAATATTTTATATATAAAAGTAAAGACTAAAAGGCAGATTTTATGTCTAAAATTGTTCTAATCTGTGTAAAACACTTCGTAACCAAAATGAACAATCAAAGGTATTTCATCCAGTTATACTAGTTGCTAAAGATTTTTTCTCAGCATCTGTTAATTAATGTTGAACCTTTTCTGAATTCCTAATAATTTTTCTTTGAAAATTGTGGAAATTCAAATCATGGAACTTCAACACAAAACTAGAGGCTCTCAAGAGCCTGTGTCACTCACCTGATTCTATTTGGGATTTTGAAATAATATTAAAAAATGTAAAAAATTTGATGATGGATCAGCTACAAAGTAACAACACTTGGTCAGCATCTCATAAGGAACATTCATGCTATGTTTGGTTTCATTCTATTCACTGGTTCTCTAAAAGAAGACATTTGTATGTATTTCCTATAGGGTCCCATGTTAAACTAAGTCCCCCCTGGGGGCCATCTTGGATAATGGATTGGCTACAAAGTAACAACACTTGGTTAGCATCTCATAAGCAGCATTCATGCTATGTTTGCTTTGAATCCATTCAGTGGTTCTCTAAAAGAAGACATTTGTATGTATTTCCCATAGGGTCCCATGTAAGACTGAGTCCCCCCTGGTGGCCATCTTGGATGACAGATCGGCTACAAAGTAACAACATATGGTCAGCACCTCATAAGGAACATTCATGCCATGTTTGGTTTCATTCCATTCAGTGGTTCTCTAAAAGAAGACATCTGTCTGTATTTCCCATAGGGTCCTATGTTAAACTAAGTCCAACGCTGGCGGCCATCTTGGATGATGGATCGACTACAAAGTAACAACACTTGGTCAGCACCTCATAAGGAACATTCATGCCATGTTTGGTTTCCTTCCATTCAGTGGTTCTCTAGAAGAAGTTCAAAATGTAAAAAGTTTAAGACAACAACGACTGACACCAAGTGATGAGAAAAATGAAAACATTAGAGACATATATGTATGCAAACCTTTAGTAATCCCCAATGACTAGAGCTGTATGTTAACATCAAAGTAATGACAGCCATATAATACATCACATAGTTACAAGAAAATTTATGTCAACATATATATATTACAACTGAGTTATTTATTGATATGTAGAAACACTCATATTATATTTATTCAAATAAAGACTCAAGAGTACCTACGGTGTAGGTACAAAAACAATATAAATACAAACTATCTACACCAAAATATACCATCTTTTATGAATTTGCAATATCAAAAGTACCCTTAAACATTTTTTATATGCAAAGCTAATATAAATATGTGCAAAGCTAATAAAAATATGTGCAAAGCTAATAAAAAATATGTGCAAAGCTAATAAAAAATATGTGCAAAGCTAATAAAAAATAAATATGCTAAAACAATAAATTTCAGTATTATACAGACATCAAATAACTTTGATAAAATACAATTTATACCATAATTTAGCAAGAAAATGCATTATAATTTTTACATTATTCACCATGTAAGACCATAACTTTACTGTCACAACATATGAGCTGTGTCGTATAGAAATTAACCTTATACAAAAAAATATCAATACATTTGTTAACCTATTTTTATGACTGCTTGAAAACTGAGTTGATATAAAAACTATACAAAACAGACCAACGTTATCTTTTATTTCATATTTGATTGTATAAAAATCAAGCACAATTTTACACATGCACATGAATATTTCAACATACATAATGACATGCATAAGGTCGAATTCTATCTGATGCGACTCATATGTTACTTATTTTTTCTTACTTTAACTTATAAATATGGATGGTCACTTATAATTAGAAGAAGTTCCCTATTGATTTTGAGGTCACAACATTTACAGTCAAGGTTATAGTTAAAGCAAATTGAGACATAAAAAGATTATTAAACAGGAGTTTCAAAGAAGTTACACCATTAAAGCTAAAGCATCATGACACCCAAATTTCAAATTTCTTTTATGATAATAGATTTGCTAAAAGAAGTCCATTCACACATACAGACTAAATCATTATCAGCTATAATAACCAACATGGAGAAAATAGCGTTTATTTCTCCTAGGTATTTTGGTTTAAGAAATTAATTACTAATGTGTCCCCTTCAGTATTTCCCTATTTATTTGTGACCTAATGTAAAGGTTAAAAAAAATATTATACTTGTGACAAATTATAATTAAAAGAAAAGATAATGGTGTTATTTCCCCATAGTTTGTAATACAACATAAACAAAAAGTTAGCAATGTCAAAAACACAACCCACATGAATATTTAAGTCTTATAATTGGAGTTTAGTAATTGATTATAACAAAATTCCAATAATGCCCTCATGATAAAAAAGTAGTTTTTATAAATTCTAAATTGTTAATTTTCAAATAAATATACTTAAAAATTGTACAATCTGAAGTTCGAGGAACAAAAACATTGAAAAATAACTTGATATAGTTGCTTTGACTACAAACTTCTTAAACACAGATTTATAACTTATAAATAAATAAATCCTGCCAGAAGGTTTCTCTAACTGACAAACACATCATTTTTTCATCAATATAATATCAATATAGTTCTACACAAGACAAATTTCCATTTTAATTAAATGAAAGCTGGATGCACGGAAAATCTTATGCGTTAAAAACCCATCATAACTTAAGGTCTTCTTTCATCAAAATTGCCTGATTTATTGTTCAGATATGCCTAGTGGCATTTTCATATAAATTGTTTGAATCATTTACTATACGTTTTTCAGCAACCAAGTTTTGACTTCATTTTCATGAGATTTTAACCAGTTTATGTTTGTTCTGATATTCTCTAATGCTGTCGACACAGCTCTCTTGGCTGGGCCACTATCTACTTTCTTGAAAAATTCTTCCACCTGGATGAAAAATAAAAAATCATTGTTATTTCTATTCTCTACTGCTAAATAAAAATGTATCTTTAACAAAAGATAGGGAACTTTGAAATTACCTAGAAAGTATACCATGGATTCATTATTATTCCTTCGATACCAAATATTTATGGTTTTCATTGGTACAGGGAAACCACGAAATTAAAGTTCAACGAATTCCTAATTTGCTGTATACACATGTACTTGAAAAACCACGAAATAATATATCCATAAAAATGCAAGTTTTTCTCAGTCCACAAAAATTGGCACCCACAAAAAATAATTGAATTCACAGTACTACGTGAAATAGATTACGACTATTGTTTCAACACTTGTGAAACATATGATCTTTTATTGACTTTTAGCTTCTTTCTTTTTGGTTATTTTTTTATGCTGCTGGAAGTATACTTTAAATCTTCTTTATTCATATATATACTACAGCATTCATTGTTTTAATGGTGTTAGTCTTGTATAACTTTTAATAACATTAATAGCACTAACTTTGACTACCACAGATGTCTTTCAATAGACAACTTTCGAGTTCGATGCATTTCCGTCAAAAACTCTGGTTTTAGTGAACGTCATTTGTGCGTTTAGGGGCGTCGTCAATTCCATTCCAATGTTGAGCGAGTGATTGGAAAACTATAATTCTATATTGTACGAATTATTCGGCAAATTGAATTCTCAAAATTGACAATCAGCATTGCTGTCATTAAAGAATTGTCATAAAGTACCTACAGAACAACCATTATTTCTAGTTTATCCTACACAATGACGATCACTAAGACGCTTGATGAACATAGATAGTGCAGGGATACAGGCGACCCCCTCTATCTGGTAAATGACGTCATAAAGGCGTGTATAATTGACGAGTTTTTTCCGGTGACGGATGAAGTCGAAAGTGGTCTATTACACTCCTGCTTCACCTAACTTTACAAGCTATACATGTAGTATTGGACTTGTAGTAAGGCCATATGGCGACCTATAGCTGATAATTTCTGTGTCAATTAATCTATTGTGGAGAGTTGTCTCATGGCAATCATACCACATCTTCTTTTTTATATTTAATGAATATTTTTATATTTCAATTGTAAAGATTCACCTCTTTGTAATCAAATTCTGTAGAAAATGACGATGTTGTTGATCTGACGAAGTCTGGTAATGTAAAGGATACATCTCCATACCTACAAAGTACAAGTTTTATTAATAGTATACTTTTATAAGGGGGTTGGTGGGTTCTGATCCTGTAACCCGCTTATACTATGTACCTAAGCAATTCTCATTTTTTTGTAATTTCCCGTGTCCCGCTAGACCTTAATTCCGGTTTTCACGGCACAATAATTTGACTTTCCCGTGTCACGCTTACGAAAAATCAGCAAACCTGCATCACGCTTAGACCCCAATGAGACCCACTTATAAAAAGATGCTTAACCCCTATTTAAATGTAGACTAGATATCATTGAGATGGGAGCCATCTCTGTGGGCCCCGCTGTCAATAACGTGGGGTAAATAAGTTGTATGGATAATCTGATATGAAGCATTATTTGAAGTTATTACATAGTCTCATGTGTGATTTTGATCTAAGATTTTAAGTTAAAACTGATAAATATTCTCATCTTACTTTCATAGTATAATAGTGATATGACTGCATGATGTGAACTCATTGTTTACTACTCTAAGGTGACTTCTGGATATATGGATTGATGTTTGAACAATATGTTTAAAGGTGCTGCCCAATTGATATTTGTCACATATTTTTAGAATTATGCCTTCAATATATTATGACCCACCAAGTATAAAGTATGAAATATTAATGGTTCTCGAGAGGTAGAGCGGACACAATTTGTTAAGAACAACGAACGGATGGACAGACCGACAGACTGATCTTAGACCTAGGATGCATACATTATGACACATTCTCTTGTGTTGGTTAATATATATGTTAAGTTGAAAATGTTTGTCAGGTATAAAGTATGAAATAATAACAGCTGTCCTCTCAAAATATAATGTGGATCAAATTTGTTAGCGATGGACAGACCAACAGACAGACAGACCTTTGACCTAGGAAGTGGTACATACATCATGACACACCCTCTGGTGTTGGTTAAAATGGATGTCAAGTATAATATTTGAAATCATAACGGTTCTCAAGATATAGAGCGGACACAATCTTCACCACAGGACACAGGGTTGTCAACTGAAACCAAAGTTTTTTTGACGTTGACCTTTGACCTAGGAAGTTGTACATACATCATGACACGCCCTCTGGTGGTGGTTAAAATGTATGACAAGTATATACTTTGAAATCATAACGATTATCTAGATATGGAGCGGACACGATCTTCACCACAGGACACAGGATTGTCAACTCGAAACCAAAGTTTTTGACCTTGACCTTTGACCTAGGAAGTTGTACATACATCATGACACACCCTCTGGTGGTTGTTAAAATGGATGTCAAGTATAAACTTTGAAATCATAATGGTTATCTAGATATGGAGCGGACACGATCTTCACCACAGGACACAGGGTTGTCAACTGAAACCAAAGTTTTTGACCTTGACCTTTGACCTAGGAAGTTGTACATACAACATGACACACCCTCTGGTGTTGGTTAATAATCATGTTAAGTATTAAGTATGAAATCATAACGGTTCTCTAGATATGGAGCGGACACGAAAGTGTTACGGACGGACGGACGGACGGACAGACTGATCACTATAGGGCGACCCGCCGTCGGCGGGGCCCTAATAACCAGAGTACAATTAAAATTGTAGGTTAAGGAATGTCACACAAAAACTAAGTGGAATGTACATACATGGACTAAAAATTATTTACCCCTTCATCGTAAGAAGTCACTCCATTTAATAAAGTGCTAAACAGGTTCTAAAACTTAACCTTTCCCCCACTACCACAAACAAAATCTAAACCCCAAATAAAAGATCTTGTCACAGCAGTGTAAAACATATGGTTTAGAGGTGGAAATGTAACTTTTTTTTTCCAGCTATCTAACAAACAATGTTTGAATAGGAAGTGATATATCTTCCAGAAACAAAATCTATGGTCAACTATAAGGGCCTTAACACAGCAATTAAGGAGATGAATTTGTGTATGGATAAGGGGTGGGGATCTGAACCATTTTTGAGATATTTAATGAATTATATAAGAAAGCAGGGCATGCATGACCTATTTCTATTAAAAGATTATTCACCATTGTAATAATTTTTCCCAGTTCTGTTGTACAAATCTCCATGCCAATAATTGTCCTGAAGGGTTCTTGGTCACTGCTCTCATAACTTTATACAAATCTTGGTGTTTGATCATATCTTCATTTAAAGCCATGTGCAGCAACCTAAAAAGAAAACAATTTAATTATATTATACTGTAAATTCAAAAATTTTTGTAGCATTTATTTTTGCGATTCTGTCATTTTAGACTTAAATACAATTTTAATTTTTGCGATATTCAGAAAAATCCTGTTTGATTCATATTAAAAATTTTAAAATGGGAGTTTTAATTATAGCCATGATAACCCTGTCGCATTTTTTGCAATAATAAAAACATCAGATAATTTTATCCAAATATATGCGTTTTGATATAGACAATGACACATACTAAATACCATTTAATCCATACATAGAAATCTTAAAAGGTGGTTAGGTGCTCAGAAGAAGGGGGAAAAAAACTGGCCTTTACAGGAAAAATGAAAAATGAAAAATAGTTTGCATGTTGTTTCTTCACCAATTTGCATGAAATACAGTGAATAAGAAGGTTCAAGCATAAAAACACCTGAAATAAAAATTAACAAGAATGTGTCCTCAGTACACGAATGCCCCACTCGCACTATGATTTTCTATGTTCAGTGGACCGTGAAATTGGGGTAAAATCTCTAATTTGGCATTAAAATTAGAAAGATCATATCATAGGGAACATGTGTACCAAGTTTGAAGTCGATTGGACTTCAACTTCATCAAAAACTACCTCGACCAAAAACTTTAACCTGAAGCGGGACAGACGGACGAACGAACGAACGGACGAACGAACGGACGAACGAACGAACGGACGCACAGACCAGAAAACATAATGCCCCTCTACTATCGTAGGTGGGGCATAAAAATATACTTCTGACAATCACCCTTTAGCACCCTCATACCTGTTGATGACTATAGAATCTCTAGTCTCTCCCAGTGTGGACAGATATCTATCTTTGTTGGAGGGAGTGATGGACTTATTGTATTTCTCCAACATGAATTTCCATTCTGACCATTCTCCATACTTAATCCCAGCTGTGTACACTGCTGTCTTCAGATTGGGAGGAATACTGTAATAGAAACAAATTTGTGTCATTATAATTATAAATATCTTATATGATACTTTTTTTGTTAAGATAAAGCATATGCAGCATACAAAAGGTATTAAACATAAAAATAAGATGATGTGGTACGCTTGAGAAAATTTAGTAAAGGGAAATAACTCAAAATTCTAAACTTAAAAGTAATCGAAACTGAAATTTTCCTTAGTTGTGTAGAAATAAGCAGATAGTTCCTTTTAAAACTAGTGTTCAAATAGTATCCATAAAGCATTTAAACAACAAGTAAAAGTAACAGATCATAGTACAGTACATTCCGGTTATTTGCATAGTCTATTTGTCAGACGAAATTCTGCAATAAAGCGGAGTATGCTTTAATATATCTGAAATGCCAAATTATGGAGTCATAACATTGAAAGTGCAGATCAGTAAATTTAAAAGAAAGATGAACGTCCATAACCCACTTACAACATATTGAATGCTTATTTATTCCAATAAAAGTTATTTGTCTAGTGTCATACATTTTATTTCATTGTGTATTCTTTCAATTAAACTTATAAACAAATTTTGTTTTAGTTCATTTCCTTTACCTGAGATACGAAAATAAAATTGTTTTAAAAATAGATTTGTTTCTATGTTTCTATGACCCCAATGTACAAATTACATTGTTACGCTTTGATTAAAAAAAACTATTTAACAATACTACACAGTTTGTAATCATTTTAAACAATAAATGTGTAATAAACTGCCTTTGATATGCAGTATTTACCGATTGCACAGTGAAGTAACACTGTTATTTTAACCTCGTTAGTTTCTTATATACAAAGCAGTTAACAGGTAATGGGGCCCTGCACGGGTTATTTGCTGGACATGAGTGATGAAAGCGAGAAAATATAATAATTAGAAGTTAATGTTCTTTCAAAAAATTATTAAAAATGAAAGATTGATGTATAAAAATATTTAACCATATATAAATTCCCTGTAATATTAAACATAATGTAGAACACCCCTAGCCGAATTACGAGATTACACATTGGATAATGATCAATAATTAGCAGGCATTAATGTTTTAAAAATTCACCCAAAATGTAATCTATGAACAATGTTTGATATCCAAATCAATAATTAACACCTTTTGAGATAGATCATAGAATGGTTGTGTTTTTACAACAATCAGCTGATTGACATTTTTATGACCTCAAGGCTTAAAATAGAATATGGGAAACTTTACCTGTGTACACATCGAGCCCTTTTTTTATAATAATATTAACACGAAAAAAATTGTTTTAAAGCTTTATTTAAATAACTCTGACGTAAATGTGAAATAATAACGAAAATAAGAAAAATATACTTACCAAATCACCTTATCGCTAATCCCGGCTGACCCGGCCGCTTGAATTTTTGACGCACACAACAATCACTTTTCCATTGTGGCGTCAGATATTTTGTATTATGACGTCTAAATTTTATGGGAACCTGTGTGATATCCAGTAATGGCGGACAAATAGCGATAAGGTGTATTATTTTCAATGCAATTAACAGAAATGCCACTTGTAAGGCTATGCATATAATGGGACAATTTAACATTAGATGAATGGGAAATGGCTTTGTGCAGGAAAAAAGTATGCAATTAACCGAATTATGCTATTAAGCAGTATGCAATTAAGTGGAATCGACTGTATTGAAATCAGACCCTATGACTTAGCTCTATTCCCAGTATGTTAATAAATCATAGAAAGAAATATTGCATAAAGACAAGAAAGCAGCACTCACTTGACTGTGTAGGTTATTGGCTATTCCATTTAAAGGTATGTAGGAGGGTAGGAAGGGAAGTTTAAATATTGAATGTGGGTCATTAATCCTTTTTCAGTATGCCTCTATTACCATTGTGCAAAATCATCTAAAAAATGGTTCATGGTTGTATTTTGGGATATTTTGTAAGTCCATTCCTAACCTCCCCCATACATTTTAATGGAATAGCCCTTATCACCTTACCTAGTATTTTTTGTCATCCAATCATCATAGAGTTGTCTTCCCTTCTTTGTTGCATCACCATCTCCTAGTATTATGACCTCTGACAGCAGGTTAGAACGAAGATATCTAAAAAAAAAAAAGTCATCCAATATCTTATAACAATTTAAACTAATTCTGATTTTGATTAATGAATTTCAAAATAAAAATTTTACTCATTTCTATTTATTATCATGATTATTTCAAAGGAATGCATTTCTCCCATTTTCCTACTTAAATAATGACTTCTTTCACAATGTACTGTAAATAAGTCTTTTTTAATGCTAGATTCAGTACGGTATGACAAATGATTTTTTCCTCTTTTTTCATTAAATAAACAAGAATTACAAGAATTTCAATCAATAATCATCTCGTCACGTTATCACTGATTCTTACAACGGTGAATTTTCCGAACACAAAATTTTGTGTAAGTGATTTTGTTTGTATAAAATATTCATTATTCATTTTAAATGTCTACAATATTTTAAAGGTAATTGTGTTATTCCTTATATCACATTACTTACTTTTGTAAAGGTTCCCCACTGTCGTTCCATGTTAAACTGGTCTGTATAGGTTTAACCAAGTTTAATGTATATGTCTGTAATGTAAAGATATGTTTGTTAAAGGCTACAAGATACCTTCATGACAACATTTTTTTTCCGTTGTTATACTTTAAAATTAACATTAACTTTGCCCAGTAATACTAGTCTTATTCATATCCTCTAAAGAGAAGGGTAGGAGGGGTCCTGATCCTGAAATCCCAGGCTTAAAAACACGAAATCCTGAGGTCCCGAATTTAAATAAATTTAAATCCCAAAATTCGAAGAAAAAAATTCCTGGATCCCGAAATCCTGAGCTTAAAAACACACGATCCTCGTAAAGGTCCTATCCCCTCTCTCTATAAACTGGAATCATTTCGAAATGCAACTCTTTTTTTTTGAAAAATTGAATATTTTGTAACAATTTTTAATAATTATCTCTAAATCTAAAACAATCTTTTCCAAAAGATATCCAGTATTCTATAATATCTGAAAGTGGTTTTTAATATTTTAATTGTTGTGAGAAATGCATTTTAAGAGATATTACAAAAGAAAATAATGCATTTTAAAATTTGATAGCAATTTATATGCACAATTAAGTGAAATCACACTTCAGAAAAATTACAATAATAACTTTTATTTACATTACTATATTTTGTTGTCTCATTAGGATCAATCCAATAATCTTGTTTAAAATGGAAAGGTTGTTGTTATTTGGTGCTTTAAGTACTCAAATTTATAATTACATAGAGCAGGTTTTGCATCAGCAAACATTAACTCCACCACATTCTGTATGTGCCAGTATTAAGTCAGGAGCCTGCAATTCAGTGGTTTTTGTTTGTTGCTGTATATTATATCAGCTTTTCATTTATTTTTTGTACATAATCAGGCATTAGCTTTCTCATTCGAATTGTTTTTATATTTGCCATATCTGGCCATTGTATAGCTTACTATATGGTATGGGTTTTACTCATTGTTAAAGGCTGTACAGTGATCTATATATAGTTGCTTACTTCTTTGTCATCCAGTCTTTTATGGAGCATTGTCTCATTGGCAATAACGCCACATCTTCAGTTTTTATAATAATTGTGTTTCCTTATCGTTTATAATGCATACCTTAAACTGTTCATAAGCTGGACTCTTTTGAAGCATTTTCCTGATAAATCCGAGACCTCCCAATGCACTGTACCAAGGGGCATAATCCTCTTCTTTCTTTAGATACTTCGTCATATCCAATGCTGTTGTGTGTTTTACTAAACCAGCTCTGTAAAACAGGTTACAAAAAAAAATACTTTAGACATATGAAAAACAGATGAGAGTTCCAAGTATTTTTATGTCCCACCTACGATAGTAGAGGGGCATTATGTTTTCTGGTCTGTGCGTCCATTCGTTCGTCTGTCTTTGTTTGTCTGTTTGTTCGTTCCTCTGTCCTGCTTCAGGTTAAAGTTTTAGGTCGAGGTAGTTTTTGAAGAAGGTGAAGTCCAATCAACTTGGAACTTTGTAAACATGTTCCCTATGATATGATCTTACTAATTTTAATGCAAAATTAGAGTTATTACCCCATTTTCACAGTCCACTGAACATAGAAAATGATAATGCGGATGGGGCATCTGTGCACTAGGGACACATTCTTGTTTATTTTAATTTTAGGGTTAGCTTATAAATATGAATTTAAATTGTTCTTCAACTTCTACCTATTCTACAGGAGCCTCTGGCCTTTGTTAGTCTTGTATTATTTTAATTTTAGTTTCTTGTCTACAATTTGGAAATTAGTATGGCGTTCATTATCACTGAACTAGAATATATTTGTTTAGGGGCCAGCTGAAGGACGCCTCCAGGTGCGGGAATTTCTCGCTACATTGAAGACCGGTTGGTGACCTTCTGCTGTTGTTTTTTTCTATGGTCGGGTTGTTGTCTCTTAGGCACATTCCCCATTTCCATTCTCAATTTTATTTTATTGAATATTTTATAAAATAGTCTGAGTTTCATAAAATTTGAATGAGACAAAATGAAGTAAAGAGTGCAAAAATTGAAGGATAAATTATACAATATTCAGACATTGTAGGAAAATATAAAATTTATTGTTCTCTTTATAAACAGAAAAGAAACTTTAGGAGTCATCTTCCTGTTGAATAATTTACTATTTTTATACAAGTACAAATATTGTACATGTATTTATATTAAACTCAATAAGGATAAGAAATTTCCATTTTTTTAAATCATATTTAGATACAAAATGAATGTTATACCTAAAGCTAACCTTTGTACAGTTTACACAAACCAATTTGTATTCTAAACAATATTGGCTATTCCATTAAAATGTATTTAGAAGGGTAGGAAGGGAAGTTTAATTATTGAATGTGGGTCATGGGTCTTTTAAGTATGCGTCTATTACCATTAGGAAAAGTTATCTAAATAAACAGCTGCGCCATGAGCCCATGATACGCCCCACGTCTTGTGTGGAAGTTTTATGCAATAATCATAAATAGTTTCTGAGAAAGTTTTAAGCAATAACCATATATTCTTTTTGAGACACGGCGGGACATGTGAAACCCCCCTGTTTGTTTTTTTTTTTACAAAAACCTAAATATCACTAAAATAAAATTTTGAATCAAAACCTAAAAGTATACAGATCTTAAGATTAATATAACAAAGAAGTGTGTAAAGTTTTAAACAATAATCATAAATTGTTTTTGAGATACGGCACAACATGTAAAAAAAACCTCCCTCCTTTTTTACAAAATACTCAATAACTCAAAAAAGAAACTTTGAATCATCACCAAAAAGTATACAGATATTAAGATAATATAACTAAGAAGTGTTTAAAATTTTAAGCCATAATCAAGAATCGTTTTTGAGATACGGTGCGACATGTGAAAAAAACACCCCTCTGTTTTAGTTACAAAGTGTTGTAACTCAAAAAGTATTAATCTTATTTTCACCAAAAAGTATACAGATCATTTGACCATCATAAGAAACAACTATATTAAGTTTCATGAAATTTGGATAAGTCGTTCTCAAGTTACGGTGTGACATGTTTACGCTGGACAGACAGACAGAGGGACAGACAGACAGACACCGGACATTTGTATACCATAATACGTCCCGTCAAAATTTTGACGGGTGTATGTATAAAAATGGTTCTTGGTTGTAGGGATATATTTTGTAAGTCACTTCCTACCATCCTACATACATTTAAATGGATAAGCCCTAAAAACCAAACCTAGCTAAGTTGAAAACATCAGCTATCAGTCCTGATCTATCACCTGGAGAGAAAACCTATTAAAAGATAAAACAAACAGTTTTTTGTGTACTATGTTAACATTGCAGTATCAGTCATGCATGTATTAAATACCCCTTTAAGCATTAGCAGGACATCATTTCGGGGCCTTTTATAGCTGACAATGCGCATGGGCTTTGCTCATTTTTGAAGGCTGTATGGTGACCTGTAGCTGTTAATTTCTGTGTCATTTTGGTCCCTTGTGGAGAGTTGTCTTATTGGCAATCATACCACATCTTCTTTTTTATGGATGCATCTTACTTACACCATGATATAATTGTCAATGCAGAGTGATACTTTTCAATAATTTCATTGATTTTATTATATGTTATTGAGAGCTTTGATAAATTCAGAGTATCCAATTTCATTTAATAACATCTGGTGGTAATACAATAAACATTGAAATAATTGTGTAATGTATGCATAATGGTTCAATGCTAACATAAACTTCTTAAGATGCAAGCTCAAACAATCAATTACTGTAAATTCAGAAATAGTTGTGAGAATTTCAGAATATTAAAAAGATCAGAAAGAAATCTGGATAAGTTTGAAAACCCTAGCAATTTCATTTCTGCAGTCAGGGTAAATGTATTTCCCTCAATTCAAAGTTAAAACATGTATGCACTTAAACTTTTATAGGAAAGTAGCATAAATCCATAAAGCAGAAAGAGTATTTATTTATCTTAGGGCTATTCCAGAAAAAATGTATGGGGGTGTTGGAAGGCAGTTTTTGTCAGCACCCGCCACCCAGACAATTGTAATTGAGAATTATAGTGCGTTATAGTGTGAAAAGTTGCTCTGATACCCATCACCCATGTATTATTAATACAATGTGCCTTCGCCCCCCCCCCCCCCCACCCCCACCCCCATACATTTTTTTCTGGAATAGCCCTTACTGTATGATTCGTCTGTAACTGTTGTATGATGGTATTCCACATGACCTCTTCATAGTTCACTCGGTAAAACCCATACATCCCATAATTCCCTTTAATCAGCGTTACATCTTTTGTCACACTGATTTCAGCTGAAAATAAACAGGAAATAATCAAATGTATCTGTAGTGAAATGATAAGTGATTGTGATTGGTCAATATAATGATCAATTAGAGTTAATGTCTTCTGATGAGGTAAATATGTGGTTTTATAGACTTTTGAAAATCTGATATTCACTGAGGCCAACAGTTAAACCACGTATTTACAGAAACAAGACAGTAATTGTTTTATTCCATATCCCGAGAGATATGTATCTAATGGAAATTATTTACCAAAACCATGTGTACTTCAAAGTTTTTTTTACCAAAATTATACACATAAAAGCTCTCGACGTTTTACGTGTTGAATATACTTTTTCCGCAGGTGGGTATGCTTATTTATTCAAAATCCCATTCATATAGAAATACCTATTAAAGTTTTAGGCAATATGGAAGAAACTATGTTATTTACTAGATGATATGATGAGTAGGATTTTTTAGTGTTAGATGGCAAGGTAACAGTGAGCAGGATAAACATAAGTGTATTAGTGTAAAGTTACACTTCTAGATGATGTATCAGTTATAAGTTTGTCATCAACAGTAACTGAACTATTTAACAACTTACCAGAACCTTTGTGAAGCCAGACCATACCAGTACTAGTTGAACCATCTTTATAAAGGACTGTGTATCTAAATGGAATGTGCCACTTGTATCTGAAAAATATAAAGAAATCAGCTTTAATTTACCCATAGTCTTTTCACTATAAGAACATAAAATATCTTTACAAATGTGGGGGTGGGAAATATCGGTGTGATCTACCTCTTCTAATAGTTTTACTATCTCATATAGACCATTTTCATTATTACAGACTTTTGATTCTAGGTTCTACAATTATTCGACAGGTTACCTACTCTGTGGTAGGATAGGACATTCTGTTACTCAGTCAATTACCAGCAGCCAAAAAAATGAAAATCAAATATATAAACGATGCAATTTGGGGGGAAATTTACCATTTTCCACTAATTTAGTCATGTTGAGAAGAATTTACACAGTTAACTTTCCTTCAAAATTGTACCAATTAAAATCTTGAATTTAATTTTTCATGTTGCTCTAGGAACACAGAGTACCAGAAAGTTCTACAACGGAAAAGGTAACCTGTCGAAAAATATTGATTCCAAAGTAAAAAGTCAGTAATATGAAAATGGACTATTGGACTAGCTTACAGCGGATCATGGATGATTTCTTTAACTTAATACTTCATAAGAAAATTGTTTTAAAATATTTAAGGAATGACTGTAATATTTTTTCTGTCTATGAAGAAATAACATTAAAAATTTGGTGCACACTGAATAACGCGCGTAGCGGGTTATTTAACAGTGTGCACCACATTTTTTATGTTATTTCGAATAGACAGAAAAAATATTACAGTCATTTCTTATAATTTAATTCCAAATTCCATTTTAAACCGTAGAAAACCATGAAAAAAACGTTGATGACGTCACGGTCACATGACTAAATTATGTACCATCCTGGTCTAACCTCCTCATGAGAACTGTACCCCTGAGATCTACTTCAGTGTGTCTCATCCCTGTGTACCTCCATACTCCCCAAGATATATAAATATCTAGCATCTGCTAGATCCTTTTGTACAATTCCTGTGTACCCCCACCCTCTCCATGAGATCTGTACCACTGCTGTTTAATAGGTCCCTGGATCTGATTCCCGGTGTACTTACCCAAAGGGAGATTCATCAGACTTTGTAGTCGCTGACCCATCGGATAGAAATCTTTCCTGTGTCAGTATAAACTTGTTTCCACTCTTTTTAACACTGACCACTGGGTAGCCCATCTGTAACGTCCATGTGTCCATTACAGCCTTCACATCAACTGTATTTCCACTTTTCTGTTTATCAAATAAATTAATCTATATCATATCATTGGAATAACATTGACATGTCAAGAATTATAGTCTATTGTTCAAATAATGATTGCTTTATGTATTTCTTTTTTTTTCCTTGTTGCTTACTTGTACTGTGTGGTATTGAAATAAAATTCAAGCGATCATGTTTTTTTTAAAGATTTATAGAGATTTCTTTCAACAATAATTTGTATGGAATATATTGAAATATCTAAAGCGAACTTCAAAAATTACATTAAACTATGTACAAATATATTGTGTTAATATTTTTTTTGTTTTCTGCCAATAACTGTTATTATAGAAATTTCATGAAGATTTGGTTGCTCTGTAATATAGAGATGATAACGATACCTTTGATAAAGCACTCCATAAATCTACGGTGACAGCATTGTCATACTTGTACTGCTGGAGGTAGGATGTAATGCCGTCCATGTATACGTACCTTTGATAAAGCACTCCATAAATCTGCGGTGACAGCATTGCCATACTTGTACTGCTGGAGGTAGGATGTAATGCCGTCCATGTATACGTACCTTTGATAAAGCACTCCATAAATCTGCGGTGACAGCATTGCCATACTTGTACTGTTGGAGGTAGGATGTAATGCCATCCATAAATTTTTCTTTTCCGAGGAATTCTCTCAACATTCTTATTACTGAGGCTCCCTTTATAATGCAGATAGAATAGAATATTAAAATAAACAGAGCTCCTGAAAGCACACACCTGTCATTTAAATATGAAATAAAAATTTGTGTTTCTAAAATTATATGTATTGAAAAATAAAGAAGCAAAACAGCATTGGATAAGAAAAATTCTTTAAAATTTCAATTAAGTAAAGAGGAGTTGCAGATAAATAAGATTTATTTCCCTTTGATGTTCATGGCAATGCCTATATTTTTGGTACAGGAAACCTTAAAAAAAAATTCGATATAAACATAAAAAATAGGAAGTGCCCAACCCCAATTGATACAGAAGTCTGAAGGGGAAATTTTCATTAAAATCCTGACTCTCTTTTTGCAATTTTTACACCAAAAACCAATGAGCAGAAAACTTCAGTAAATCTAGGTACAAATTTATCTTTATTTTTTCTTTTAAAAACATCACATGGATGAGGCTAGCAATAAATAGGGATGTAGTCTTTTAAGTTTTAAGTTTTATTCTTAAAATATAATAATTTATCATAATATACCTTATCATATGATATCGTATCAAATATCTCATTGATATCATCTGGATTGTGAACAGGTACTTGTATTGGATGTGATGTTTTCTGACTGTCACGACTTAAAGCTCGCTGTAGAGTCTTGCATATAAACTGTTCACCCTGAATCAGGAATAAATCAAATTGATAATAAATTTATACCAGTAGATAATTATAGGTTTCATAATGTGCGAGAAAGTAAGTTTTAGTTTATCAGAATGAAATAAATTGAATTGATGTCAAGTGACTTCCTATTTAAACGATTTCTTTTAATATGGTAAAAATTATCTTGTGTCATATAATTAAAATTGAACAAAATATTTTGTTTGTCTTTTGTATCCAAACAGTTTGACCTCATAAGTTAGCTTCCAGCATCGAACAATTAAAATGGTATTAGGAAGCACTTATTCTCATCACACTTCATTCATATCTCTTTAGGGAGGAAATTAAAACAGGTCACAATCATAAATGTATATACCCAATTCTACATGAAATGATTTTCACTTATATACTTAAAGTCATATGAAACGAGTGACCGGTGAAAAATAATGTTTATCAAATTCTTGAACCAATGCATACATATATCCTAAACTTAGTCTTCTATGCACGATTTTATCATTTTTTCGCATAAATTTCATATAATCGTCAAAAAATATTTCAATCGGTCAGTGTTGTTTAGAAAATATGGCAGCTAATTAATGGTAGTGTTTTGAAGCCGAAGTTTAATGTTTGTCACCCGTTTGTAAACAATCAACAAATAAGCATGGATATTCAGGTAAGCACATGTATAACAGGTACAATAAGATATCTTGATGACAGAGTGGCGTTTGGTTTTCCATTCGCACTTGCATATTGCAATCTCCAGGTTTTTATGAGAAAGGTCACGCTGAATACAGAAAACATATCGGCGAATTGTTTGATGGAAGAAAGCAATTAAAAACAAATAAACTTCTTCTAAATTTGGACAAAATATATAATTTTCTTGAGAAAGACTATATGTCCATAAGTTTTATAGTAAAAACTAACCATTCAGTTGTAAACAAGAATGTGTCCAAAGTACACGGATGCCCCACTCCCATTATCATTTTCCATGTTCAATGGACCATGAAATTGGGTAAAAAATCTAATTTGGCATTACAAGTAGAAAGATCATAACATAGGGAACATGTGTACTTAGTTTCAAGTTGATTGGACTTCAGCTTCATCAAAAACTACCTTGACCAAAAACTTTAACCTGAAACTCGCACTTTCATTTTCTATGTTCAGTGGACAGTGAAATTGGGGGCAAAAGTCTAATTTAGCTTTAAAATTAGAAAGATCATATCATAAGGAACATGTGTACTAAGTTTCAAGTTGATTGGACTTCAGCTTCATCAAAAATTACCTTGACCAAAAATTTTAACCTGAAGCGGGAGGAACGGACGAACGAACAAACGGACGCACAGACCAGAAAACATAATGCCCCTCTACTATTGTAGGTGGGGCATAAAAACACATGCATATTTATTTTTTAATTTGAAGTTTCATATGACTTTAAAGCCTTTGAGGATGTACTTTGGTGAAACATGGAAAGTTTATGGAGATCCTTTTTGAGATAGTTAATTTTTAAACAATGGCTTGGGAAGGCAGACTCAGACTTTAACTTTATATTTGCATTGATATTATATGGGTTTCAAATTAAAAGAAGAGGAATCTAGAATCTGCTTACATTTTTGTATATTGACCTTTTATGAGCTATTGAAGTCTTATATGAAATGTGTGTTGTGGAGCAAAGTATTTAACCCTGTACCATAGGGGGGGAAAAAAGGAGTCTGAACATATGAACAAAATTCCTAATCCTCACCGAAGTACATCTTTAAGGATAGTTTTGAATAAGGACAATTGAAAAATACATGAATTTATTTATTTACTGGACTTATCTTATATTTCCCTTATATTTTTCTGTTCTGATCAATTTTTGTTTTGTAAAATTTGTCATAGAGAATTTTGCAATAATTCTTGAACAATTGCCATGTGTATATATATTACATTTTCAATACAAATAAAACTAGGTACATGTAATACTATTTACAAAGGACTTTAAAGAAAACTAAGGGTGTGTTTGGATATACGCCTGAGGTGGCCTATGGTTATCCATAGGTACCTATGGTTTGATATTTTGTGTATAAAATATCAAACCATAGGTACCTATGGGTAACCATAGGGCGCCTCAGGCGTATATCCAAACACCCCCTAAATAATGAAACAAAACAAGACTTTTGAACTTGAACTGATATATTTACCATTTTTAATGTGGGATCCACTTCATCTGTACCAAGGTATTGTACGTAGGAGGCAAACCCTTCATTCAGCCATGTATCATCCCACCATTGTGGTGTTACTAAGTTACCAAACCACTACAACAACATAACGTCACATTTAAGTAAATTATTTACATTTGTCATTTCGGGCCTTTTAGATGACCATGCAGTATGGGTTTGGCTCATCATTGAAGGCCTTATGATGACCTATAGTTGTTAATTTCTGTGTCATTTAGTCTCTTGTGGAGAGTTATCTCATTGGCAATCATACCACATTGTATCCTTAAATAATATTTTCTATTAACTGCACTCCTTGAAAAATATTAAATTTTATGGCATATCTTTACAATAAAAATCCTCTTAATCTTATATTAAACTTGTCCCACAGCCTTGGTGCTAATCTTATCTTTGATGGCAGAAACATTATCTCTTGGTTTCTATTTTCTTTAAACTTGAGTTGCAAAATTCTACATCTCTGGTGGACAGTTGTCTTATTAACAATCAAAACCAAATCTTCTTATTTTTGTATTCCATTGTTTGAATGCAGTCATAGACATTAAAACAGTTTCTAAATTGAAATAGGCTTCAAACAGACAAATATTACTTTGCTCATTGTTGAAGGTCATAGGTGACCTATAGTTGTTATTTTCTGTGTCATTTGGTCTCTTGTGGAGAGTTGTTTCATTGGCAATGATACCACATCTTCTTTCTTATAAATATTACAAAGTGCAACTAGTATGGCTTGTATAATACCTAAGTAAAATGAACTTTAAACTTTACCTGATGAGCTAACTCATGAGCAATAACAACTGCTACCCACTGTTTGTCTGAGTCTGAAGACTCTCCTGGGTGATATAAAACTGCTGATTCCCTGTATGTAACTAAACCCCAGTTCTCCATAGCTCCAGCACTAAAATCTGGTATAGCTATCAAATCTGGAATAATATAATTACAACATCAAGAAATATGATATTTTCATATTCTATATAGACATCAGTTTTAAATGTGTATTTTTTACAATAATGAATTACAAATTTGATTATACAATATTAATGTTTAAAACAATCAGAAGAATCAGCTTAATGTTTAGATTTGCATGTTTTTTTTTCACTTTTTTCATTAATTACAAGTACTATTGACATTGTCCTCCTTCAAATCATCAAAGTTGAATACAACATAACAATGGTAATAAGTCCACCCAAAGGTAATCAAGGCCAGGCTCATGTCATTTCAAGGACACATTTGTGTTGATAATGAGATATTGAATTTAAGAAAACATGTGTCGTAAGATGCAACTAATATCGATAAATAGTGTATAATACTTACCTAGCTTTGGTAGAGGGTATTTTATCTTATATAAATCATCGTAATACTCTAGAACTGTGATTGCCACCTTCAAAGCAAAATCTACCTGGTCTATTTGGTCTTCTGCTGCATAAACTGCTACCTATGTAATCAAGGTAATATATATAATACTCAATATAGATGTACCAGGGGTAATTCATAAATTCTTGTACATGTGATGAACATTTTTGTGCGAACAATTTTTTTCAATTTTTTTTTCTAATCAAATGTAAAACATTTGGTCTGATAGTTAAATAACACTTGAGGTAAAAGTTAAAAATCTGTTTATTCAAAGTGTGTGTTAATATTAAGTCCAGCTTTCAATATATTCATGATTCCACTAAATGGGAAAGAAAGTTTACTGCTGTAGCATAAGTATAAATTACACATTTTTTATAGGCTTGTATACTTCAATAAAACAACAAAATCAAATATACACGAACATGCAAGTTTTCCTTAATCCACGAAAATTGATACCCACTAAAACAAATGATTCCACAGAATAAATTTTTGATAAAGAACAATTTTTCCAGTCCACGAAAAATGGTATCTACGTAAATAAATGAATCGGCAGTGTACATTGTGTATGATGTACTCACATCAACTCCTGATTTTGTCTTTCCTTTCTTTGATTTATAATCACAAACAACAAAAGCTACGAGATAAGTTGACATCTTTACACTTTCCTGGAATCTATCTATCACTCGCCCATTTTTATAATCTTCTGTTTTGTTTAGGGGCATATTAAATAAAGCAATATGCTTCTTGTCTCGTACAATTGACATTTTAAATGTGGCCTTTAGTCCTGGTTCATCAAAACAAGGGAACGCTTGTCTGGCACCGGTTGGCTGAAACTGTGTTGTACCAATATGTCTGAAAAAAATTACACATATCCTCCTAATCAAGTTAATAGATATAAGAAGATGTAGTATGAGTGCCAATGTGACAACTCTCCATCCACAAATAATCCAAGTCACAATTTGTAAAAGTAATTAATCAGGTTAAAGAAAATCTGAAAGTTTAGAAAAACAAAGAAAAAAGATAACCAATTGCAAGATTGCTAGCCTCTTGGATGTTCAAAATGAATATATACATGTACACCTATGTGATGTATATATGTGGGAAAACAATTATTTGTCAGAAAAGGTGATAGTTTTGATTTGGAAATAAATCAATGAAAATTTATAATCAAAGTACTGGATAGCACCTGTGGAAATTATATTTCATTTTTTTAAAGACCATGTTAATCCTTAATTTATCATTTATCTTTCAGGCCACACCAATTTAATTCCTTGTTCGACGGACCCGCCCGCACCTATTTTTTTCAAAACCAAATTTTTTATTTTTTTTATATTCCCGCTTCCCGCATCCGGAAATGTTATCATGTCCATTTCCCGCACCGTTTTGTTTTTTGTTTTTTTGTAAATATTAAAAAGATATCAACATTTGTTTTTTAAAATCACATTGTAACCTGTTTATAACGATTTTAAACCTATAACGACCCCATAACACTGTGTAAATATCTGTGAGAATATTTGTTTCAGCATGAAACGTGGAAGTTACCTGTTACCTAGTCTTTATCTTCCTCCTCTAGCAGGAGCTTCGCTTTTATAGCGTACTTCTTATTTGCACCCTATCCCTTACACACGGGGCACTCATAAAATCAGTATACGTAGTTATTATAATTTATAACAGTAACATATATACAGCATGCGGACTAATCCATCACCATGTAAACGAAGTTAACTATATATATTACACAGGAGTGCTCCGATATAAATATATAACAGCTGAACAAAACATTGGTTTCTTTCCCCTTACTTATAATCCCTATCAAAACATGTTCGTTGTTAGAGAATAAAGTACAAAGAACTTCTGAAGGATTTGCCTTCAACTGCAATTATATTGTATGCTGGCGAAAAAAAAAAACTATACATAGCCGCTGCATGTTTATGTACCTGTCCTGATTGATTCATCAGGGGTCTGTCATTCAGCAGTTATCGTTTGTAGATGTGGTTCATTGGTATTTTCCCATTTGGATATATCATAAATTAGATAGTTGGTTTTCCTGTTCGAATTGTGTACACCAATAATTGTGGGGTCCCTTAAAGCTTGCTGTTTGGTCTGGATCAAATCCCTGTGTAAAAGGCCGTACTTTGACCTGTGTTTGTTATTATCAGGTTGTGAACAACCCTCCCTCAGACAAGCATGACAAGGGGCAATTTTACTGTTGTAGAAAAGAAAATAGAAATACCAAGGATTTGTATAGTGTTACTATACAAAACCTTTGAAAATTTAGATTTTTTTACTCAAAAAGAGGAGAAATACATCATATTTTAAACAATGTTTCTAAAAGAGGGGTCCACTTATTTTGAATAATATCAGGAATATTACAAAATTCTTGGACATGTTTTGAACTTTTAATACAAGATAGATCTATATATAGTTCTTTGGGAACATATGAGCTCTTTTGTACTATTAAAAAGATGTTTTTTACAATGAAATATATTATGACTTTAATATATTGACCCCTCATAAAAGGGATATTTACATTATAACATTAAGGGGTTGTTCCCAACCTTATTATGACTTAATGTAGATGGAGAATTTGCCCATTGTCAGTCACACATACATAGACCAGATTTAATTGTACAATTATTTCTTGGTGAACAGGGAAAAATACTTCATAAATTAAAAAAATGTCAAAGTACAAGTCATAAATTGAGTTTTAATACAAAAATGTATTGTCAAAACCTACTATTTTATGTTTACAAAAAAAAATTATAATCGCTCGCCTTTAATTTTCCAGCTTCGCCTCGATAATTTTCAAATTAAATATTTTTTTATTAAAATTTTCAAATCGCTCGCTCGCCCCAATTTTTGGAGTCCAAAAATCTGTAGAACAAGAAATTAAATTGGTGTGGCCTCAGACATAATTTACAGAATCACTTTATGTAATATAGATCAAAAGTATTAGGCAATAAATAAATCAATCATCCTTATATATCAGACATCTAATATATACATTTGTGTATTCAATTATGAGGTCAAATATTTGTGTATTGAGATGTATATTGGGTTTGTATAATTATGTAACACTGAGGTTGACAAGTAATGTGGTCAATTTGATTGACAGTTTAGGAGGTGGGGCATTGTAATTTAAGGTCCACCTTGTCCCTGATCATTTGGTGATAATGACAGTTGTCAATCATACTAGTATTGTATCAATACTCAATTACCTTATAAATTTGTTTTTAAAAAAGCCTGCACATCAACACACCTTAATTACATACATTCTTGAATGAACTGCTCCAAAATATACCCATTTTTCACTGTTTTTATGTGTATTATGTGCATATTCATGAGAACTGTAGGGAACTATATTTCGGTGTGAATACATGCAGTAATAGTAGCTAACCTGTCATGTTGTTAGGGAGGCCAGTGGCTAATGAAAGATTTAGAACAAGTTCCAATCTTTCAAAATAATTACATTGTACAACATGATAATCATCTGAACCAACAAAACTGTTTGAACTTAATCAAAATAAACAAAATTATTAAATTTGCTATCAATTTCCAAGGGAAAGCCGAACAACATTACATACGAACATGGAAAACTTCAATGTCTCCATAAAACAGTTCCTTTTTCAACTTAAGTACAAGTGAACTCCTTTTAAAGCTATGTGGTTTTCGATTTGCTCATTGTTGAAGGCAGTATGGTGAGCTATAGTTGTAAATTTCTGTGTCATTTGGTGTCTTGTGGAGAGTCAATGTCTCTGGCAATCATACCATAACTTCTTTTTTATATTCTAAGTATCTTCTTAAAATTATATACATGTATATTATAAGTATACCTTTACAAGAACAATTTAAAACTTGGTGCTTCATTAAATATCAGAGTACCTTCTACATGTTTTAAAATTGATATATCAAAAGAATAAAAGTCTATATTAAGAAATTTCCTAAATTTGTCATGCATTAGATTTCATCCTCTAAAAAAATATGTGTATATATATATATAACATCCACAACATTGTCCACTTAAAATTGTTGTTGAAATTAAAATTTGCATTACAATTTTCGTTAATTGCAACTTATTGCTTTTTTACCCACACTTACCTAATTTCTCCACTCTTTGTCTTATAACTACTTAAATAGAATCCAGCAAGTTTACTGACAATGTTAGCTTTGAACTTAATGATAATCTCGATCCCTGTCCTAGCTGATGGGTACATTTTTCTATCAGTTAGAATAGCCAGTTGTTCGTTCTTAAAAAACTCTAAGTGTTTTTCAACAACTATTGGTGATCTTTTGGTACTTGGTCCCGTCAACGTAATTGGCTGCACAAGTACCGTTGTCAATGTCAAATTTTTTGTATGCAAAACAATTAAAGATGTGGTTGCCTTAATTTTTGCTTTAATTTTCACTGTTCCAGAAAATTTCAATGCTTTCATGTCTGGGTCTAAAAATACATCATAACTAATTGGTTCAACAGTGTCTGGTAACCGGATATCTTGCCAAGGGAAAATGTCGCCATTGGTGGCGTAGATGTCCTCTTTGGTTATATTAGGTGTCGGGGTAGCCAGAACAGTGTTTAGTTTTCCACAGGAGGAAGATCCAGAACGAGCAAATGCAGCAATGATAGCTATAATAAGAATAAAGACTGCACAGAATACAACTATAGCTGTTGCTCTCCCTTTGGAACAAACAAGTTGTTTACATCGCTGTTTGACTGAAGGTTCGTAAACTGACTTCCTGTTTAAATTCTCACCTACAATAAATATGTATATATACAAGTATATGTAAACGTATGCATATGTAAATGTATAAGTATATGTATGTATAAAGTGCCTAGAAAATGAACCTAACAATGTTACAGTAGATCTATTCAAATTCTCCCCCAATTTACATGTTCAGGTAAATGTAATTTTACTTTCAAAAGATAGTCAATCATAATGCTTAAGTGTGATTATTGTGTTCAAATATATCTGTGTACTGTGTTCCAATGTTATACCCCTCGAAATTTTAGTCATGTGGTTTTTGAACAGCGTTTTTACAGCCAATTTTGTAGATATTTGGACACTTTCTTATTTCATTATACTGTTATATCCACCATAATAGACCACTTTCGAGTTCATCCGTCACTGGAAAAAACTCGTCAATTATACGCGCCTTTATGACGTCATTACCAGATAGAGGGGGTCGCCTATATCCCTGCACTATTTACGTTCATCAAGCGTCTTAGTGATCGTCATTGTGCAGGATAAACTTGAAATAATGGTTGTTCTGTAGGTACTTAATGACAATTCCCTAATGACAGCAATGCTGATTGTCAATTTTGAGAATTCAATTTGCCAAATTATTTGTACAATATAGAATTATAGTTTTCAAACCACTCGCTCGACATTGGAACAGAAGTGACGACGCCCCTAAACGCACAAATGACGTTCACTAAAACCAGAGTTTTTGACGGAAATGCATCGAACTCGAAAGTTGTCTATTGACTGAATACAATTATTTTGTTAACAAATATCAATAGATAACATGGATAAATACATTGTATTCCAGTATATTACTCTGCAAATAAAAGAGAAAATAATAAATTGGTTGTGACAACATTAATATTCTGTCAATTTTTCAACAAACTTTAACATATTTTGTTCAAATACTTAACATTGATACGACTTAGTAGACAACAATTAGAAAAAAAATAAAATTAGGGCAAATGGACCCAGAGAAAATAGGTATCAGGGAGAACATGAATCAGGTCGAAGGCAAATCAGGGCAAACCGACCAAATTTCGGCATGTCACTGCCTTTTTTAATATTCTGAGATTAAAATTATTGATTTAAATTGTGCATGTATAATCAATAAAAAAAGACGATATAGCTAATAATGAGTAATATCAAGACAATTGCATTAAAAATCTTTCAGGTGCTTGTCTGTAGTGAGTGTAGGATTTAAGGTGTAAATACCGCAAAGTGTTATGTCATTTAATAAAGATAAGACTAGTCGACAGTGTGCTATAGCCTATAGTCCAGCTTGTCAGCTTTTTCATTTACCTGGCAAAAATGATACATCTTCGATGTCATCGGCCATTCTTTTCCTCAGTAAGATCTTTTAAATGTGAAATCCGGTTCTACAATGTAGCCACGTATGTTACATAGTTGTTTGTCTGTGAATGTCACTGGGACAAATTATTTACAAACATAAAAACATTGATGAATATTAATTGTTTTCATTTGCAGAGTTCCGGGTATAACTTTCCAAGAAATCCGAATGGATTCCCGCGATTTCACGGCACCCAAACAATCTAACTATTTACCAAATAAATGTTTTACAAATAGTTGATAACAACGAACAAAAATAATCGTACACATAACATATTTACAGTGTTTGTGTATCAGTTGTGCTTTAATTTTAGTTATGCTTTAGTTTTGGCATGTTTAAATGAACAGAGTAGCTTAGTATTGCTGTTGTAACGGCGAACTTATGTTTTGGGAACAAATTATTACTTCCCTTTAAAATGGAATGTTGTAAAATTAACATTTAATTACTATTGTTAAAATGAATTATTGATATTTAACATGTCAATATATGTAGTTACATTATTGTGCTTTATTGATTGAATATATTCTCAGATTTTGTTAAAATAAACTTAATATTTAGTTATAGAGTGTTGATATTTGTCTAGTATTTGTTAACTAACTACCGAGATAAATACTTGTACTGGGCTTAAACCGACCGTGCAAGGGCTGTATAGCCAGTCAAGGCCGTTAAAAACTTCCATGTGTTGTTGTTGTTTTACATTAAAAAAAAACACCTCCTGTTACACTTTGTATGTCCTAAAGAGTTTCAAAAGAGGGGCGAAAGATACCAGAGGGACATTCAAACTCATAGATCCAAAATAAATTAACAACGCCATGGCTAAAAAAGAAAAGACAAGCAGACAATTAATAGTACAATTGACACAACATAGAAAACTAAAGACTAAGCAACACGAACCCCATCAAAAACTAGGAGTGATCTCAGGAGCTCCGGAAGGGTGAGCAGATTCTGCTCCATATGTGGCACCCGTCGTTTTGCTCATATTATTACAAACCCGGTTAAAAGTCACGGCTATTTCGGTATTTCGTGGAAAGGGTACAGGATTGTAGTTACGACATTAGGGACATATCCGATATCATATGTGAAACAGATATTCCGTAACGGTCAACCAACTCGTGACGGCGTCTGTAAAATTTACGAAGGCATGCATGATTTCAACTTCACGATTTGGAACTCTTCTTTTTGAGCAGCAATCTTCCATCAAGTAAATCATGATAGGAAATTCAAGTCCTAGAATATCGTGTCAATTGTGAGTTATATACTCCGTATGCAGGTGCTGCTGGAATGTTGCTACATAGAAATGGAAAGTTCACAACTTGAAAGCTGAAATCATCTCTTTTGTTTTAAAGTTTTGTTTTTCACCAACCCTTATTATCAATTTCTAGATGAAAGTCAAGATATGAGGCTGACTTTACTGAATCTGTTTTATCCTTTATCTCCAATTCGATGGGATAGATGAGTTCAACATAGTCACCAAATCTTGAATTATTTAGTGAGAAAAGATCATCTATATAGCGGAGAGTAAAGTTATTAAAGGATATTTCTAGCTTGGTTTCTTTCTTACTAAGAAGTTTTTGTATAAAGTACACCTCATATAAATAAAGGAACAAATCCACAAGAAGAGGGACACAGTTCGTTCCCATGGGAATGCCGAAAGTTTGTTGAAAAACAAGTCCTCCAAACGTAACATAATGTTGTCAATCAAGAAATCAAGCATCTTGATGATGTCAGTTTCAGAGAAATTTTTGTTTGAATCAGAATGATTCTTAACAATGTAGGATTTGTCCCTCCCTAATTGAGACAAGATACCTGTATCTAAGTTCGTCATTCTTGTTATGAAACAAAGCAATACCAAGTTTACTCTTTCAATTCGTCTTTTCTTTCATTTTGGAATAGCTAGGGAATACTGGTGTAAAGTGTAGAAAAGTCAAATGCTATATACTATTGCAAGATGAAAAAGTCTTATATTGTATGTAATCTAAAAGATCTTTGGAATTTTAAGTATCCACATCTGATTCACGCCACCCGTAGAATATAATAACTTTGACTGAGCCCGGTTTCGATTGTTATAAAATAGATCTTAATAATTTAGAAAGAGGTTCCATGGAGCACTAAGAAGACCCAGCAATATACCGTTGTTTATAATATGTAGTTTAGGTATCCAATACAGTGATGGAAAATCAAGTTCTTCATTTTTGGTTGAAATGTGTCCGTTATCGATATTATAGACATTGCAGACTGCTCATATTTTCTTATATTAACTTTAAATACTGACTTTAATTCTTTGTTTTTTTGTAATTTTCTGATCATTATATATTTCATGTACACCAAATTTCTATAATAGAGGAAATAAAGTTACTAGTATATATATATATATCCAGGATTTCTTCTTTGGTTGAAATTCCAAAGGAATTTTACTTATTAACTTACTCCTTTACTAACTCGCATACTCCTTTACTTATTCGTTTACTCATTTATTTACTTACTTTATTACTTATTTACTTTCTCATTTACTTACTTACTTATCTATTTACTTACTCATTTTTCATAAGAGGTGCCCTATATGATCAACCAAATTTGACCCCAACCCATAATTCTGCCTCTGAAAGCGATTTATAATGCTATGCCGGTAATAAAACATCGTTGATACTCTTTATAAGTATTCCTAACCATTTAGTTCTGGTATCTATGATGAGTTTATTGGTGTTGTAGTTTGTAAGATCGTGTAACTAATTGAAATGTTGATAAATCTGCAACAGATGAGTCAGCTGAAATCAACCTGAATTCATAGGACACAACCAAAGACACTTGTCTCGGAAATTCATAGAACACAAAATTTGTATTTTATTATAGTTTGCGTTGCAAATTGTCCCCACTATCTAGGATTTAAAAATATCAATTTTCGTGCCAAATGATGATTTGTTTTTGTCATATTTGTCAATTTCTTGGTAATGACGTCATTGTGACATCATAATTGATCTTTCTGTCCTTTAGTATTGCAGAGTAAATTAACCTGTACATTTTGCAATTCCATGGACACTGAATAATGGTTTTTACCATTCCTCCTAGTCTCATACTCTACACATCTGGCAATGATACTTAAAGAGAAAAACAAACACTTGTTAAAAACGACGACTAAAACACTGTGGTATACTGAATAGTCTCAGCTAAAGACAATAACCTTCAGTAGCTGAAAAACTTTTTTTTTCATTAAAAAGGCAAATAGTTTTAGCTACTAGATGTCAAAAACAAAGTATGATTTATTTTTGTACAAACAATAATTCGCTTTTGGCAGTTAGATTTTGTCAAAATAAGCTAAGAAACATCGCTGATGAATTATTCACTTTTTTTACCTATTAATTCAATCCGTATTCATGTGCATTACATCAAATTTACCCTCTTAGCTGGAGATGTGTTACGCATGTATCCAGCTTTTATAAGAAAAGGATGTCAACATTGAAAATAATTGAAACAAAACGAACAATTTGTTTGACTAAAACGATCAACTTCTCATACAGGTAAGATCGATAAATAAACAAATTTGAACCTACGAAATTATATTAAACAGAACTAGAAAAATCTAATTGAACGTGGTCACTATCTGTTTTATTTTTATTTTTATATTCATATTAAGTTCAATGACCGTCGTAAGTCTTCGGAAGTCATCTTGAAGATTATAATTAGCTGAGGTATATATATATAGATAGATTAAAACTGACGAGGAAAAGTAACACACGGCCACCGAAAGCTTTATTATTTTTGTGAAGCCCAGGTGGTCGTGTGGTCTAGCGGGACGGCTACAGTGCAGGCGATTTGGTGTCACGATATCTCAGTAGCATGGGTTCGAATCCCGGCGAGGGAAGAACGAAAAATTTGCGAAAGCAAATTTACAGATCTAACATTGTTGGGTTGATGTTTAGACGAGTTGTATATACATAAGGTACACAGACATGTATCACTATCATTGCTGGTGACCCGATGGATAAATCTGTTGCAGAGTTGTCACTGACTCAGACGTACTTATATATATATATATAATATATATGTCAAATCGTACACTTTTGCCGAACCGGTTACTCGGATAATCGTTCAACCGATTAACCGGTTAACCGGTAGTTTGAGATGGTGCTTGAAAACCTTATCAATAGTACCCTGCACATAGATATAACATGTAGTATGAGTGTCAATTTGACAACCTTTCATCCAAGTCATAAATTTACGCTTTTAGAATTGAAGTTTGTCCTCTTTGTTATAAGGCTTGTCTGTGAGGATTCCTGGCGAAGTTTGACTTTTAATAATCAACTACACCGTATCAACTATAACGTTTGTAACAACTTCAGATTGAAAAATAGAAAAACCTTCTTGATCTCGTAGAATTGAATATGTCTGAAACTGATTATTCTTTCGTTTTCACTTGTTGACTCCGAAAATGATGTGGAATATTTCAATTCAAATGATTAATTATAAAAAAGAAGATGATTGCCAATGAGACAATTCTCCACAAAAGATCAAAATGACACAGAAATTCACAACTATAGGTCACCGTTTCTTTACTTTGTTTGCATGTTACTCGTACTATCACGTATACATTGAGTACATTCACATTGGTTTGCATTTCACAATTTTTTAGTTAGCATTTCGTTTAAAGTACGACTAAGCCTTGCGCGACGGAGGTTGTACATTTAGGTGAAGGTTTACACAATATTAGATCAGAAACGAAATAATGAAGTAAATCGTAAAATTTAATCGCTTACTGATTTAAAGTTGCTGTTAAAAAAACATGTATCCTGATTATGTTTCTTTAAGATCCTACCCCGAGCCGAGAGACAAGTTCTAATTAATTTTATGTGTATAGGATTAACAATAGCAATCAATTTACTGGACAATTGATCTGTCAAATTAATTACCAAGACGACAATTTTTAAATAAAACCTAACTATTTAATGATTTCAATACAAATTTATATCAAATCTGTCAAAATTGAAAAAAGTCCGGTTAACCGGTTAACGTTTTTGGTATTCGGTATTCGGTCGTTCGACCGATTAACCGGTTAACCGGTTAACCGTTGACAACACTAATATATATAAAAAGGACCAACCAGCAAATTTACTACGTACCGGATCGTCTAGAATAGGCGATACTATGCAGATAAGGAAAAAAGCATATCAGTCTAAAAATTTGCACAACGGTACTGATATAAGATGTTATTATACGATGTTATTATATCTTCGACTTGAAGAAGGCCATTTGTTGAGCCAAATATATATTTGTCAACACGATTTAATAAAAACATTTTCGTATAATAACATCTTATATCAGTACCGTCCGTTGTGCAAATTTTTAGACTGATATATATATATATATATATATATATAAATATTGACACCGTATGTTTGTGGCATAACATCGTGGTCAAAAGTTGATTTTTTTCTGTTTGGTATTAAATTTATATTAAGATCCATTTTGTTACATCTTGTGATCAATTTTATTTGGCAATCGCCAATGGCAGTCAGCAGGGTTAAAGAACATCAGTTGTTCAACCTGTTAGTCAAATGCGTTTTCTTTAAATATACTTTTTCACTTTTTTGGTCTTTTGGAAAATGTTGTTTGTGCTGTTTTTATAGACCCTTCTACAACGAAATTTGTTTTACATGCACACGTATAAAAATTGCGGTTTTTATCCAACGCAATCATAGGTTTGAACGTAGTTTTCAATTTAGACTCGAGTCTATATATATATACAACTCGTCTAAACATCAACCCAACAATTGTTAGATTATGGGCCTGATCTGAAAATTTGCTTTTGCAAATTTTTTGTTCTTCCCGCGCCGGGATTCGAACCCGTCCCGCTAGCCGTCCCGCTAGACCACACGACCACCTGGGCTTCATAAAAATATTCACATAGTTAATTTTATTTTATTTTACTATTGGAAAACTATGACAAAGACATTTTATACCGATGGTCATAACCGATGGTCATTACCAAATTTTTTTTATAACGCGAGTGACTTAAAAAAAATAAAAACTTCTTGAACTGTTATTACTCCCGGCGAGGGAAGAACAAAAATATATATATATATATATCGTGACAACTCAACAAAGTTAGATCTGTAAATTTGCTTTCGCAAATTTTTTTGTTCTTCCCTCGTCGGGATTCGAACCCATGCTACTGGGATATCGTGACACCAAATCGCCTGCACTGTAGCCGTCCCGCTAGACAACACGACCACCTGGGCTTCACAAATGTCATGATAAAGCTTTCGGTGGCCGTGTGTTACCTTTCCTCGTCAGTTTTAATCTAGCGGCGTACTACAGTACATGATATATAAGGCATGGAGATTGTTACAAGTCAGCTCATATATAAATTTAAGTGCCTAGAAAATCAACCCAGCGATGTTAGAGTAGATTTGATTCGTAACTTCCTCCCCGGCGCCGGGGCTGGAACCTGTACTTTTTTCTAATTTCTACGACAACACTATATATATTTTGTTACATCTTGTGATCAATTTTATTTGGCAATCGCCAATGGCAGTCAGCAGGGTTAAAGAACATCAGTTGTTCGACCTGTTAGTCAAATGCGTTTTGTTTAAATACACTTTTTCACTTTTTTGGTCTTTTGGAAAATGTTGTTTGTGCTGTTTTTAGACCCTTCTACAACGAAATTTGTTTTAAATACATATTCAGACGTTTTATATATATATATACAAAAATACCGACACGAAATGTTGAAACTTATTAATATATATAGACAACATTTATTAGCACAAACACATTTACATTAAATGGTTATAAACCGAATAATCCAGTCGTTATATTACGATCACTTCGATCACTCCATCCTCGAGAAAAGTAGTGGATAGAGGGCGATGAAGTATTCGAGTTAAAATGGTTATGGCATACAAAATTAAGACAATAAACTGACAATAGTTAATTTGATTATAATTATATTAGCGTGACAGTGGTATTTAATACATTATTAATGTTCATAAACAATTAAAAAAAGAACACAAACAAAAAATTAGGTTGCATATTAAAAGAAATACAAGTATACAAGTTATACAGATATTCTCAATAAAAAACAATCATTAATATACTTTATGGTGATTTTTTATAATGACTGGTAGGCTGTTATTTAAAAGTGCAGTCAAATGCTTCAGTGTTATAGCGGACTGCAATTTAATAAAATTGAAATTAAGATTTTTATTAATATTTTGTATATAGGTATCTCTATATATATGTCCATGTTTTGATAATTTTTTATTTTGTCCTTTATTTGCATACATACGTCTAAGTATGCTATAAATCAAATATTAAAATTTGTGAGTCAAATCGGTGGTTATGGATTTGACAGCTAATGTCCCTTTAATAAGCATTGGCACTATTAACTTAGAAGGAAAAAAGAAAATACTTATAGGTGCATTTTATCGACCACCTGATAAAACAGATGACACCTACTTGAATAAAATGAAAGACGAAATAAATAACATCAGAGCAAAACATCAAAAAGACATATTCCTTATTGGTGGCGATTTCAACCTACCCGATATCAACTGGGCAGAACAAACTATAGACCATAGACAGTATCCTACCAGAACCAACCAGGCATTCTTAGAACTTGTAGCTGACAACGGGCTAGAACAAATTGTGGACTTTCCAACACGAAAAGAGAATACCTTAGATTTATTGCTTACCTCTCATCCTTCATTTAAATTAAGATGCAAACCTTTACCATCAATAGGAAACAGCGACTATGACATTGTCCTCCTAGATATGGCTTGTAAACCTCTTAAACCTAAACCAGTCAGAAGAAAAATATTTCTATGGAAAAAAGCTGAAATACATAATATAAAGGAAGACCTACAAAACTTTATAACTACCTTCAAAAACATCAAAGATAGAAGCGTTGAGTCTTTATATATAATTATGGCAGGCATTTAAAACAGCTGTACAAACCACCATAGAGAAAAATGTACCAACAAAAATAACCCTTGGAAGAAACACTCATCTTTGGATCAATACAACCATTAGACGCAAAATAAACCAAAAGCAGAAAGCACACAAGAAGGCTAGAAAAACTAAAAAGAAAAGAGACAAAGATAGATATAAAAGACTACAACAAGAAGTTCAGTGGGAGGTCCGGCAAGCCAACAAGAAATATATGGAAGAGGTCAGTTCAGACTATAGAGATAATGCAAAGAAGTTCTGGTCCTATATCAAAAGCAAAGGTCAAGAATGGACAGGAGTGGCACCGTTAAAAAACAAAATGGGATTTCTGCAAAGTGACAACAAGAGCAAAGCTGACATTTTAAACGACCAATTCCAGTCAGTATTTACCAAAGAAAACCTAAATAACTTTCCAGATAAAGGAAAAAGTCCATACTACACCATGAAGGACATAAAAATTAGTACCAACGGAGTCCACAAATTGTTAAAAAACCTGAAACCGCATAAAGCTACTGGTCCCGACTCAATACCAGCCTTTATACTGAAAGCAGCAGCAGAACAACTTGCTCCGATATTCACAGACCTATACCAAACATCATTGAACACTGGTGAAGTCCCGCAAGATTGGAGAGATGCCAATGTAGTTCCACTTTTTAAAAATGACGAAAGGCACCTAGCATCTAACTACAGACCAGTATCTCTAACTTCCATTACGTGTAAGGTCTTAGAACATATTGTACATAGCAACATCATGGACCACTTTGACAAAAATAAAATACTAACTGATGCACAACACGGATTCCGCAAAAGACGATCATGCGAATCCCAACTAATCGTAACCATCATCGACATTTCATCAAAATTAAAAAGCAGCGGCCAAGTAGACATCATCCTGCTAGACTTTGCCAAAGCATTTGAAAAGGTACCACATCACCGCCTCCTACACAAGCTGGAATACTATGGCGTCAACCCCAAAACCAATAAATGGATTCGCTCCTTCCTACATAACAGAAAGCAGAGCGTGATATTAGAGGGTGCTGTCTCCTCACAAGTACCAGTACTATCTGGTGTACCCCAAGGCACAGTCCTTGGTCCATTACTGTTCCTGGCCTACATAAACGACATGCCAGAAACAGCATCTACATCAGAGACCAAATTGTTCGCGGATGACAGCCTACTCTTTCGTACCATCACCAACCAAGCTGACAGTGAACTACTTCAAAAGGACTTAACAGCATTGGAAGAATGGGAAAACAAATGGCAGATGAGTTTTAATGCCAAAAAATGCCTTGTCATCAGAATATCCCCAAAAAATAGACCAGTGATACAAACATCGTACCAGCTACATGGTCATACTCTAGACACAGAGGAAGCAAGTAAATATCTTGGAGTAACCATCAGCAACAACCTAACATGGGATAAACACATAGACAATACAGTAGGCAAAGGAAACAGAACGTTGGGATTTATACGTAGAAACCTCAAAGGCTGTACAAAACCTGTAAAGGCAGCTGCGTATGTATCCATGGTAAGACCTGCAGTGGAATACGCAAGCATTATATGGGACCCAACCGCCCAAAATAAAATCAAGGCAATTGAACAGGTCCAGAAAAGAGCTGCACGATTTGTGAATAACAACTACACAGACCGAACACCTGGCTGTGTCACAAATATGGTTAAAAATCTTAAATGGGAAAGTCTTGAAGAACGGAGGAAAACAAATAGATTATGCATGCTATTTAAGATCCAGCATGATCTTATAGATATAGACCGTCACCAATATTTGACACCGAATGATAACCGGACTAGAGGTAAAAACCGCTTCTTCCAAGAAAGAACAAGTACAGACACTTACGGCCAATCTTTCTTCCCGAGGACAATCAGGGACTGGAACAACCTACCAACAACAGTTACAGCGACCAACACCGTTGAGGGATTCAGAGTTGCCCTGAAGGCATGCTCTGAAAGGAAGTAGGAAAACCCAGTTGTAAATAATTTTAATTGTATATTTTTGCGAACGTTTTAAATGTATTTGTAAATAGCCAAGAGAAAGCTTCCTGTGTTGCCCGACACTGCGTAAAGTTTTCGCGCGGAACCATGAACATTCAGTATTGAATCCGGTTCCTTACCTGGAAGAAGAAGAAGAAATTATATATACTAAAAAGTTCTTAAAGAGTTTTAAAATATTTAGCTGAGCTCATAATATAACATTCAGTCAAGATCTCACACGAAGGATTTATATCAGCTAAAGATATGGTAAGAAAAGTTGATAATTTGTGAATGAATTTGACCGGTCATCTGAAAATAAGCTTGTTTAGTTATCAAGTGAACATGTAAACAAACACACGTGTTATTGTTTACCTATTTCACGGAAGTTTACATGACGCATGCGTACTTATCTTATCCGGGCACCTGTCGAAAACTCAATTTCAATATGGCGTCCCAAAGTGAGGGCGGAGGAAAAGATGACATTAAAACTCACTTTGTAACCCGGGAAGGGACGTACAAATTGATGCCATTGTCAGAATATTCAAAACCTACCCGAGTTCCCTATAATGGTCAAACTAACACTCCATCCAGAGTGTCATTCATTAATGTAAACGATGGTTCTCCGTCGCCAGATAGGATATGTTTCAACGTTGGCAGGGAATTGTATTTTTATGTTTATAAGGGCGTAAAAAAGGTATATTTTGCAAAGTTATGTTACAGAATATAAAAACAACTTGCATAAAATATATATGTACTTCACAATCACAAAACACCACTCCAGGTATTGTCAATTTTGCACCAGACTTGGTATAAATACACATAAAATTTATGACGAAACCGGTATTTAAAATTGAAGTCCGTTGAGGTTTAATTTGAATCTTATGGCTTTTACTGGCATTTTTTTCCTTTGAAATACTAATGATTAATTTATTAACCCATATTTGCATTCAAAGAAATATCATTGCAGAGGATGCATTGTCATGTTTTATTATGTCTATGATCATGATGATGAATAGACCAATTTCAGGTTTGTCTGCCGTAGAAGGAAATAAATGTTTTCCTGTAGTGCTTAGAATCCCAGCAGGAAACATTTGACAACACACTGTAAATGTGTATTGGTATAGAAGAATGCAGGGTTCATATTTATTTTTTGCAGAATTTTGCATTTAATTTGTTGAAGGATGTGAATATGGTTTTAATTAACAGCCGCCAATCTTCAATGTTTTAGGAGTCAAATTATTATTTCCTATAAAAAGTCGTAGAACAGACAATTATTGTTGATAAAAAATGTTACTTTTATTGCATGAAACTTTTTTTTACACTGAAACATTTAACATTCATCATGTTCATTGTAAACAAGGAAAATAACGACCTTGGTATTGGGTACACGAGGCGAAGAACATGATAAACTAAGAAAACTGTCTTATGCTTCTACATTGTATTTTTTACACCTGAAAGACATTCCCAAAATTCTACTATGTAGAAGTAAGAAGATGTGGTAAGAGTTCCAATCAGACAATTCTCCATCCAAGTCACAATTTGTAAAAAGTAAACAATTAAAGATCAAAGTATAGCCATGTTTGTTAAGGAATATCATATATTATTTAGTAAAAAATGAGGGGTAGGAAAATGTCAGTCATCAATAAATTAGCAACCCTAAAAACAAATGAAAAATACTCATAAAACATCAACATAATTGTCATAATTGACAATAAAAAACTCTGTATTGTATCAAAATGATCAAGAGTTCAACATACAATGTATGTATACACCTAAAACTCATAAAACATCAACATGATCAACATACACCTATAAAATCTTTAAGTACAAATGTAGGTCAAACTCATCAAGTTGTAATTGGAAAAAAATATTGTGCATTGCTATGCAATGGAATCGTAAAAATTATGAACAAACATATTAGATTTTGTATTTATTCTTCAGGCTGCAGATTTGACAAAACCAATAGACAAGAGATTATACAAAGGGACATTTCCTACATGTCATGATTTTAATAGAATGATTATATCCAGTGAGAGTGTTAGATTGTTAGTAGGATTTACTGCAGGACAGCTACAGCTTATTGATCCTATAAAGAAGGAACTGGGAAAACTTTACAATGAAGAAGTTTGTATTATTAAGTATTTAAATGTCTACTCTGAAAGAGGTTTTGCTTTTACTACGACTTGATTATAAGTGTTTCTATCCACCTTTTGCAGTTCATTCAAAATTCCTACACACTGCAATTTGTATTATAAACTTATAAAGCATATATATATATCATACAATTCCTACACAATGCAATTTGTATTATAAACTTATAAAGCATATTATATATATATATCATACAATTCTTTTAGACAATTTTTTACGATTTCATTTCTGCCTTTAATCTTTAAATTTAAAATGGGTAGGAGTTACTGTCCAGTAATCTGTTAATTATGATTTTTACCTAATTTTTTATTTTTGTTAATAAAATAAATAGACAAGATCTATAAATTATGTTATCATTGCCCTTAAATGAAGATTTTCACCATTTTGGATTGTATGTTTGGGCAAAACTTGTTTGATATCTACAAAATGTATTAGCTAGACAAGATCTGCATATATACATTGTACATATATAACATGTAGGTCAAAAGTGCTGATAATTGCATTGTCAGTCCACTTCTTAGTTATTGGCCCTGATGTACCCTTTTACCTAATTATGTAATTTAGGCAAAAACTCTTAAAGATAGAGAGAAACTGAAAAAGAAGAAAAAAGATCAGCAATACAATATAAAAAAACAAGATATCTAAATCATGAATTAAATTCTAGTCTTACAATATAAATGTTGAAGATTGGCCATTGTTGAGTATGCACATGATGTATTAAGCTTAGACCTAGTTTAGGAATTGCTGCCATTTTTTCGTCTCTTATATCATCAGGATCATTAGATTCCTTATTTATTTTACTCCAGGTTTATGTAGCTTTTATTAGGTAAAACTAAACCTTCCTGTATAAGAGAGGCAAAATCTACCAAAGGGACATTCAAACTCATACATTTGTAAGGCCAAAAAAGAAAAGGACCAACAGCTAACAATAGTACACAAAATATAACATAACATAGAAAACTAAAGACTGATCAAAAGGTAGACCAACAAAAACTGGAGGCGATCTAAGATGCTCCTGAAGGGTGAAATTAAAAATAAATAATTGAATTTGTCACCATGATCATTGGCGGGTGTACATGTTATTAAATAGATTGACATAATTATAACATACCTACAATGTAGGCCTGTATTCTTGTTAGTTTAAGTGAACTAAGACATTAAAAATCAGACTAATCATCTTGGTCTTGTACAATTGGGTTCATTATCATATAGCATTAATATGTTTCATCAAGAATATGCTTTTAAAATTGCATTTAGTGTCTATGATATATTTTTTTTTTTCTTCAGAGATTAATAGACAAAACCAAAGTCACATGTATAAAATGGATCCCTGGATCAACCAATCAATTCATAGTATCACATTCTAGTGGCCAGATGTATATTTATAATGAAGAACTGCCGTGTGGCCCCACCCCTCCTCATTATCAACCGTTTAAACAAGGAGACAGTTTCTCAGTGTTCACATGTAAAACAAAAAGTACCAGAAATCCATTGTACAGATGGATGGTCGGGCATGGACCAATTAATGAATTTGCATTCTCCCCATGTGCTCAGTATCTGGCCGTTGTGGGACAAGATGGCTACCTGCGTGTTTTTAATTACAATTCCATGGAATTAGTAGGATCAATGAAAAGTTACTTTGGTGGTTTATTATGTGTGTGCTGGTCACCCGATAGTAAATACATTGTAGTAGGAGGTGAAGACGATTTAGTAACAGTTTGGTCTTTTATTGAAAAACGAGTTGTTTGTAGAGGTCAAGGACACCGATCATGGATAGGGGTTGTTGCATTTGACCCTTATACATCAGTGTTTAGTGAAGAAGAGAGTGACTCTTCAGACAAAAAGACTGGGTCCGGTAATCATGAAAATGTTGTGAATGGTAGCCTACAATCCAATAGAAATTCATTAGAATGTCCGTCAACATCATCATCATCGAATATCACTACATATCGATTTGGGTCAGTGGGACAAGATACAATGCTATGTTTATGGGATATTACAGAAGACATTATCAAACAACCATATGGACGCTCACGGACAAGTATTCTGGTCACACCAAACGCTTCACATACATTACCTAGATGTAATAGTTTACCGCAGTCCCAAAAATCCAATTCAGTAGCAAGTGACCTTAGTTTAGATGGGAATGCCCATCCTGTGACTAATCATACATCTAGTTTAAGTACAAAATTTGCAACATTAACTTTAGCAGATAGAAAAGAAAGCCAAGAAAGGAAGGAACATAAAAGAAATTTTAGTTTAGCAAGTCGAAGTGTAGACAAAAACAGTATATTAAGATCTAACCATGTAAAACCTGTAGACGATTCAATTAAACTGTTAGGCACATCAGCTTGTCCTCGATTAGAGGAATCACCCATCTTAGAACCTTTAGTGTGTAAACGAATAGCATCAGAAAGATTAACTGAACTTATATTTCGGGAAGAATGTATAGTGACTGCTTGTCAAGAAGGATTAGTTTATACATGGGCTCGACCTGGTTGGACGTGTCCACAAGGGTACGCGGTAGGTACCACACTCTTATTTCCATTCAATATCATTGCAGAAACATTGTTTACTACATGTATGTAAAGAACATTTATACATTTGCACTGTTGTACATGAATATAAATACTGAGTTAGATGTGCACAATAGGTTCTGGAATAAATAAAGGAGAAGGTACATTTATAACATGTTTAAGGCCTTTTTAGTGGCCTTTTGAATTAAAACGACAAAAAGTTATTAAAAAATTTATCAAATTACATGTTTAAAAATTGTTAGATGTTCATTACTGATCATGCAACATTACATGTGACAGAGCCTGAAAACTGACCTTTCATTAATATAATTATATAAATAAAAATATTAATGTAAGGATTAAAAACATTCAAAACATGTGTTGTACATGCTTTAAAAGATACATACATCACATTCAAATATTTATTATAACCATTATAACTATTGTTTAATGAATTTTAACATTGAATTGCCAACAATTGCCATGAAATAAAGTTGCAAATTATTTTTAATTTGGTTAAAAAAGCTCTACCCTTTTAAACATGTTAAATATATATATTACATTAATCAATACATATTTATGTTCATTAAAGACTAGATAGCTATATATATATTATTTTTTTTCAGAATACAATGCAGCACACAGTTGTTAGTCCACAAGTTGGAGGTACTGTTGTTTAATTGTAAATCATATTTTATTTAAGGGCTATTCCAGAAAAAAATGTATGGGGGGGATGGAAGGCATTTTTTGTCAGCACCCGCCACCAAGACAATTGTAATTAAGAATTATAGTGCATTATAGTGTGAAAAGTTGCTCTGATACCCATCACCCATGTATTAATTTAATGTGCCTTCCAAACACCCCCCCCCCCCCCCTACTTTTTTTGCTGGAATAGCCCTAAGTCCTGATGGACTTGTTCTTCAACTTTCAAATTATGAACTAGTATGTTGGAAATCTTTCTCAGCATGTCATTCTAGTTTAAAGCATGTTAAGTATTCATTTCTCATTAACATGTTTGCATCCTGAATATGCATTTATTGAACGCTGGATGTTGAATAGCTATCCATCGTCATCATCCCCCTTCAAAGCTGATCAGGATAAATATAGTATGTCTTACCCTTGAGGAGGAAATCATAATCTTAAAAGTTTTTATATATATTTTAATTCCATCACATAAGTTTTTAAAAATAAAAATTAACAGTCCACCTTGGAATTTGAATGAAACTTAACAAACGGTATGAAATTCTTAATTCATGGCTCAGCTTTACCCATGAAATAGATGAAAATGAGTACGAAACCAAGAAATGAGGAATCTACAGTAATTATTAAAAAGTATTTCGTTATTAAATTTAAGAAGTTTTTATAACCATGTATAGTTTTTCTGGAAAAGTAGTGCATATTTTATTATTATGAAAAGCAAGCTATTGTACATTGTTTATGGATTAAAACAAAATTTTCTAATGATTTCAATATTATTTTCAGAAGTTTACCAAATGCAGTTTTAACACAGAGAAGATGCCTCCTGTGGACCCTGAGTCGAACCCTACAAAATGTGCAATGTTTCTCCACAAACCAATGGAATAAGTGCTAAGAGGGGAGACAATCTATCTGACTGTGATACATGGGTTATGTCCCTTCTTGATGTGATTTAACTGTGATCTTGTGCTACCTTGTTACAGCTGATTATTTGTCACCTATTGTTTGTGTGTATAAGTGTTTGAGTGTGTATTGTAAATGAGCTTTGTGTGAGAATGGATGCTTATGTGTCAAAGGGCACATTTGCTATGAGTATAATTAACAATGTTTTATGTTATTAAGAATTACATATATGGGTTACAGAATTATGTTCAAAGCCCTAAAAGAACTTTCAGTTGAAAATATTTATTTACGGAAAAGTTATATTTCTAAATCTAAATATAATTGTTAAGTATATTCCCTTTGTTGTAGTCCGATTTGGTCATGTTCCCATGCACTTCCAATATATATATAATGAGCAATTAATGGTTTAGATATATATAATATACTATCTTTACATTTCATCTGTGGCCATCCAAAAGTGCTTACATGTCATTTTTCTCAGCAGTTTGATAAAAATTTGTGAGGGTGTGTACTTTTTTTTTACTGGGCATGTCATTTCATGCAGGAGCTGCACTGGTCTAAAAGAATTGTAGCCAGCATAGAAACTTTTTTTGTCAGAAAAATCAAAAGCATCTTAAATTTTGTTGCCTGTTTCAAAACTCTTGGATATAGCCCCCTATTCTCTTACTGGATATGCATCATACTTTTTTTTTTAATTTTAAGTTCTTTCATGTAAGTTTAATTATTGATAAAGTTATGTTAGATTTCATTGTTCATCATAAGCATAAGTCATTTGATAAGCCTTCCTAACTTAGATTTATTTTATTTGTTTATTGAGCAGTTGGGGTCCATCCACATGTATGATAGTTTATTTGATTTAGAAAACAGAGCCATAAATTGATGAACAATATATATTTATTTTTTTTTATTTTGACCTTTCTGTACTTATAAAGCTCTTGATTCATGTAGTTGATTCATGTATCAAACTTTTAAATTCTGTATGGTTTTTTTCTGAACCAGAAATGTTGTCAGACATCTATTGCAAGATAGAATTTAAATTGTAGTTGGTGATATTGGCGATGCCCAGTTCAACCACTTTATAAATATGTGTGCAGTAGTCACATGTTCAAATTCCATTCACTATAGACGAACCATTGATGTAAAGTTTTTGGCCTACAGAGAGACAAAATATTATTTAAGTTATTGTAATATTGATTTTTTGGAATCCACTTGCATTCACCACTGCAGAATGTTTTCTGCAATTATCTAAAAAATACCCAAGTATAAAGAAGAAGGCTTGCCTTTCAAGTAAAAAAAATAAGATTTTGAAACAAAATTTTCATTCAAGAGTGGAATCTGGATAAATCAGATTTCAGAATTTACTACTAATTTTCTCTCCTGTCTGTTGCAATTTCATACTGTTATTATATAAGAGACCAGGCATGAACCAGTTTCTTAACGTGAATAATAATGGGACCAAACTTAAATATGATGCCTGCTTGATTTTACTTGGTAGTCACAGATCAGTTTCCCAAATATACATAAATGTTATATTCAGAATGTCCAGAATTTAAAATTAAAATCCAAGAAGGGAAAATATAATATTAATACAGTAAAAGTGCATAATCCATGAGAATTTAGTTTAAAATATGATCCTTAAAAAGAAGTAGTAAATCTCTTTTAGGGACGACATCAAAAGTTCAATGAAGGATAAAAAACTTAATTCACCTTGTTTTTTCACTGACCCCCATCTCCCCCCTCTTAACTTAATTTGGGAAAAATTGATTGACCCATATGGATACATGTAAAAACCAATGTCGGATAACCAAATCTTGCAGCAGTTCAACCCCCCACCCCCAAACTATTTGAATTAAGTTTTTTATCTTACATTGATCTTTTGATGTCGTCCCTTACACGACTAATTTCTATTATTAGCATTATATTTGACAATATTAAATATTGATAAGAATGTTTTGAATTGACTAATCAGAGTTGGTGTTCTATCAAGAAAGACAATAATAATATAGAAATCTACATTAGATCTGATATTTATCTTAGATTTGTTCACATTAGTTTTATAAATAGAAGCATTTTCTCCTCATCTAGGTAGAGGATAGGTAAAGACATAATATTTCCATTTTCATAGCACGATATTCGTTATCACAGTATAAAACCGATTTTTTCTAAGACTTAAATTTAATGTGTAAACTTGATTGATAGCTCATAAACTCTACTTATTTGTATTGTTTATATTAGTTTGGGACAAGGTTTACACACTAAGAACCACTAGAAAAATGACTTCTTTAATACGAATAATTATCAACCCAAATATGTTTTAGTGTTTTCTTTTAATTTCATCTTCCTTTGAAACACAGGATTGCATTCTTGTGTATGGTGCATCAATGTATCACAGTGAAATTGAGAGGGGTATATATGTTAGAAAGGATTTACTGACACATGGTCTATCAAATTGTAAACCAAGTGAAAACTTGTTATAGATGAATAACATTCAAGTGTTTTTTTCCTGAGCAAATTATATAAAATTTAATTCAATGTATTTACAAACTAAAAATATTGGATAATAATTATGGACAGAAAGTCAGTGAAAGGTAAAAAAAAAAAAAAGGCTATCAAAGTATAACAGGGGAGATAATTTAGATTGTCTCCCTTTAAAGCCATTGGATTAAAAATAAAAAACTTTTTAGTTTCAACTTTGTCATTGTGATAACTTTTTATCAGGGTTAATAACTCTCTTGTATTTTGGAAAGTTAGTTATTTTGAGAAATAATAGCAGATACTTAAATTGAGTATTATAAATGTCTTTCTTATGCCAAAGATATGTTATAAAACTCAGAAAGACTTTTGAAATTTTGGAAGACACAAATATCAACAACTTTGACATTCATCTTTATTTTTAAGGGAATTTTCTTCCTATGATTGCAATTTTTATAAAGCCTTCCTTGAAAATCAAGTAAATTCACACATCTGACTTTCTTTGAAATCAACTTTTGGAGTTGACATAATTATTTGACATCATAAAATGCTATTCCCTGAATGAATTTCTGCAAATTTTCTACAGTCGACCTAATTTCTGCGATATTTGAAAACAATTATGACCTAGGGATTGAGTTTTTGGAAGAATCAAGAGTTTTTCGAATTTTTAAATTACATTTTGTATTATTTATATTTAATGACAAGTTGTTATTTTTAAGTTCCACAATGACACAGTCCAGTCATTGAAACTGTTGTAAAAACATGAACACAGTCAAAGTAAATACTACAAGTTTATACATTTTCAAAAGTTACTTATGCTATTCAACAGTACAGTGAATTATGGGCATTATGTCAAATAGTAAGGCTTTACAGTAGTGCATGTTAATTTGTCCAATATTTATAACTATAACTGTATATTCTAAAATTAATGTATGCAAATATTTCTATTGTGGTCTAAGATCATTAATGCGATCAAACGAAATTTTGTTTCAAACAATTCCGAATGTAAGATGCTCTCTTTGATCAATATACAAATACACATCCCATCTTACATTTCGCCCCAATAATAAATAACTTAACAATAGGAGGAATTACTTTTTTTAATCAATTTATGATTTTCATATTCATCATAGACCAAAAGATAAGCTGTTTTTAATGAAGAAAGATTTTTTAATTTTTTGTTGAGATTGTTGAAGACTATGTATGTATGAGATGCATGCCTTGAATACTTAACTTTGTATTTTGAAAGGCTTGTAATAGTTTATATTATAAAACACTTTTAAAACCTACTTGTGTTATGCGTTTTATTTTGTTAGGTTGTGGTCATTCATATATACCACACTTTTCTTATTATTCATATTTATGATGTCTTATATGAGCCAGATGTGGGCAATATCATCTTCGCAATGGTTACGATCCACTCCCGCTCTCTCTTTACTAGCAAAGATGGGACAATATGGGCAATAAGGGTAACCCTTGATTGTCCATTTTTGTTTCTACACTCTTTTAACCTAAGTCTGCATGATGCAAATTCTATGAACTCATACACAATACTTCAAACCATAAATACCAGATTGATTTCGAATTTTAGCAGTGAGACACTGAATGTTTTAGAGTTATGCCCCTTTTAAACTTTCAATTTGAAATATTGCAAACAGTTTTATTTCACTTTAACTTCAGTTTTTTGCACCAAAAACTAATGAAATTCATACACAATGCTAAAAACCAACTAGCAAAGGGTTTTGGTTGTGACTCATTTACTGATCTAGAGTTATATGACCCTTTTTAACTTGGGCAATTGCAAAGCTTGAACAGAGGCATTCAAGTTCTAAGACACAGTCTTCTTTTATCTTAATGAGAAGTGCCAATTCCCTAAAAATTTTATTTTGGAACAAAAAAATACTGAACACAGGAAAAGTCCATAGTCAAATGACAATATCAAAAGCTCAAACACATCAAACGAATGGATAACAATTGTCATAATCCTGACTTGGTACAGGTAATTCTTATGTATAAAATGCTGTATTGAACCCGTTTTTATAGCTAGCTAAACCTCTCTTTTGTATGACATTCATATACAATGAGATTATATTAACAATGATGTTTAAACATAACAAACAGACATAATAGATATTTTTTTTTTTTAAAAGCAGTACACTAGTCAACATTGTGTTATAATATTAGTAACTTACATTGGCAAACTAATGTGTAACAAACAAACGTATTATTTAGACAAAAGCACATGATCAACAATGAAAGACAAAATTTTCCATAGCACAATAACATAATGAGGGGATGTATAAGTACAGAACCACATCATATGTACCAAAGTAACACAAAAATGCATACAGACAAAGCACATAAGTAATAGTGAAAGATAAGAATATAAAAATTTACCATAACACAATTGCACAATAAGAGGATGTATAAGTAAAGAGTCAAGTCGATGGATTTCACAGAAAACTGACTAAACAGTAAAAGTGAAGGTAAGTTAAATTCATAAACAAATAAAAGAATACTACATGGGATTAAGATGATAAAAAACGCCAGTACCCTGAATCTATACTTAAAAGACAATTGTTGGTCCAGTCAATCTTAAGTTTGAACCTCAAACTAATTGCAACAAGAAATGTTTTAGTTATCTGTAGCATTAAATATACACAGAAAAAAGTCCCATAAAATCCAACTTGAGGAAAACTCAAAATCAGCATTTTTAATTTCTTATTGAAAATCTTCTGTTGCAATTTCTTCAAGGTTAGGGTCAAATTTATACTAGATTGACTGGACTGAATGTGTATTAATTGTGAATTTGAAACGGAAAATTTATCAACAAAGTCTTGCTCCCTTACGATGAACTATTTTAGAAAAAAGGATGAGACGTTCGTTGACATATCTGGTTCATCAACTTTCTGCTCAAACCCAGGTGAGGTTAAATGAAGTCTTAGTAGTACTATATCAGCTGCAAGCTTTTGAATACCGAATACGTTGGGAAATATATATCCCATGTGCAGGTGTAAACTGTCAGTGTATTGAAGTTGATTATGCAGAATTCACTCATAATGATGCAAGAAACATTAATTGTTGGTATTCATCTATGAAATATGTACTTCAATCACTTGATATACAAAATTTAAATACAAAGATCAATAAATTAAATAAATTTGTAAAATGTAAACTTTGTAACAGTTTTAAAACATTTTGGTTGATCAAAAGATCTGAAACCTTATCACAAGGTAATAGTAAATTAGAAAATTACTTCAACCTCAAGACTGACTTTGTAAAGGAGACTTATTTATCAATTAACGATTTTAATATAAGAAGAGCTATATGTAAAATGAGAATAAGTGCTCATGATCTTAGAATTGAGAAAGATAGATATAGTAAAAAATACATAGAGAGAACTCAACGTCTATGTCATCACTGCTTATCACATGGATCAAACTCTTGAAGATGAGACCCATTTCACAGTAAATTGTCCTTTATATAACGAACAGAGGAATTTATTATCTGATAAAGTTAACACTTTTTGTACTAATTTTAAAGAACTACCTAAGGATAAGAAATGTTTCTGGCTGTTCACAAATGAGCATTTACGGGCCAACTCTTATGTGCCTAGGAAATTACATTATTAAAGTTTTAGAAATAAGATCCAGATGTAAACAAAATATATGAAATAATTTTGTATTGTTATAAGATTTAATATAATAGTTATGTAAGACACATGTTGTGTCAGCCTCTGATCCTGTCCATAACGTTAAAGTATGGTATTAGTTTTCTGTTTTGCTTTTTCCAATCATATTGTCATATTAATATTATTGTAAAATGAGGCCCTGTATGGGTTCTTGATTAGATTAATAAAATTCTTATCTTAACTTATACTCAGACAGGCCTGACAGACCTGTCTCATTAATGTGCCCTAAATCTTTGTCCTCATAAATTTTGAACAGTATCGTAGGAGCAAACTGAACACATGGGTCCTGAATAACAAAAAACAAAACCCCACCTTTTCTATAGTTTACTTTCCTAGACGTTTATAGTATCATTTTGTATCATTCTAAATTATTAACATCTGTTTTATCAGCAATCAAAAATGCCTTTTCTAAAGGTGGCATGAATTAGATGTGCATGGATACTAAAAAAATCTTTTAGAGTACATACAATCTAAGACTCTTTCATCTTGCAATAGTATTAAAACATTTGACTTTTCTACACTTTACACAAGTATTCCCCATTCCAAATAAAAAGAAATATTGAAAGAGTTCAGGTATTTCACATCCAATTTTTTATGGAAATATTCTTTATAAAGCACAAAAATGTCAGTATTCACCTCAGAAACTAAAAAAAAACCCTTCAAATAGACTTATTAAGAAGGGATATAATTACGATACTGTTGTCAGGTCATTAAAGATTGTACATTTTGGCGTTAATTTTGATTCACTTATAGGGTCTTTGCATCGGAACTAAACACATTTATTCAAAAATCAGTTGATGGCATGACACGGGTTATGTTCTTCTCCTATATGTTATGATGGTATGATACTAAATCCCTAACGGGAAGGATTGTGCCTGATATTCATATGATGAAATCATAATCTTTCAATCAGTTTAATTGAAGGCTGGAGCTGGCATGTCAGTTAACTGGTAGTAGTCGGTTGTTATTTATGTATTATTGTCATTTTGTTTATTTTCTTTGGTTACATCTTCTGACATCAGACTCGGACTTCTCTTGAACTGAATTTTAAATGTGCGTATTGTTATGCGTTTACTTTTCTACATTGGCTAGAGGTATAGGGGGGGGGGGGGGGGTTGAGATCTCATAAACATGTTTAACCCCGCCGCATTTTTACGCCTGTCCCAAGTCAGGAGCCTCTGGCCTTTGTTAGTCTAGTATAATTTCAGTTTTAATTTCTTGTGTACAATTTGGAAATTAGTATGGCGTTCATTATCACTGAACTAGTATATATTTGTTAGGGGCCAGCTGAAGGACGCCTCCGGGTGCGGGAATTTCTCGCTACATTGAAGACCTGTTGGTGACCTTCTGCTGTTGTTTTTTTCTATGGTCGGGTTGTTGTCTCTTTGACACATTCCCCATTTCCATTCTCAATTTTATTGGTATTGTTTTGTTTCATAAAAAAGAATGTCTTTTTTAGAACGTAGATACAAGTATCTTGTCTTAGGGAGGGATACAACCTATTTTGTAAAGAATCACTCTGATTCAAACAAAAAATTCTCTGCAACTGACATTATCAGGATGCTTGATTTCTTGATTGACAACATATGTGTTATGTTTGGAGGATGTGTTTTCAATAGACCGTTGGCATTCCAATGGGAACCAATAATGCCCATCTTCGTGCCGACTTGTTCCTTTATTTATTATTATGAGGCCGACTTCATACGGGAACTTCTTAGGAAGAAAGATAAGAAGTAATCAATATCCTATAACTTTACTTTCCGCTAAATAGATGATGTTCTCTCATTAAATAATTCTAAATCTGGTGACTATGATGAATGCATCTATCCCATCTAACAAGAGATAAAGGATACAAAAGATAGTTAAGTCTGCCTCATATCTTGACTTACATCTAGAAATTTACAATGAAGGTCGGTTGAAACAAAACTTAACGACAATAGAGATGATTCCAGATTCACAATTGTATACATTCCATATATATGTAGCAACATTACAGCAGTGCCTGCATACGGGTATATATCCTCCAATTGATTTGATATTCCCGGGATTGTATTTCCTATCACGATTTCGTTGATAGTGTTTTGCTGTTCAGAAGGAAGCTATTAAACCGAAGTTCAAAATGATGAAGTTGAAATCATCCCTTCGTAAATTTTACAGACGTCATCACGAGTTGGTTGGCCGTTATGGAATAAGGGTTTCACAGATGATATCGAATATGTTCATTATGTCGTAACTACATCTCGCTGCCCTTTTCACGAATGTGACCTACCGAATTAGACTATTTACCGGGTTTGTAATAACATGAGCAACACGACGGGTTCCACATATAGAGCAGGATCTGCTTACCCTTCCGGAGCACCTGAGATCCGGCATCCCCAGTTCTTGATGGGATTCGTGTTGCTTAGTCTTTTGTTTTCTATGTTGTGTCTTGTGTACAATTATCTGTCTGTATGTCTTTTTCTTTGTTAGCCATGGCGTTGTCAGTTTATTTTTTTTTCTATGAGTTTGACTGTCTTTCTGGTATCTTTCGCCCCTCATTTAGATCAAATCCTTTCCTAATTGCAAGTGAAAAGAGTTTTTAGAAAATGTTCAATCTGCAAACGGTGTGAAAGTGAACTATATAAAATGTCATTTATGCCTCCACTATATACCAAAGAAACGGGATATCCCAATTAACATACCCCGGAGTGAACTATTATGGGCCAATTATTGTGAAAGCACACAAGAATTAAAAAAAAGTATGGGTTAGTTTGATTTTATATATGTCTAGTGGTAAGTGTCATCCATTTTGAATTACTGCAACATATATGAGCAGAACAGTTTTTACTAGACTTTCAAAAATTCATAGGTCGCTATAGAAAACAAAAGCAAACAATTTCAGATAACAGTTCCAGTTTGAATAAGCTAACAATACCTAAGAAGAGGCAAATGTGCAAACTTACATGGGAAATGATGGAATACAGTGTCAATTCATTGTTGAGTTAGCATCTGGGATGGGTGGATTTTTATGAACGATGTTTACAGAAAACAATTGAAAAATTATGTCTTACAAATGACCAACGTAGAACTCTTAGAACCAACTTAGAACTTTTGACATTTTTATCAATTTTATTTTAATATGTTTTTGTTTTGTTCACACCTCGCTGTCAATATAATGGAACTAGATGCGACTGTCATACACGTGAGAGGTTTAGCCCTGGTACCTTTGATAACTATTTACACCACTGGGTCGATGCCACTGCTGGTGGACGTTTCGTCCCCGAGGGTATCACCAGCCAAGTAGTCAACACATCGGTGTTGACATGAATATCAATAATGTGGTCATTTTTATAAATTTCCTGTTTACAAAACTTTGAAATTTTCGAAAAACTAAGGATTTTCTTATCCCAGGCATAGATTGCCTTAGCCGTATTTGGCACAACATTTTGGATCCTCAATGCCAGGTTTAATCCACCATTATCTACGTAAGAAAATTTGTGTACCAAGTCAGGAAATATGACAAATATCCATTCCTTTTGATGTGTTTGAGCTTTTGATAATGCCATTTGATTAGGAACTTTTACTTTGGAACTTTTCCTTTTTCAATTTTCCTCGGAATTCAGTATTTTTGTGATTTTACTTTTTAGCCGAAGGTTCAATCGGAAACAGTTACCTGTATATATAAGTTGGGGATAACATGATTTCATATATAACTCTTACACCAGCACATTTTCAACTCTAAACCCCAAAACAGGCTTTCCAAGTAATAACGAAGATGGTTTCCCAGATCCAGAATGTTTACATCAAATCAGTAGTGCTAAACAATTGTTATTGACAAAGAATAAAGGACAGAAACATCTTAATTAATATGCAAAGAGAGATGAGTATCTTCTTGTTCTACAATTACATAAAAGGACTGTCAACAAACTAAGGAGTGGAATAATTAAGTGCAACACTTGCTCCAGGTAAGGTTGGGGACATTGTGCTGATAAAGAACAACCTTTCAAAGTTAAAAAATTGGGTGTATATGTCAGTTAGTAGTAGCCGAGATGGTCAAATAAGATCTGGTAAATTGTTATGTTACCCACAAACAACATTAAACCGAGCTCAGAATATGCTAAAGGAGGTTAGGGGCGACCGTTTATTGCATGATATGTTTGTCTATGATTTTTTTTGTCTAAGAATATTTTATATTTGTCACACAATATATTTTTGTCATCGAATTGGGGATCAATTTTTGTTTTGTTTTGAAAACAACCATAACCCATCCCCCCTTTTTTTTAAAGTTAAACGGTCTTTCCCCTAATGAGGATCGACTTGACAAAAACAGATTACGGAAAAGGATACTGAGTTAATATATGACAATGCTTTAAAAGAGAGACAACAAAGAAGCGTGGCCTAAAGTACAATGAAGAAGATAAAATAACAATTGGAAATATGAAAGACTTTCGTTGGCCTCGTCAGAGTTGCTAATAGTACAGACTATAGATTGTTTTCCCTCCAAATAACAGGGTCCATAAAAGACATAAAGAGCAGTACACAATTATGAAGATATTAATTGACTTTTATCTGACATTGTCTAACTGTAACGTGAATGAATCGTGCTAGAATATTCTAGATGAGATGGATAGACTAGTGAAAGTCATTGTTTATATTTATGTTTCAGAAAAGTGGAATTCACCTTGTTACTTAAATAGAAATGTTCTCGTTATTTATAGATTTTTCTAGATTTAGAATGTTCTTTTGATTCTCGAATCGTATATATAGACTATATATATAAAAAAGCGCAGTTGTATTTGTGAATAAAGATCATTGTAGAAATAGTAGCGTCAGGAGTACTGAAATAAAGGTATGTTTATAGATTTTCTAAACATATTGTTTCAATGATTTTTTGAAAGTTGGTTTTGTTTGTATATTTTCTGATTCTGACTGTTTCTTTCAACAAATAAATGAAATGAATAAAATTGTGTATGTACTTGTAATGAATCAATCTATAACAAAGTACTAATTTTGGACATTGGACCCAGTGGCGGATCCAAAAGGGGGGGGGGCTGTTCTGGGGGTTTGAATGGGAACATATAGTTGGACCCCCCTTTTTTTGTCCTGTGTTGGGAACCCCCCTTTTTAAATGGCTGGATCCGCCCCTGGGACCATAATAAAAAAAAATAAAGGTCCAATTTCATATTTTTCAGTTCTTTGACCACATCATTTGCTGTGCAAGAAACCTATGCTGTGTCAAATACTTAATCACAATCTAAATTCAGAGATTGATTGTCTGATATTTGATCAGTATTCATTGCGTAACGTCCAGTAGAAAATATTTCATGCATGTTCAGGACGATCATATATTTAGATATGTTTTAAGCTTGAATGTTGTGTCCATACTTGCATTTTCATTTGCTCAGACTGAACTTTATAAAAAGTATTTGAAGTCTTGTTATCAATTGTCACGATAAGGGACGACATCAAAAGTTCAATGTAAGATAAAAAAAAAAACTTAATTCACATAGTTTTTTCACAGACCCCCCCCCCCCCCCTTCTTAACTTAATTTGGGAAAAATTGATTTACCTATATGGATATATGTAAAATCGATTTTGGATTAACAAAACTTGCAGCAATGTTGAACCCCCCCCCCCCCCCCCCACACACACCCAAACTATTTGATACAAGTTTTTTTTTTATCCTACATCGATCTTTTGATGTCGTCCCTAAGTATTTGATATATGCACTTTATCATAGCATAAGTACCAGTAATGTGACCATACAACCAATTCAATGTGTGAGCGACTTCAAATTGATTTTAATTTAATTTAATTGTTTAAGGTGTTCATAATAAATCCACAAATTTAAAATTTCATCCGGGCTAGCTAGGCATTTCCAATTATATTATGAAATGAAACATATTTTTTGTTGATTTACTGGTGTCGCTAGGACAATCTTGATTCCAGAGTTTTTCTCTTCTCAAAGATGAGTATCATCACACAATCGTTTTCATTAAAAAAAAAAACAACATCTTGGTATGCATGGCTTTATGACGCCGTGATTTATTGAAACCCCCAGTAATCAATCATCATGATCATATTGCTTTACTATTATCACAAGCAAAATAAAAGCTTCAAAGGTAATATAAAACAAATAAAATCGTATGTTACAGATAAAGGCAAAAGTAGTATTCCGCTGCCCAAAAGTCATAAATCAAATCAAAACAAATCCCGGTTACAAAATAAAACCGAGGGAAACACGTTAGGTAGTACTCCATAGTTAGAAAATAAAATTAAATTTTAACTACAAAATGTTTTTCATCTTCTATTCCTGGCTTTCTACTACATTAACCTAAAAGTTTGCGTCATACATGTGCATATCACTGTGGTGGATCCAGAAATTTTCATAAGTGGGGGCCAACTGACTGCCTAAGAGGGGACCCGCTCCCGTCATGCAGAAAAAGGACCAGGTCCCCTTGACCCCTCTTAATTGGCCTCTGTATCAGCATCTTCCATAGATTACACAGCAACACACGACGACAACTGAATTACAGGCTCCTGACTTGGGAAAGGCACATACATAAGCATGTTTGCGGGCGCCCAATCTTGAATTTGTTGTTAAAGCGGAACATACATCAATAAAAGCGCTATTCCTTTGCTTTTGTGTTTTTGCTGTGCAGGAACTGACTTTCGTGTCATGGATGGATATTCCTTATCCTTTCTTTTCTATTATGTAAGAACTTATTACTAAAATCATTTTAAAAGGGGTTGACACCAAGCTAAAAAATAAAGACTAACAAGAAGACCTATAGATAGATATTTTAAATGTATGATAATACAAATAGTACGGTAACAAATAAGGTAAATTTGAAAAAAATAATGGACCGATATACCTCACGGCTAATTTTGGTCTTATTTTGTATATAAATATAATATCCTTTGATTAAGGAATGTCGTAGAGTGCCAAAATGGTGCAGATTTAAAAAAAAAAAAAAAACTGCGGTCAAAGGTCAAAAGGGGGATTTAAAAAAATCGCTAATTTTAGACATTTTGGACAATTTCTCGGTAGTCTCTCATTTTAACTGAGATTTTTTTTTTCTATGGAAGCATGCTCTAGGAATGCTCCACGAATGCAGCTAGTCATGTTTATATCTGATTGCCAGAGATAAGTGATACATACCCTCGCTTTCAACATGTAAGAAAATGAAACAAATATCTTTATCTACGGAAATTATCGACAAAAAATATTCATAGCTAAGATTTAGCTATGCAATAATATATGGCCACATTTAAAGATATTTTTGGGAAAGTTTTGTTAAAATGTCATGAAGAACAGAGGAGAAATAAGAACTGTAAAGTTAACACCTGGTCCATGATGTAATGAAAAAACTGATGAAATTCTAGGCTGATTATTTAAACTTAAAAGTATGTTAGAACTATAAAAATTAATCTTCATGTTCGAATTCAGGACACTATAGTATATAAAGTTTGTTTTTATGTTAATAAATAAATCAGTACTGTACTAGAGCAATAGCACATTGAGAAGATGTGAAACCCCTTTTTTTATAAAACAACGACAGACATGGTTTTCGTTTGTTGATGTGGCTCATAAATGTTTCTCGTTTGTAGTTTTTTTTATATAGATTAGATCGGTGCAATGGTTTTTTCCATTTAAATGGGTTAACATTAGTAATTTTTGTGGGGGCCCTTACTGTTTGGTAAGCTGTCTGTATTCCATACCAAAAGTCTGAGAAGGATTCTGCGCATCTTTTGGCCACAAAAAAATAAAACGAGAACCTTTTCATCAGATGCCAACAACAAGATATAGCCACAACTATAATAAGAAGACGCTGGAGGTGGATTCGGCATGTCCTACGGAAAGGCCAGGGGGATATCACAAAAACAGCACTCCACTGGACCCCAGAAGGTAAAAGAAAGAGAGGAAGACCTAAAATGACATGGAGAAGAACTGTAGAGGCAGAGGCTAGTTAATGTCAACAGACATGGGCACACTACAGAAAACTGCCAACGACCGGCAAAAGTGGAAAATCTTCGTTACTGCCCTACATGCCAACGGCGTACAAGGGCAGTAACTTAATTAACCTTACTATTTGAGACAACTCTCCATCTAGGTCATAATTTGTAAAAGTTAACCGTGGCATTATTGGTCAAAGTACGGTCTTCAACACGGAGCCTTGGCTCACACCGAACAACAAGCTAAAAGGGCCCCAAAATTTTTAGTGTGAAACCATTCAAACGGGAATATGTTCATATAATATTAAAGTTTGATGTCAATTAAAAGCTGATATTTCACTCCTTCATCTGATACCATTTTTTTTTATGATATCTTCATTCGGGAATTAATGATAAGCGTTCCCGTGTTTAAAATTGAAAAGAAAAAATCCGAAAATCACACTTTAACCCGATTTTACAAAAAACTGCACCGTGGGAAAACTCTACGACAGGGCTATAATGAAAGTATAATATTTACTCTATCTTCATGTGAATTTTCAGCCGTGAGGTATTTCGGTCCATTAAACTCTTTAAATATAGCGACTTTTCCCGATTTGTCACTCCACTAAAATAAAAAAAAAATCCTTTTCAACAAAATAATCTATAAAAGGCAAGCTTTTTTAGAAAAGCTATTTCTTGTTAATGTACTTTCGGTTTCAAATCATGAGATTTACGTTTTTAGAAAATATCGGAAAATTCCGTGTTATGTTTGTTCCTTTCTATTGGTCACGAATTTAATCGATGACTAACGGATTTTACCGAATCTTCAAAAAGAGGTCGAATATTCTGGAATTTGACGTCACTTCCGTAGAAAATTCTTGAAGAAGGCGAATAACTACGGTAAATTACGCTATCCGGTGAACTAGTCCATGCATGATATTAAATAGCATCACTTAAGAGTATAGTTTTCTCTTAAAATTAACATTTATTTCACAAGTTTTTGTCATTGGTTTATTTTTTGAGTTAAATTATTATTCATGAACATCATTATCAAATTTTTAACACCGCCATATTCCTACACAATATCTGTCTTTTTAAGCGTGGTCAAGCCACAAGGAACTTCACAAGAAAAACCGGCGTACAAGAACTTAACAGTGAGGAACACCACACTGAGCCACGGTAAGTTTAGACATGTAGAAACAAATATAAGTCAAATGTTTCAATTTAAAAGCATTTTATATATTTACTGTGTGTTTATATTTCTTATTAAAAAAAAAAACGATTAAAAGAAGAAACATAAAAAGGGGGAGAGAGACTAACTATACAATAAAAAAAAGTGGAAACATGATCGCATGTGTCTAAGCCGGACATGAAATAATGCAACAAAGGAATTTGAAGTTGCAATGTGGGCAACTAATAATATCTGTAAAGGAAATTTGTTAAGTTTTCTTTCAATTAAAAAAATATTTTAGAAATTATTTTTTTATATAAACAATCATTAGGTACGGAAAGTGATTTTTTTTAAATCAACTGATCTAGGAAAACTTTACCTCATTTTAAAGGCATTGTGAAGACATTTTCAAAACAGTTTCACTTTTATAAATACACATAATAACAACGAAGAAATAGGAAATTTTCAAAATGGTAATTTTTTACTATTCTGGAAAAACTGTTTCCTCTCTTTAAAAAATATTAAAATATATTTTTTGAATCATTTGGGTTATAGTTTTGTTTATATTGCTTCTTTTACATCTTTTTAGTCAATTTCAATCCTCCTTATTAAGTTTTTTGGTAAAAATAGAAGCATAACGCATGAAAATGTCAACCACTCTCATGAAATTCTATCGTCCAAAGTCACATAACATGACGATACCTTTATATATTCCTTTTTTCAGAGCATCAGTTGGTATATTGAAAATGTAAAGAAAACTTTATAAACATTTGAATGTAAAGAAACAAAATTTAAATATGAATATTACTCTTTATAAACAAATGTATATGTTTGTGTGTGTGTATAAAAAAGAAGATGTGGTATGATTGCCAATGAGACAACTCTCCACAAGAGACCAAATGACACAGAAATTAACAACTATAGGCCACCGTACGGCCTTCAACAATGAGCAAACCCCATACCGCATAGTCAGCTATAAAAGAAATGACAAATGTAAAACAATTCAACGAGAGAACTAACGGCCTAATATATGTATGTACAAAAAATTAAAGAAAAAAAATGTTTAACACATCAACAAACGACAACCACTGAATTACAGGCTCCTGACTTTGGACAGGCACATACATATAGAATGTGGCGGGGTTAAACATGTTAGCGGGTGCCCAATCCTCCCCCTGACCTGTGACAGTACAACATAAGAACAAACTATAAAAATCAGTTGTACCATAAGAGACAGGAAAAGTTTTGAAATATGTCATCTGTCTTTGTATAATCATGATAGTTTTAGAATGTTCCCTTTTCATTAACATTCTATTTAATGAATTATTCTTATATATAGCATGTATAGTGAATGCTTATAAATAAAAATAAACAACAACCTTCTAACAATTTTTCTACAGGACTAAAATACCTGTTGCACTGAAAAACAATGAAAATAATATAACATTATTTTTATTCGAGAAATTTCAAACAAAATAATTATGTCAGATGATCAGATCACTGTTAATACTTGTATGTATATAAGTAAAGTAAATTCATAACTGAATATCAGTTACAATATTTATACAGTTAAATCTGTAAACCAATCTCATTCAGGACTGAAGTTCAAAATGCAATACAGCATTGAATGTGAATAGTATTCGAAGTGAATTGCCGCTACTGCATGGATTCCTATGTATGTTTTTTATAGTTGAACATGTTGAAAATACATATATTGTCATTGATTGTTGTTAAACCACATTATTCATTATCCTTATACCTCGTGTGCAATGGCAAGTGGTTAAACTATCTTTAAATCGCAAGAAACTGGCTGTATAATGCAAAAAAAACTATCACCGCTGATTTCCAATCAAAACTAAACCAAATGTTGTCCATGCAAGGGAAATAACTCTGTATACACAAAAAGTAGGGTTATTTATAAAAATTAATTTTGATATGAACACAGCTTTCTAGATTTATTTATTGGACCTAATTATTTAATTAATATATTAAACTTAATAAAAAAGTACATTTTATGGCTGTATAACGTTCCCTTGTATTTTTTTGAAACGAATGTAACTTTCAAACCCTTGTTTGTACCTCAAATATTTCATCGTATTCCCGAAAATTATAATATACAGAATCATGAATATTCATAACATATCTATCAAAAGCAATCAGAACCTTCTGAGACTTAACAAGTTAATAGAAGGCCGTAATCGGAGGTCACCCAAAGATTTAATTTTTACACACATCTGGGAACAATTATTTAGGGTAATTTAGAGTTATCTCCCATTGGTTTGCCATACCTACAATCATGACAATTTATAATTTTAAGATTTATTACAATGTTGTTGTATTTTTCTCTTTATTTCCATTAATAATAATAAATATAGAGTAAAAACTGAAATTCCATTTATATACTTCAGAGGAAAATGAAAAATATGAAATGGAACTTTCTGGAATTATCAATATGGAAATAATGAGTACAATTTTTGACAATAAAATAAAAAACCCTCATCTTGATTTTTTTGGAAAATAAAAAAATATAGAATGTAATACCAGTGGCAGATTCTGATCTTTTCCTAAGGGGGGCCGCTCCAGTCATGCTTCAATGATTTCCTATATAATCAATTTTTTTCACGAAAAGGGGGGGGGTCTATGAATACAAAAAGTATCTTTCATTTTCAAATCATTGGATGATACATGGGGAGGTTGGCTTTACTTCAAAAATTTGTTGCAAACATGTTTATAGTGCAGAGCTCCAGATAAGCTGCGTATTTGCGTGATCACGCAATACAAATGATAAAAACCCAATGCAATTGCCCATTGCAGGGTTCAAGAACCCAATTAGTTCAAAGGAAAACCCAATCATATGCCAAAACCACGAGTGCTCAACCCTTTTATTGGCTACCATTTTCGTTATTTACCCTTATCTGTTTAGTCGTCGTGTAAATCTATTTGTATATTTATAATTGGAAATGTCCTTTTGTTCTAAAAAATAGATCCCTGCATCAAGTAGCTGAAATGGGTCCCTGCTGGAATTTTCCGTTGCCCAAAGGTACACATGTTTTTGAAAACATTTCGATCTTCTCAGCGTTTATCCAATAAGCGTGTGTCATTTTGACATATTTTTTTCGAATTGTTCGGGACTTATCATAACATACATTGAATTAAAATGAAAGTGAATGTCCGGTAAAAATATTGAATAGAAGCATGTTTTCAGCTTCTTTTGAATAGCTGAGGGAAAGTTATGATGAAAACAAGACTCAGCCAGTGATTTTAGGAAGCGTCCATCTAACGCACGGACGTGTTTGCGTAACTTAACGAGAACATTGCTAATAAACACGGGGTTTCGTCAAAAACAGACTCAGTTGGAAAAAGTGAAAGGCCAAATCATGATATGTAGTTGGAAAGCATCGGAAACCAAAAGTTCTAATAAGGGATCACTTAACCCAGATTTATGTAAATTGAATAAAACAAAAACATTCAAGTATAGTTAGAGTTTATATACTATTTTTTTTCATTTTACGGTTAATGAGTGATAAAAAATTCTGAGATGAGTGCCTGTGAAAACACATATCCATTTTTTACAGTTTATATAAGTTGTGAGAAAATACAAAACTAGCAGAAGGTTTGAAACTGGACACAAATTAAACCTACAATTGCTCTTCAGTGAATAAAACAAATAAAATAGCTAGCACATATACAAAGAAAGAAACATATTTAAGATGGAAAAACATCTGGGGTTGATATTGCCTAAATATTCAATATTGTGTTGATGTAAAAACCCAATACATTAAGGAGCTTGGTGGTGAACAACCCAATTTGATATTAACTTGAGGGGTGAATTTGAATTGATAATGCAATAAAAAACTTAATCACCCAATTACATAAGAAAATGGTGGGTAAAAACCCCAATTTGTGAATTCTTATCTGGAGCTCTGATAGTATGTTGAAGTTATAGTTATTATAGTTATTTTAATGTTCTAATTTTCAGATGCCAGAACCAGAACAAACTATGGATGAAGGAGAGGTTGAAACTTTTGCCTTCCAGGCAGAAATTGCCCAGCTGATGAGCTTGATCATCAATACTTTCTATTCTAACAAAGAAATCTTCTTGAGAGAATTGATCTCCAACTCATCTGATGCTTTGGATAAGATCAGATATGAAAGTTTGACTGATCCTTCAAAACTGGACCTTGGAAAAGATCTGGAAATCAGAATCATACCAGACAAGGATAACAACACACTAACCATCATTGATACTGGTATTGGAATGACCAAAGCTGATCTGGTCAATAACCTGGGTACCATTGCCAAGTCTGGTACTAAAGCTTTCATGGAGGCTCTTCAAGCTGGAGCTGATATTTCTATGATTGGACAGTTTGGTGTAGGTTTCTACTCCGCTTACCTGGTTGCTGATAAAGTAGTTGTCCAGACAAGGAACAACGATGATGAGGAATATATCTGGGAATCAGCAGCTGGGGGATCATTTACAGTCAAAACAGTATCAGGTAAAGAGAGTTGATATCGGATGAGGGTACATTGATGGGGAAATGTTTTCACAAGTTTAAGAGTTTCACTCTTGTTGAGCCACAATTATTTAAATGAATCTAAAAAACCTTCCTCTCAAAAAAGTGCATTTTCCCCAATGAATATTATAGCAAGAATAGCTGGATAAAATTTGAAAATAGATACTGATTCGGTTTCAAGAATTCACATCTATAATGAAGATTGCAGAATTTTTAACTTGGAGAAACTCTGTGTCCTAATTTGAATGATCCCTGAAGTATACCTAAAACGAAAAAGGACACACAACTACATGTCATAATATAATTACTCTTGATATCTTGATCCGTATTGGCCATTGTATTCATATATTCATAATCATTTAATATTATTTCTAGGTGGTGAGTCTGTCGGCAGAGGTACCAAGATTACACTTTACATGAAAGAAGACCAGACTGAATATTTGGAAGAAAAAAGAATCAAAGAAGTTGTGAAGAAACACAGTCAGTTCATAGGTTATCCAATCAAATTATTGGTAGAGAAAGAACGTGACAAAGAAGTATCTGATGATGAAGAAGAGGAGAAGAAAGAAGATGAAGAGAAAAAGGTAACGAAATGCGGAAAATGTTTTACATTAATAGATTGATTTACAAATGTTCACTCTTCACTTGTAAAAATTATATAAAGTCATGATTCTCTGTTCTTCCACCTTATTCTAAACTTATTTTACAAAATGGCTAAACTGATTAAAATTTTAATCAGAAAGTCCTTTATCAAATGACAAAATCAAACGCTTGATTAAATAGGTAAGGCCACACTTAAAATATTTTGGTTTGCCCAAATCCTACCAAACATTGAGATAGTTTTGAGTAGGCAGCTATTTTCTGGGTAGGTACATTGTAGCATTTGGACAAACAAACCTATTCTTTTTTATGGCCTAAAACAAATGGAAAACAACTGTCATATTCCTGACTTGAAACACATTTTCTTGTGTAGAAAATGGTGCACTCAACCTGGTTTTTAGTTAGCTTAACCTTTCACTTGTATGACAGTTGTGTAAAATTCCATCACATTAAAATTGATGGGTTTATTAATTTATATTGCTTATATTAAGAACAGATGCTATAGTTTATTGTTGTAATTTTTTTGAATTTCTTTAATTATAGTCTTTAACATTTAAATGAATCCTCTTTCCAGGATGACAAACCAAAAGTAGAAGACCTTGAGGAAGATGATGAAGATGAGGACAAAGACAAGGATAAGAAGAAAAAGAAGAAAATCAAGGAAAAATACACTGAAGATGAAGAATTGAATAAAATGAAACCAATCTGGACCAGAAACCCAGATGACATTACACAAGAGGAGTATGGAGAGTTCTACAAATCCCTGACCAATGATTGGGAGGATCATTTGGCTGTCAAGGTTGGTATTCTCTCGTCATTTTTACATTGCCAGTAGAAATAGCCTCTAACTCATAGATTTTTTTTTTTAATTTCACTTAATTGTTGATGAAGATGTCTTTTGGTTTCAAGTTCCAAGAATATCTTACAAACATTCCATTTATGTTGAGGTGTTGTAAAGCTACCCAAATTGATACAGTACTGCTATTCACAAGTACATGGTCTTTGTCGAGCCTGCAACTTTTGTTGCAGAAAGCTCGACATAGGGATAGTGATCCGGCGGCGGCGGCTACGGCGGCGGCGGCGGCGGTGTTAGCTCACTTCTTAAAAGCTTCTTATTTTAGAAGGTGGAAGACCTGGATGCTTCATACTTTGTATATAGATGCTTCATGTTACGAAGTTTCCGTCAGTCACATGTCCAATGTCCTTGACCTCATTTTCATGGTTCAGTGACCACTTGAAAAAAAAGTTCAAATTTTTTGTAATGTTTAATTCTCTGTTATTATAAGTAATAGGATAACTATATTTGATATGTGCGTACCTTGCAAGGTCCTCATGTCTGTCAGACAGTTTTCACTTGACCTCGACCTCATTTCATGGATCAGTGAACAAGGTTAAGTTTTGGTGGTCAAGTCCATATCTCAGATACTATAAGCAATAGGGCTAGTATATTCGGTGTATGGAAGGACTGTAAGGTGTACATGTCCAACTGGCAGGTGTCATCAGACCTTGACCTCATTTTCATGGTTCAGTGGTTATAGTTAAATTTTTGTGTTTTGGTCTGTTTTTCTCATACTATATGCAATAGGTCTACTATATTTGTTGTATGGAATGATTGTAAGGTATACATGTCTAGCGGGCAGATGTCATGTGACCTTGACCTCATTTTCGTGGTTCAGTGGTCAAAGTTAAGTTTTTGAGTTTTGGTCTTTTTATCTAATACTATATGCCATAGGTCAACTATATTTGGTGTATGGAAATATTTTATGATCTTTTTGTCAGTCGCACAGGTTTTATTTGACCATGACCTCATTTTCACAGTTCATTGCACAGTGTTAAGTTTTTGTGTTTTTTCTCAAACTATAAGTAATGGGTCAACTATATGTGTTGTATAGAACAAGCATTGTTAGCTGTACATGTCTGCCTGGCATGGTTAATATGACCTTGACCTCATTTTCATGGTTCATTGGTCTTTGTTTAGTTATCTTGGTTAATGTTAAGTTTATGTGACAGTTGTAATAAAGCTTTAAGCTTTATACTTAGGACTATCAACATAATATCAATGATTAGTATAGAAGGCGAGACATTTCAGCGTGTGCACTCTTGTGAATTTTTGTTCAATTGTCCCACCTATTTATTTATATAATATAATACAAAAATATTTTAATTTCTGTATGTTTAAGTAAGCTCACATGTAATACTTGAAATTCATAACTGAGAATAAGTTGTTGACTGAACTACATTTTTTTTATTTCAAAGTGAAGTCCACACATTATTTTTTGGTCATTGACATTCTTGGTTTTATTTCTTGTTGCAGCATTTCTCAGTAGAAGGACAGTTGGAATTCAGAGCTCTACTGTTTGTTCCAAAGAGAGCCCCATTTGACATGTTTGAGAACAAAAAGAAAAAGAACAATATCAAGCTGTATGTAAGGAGAGTATTTATCATGGACAATTGTGAAGACCTCATCCCAGAATATCTCAATTTTGTTAAAGGTGTCGTCGACTCCGAAGACTTGCCTCTCAACATTTCCAGAGAGATGTTACAACAAAGTAAAATTCTCAAAGTTATCAGAAAGAACTTGGTGAAAAAATGTATTGAGTTGTTTGATGACATTGCAGAAGACAAAGACAACTACAAAAAGTTTTATGAACACTTTGGCAAAAACCTGAAGGTATGTTTTTTGTTATTTTGTAACTGTTTTCAAGTTGTCTCCTTTTGGCCTAGCCTGTGGCACACAGCTTTAATACAGGACAAGCTTAACCCAAGAATAAATTGCCTGGTAGTTGAGCTTATTACACATAATATTCCCTTTTTTTTAAATGGAAGTTAATTTCATTTATCTCTTGTTTCAGAAAAAAAAATATGAGGGGGTTGGAATGCACTTTAATTGATTTGTATGGAAAGGGCAAATTACAAAATTCATATTGTTATTTATGCCAATTGTATGGGTAATGACCTTAAAATAGTGTTTCTCGTGACCTTTGTTTTAATGCTTCCTTTATTTCTATTTTCAGCTTGGAATTCATGAAGATTCCACAAACAGAAAGAAGATTGCTGATTATTTAAGATATTTCACCTCCAGTTCTGGAGAAGAAATGTCATCACTCAAAGAATATGTTTCCAGAATGAAAGAAAATCAGAAAGTGATTTATTACATCACAGGTAAAGATCAGTTATTGTTGTTGAATAGATTCTGAATACAATGACTTTAGGAAATGCAGATATTGAAAAAACTGTGTCGCATTAAATTCTAGTATATACAGTTGCTAATTATACCCCCGCTTTAAAAAAGGGGGGGTATACTGTTTTACCTCTGTCTGTCCGTCCATCCGTCCGTCAGTCAGTCCGTCCCATGAAACTTTCGTCACATTTTTCTCAGGAACTACACATCCACCCTTTCTGTAATTTGGTATCAACATTTATATATGTCAGCCATACCGTGTGATGCGTTTTCAGATTCATCACTTGACAACTTCCTGTTTACCGAACACTTGTCTGATTTTACACATGATAGCCAAGTTGAAAATTTTCGTCACATTTTTCTCAGGAACTACAATACAAGGATTTCTGAAATTTGGTTTCAGGATTTATATAAGTCAGCTATACCGTGTGATGCGTTTTCAGAATCATCACTCGACAACTTCCTGTTTACCGAACACTTGCATATTTTTACACTATTAATATTATCCACTTGCGGCGGGGGTATCATCAGTGAGCAGTAGCTCGCAGTTTCACTTGTTAATTTCAAATTGTAAAAGTATAAAATGTAAGGAAACAATAATTGACTGAATAGTTTCAACAAGATAGTACATGATTATCCTTGTAAATTAGTTTACGTATGATTGCCAACGAGATAACTTTCTGACAGAGTTCAAAAAACGAAGATAAAAGCAATTATAGGTCACTGTATTGCATTCAACAATGATAAAAAGTCGGATATCATAAAGACACCAACATGAAAAATGTTAAACAATTCAAAACAAGAAAACTAATGACCTAATTAATACTATATTATTTACAGAAAACCAAATATCCACAATTTGTCAAAAAGTCCTTTGATACAGTAGTTGGTATGATATGTTGTCCGATATTGTATGATGAGAAGTTTTCAAATGTGAATATTTATTTACAGGTGAATCCAAAGATGTTGTTCAGAACTCTGCCTTTGTTGAGAGACTGAGGAAGCGAGGACTTGAAGTTATTTACATGATAGACCCCATTGATGAGTATGCTGTACAGCAATTGAAAGAGTATGATGGCAAAAATCTGGTCAGTGTAACCAAAGAGGGTCTAGAACTCCCAGAAGACGAGGAGGAAAAGAAAAAGTTTGAGGAGGATAAAGCTGCTTTTGAAGGCTTGTGTAAAGTAATGAAAGACATCCTGGACAAGAAAGTAGAGAAGGTAAGAAAGCTGTTAGTGGTGATACATCATTGAGAACATTACTATAAGTCGGTTGACAGAATCTGTATAAGAATCATCATGCCTGTCCATCACCAATGATTGAGAATTGCTTTTGAAAACCATTTAATTGAATTTATTTGGACCACTTACTTCAATGTTCTGTTTTCCATTTTCCAATCCCAGAGCTGTGGTACTTGATTGTTGATATTGATATTGAAATTTTATTGGAATGTTTTGGACCTCAATTTAACCAATGTTATCCCCTTTATTGTATGAATACAGTCTTCACGACGAGTGGCAGCCCAGGCTGGTGAAATTACTCTCTGGCCTGTAAAAATCATACCTACAGGCCAACAGAATCTAACTAAAAATTTTCAAAAATTGAGCTGCGGGCCTGTAGATTTAGCAGTTCAGCGTGAAGACTGTGAATACAGGTTTTTCATTCTTTTCAAAATTGAAACATAAACTTGCTGGTTTTTCCATGGTTTGTTTGTCTAAACATCGGCATTTAGATAAGGTGTGTTTTTTTTCATCATATTTATATAGTATTGCTCTTAATGGCACCAACGAATATTTGAGGTTATACAGTCAAATTGTATGCATATAAACTCGCTGAACTACAGGTATGGCAGAAAAGTTGCATCTATTAAAATTTTCCTACTACAGAAACAAAATCATGATCTCTTGTTGCATACCTATGAAAGTATCTGTGCTAGATAGAGGAAATGCTAGCCTTTGTCTGTATTATGTCGTCACACATTAAAAAAAATATTTGAGAATAAAAAAAATAATAATTCTGGTCTCTCTCACTCAGGTTACAGTGTCCAACAGACTGGTGACCTCCCCTTGTTGCATTGTAACAAGTCAATATGGTTGGTCAGCTAACATGGAAAGGATCATGAAAGCCCAAGCTCTGAGAGATACCAGCACCATGGGTTACATGGCAGCCAAGAAACATTTAGAAATTAATCCAGATCATGCAATTGTCAAATCGCTGAAGGAAAAATCAGATGCTGATAAGAATGACAAAGCTGTGAAAGACTTAGTTGTGTTGTTGTATGAAACTTCTTTGTTAGCATCAGGATTCTCACTGGAGGAACCACAGAGTCATGCCAACAGAATTCACAGAATGATCAAACTTGGTTTAGGTAAGTTTATTACCCAGTAATTAAGTGTTCTCACCAGGGCCTTTTAGCATCTTGGTAATGTGATGCTATCTGAAATTCTGTCTCGTACCTTAATTTCTAGAACTACATTTTGTAAGATGGTATTTCATAATTCTTTGTTTACTGGTATGCTACACGAAATTTGTGGTGAGAACACTAAATGGTTGGTTCCTTTTTCAAATAATTATTTCAGCTTCATCTTTTCTAATAAAATAAAATTCAGAATAATCCCTTGATGGTGTTAATTCAAAGATGAAGTTCTTTTGAGGTGAACCTAAAGATCTGATGTTTTTAGAAAAATAACAAATGATAACGAAAAAAAATTATTTCTTCATACATTAACATGCAAATGAAAAGTCAATGTGTGATAAAAGTAGAGCCGGTAGTATTCACAATCATACATAAAAAAAAATGGGGGAAATTGAACAACCATCTAAATTGAAATACAGATCCGTGTCCATGCTTTGTTTACAAGAATCTGACAATACTCGTTCTACCTTCTGTACTGTTAACAAAACCTGTAAATATACATGTATCATTTCAACAAGATTCAGTGAATGAAGGAAAACCTAAAAAAAAAATACAATGTAATGATCACTTATGAATAAACCAAATTAACAATAATAACAAAATCAATCAAATGCCTGAAGTTAATTTGTATCGTTGCACAAGAAGCAATTTTTGTATCCGTGTCTTAACAGATTATTATTAAATGGAGTTTAATTACAGGAATTGATGAGGAAGATGTACCAGTAGAACAAACAACAACAGAAGAAATGCCACCATTAGAAGGAGACGAAGATGATGCATCACGGATGGAAGAAGTCGACTAAACAAAAGAACTGTTTTCTAATGAGACCCGCCATTCTTACATCATATATCATCATGTTATTGATATACAAAAATCATGTGCATGAAAAGACAATTCAAGTCGCAAAAATATCATCCGAGACCACTGAAATCAATATTTGTTAGTGATAAAGATTTATGTATTTTGTTTCAGTTAAGAAAAAACTCATTTTTGTCTGTGATCTTCATTTTTCATTGTGGTTTTCATCCTTTTATATGAAAAAAATGTTATTAAAATACTAAAAAAATTGTTTGTTTGTAGATGATTTAAATTTCATTCTTGATTTTAGGGATTCTATACTTTATACTTAAATCCAGAATAACAAGGCCCAACTTATTGTTTAAAGTTGCTCTCTGTTAAAAGTGATGATAACTGGACATCACCATCAACACCACCCCACCAAAACCCAGGGGTTATCTCAGTGGAGAAGTAAGCAGGTCCTGCTCCATGTGACACCTGTTGTGTTGCTTATGCTCAGAAGTCATAATTCTGAAGGTTGTCATCAGGGAAACTAATAATTTTCCATTTTATTGTTAAAGATTGGGGAAAAAGTTTGTGAATTTTTGTTATCAAGTTTATAGTGGAAAAATTAATATCCCAAATAGATCGGTCAACAACAATGGAGATTCGATTCAATATTTAGGGTGTTTTGGCTCTAGAATTACCAAGCTATAAAATATTGGATGTATACAGTCAATTTTATGAAGTTCATAGTTTGTGATGTCTCAATTATTTGTCATTAATGTAACTGTTTACCGTAGTGGAGGGAATTACCCATGTCTGTCTACCTTCATCCCAAAATTGGTTTTCGTTGTTTGCCTCGACCAAATGTGAAACTTGTGCACAAAACTCGGATCAACTACAAGTTTGGATTGAGGCACTTTGACCATTCTTCAGTAGCTGTGTACCTTTATAACGTTGTACACAAGGTTGGTTTAATCTTTGTCCCATGAACACATTCCCAATTTATTTGCAATTGCAAGTGCTTCTTTGAATTGTCCTAAATGAGATTGTAGTCGCTGGTTTGATTAATTTCTCATTCAAAGAGTTTCCAGGTGAAACTATATAGCTAGCTCTGTAGAAGAGCCATCCTTGCAGCTTATTTTAAAATGAACAGCAAGTTCTGACTCGTTGTTCATGCTGTTGGGATACTATTAAGAGTTTTCCCCTTCGGGTTGTTCCATAAATAGATATAAGAAGATGCGGTACAAGACGACTCTCCATCATTTCACAATTTGTAAAAAATAAACCATTACATGTACGGTCTTCAACACACCCTTCGCTCACACTACACAGCAAGCCATGAAGGATCCCAAAAATGACTAGTGGAAAAGCAGAAAAATGAGAAACACTTGTGAACCACATCAACAAACGACAGCCACATGCACTAAACATCAGGTGCAAACAAATGCATGTTTAATATCCAGGGTAGGTACTTTGGATAATTTTACTGCATTTTTTTTTACTAAAAGTCATTTTCCAGTAAGTGAGGGAGGCGGGCCTCCAAAGGATAACTCGATTCGAATTCTTCAAATAACTGCAGAATTGCTGTTGTATAGTGTTGACCTAGTTGACATAAAAATTGTATAATAGCTTGATAGCCAATTACACGTCGTCATGCTGCCTCTTAAACAATTAGCATTACTCATGTGGTATAGCTTTAACAGGCCTGGGAATAACAAAAATGGGTTTAAGACTACCTGAGTATAAGATTACAAAAGTTGTGGCAGACATTGGATTGCTGGCTGCTAGAGGACATTGAAACGAGCGATGTGGTTGGTCATATTATGTTTGTTTGTATGAGTTGAACCTTACCTGTATCCGGTTCAGTGGTGTAACAGAACCAGATCTGAAAAATAGAAAAAGCTTGGCAATGGATGGAATGAAAAAACAAATATTCCTCGTAACAATTCTTAATTGACAAAAGTTTTGGTAGTTGATTATACAACAAATGGGCATCTAATTTTCCGCAGCTGCACATCACAAAGCTGGTTTTCACAAATGTAACGGGTAAGAAATTTTGAAAATTTTCAGAGAAGTGCAAACTAGTGAATTGACTTTCAAAAAAATTTGCTATGGAAACATTTGAACATTTCTTCTGTAATGAAATGCGTAACAAGATACTGATATGCATCTTATAAATAGAATTTTCTCAATGATTGAGCTTGAAAATAAACCTTTGAATTGTGACCGATAAGCTTAAAGATAAGATTGAGCGAAGGATGATTGCGACATTCAGCGACCAATATTACAGAGGAGTGTGCTCTTGTTTTCCACATTTTACGCCAACTTAACCATTGTGCTTTCTCTCTCAACTTGCTACCTGCTTAGAATGGAAACACCTAAGTTGTATTTGACTCCATGGAGTTCATACGCTTACAACCTCTTACTTCCAAGGCCAGAAACAGTGTACCAAACTATTGTAGAAAGCAAATGTTCGCTATCATGACGGGTTAGGCTATAAAATTATTGATTGCTTGTTGTTTAACGCCACTTTAAACACTTTTGCTATATCGTGGCGGTAAGTTTTCATTGGCGGAGGAAGCAGGGGTGATCTGAGCAATTAAATTATACAGGGCATAGGGCTATTGTTTGTCGTTCAAGAGTTGCCCAGAACATATTAAAATATTTGATAATAACCATTGGTATAAATACCTTAAATAGATAAAGCCTTGTAAAGAAAAACCTAGTTAAAACCTAGTTAGTAACTTCATAATTATTAAGCTTTTCATGTCTTCACATGTTGACATGGTGCACAAGGCAGCCAACACATCGTCGTTACATAATTATGCGTAAGTAGGTACATAAGTACATGTATTATACACAATCTTCTGGTATATATGGTCTTGCCTACTTCTGTTACTGAAGAGAAGCATATAATATAAATATATACATACATGTTAAAACAACGTCTTTACTGAAAGCTGCTACTGAACAATTCAGTTCGTTCCCGCTATGCATTCAGGCGCGTAGCTCCCTATACGCCAACACGCAGTTGCGTGCACATCAATTCGGCATGCAAAAAAAAAAATTGCAAAATAAAAATTTATAAATTAAAAATTTAAAGGATACACATACGAGTATTCAAATGATGTAATGTCATTAAATAGTGGCATTTGGTTTCAAAATTAAAGTTTTATTACAGATAACAAAATCGGACAGTAACTTGAATCTATTACAAGATTATAATTTGTTATACTCTTGTAGTTTCGGAGAACATTTTACAGAGTACGGTTTATCTGTTTGGAATGCGATGTACCAATCGGCCATTAGATTTATCAGAACCCTTCGATATCGTTAAATATGCCGATGCGATGTGACTACCAAAGCCAACCACCCAGGCTGCAAACACGCAAAACATTCTTGGAAAGTCTCATTATATTTTGCATCCATAGACCACATGATAATTTACGAGTAATATCTTTAATTAATATTCTTTAATATTGTTAAAAGTAGTATATATCAGTTTGTTTTGGGGATATAATGTTTTTCTTGTATTTCTCGGGAAATCGTGGTACCGGAAAATGGTTTGTTTTTCGGGTTTTGGCCATAGGACGGTTAATTGAGAAGCTACATGTACATAGGTACATGTACATGATAATTTATGGAACTGGAGTCGCGTCTGATATCAGTCAGAAAAATCACTGCTTTGCGCATATCTGCTTCCTCGTGTTGTAGGAAATACAACAAACGAACAAATTGCAGCATTGTTTGAGACGTACGAAACTGACTTGTCATGTTGTTTTGACAAATTCAATCGGGAGGTCGCTCGATGGCGAACACGCTGGATTACATCTCGCAGGTGCTACCGCAGAGAGATCGTTCAGTGTACTACGTCTGTTGAAAACATATGTACAATTAACAACGAACAACGACGGTTTAGCATCGCTAGCATTGCTGCATATTCATCGGGATTTTTGTGTGAATATTGACAAAGTAATAAAGAAGTTCGTTTCTGCTAAGACCCGAAGGGCAGAATTTTGACAATTTTTAGTAAATTCCATAACACAAAAATGTGTTGTTTATGTATTCAATTAACCATGCTTTATGCTATTTAGATGTTCTATTCAGAAGATTTTTTAATAGTTTTGCATTCATGAATTATGTATAAGTCCTATATATACATGTAGCTTCTCAATTAACCGTACTATGGCCAAAACCCGAAAAACAAACCATTTTCTGCATAAAAGAGTCCCAAAATTTTATATATATGCTTGCACATTGTTTCATTCTAGCTACGCCCCTGGCATTGACTTCTAATTATAATACACAAGGCACTATAATCAACCTAATTTTATATCTGCACCCAGTAGGTGTTCAATTTAATTTGGGTTGTGATAAATATGGGAATAGAAAATAACTACATTAAATAGGAAAGAACTCAAATCGGCACGTATTGAGTCATATCGGCAAATTATAGTCCATTTGACACATGTTTATTAAATATGATTTTAGTTTTTTGAATTTTGAGGGACAGCTCTATCTTTTGACAGTTACTAGTAAATCGCATCTCTTAATTTGAAAGATCAATGGGGAGGTACGTCCAGCTTGTCTGACAAAATATCTGTTGGACGTCAGATCAATTTCGGACTAATGTTCTGTCAGATTCTACTGTTCTCATCTCTAGAATTTCATAAAATCTAAAGCTATTTGAAGTAAACTTAACATTAATCGTATCCCAGAAATCTCCAAATTGCATTTAACTATTAGTTTCTTAATTTGAAAGATCAATGGGGAGGTACGTCCAGCTTGTCTGACAAAATATCTGTTGGACGTCAGATCAATTTCGGACTAATGTTCTGTCAGATTCTACTGTTCTCATCTCTAGAATTTCATAAAATCTAAAGCTATTTGAAGTAAACTTAACATTAATCGTATCCCAGAAATCTCCAAATTGCATTTAACTATTAGTGTCGTGTCAGAATGTGAACGATATTCATGTTATAGCCTTGCGTGCATAGCCTCCGTATTCGCATCATGATTTTAATGTTAATTTGCAGTTAATCACTAAATGTATTTGTGCAAAAACTTGTGTTGTAAATCACCGATAAGAAAAAAAAACCTTTTACTTTGGCCGTTATACCAGCTCACATTAGAGACATTCGGGGACGTTCTACATCAGTTAACACAGAGTCTGACGTCTTACGTGCATTTCATTAATAAAGTTTATGTAATTGGCGATAGAAGGATCAAATTGGATAATCTCCCGTTAACCATAAACAAATAGCTAAAATCAGAATAGAAAAAAACAGCTGCATTATATTTTTGTGTGATAAGAAAAATATTATGAATAGTTCAGTTTGTGTCTCTTTTCCAGACACCTCTGATTGAAATACAAGAGTGAGAACAAAATGCCCCAAACGTTTCGGGTTCCGTCGTGGTAGTGTGCGAACCTTGAGTGCTTTCGTTCTTTCGACCCCTGACCGGATCAAACCGGCCTAATATTATTTACTTATCATTTGCTGTCTCTCCACTGAATACGCGACATTAATGAATAAAGACGACAACCGGTTGTCTCAGTCAAAACAATGTGTCCTAGTAGGGTAACATATCTTCCTGTGAACTAGCATGTTAAAAATACGACTCAGCATGTCAGTATAATACAAAACTGTTTTTTTGTATACATGTACATATCGCATCTGAATGCATTTTATTTACAACTGGATACTAAATAGCCATCCATTATCACAATCAGACCAGTGGCGGATCCAAGGGGGGGGGGGGGGGGGGGTTCCGGGGGTGCGCACCCCCCCTTTATTTTTGCCGATCAATGCATTTGTATCGGGACATATGTTTTGCACCCCCCCTTTGCCCTGGGTGCCCTGGGTTAGCACCCCCCCTTTCGAAAATTCCTGCATCCGCCCCTGCAGACAGTTGAACAAACGTAGTGAAATTTGAATATTAAAGTGTCTGAATAGACACTATTTTTTCTGTGTCCATAAAACGAAACTGCTTTATGTGCTACTTTTACAAACATTTGATAATGGTTAATATTAATGTCTTGCTCGTTCTTTTTGTCGAGCCTGCGATTATTTGTCGTGAAACGAGACATACCGCATTGTTTTTTTCGCCGTCGGCGATGATAACAATTAGGTCAATCGGTGTTCAAAGTATTTTTAGTTATCAATAACATTTAATCAACCGTCTTGAACTTTATTTAAATTGGAAAATTTTAGATGATTATATAAAAGACAGTATCAATTGTAAAAGTTTAGAACATTTTTTTAATTTCTGTATTTAACTGATATAAAATAAAAATATTATTTTTTTATAGTTCACATTTTGTTACAGTCTAGGGAAAAAGTTTTCTGGACATCAAATAACTTTGTCAACCTTAAAATAATTTTCCGGAACTTAGCTCAAGCTTTTTAGCTCACCGTTCCGAAAGCTTTATCCATCACTTGGCGTCCGTCGTCGTTCGTTTGGTGTAAACCATTTCAAACATTTTTTCATCTGAAACTACTGAACCAATTCTAACCAAACTTAAGCTGCATGATCCTTAAGGTACTAGAATTAAGTTTGTGTTTTATTTTCTGTTTCGTCAAAAAAACATCGCCGCCATGGCTAAAAATAGAATATAGGGGTAAAATGCAGTGTTTGGCTTATATCTCAAAAACCAAAGCATTTAGAGCAAATCTGACGTGAGGTTGAAATTTCATAAGGTACAGTTCTATCAGCCCTGCAATTTCGGATGAATTTCATAACCTATTGTTGGGTTTCTGCCACTAAATTGGTAATTTTAAGGAAATTTTGCAGTTTTTAGTTATTATCTTGAATAGTATTAATGATAAAGATAAACTGTAAACAGCAAATATATTCAGCTAAGTAAGATCTATAAATAAGTTGAATGACCAATATTGTCAATTTGACCTTTAAAGAGTTATTGCCATTTAAGGACAATTTTACACAATTTGTTTATCATGTTTTTTAACTTTTAAAGATCTTCTTTTATGAAACCACTGAACCAATTCAAAACCAAACTGAAGCTGAATGATCTATAGGGTGTATAGAATAAAGTTTGTGTTTTATTTTCTGTTTCTTTAAAAAAAAAAACATGGTCGCCATGGCTAAAAATAGAACATAGGGGGTAAAATGCAGTTTTTGGCTTATATTTCAAAAACCAAAGCAGTAAGAACAAATCTGACAATGGGTAAAAGTGTTCAATAGGTCAAGTTCTATCAGCCCTGAAATTTTCAGATGAATCTTGAATAGTATCAATGATAAAGATAAGTTGTAAACAGCAAATATGTTCAGCAAAGTAAGATCTACAAATAAATTCAATGACCAAAATTGTCAATTGGTGCCTTAAGGTTCATCATAACAAATGAACAAATATGGCTGTATTGACATGCCAAAAACTACTCTGAGTACAGACTTACCTGTGAAGTTGGAAAAGTTTTAATGCCTGGCATCCACCAGATATATTAAATTTAAATGCATATTGTGATTCAGAAAGTTAAAATCTCTTTTGGATTTTGATGGCCATTTTTTTTCCTTCATGCTTAAGGTGTGAAAAGTAACTAAGTTGTGGTATAACATTGAGATAAAAAAACCTGCTTTATTGTTTTGATTGTCCTTAATTGACATGGACAAGAGTATCTTCACAAATACAGGTGAGTTAAAGAGTTTATCTGAGATAGTGAGTGGACAGTATCAAAGTAATTCAGGTGTTTGTTTATTTTTACACCTTCTGCAGAAATGAAGAGTCATGCCCATCAAAAACCAAGAAAGATTTTATCTTTCTTATAAAACACAAAATGCATTTAACTTTTATATATCTAGTGGATGCTAGGCCTTAAAACTTTCCAAATAGCACAGGTAAGTCTGTACACAGAGCAGTTTTTTAGGTGAAAATACGGCCACATTTGTCCATTTGTTATGATGAACCTTAAAGAGTTATTGTCCTTTAAGGACAATTTTACACAATTTGTTAATCATGTTTTCTAACTTTAATAAATCTTCTCCTCTTAAACTACTGAACCAATTCCAACCAAATTTAAGCTGAATGATCCTTAGGGTATCTAGAATGAAGTTTGTGTTTTATTTTCTGTTACTTAAAAAAACATGGTCGCCATGGCTAAAAATAGAACATAGGGGATAAAATGCATTTTTTGGCTTATATCTGTCCTCAAAAACCAAAGCATTTAGAGCAAATCTGACAAGGAATAAAAGTTTTCATTAGGTCAAGTTCTATCAGCCCTGAAATTTTCAGATGAATCTAACAACCCTTTGTTGGGTTGCTGCCACTAAATTGCTAATTTTAAGGAAATTTTGCAGTTTTTGGTTATCATCTTGAATAGTATCAATGATGAAGATAAACTGTAAACAAAAAAAAATTTCAGCAAAGTAAGATCTCAAAAATTAAAATTAAACTGTTTGATTTCATCAAAAATTTAACAAAAGGCTATTTGATATGCTGAATCTAACCAAAAAACTAACTTCGATGAAATATGACACTTAAACTCTTAAACGAAAGATAAATGCCAAAAAATCAAGGTGAGCGATTCAGGCTCTTGAGACCCTCTTGTTGTATGACTAGTTCTTTTCTGATGAGATGACATATATCTCCGGGATCAAGAAACAGCACCAGAAAACAGTTTTTATTTTTTCTCTGTTTTTAAATTAGATAAATAGACTTATGAACCCTTCACGATTTGTTTGGATAAATCATAGAAGTTTGCCGAAATCTTGCAAAATTGCTCAATATTATATTGTTTATACAGTCTCACACATGCATCTATGATGATTTTATGTGCATATATGAAACAATGATATTGCAAACATTGGTTAAAATTAAGGAACCTTTTTTTGAAAATGGCTTTAGTGCATCCAAAATAAGAGGAATGTGTGCCTCGATCACTGTTCCGAATGGATGGTGATATAAATAACATAAAACACATTATGAAACTGTGATCAGTATCACTTCCGAGAATTATTTCCTTCTGCATGTTACAGTTATTGTTGACATGCGCATACTTAGCAGTCTTTTCTTCAGCTACTCATTTGTGGATATCATGGATTCAGTTGCTAAAGGTAGTTTATGTAATTTTTTTTATTAAATCAACCTTTAGTTAAAAAAAACAACTTTTATAAAGCACAAACAATACACATAAAAGAGTCAAAGACATAACAATTACATATATAAACAACAATTATAATGGTGGAATTAGTATACATTTCTTATAACTTGTGAACTTATAAGTACATAACTATTTTTATTTAGCTCAACTTAAGTGCATCACTATTTCCTGTTTACAAAACTTTGAATTTTTCGAAAAACTAAGGATTTTCTTATCCATGTTATCCCAGGCATATATTATCGTAGCCGTATTTGGCACAACTTTTTGGAATTTTGGATCCTCAACTTTGTACTTGTTTGGCTTTATGAATATTTTGATAAGAGTGTCACTGATGAGTCTTATGTAGACGAAACGCGCGTCTGACGTACTAAATTATAATCCTGGTACTAAATAGTCGGTTAAAGAGATCACCAGAGCTCATGTTTTCTCTGTTATTATGTATATATATGCCGACTCTAAATAAAATTTACTTACTTACTTACTTACTTACTTTTGATAACTATTTTTAACATAATTCCATTCTCAATATTATGTGTATAGTTGTGTCCTGTCTGGCAATTTTTTTAAATGATAAATAGGTAGATAAAATTATATTTTTTTTTTGAAAAAATATAATACACATACTGTATATAAATATACATGTATTTGAAAATATTGCGTAGTTTGAAAAGACGCTTAACCAAACATAAAACAGAAAATTTATTTGCCTAAGTACAAATGATAGGTAAGGAGGCGAAAGACCGTGATCGGAACTTTATCTTTGTCTAACTTGCCTGTTCCAATAACAAAATTTAACAGTTGCTTCAGATGAACAACTAACAAAACCAACACATATCGACTGTTTTTTTGGGATACGATTGCGTTCAACAATCTGTAGACTTATACCGGTGGCTCAGACCATTTCCCTCACGTCAATCGTTTTATTCTAAAAATTTAGGAACATCTCGGATTCTTATGATTGTCTTGCTTTAAAAGGTAAAAACAAACAAAGGGATTGAACTTAAATAACTTTCCAATAATGTTCTTTTCATAATCTTCATGTTTAATAATTCCCTTGACATATATACGTGTTTTTAACAACACGGAAAATCAGAATTAAGCAGTATTTATATTTAGTGTATTTATAAATTTAGAAACACGTCAGAGGGAATTCCCAGTTTTGGTAAAATGCGAGAGTTCTCGGAATTCCGATCAATCTATTTCTGTCATGTAAGAACTGAAGTGGAGTTTTACTTACATGTTACCGTTATGAAACTGATATTTGAGATTGTAATAGAGAACCATCTAGGTCGTTTAATAAACATTTAATATACGTTCTTGCTTCAGGGTTTGTTTTGGAAATTATGCGCATGCGTATAGTTTTCTTGAATTCAAGGGGTTTTAGATTGAATGGTTGCTCTAGATTCCCCACTCAATTAATTAATTCTAACACATGTGATCTTTTCTATATATGTCCGCTATTGAGGGTTATTGTTGCATAATTTTAAATCATATGCATCATTTAAATTAAAATAAATATCGTCCACATCGTAGAACACCCCTTTCGGCGAAATGGAGTCTTCCATATTATCGTATCGAGTTGTCTCCCTTCCGGAAGTAGCTTCCGTGAATTCTGAAATCGAGTATTAGCTCGTTCTGTCAATAAACGTCGTATAAATTAAAAACGAATGCAGTTTAAACCGATAAATGTGTACGGAAAGGAGTCATGATCACTGACCCAAAAGAAATTAAATATTTAAAGAGTTCGGAATGGAGAAATAACGTAGGAAAATAGATGATAAGATAATAGGATAATGTACGAGGTGAAAATTACCTTCTCTCACTCTGAGTCTCGGTGACTGCTGTGGAAAGTAAACTTGGAATTGATAGTACAAAAATAAAACACAATAGGTCTAATTACATTGTTTATACACTTTTATCCGGGATTGGCTATTTTGTAACTATTTTACATGTGCAGTTGAATTAGTTTTAAAAATAATATTATCCAGCTACATGTATACATCGGTGTCAATGAAACAAAGGCAATCGTATCCCTCAGAGCAATCTGATCTTTGATTCTTTTATTTCGGTAACTTAGATGACCATGATGAAACTATCGAAATTTGAATATTAAAGGAGATGACCAACTATTATCAAAAGTTACCAGCAGCTTATTTCGTCAAGGTTTTGATCAAACTACTGCCATTTTTCTGTCCAAATAAATCGAAAATGATAATCAGGTTTAAGGAATATGACATTAGCAAATTGGTTTTCATTAGTTCGATGTGTTTGAGCTTTAATTTGATTTTTACATTTGATTCTGGACTTTTCTTTTGAATTTTCCCAGGACCTCGGTTTTATGTTTTTTTACTTTTTTGTTATTTATTTACAACTACAGAAAATTATTAGAAACTATAATGTTACTACTCTATTGCTACGTCAATATTATAAGTTATCTACGTTCATATCCGTAGATATGGGTATTTTAACACCCTGAAGTACCCCAGTATACCATGAGGCGGAGCCGAAGGGTGTACAGGGTAGTGAAGGGTGTTAAAATACAAATATCTACGGATATGCACGTAGATAACGAATTTATCCCCGGTCTTAGTCCGAATCGAGCGAGTTTATGGAAATTTAAGTACAAAGTGTAACGTGAAAACAACGTTTTTTTCATTATCTAAAAAAGTTTTATTGAAATTTGGAAATTTTACATATTTATTACGGGATGTTGGGTACTTCCTTTGGTAGAACCCTACAGGTAGTCAAATATAAGACGTTTTTTTATACGGAGACAGAGAAACTGGATTGAGTCAAATTTGGCGCTCAATGTTGTGAGAGTTATGTCATAGATGGATGACGTCAATGTGGGTCATTTGCATAGCTAGATCAGTAGTCCAATTTCCTTGAAAATGTGGCAGTCAAGTGATGCATTTAATGAAATGAGTGTAAATGATCGGCATAATAGGACAATTAACATCGTTAATGAATTAAATATTTAATTACAATCATCATGAATAATCTACAGAATTCAATATTTCACAAGGAGCAATCATGGAACTAAGGAAAATTTGCGGTAAGTTCCACGGGATAATGGTTAGCAACGTCCGGGGATATGGGTTAGCAACACCCAGGGGCTATGGGTTTTGTAACGACATGCGTTAACCAATCAAAATCCTAGATATATACTAAGCCGGGGATAATTACATTTGTTAGTGTCGATCTCTTCTGGTTATATAAGTCCTGACATGTAGAGGTATTTATCTTTGCCCATGGTCTTGAAATTGTATAAGGAAACTGAAAATATTTCATTCACGTATATATATTATATTTTGATACAAATCGAAAGTATTTTTACATAAAATATCAGAAAACAGGAAACCGGAATTTTGTCAAATGTGATGAAATAAAACAATGATTATATTAGCATTCCAAGAATATACTTTACTTCATATATAAGCTTTCATTTCCCCTCATTTATTCCTTGATGAAAATGTAGCCATATAAAGTAAAAACTTTCCTTTTTTTCCTTGAAAAATATATCACATGACCTTGGAAAAATTACGGAGGAATAAGCGCCACATCTTTTTTTAAATATTTTTTCCTATGTTGGCGTTATAACGCAAACCTTTGCGAATAGTACTGCAACTGACATCGAAAAACAGTTAACGAGTTTAATGTTCCGGAATTACACACGGCTGCAAATTGTTTCAAATGATATAATAATATCTATATTTCAATTTCCGTTCGGTCGTTAAAATTTTCTTTAGTCAAATTTTTGTACTTTAGCCATTTAACGGTTTTTGGAAGTCACCTTAAAATATCCAAAAACATATTTATTTTTGGGTTAAAATTGCGTCTTTTATGTAAATTTTCTATATGCACATGTCATCAAGGATCATCGGAATGATAAAGACATAAATATATTACCATATCTGAGTAAAGCTTTTTAAACTTAAAGTAAGCTGGACATTTAACGCAAGCATTTTGGTTTCAATTATATCATTCATTGAGTTTGTTAAATGTTATGATCAAAAACTATATTGGATTTTTGTTTCAAATCTATGACATATTTTTAAAGCAGTGTTTTTGTAAATATTTTACATTTCCGTCTCAAGGTCATTCAATTGCGGTTGTGAGAAGTACATAAAATCTAAATTATCGATTTTATAGGAAAATTTAAAACAGAGAGACCGTTATCAAATGGCCAAAATAAAAGATTAAACACTTCAAACGAGTGGATGACAACTGTCATATTTCTACCTTGGTACAGGCATTTTCTTATTTAGAAAATTAAGGATTAATTGGTTGAGAAGCTAGCTAAACATCTCACTTGTATAACAGTCGCATCATATTTATTTTATTTGACTTATAATTGTAACTATTGTCTTTATTGCTTCATTATGTTTTTAACTCTTTTTTTTTCTTTTTTTTTTTTATCATTTTCAAGATATAAAAATGGGTATAAATAAAGGCAACAGTAGTATACCGCTGTTCAAACTCATAAATCCATGGACAAAAAACAAAATCGGGGTAACAAACTAAAACTGAGGGAAGCGCATTAAATAGTCAATTAAGGGCAATTAAAATCTCTAATAAGGAGACGTTTCCTATATACAGTTGTCACAATATACATTGGATATATAAAACGACTTCTTATTAGAGGTTTTGCCCTTTTATGACTTTTTTTTTTAATTATAAGTCAAATAGAATAAATATGGAAGTATGTCCAGTGCACGATGTTTTGTCGATATTGTTAACATCGCATTATCAACCTTGTAGTGTCGTAATTGTATTTACAATCTATATGTTCTATGCCTTAGTGTTAACACCGTTCAGATCGTCGTGTCAACATCGTTTGTATATTGTATATCGACTTTTTACATTCCTGTTTACATCGTTCGCATCGTATACATCGTGATGTTGACAATATCGTGTCAACATCGTGTTTATGTTTTATTCAAAGTCTATACCTTTATTTTTACAGCGTTCATATTGTATACATCGCAATGTTTACAATATCGTGTCAACATCGTGTTTATGTTGTATATCGACTCTCCACCTGTTGGTTTCATCGTTCACATTGTATACATCGTGATGTTTACAGTATTATGTTTACATCATTCAGATCGTATACACCATGATGTTAACAATGTCGTGTCAACATCGTGTTTTTGTTGTATATATAGAGTCTATAACTTTTTGTTCACACCTTTCACATTGTATACATCGCAATGTTAACAATATCGTGTCAACCTCGTGTTTATGTTGTATATCGACTATCTACCTTACTGTTTACATCGTTAACATCGTATCCATCGTGATGATTACAGTATTGTGCTTACATTATTTGCATCGTCAACATCGTAAGTTTTCTTTTATTCATTAATATTATTAAATTTTAAGTCTGTAGATAACATTTATACACTTTGCATTTTTTTTAACAACAAAACAAAATCTTAAAAAAAAAGCGATGTTTTCACTCTAACTTGACACAAATAGTGTTGTTAAAATTTTTTTTAATATGACAATGTAACCAATTTTAAACACGATATTTTTTCAACAATGTATACATCACGATGTTAACGATGTCAACGATGTAAACAATATATAAGAGTTCAAACAATGTAAACGATGTTGTAACAACATCGTGTTAACATTGTGAACATCGCGATGTGAACGATGTAAACACGATATATTTTCAACATTGTATATCACGCGATGTTAACGATGTCAACGATGTAATAATTATATAAAGGTTCAAACAATGTTAACGATATTGACACGATATCATGTTAACATTGTAGATATCGCGATGTTAACGATGTCAACAATGTATAAGGGTTAAAGCAATGTAAACGATTCTGAAACGATATCGTGTTAACATTGTAGATATCGCAAAGTAGACGATGTCAACAATATATAAAGGTTAAAGCAATGTAAACGATATTGACACGATATCATGTTAACATTGTAGATATAAGATATCTTATAAACCATATATAGACAATAAACGATATATTATAAGCCATATACGGTATCTTATAAAGCAGATACGATATATTATAAACCATATACGATATCTTATAAACTATATCTATTAAACCAAATAAGAAACTTATGCATACGATATATCACTTTTGATAAATAAAAAATCTTATATCGACATTTTATTTAATACCCTCTAATGTATGTAAAATATCGTATTATGTTTACAAGATATCTTACAAAATTTACAAGATATATCATAAATACTGCTAAAATAAGATAATCTTTAAAGACACTTATCCTACCCCCATGACAAATATGTTGTTGTCCCAGCAGATAAAGCCCCAAACAACATCGTTTTTGTGTTTATAACTCATTAATAAACGAATTCATTGGAAACTCAACATATACCCTCACGACACTTACCAAAGAGGAAATTCTGGTTAATCATAGGTCAGTTCTATGTTCCTTTAGAATTTCAACCAAAGATGAAGAACTGGATCTTCCATCACTGTATTCGATACCTAAACTATAAACTAAAGTGTCCCTACAAACAACGGTATTTCCGAATAAGGAAATGAAAATCAAAAAAGGAAATAGAAACCGAATAAGGAAATGAAAATCGAAAAAGGAAATAGAAAACGAATAAGGAAACGAAAAAAATGAGGAAAACAAATTTTGAGGAAAACAAATTTTGAGGAAAAAAAAAATTTTGAGGAAAAAAAAAATTTGAGGAAAAAAAAATTTGTGAAAAAAAAGTTGAAAAAAAAAGTTTTAAGGAAAAAAAAGTGATGAAAAAAAAAATTTGTGAAAAAAAATTTTGAGGGGAAAAAAAATTCAGTATGGACTTGTAATATTTTTTTAAAGGAGTAGGTCCAGTAAGACCCCTTTTTGGCCCCAAAATATAGCAGTTTTACAAAATTGTTAACATGTAAACTTTTGGTCATTTATTGGATAGTAGAAAGGTTCTGCTACATAAATATGGGCTCTTTTTGACAATACAATGCACATATATTTAGAACTAGCACCATTAATTCATGCTAAATTACTAAAATCTTCACAATTCCAGCATTTTAGTTAAATTTTAGACGGTTTCCGTGTAAAACGAAAGTGGCCGCATTCGTGTTCATCCAAAATATTGAAATTGAAGTTGTATTTGATGATAATTCATAACATATCTAAAGATTGAGGATGAACACGGATGCGGCCACTTTCGTTTTTGACAAAAACCATCTGAAAAGTGACATTTTTTCGCATATTTGGTAGATTTCTCATATTTTAGCCTGAATCGGATCGTTTTTAATGACTAAATAAGTTAAAATCTTTCACATAAATTTATTGCATCATATGAAATAGACACTTAAGTGTTTAAAAAGTGGTCAAAATCTTTCGTCAGATGAAACTGAAATTTGAGGCAAAATCGGTCCTTACCGGACCTACTCCTTTGAATATCGAAAAAGGAAAAAAGAAACCGAATAAGGAAATGAAAATCGAATAAGGAAACAGAAACTGAATAAGGAAATGAAAATTGAAAAAGGAAAAAGAAACCGAATAAGGAAAGGAAAATCGAATAAGGAAAAAGAAACCGAATAAGGAAATGAAAATTGAATAAGGAAATAGAAACCGAATAAGGAAAAAGAAACCGAATAAGGAAATGAAAATTGAAAAAGGAAATAGAAACCAAATAAGAAAATGAAAATCGAAAAAGGAAATAGAAAACGAATAAGGAAATGAAAATCGAAAAAGGAAATAGGAAATAGAAACCGAATAAGGAAAAAGAAACCGAATAAGGAAATGAAAATCAAAAAAGGAAATAGAAACCGAATAAGGAAATGAAAATCGAAAAAGGAAATAGAAAACAAATAAGGAAATGAAAATCAAAAAAGGAAATAGAAACCGAATAAGGAAACGAAAAAAATGAGGAAAAAAAAATTTGAGGAAAATATTTTTGAGGAAAAAAATTTGAGGAAAAAAAATTTGAGGAAAATATTTTTGAGGAAAAAAATTTGAGGAAAAAAAATTTGAGGAAAATATTTTTGAGGAAAAAATTTTGAGGAAAAAATTTAAAGAACACAAAACGAATCAATGCGGCGCAATTAGAAATATTAAGGAGTGTCACAGGAACTGTATGGACACCCTCTCTTCCTCCAATGCCAGTGGGAACAAAACGTAAACATTTATAATAAAGTTAATATATTTTTCTAGTGCATCTGCAATCTCTTATGAAATAGATGTACAAAAAAAGTAGTCAACCTTTCCATTTGATTGTGAAAAATAAAACTTTATTAGTTGTAACATGAAAAGAATCGCTACTTTTCTGTGTAGACAGCAATTTTATAACATTCTACTTATTGTAAAATACAAAAAGAAATGTGGTATAATTTCCCATGAGAAAAAAAATTCACTAAAAACTAAACGAAACAAATAAAAACACTTACAGGTCACCGTAAATAATATCAAAATTTTTAAATAGAATAAAAGAAAAATTGAAGTTTACAACATTAAACAACCCACTTTTAGGACAGATGGCCACTATGTACAGTCTTTTAACAGGAACGTCATTTTTGTTCCTTTAACCTTAGCTCTTACACACATAGCACTTATAGTATGGGTTTATGGGTTTGATATTTTTTTGAAAATTCAACAACGTTAATTTAATTTCATATATACTTTTATACGTATTTATAATGATTAATATAGTTGAAACTTTCTTTCTATACTATGCCAGGGTTGACTTTAGGACTTATTTTTAGTACTATAAGATTCACACGAAGAGTTGTGGTTTTATACTTCCTTCATTGATCAGAACTACGACATAATGATGTTAATTTCTCAAAGTGTTTAATGGTGTGAGTTATAATTTTTTGAAGAAATGAAAGTATTGAAAAACTTTTTAAATGGCCCAAGTGTTAACTATTTTTTTTTTTTAATTTAGCCTTCTTTTTGTTCTTCGTTGTAGTCTAGCTTCTTCGTCTAAGGACTTTGATCTGACATTGATGATTTGTCTGCTGCGCAATCTAGGAGGTTTATTAACACCCTCCAATGGATGGGATTAACTTCCGCCTCCGAATGAAACAGCACCAGGAGCGGACTTGGCTACACTAAAGTGGTATAGAAACCAGTTGGCCCATATGACTATAACGTCTATGGATATAAATGAATTTACAGACAAATGGACGCGAGTTGACAAGGTACGATTTGACACCCAAACAGATAATTCACAAAAATACTGAACCCCGAGGAAAATTCAAAAAGGCAAGTCCCTAATCAAATGGCAAAATCAAAAACAACTCAAAAACATCAAACACATCAAACGAGCGGATAGCAACTGTCATATTCCTGATTTAGTATAGACATTTTCTTTTGCAGAAAATTGTAACTTAAGCCTGGTTTTATAGCTAGCTAAACCTTTAATTTGTATGAAAGTCGCTTCAAATTCCATTTTTGAACAATAAAATATGTTTAAACTAAACTATCAAATTCCATTACATTGACTACGATGTGTGATGTCAAACATTGGGGTACAGCAGCCAACATTGTGTTATAATCTTAATCACTATAAACCAAAGCATTTATTTTGAAAACTTTGAGTATGATAGTTAATAGTTATCAAAGGTACCAGGATTATAATTTAATACGCCAGACGCGCGTTTCGTCTTCATAAGACTCATCAGTGACGCTTAGATCAAAATAGTTATAAAGCCAACAACTACAAAGTTGAAGCGCATTGAGGACCCAAAATTCCTAAATGTTGTGCCAAATATGTCTAAGATAATTTAGACATGTAATCTAAATTAAAAAAAAAAAAAATCCGAAATACATGGATGGCTCATGAACAAATGCTTTACGATCATATCAGTTCATGTAAAATATGAAAGATGAAGCATTCTCACAGCAAAGGCTGCAAAAACGATATGGGAAGTATTTTTAAGAGGGATACATTCTGAAAACATGCTGTCAATATGTGTATGTTAATTGTACACCTTGTAATAGGTATCGAATGCAGTTAAAGCTTACACGATCATAAAGGAAGCAGATAATTAGGCGATTCAATATAATTACTAAATGATGAATTGATTTAAGTCACTTTAAGCAATATTGGTTGAACGACGGTAACGTTAATCGCATATTCATTTTTTAATATTTCAATATAAAATAGCCTTTAATTTTAAAATTTGAGGGCATATGAACAGGTGGTGTAAAGAATTGGAAGTTTGAAGTCATTATTTAGAAACATGAATTTTAAGGACGAATGGTAGAAAATATGATTTATTCCTAATTTCAATGGGATGAAATGTGTGAAAAGGTTATGTTCTTTTGAAGATTCGATTATCAAAAATTACTTCTATACTCTTCTCATTTTAGTCATTGACATCTTTAAATAAAGGCCAGAGACCACATGAAGTCACAGAAATCTTAAATTACGATCTTGACGGAGAACAAGCAAAGATATTAGCAAACGCAGAACTGAAACTACTGAAAAAAGAATACCTGGAATGTGAAAAGGAAAAAGAACAGATAGAAAGTGTTTTATCTATTTGTGTAAAGGAAAAAGAACAGATAGAAAGTGATTTATCTCATTACAAGGAAGGTAATCTCCCGAAAAACATTGCAGGTTTGTTTTATTTCTATCAGATAAAACGTCACGTTTGTTTACGTCTTTATCTGTATGTCAAGTTTTTAGTGATTGTAGAGATATTTTGGTGGGATTTAGCCTGAAACGTTTATTATGCTAGCGCTGTACTGTGGGATACTAAATTGATTGACTGGTTGACTAATACATAGGAATTAAGTCTTCTGATCTTCTCCCGTATGACAGCAAGAACCAAGCTAAGGTGACAGTATGGCATGAGATGTTTGAATACACAACTAAATCTTGTCTAGCTGAAAATGGTTATTGATTGCTTCGTAGTGTGAAACTTTCTGAACTTAAAATATTTAGTCCGATAAGTTAAGATGGGGTTTGTTCAATAAACTCAGTCCGAAATATATGCACTTCATCCTGCTCTATCCACTCTGAAATTACTAAAATGATTAATTGTTAAATGTGTTATCGTCCTGAATAAATTTGATATTGTACTCTGTGCATGAAGCGAACAAACAAAGTATCCTAATATGATGACAATAGAGTAGGATAATTCAAAAACAATTCTAGTTAAAAAAAAAAAAAAAAGGTTTTAAAAACTGTTGATTGTCCTATGACTTTAGTTCCATATAGTCAAATTGGGATAATATGTTAATCGAGCGTCCGTATGTTATTCAATAAAAGAGGGACGAAAGATACCAGAGGGACAGTCAAACTCATAAATCGAAAATAAACTGACAACGCCATGGCTAAAAATGAAAAGGACAAATAGACAAACAATAGTACACATGACACAACATAGAAAACTAAAGAATAAACAACACAAACCTCACCAAAAACTAGGGGTGATCTCAGGTTCTCCGGAAGGGTAAGCAGATCCTGCTCCACATGTGGCACCCGTCGTGTTGCTTATTTTATAACAAATCTGGTAAATAGTCTAACTCGGTAGGTCACATTTGTGAAAGGGAAGGGGATTGAAGTTACGATGTAAGGAACATATCCGATATCATTTGTGAAACGGTTATTCCATAACTGTCAACCAACTTGTGATGGCGTCCGTAAAATTTACGAAGAGATGATTTCAACTTCAACATTTGGAACTCTTGATTTAATAGCTTCCTTGTGAGCAGCAACCCTCTATCAAGAAAATCATAATAGGAAATGCAAGCACGGGAATATCGTATCAATTGGGATATGTATACACCGTATGTAGTTGCTGCTGGAATGTTGCTACTTAGAAATGGAAAGTTCACCATTGGAAAGCTGAAATCATCTCTTTTGTCGTAAAGTTTTCAACCGACCCTCATTGTCAATTTCTAGATGTAAGTCAAGATATGAGGCCGACTTTACTGTATCTGTTGTATCTTTTATCTCTAGTTCAATAGGATAGATCGTTCGACATAGTCACCAAATTTTAAATTATTTGGTGAAAGAACATCATCTATATAGCGGAAAGTAGAGTTAAAGGATATTGTTAACTTCTTATCTTTCTTCCTAAGAAGTTCCTGTATGAAGTCGGCCTCATAATAATAAAGAAACAAGTCGGCAAGAAGAGGGGCACAATTCGTTCCCATTGGAATGCCGATTGTCTGTTGAAAAACACGTCCTCCGAACGTTACAAATATGTTGTCAATCAAGAAATCAAGCATCTTGATAATGTCAGTTTCAGAGAATTTTTGATTGAATCAGAGTGATCCTTTACAAAGTAGAATTTGTCCCTCCTTAAGACAAGATACTTGTATCTACGTTGGCCATGAAAATGGCAATTGTTATCTTATAGTTTGTTTCTGTATGTGTTACATTGTCATTTTGGTTTTTTGTTGCACTTCATTGTTTCTGTTGTTACGTTGTTTTCCTCTTGTATTTGATGTGTTTACCTCAGTTTTAGTTTGTAACCCGGATTTGTTTTCTCTCAATTGGTTTATGACGTTCAAACAGCGGTATACCACTGTTGTCCTTATTTAGGGTCAATAAGTATGCAGATTTGCATACAGTCTTAGCTTTCTATATTTTGGTTTTGGGCATAAATTCAGAGAATCTATTGAGAAATAAAAGAACCATTTTGGAATACATCGCAGATGGACTTTAAGTAATTGATGAGATTATCAGCCCAGTACCCAGTGCTTCAAAAATGACATGATTCATAACATACTTTAAAAGATAACCCGATAAGAAAACAAAAGTTCCAACTCCCTCCAGGAAAGTTCACTTTTGCTCGAGGGATTAGCTTTTCTTTTGTTCTTTTGTTCATATTTATACGCCATACCCAAAAGTCTCATCGGTGACGTCCAAATAAAAAATGTTAAACAGGCAAAATAAAGTGTGAGGTTGAAAAGCATTGACGACCCAAAATTCAGAAAGGTATACATACTTAAACTCCTGTGTTTTTGTGTGTTTTCTTTTAGCTTACCCAATGAAGGTAAATCTAGGAAAGGACTAAAGACGCATCAAATTAATTAAGTTTTATTTTCATTTTGCGTACAATCATTAAATGCTGTACACTATTTAACATTGGTTAATATATTGATTATAGTATAAGAACCAGACATAACAACGAAAACTAAAGGTTGACCTAAATGGATAATGAAACTGAGGTGACGGTCAGACCAACCTTTTCAAGACGGACATGTGCACCATGCAATCATTTCATACACCAAAAGAAGTTCAACTTTTACTAAAATTATTCGAGAAACATACCTATAAACACGAAAAACCATGCAAAAACAATGAACCATGCAAATGTGATCAGAAAAACACTGCCAGAAATACGTTTACACCTTGCAATAATTCCAATCACCAAATATAGTATACCTATGGCTTATAATATATGAGAAACTACAACAATTCTGCTAGAGGTGGGTACACCCGGATGAAACACAAAATCGATCATCGTTGAGGAGGTTGACAGAGTTAAGGGCATACGATACAGTTACAGGGGAGATAATGACGTTGCTAACGTAAAATGGTATTTGAAAACGAGTGCATGGACCCCCATTTTATAAAACGACATTTTGTTTCATTTTGCAGGGAGATTATATGGACCAAATTTTATAAAACTGTAAATAGTGAAATCTTTTTAATTTTGATAAATATACAGCAAAAATGACGTTTTTGCTCAATTCATGACCATTGGATAAATATGAGTTACTTCTGAACAAAAAACGCATGATTTTTTAGAATACTTATAAAATAAAGAAATTACAAATTATTTAACAAAAAACTATTTGTGTTTATCTTTTAAAACAAAAAAGTTATGTCTTTCTTTTGAAACGGAAAATACGGCCACAAATCCGAATTTTGAGCAAATATACAAAATTTCGACCTCATCTAACTCAAAAAGTAGGACATGAAGGTATATTTTTTATTACATATTTGATTTAATCAGGTAAAAAATGGCCTATATGCAAATTTTCATCAACTTGTAAATACGGGATCAAAACTGTATCGTATGCCCTTAATCCTCTTACTGCCAAAAGGACATTTATGGCTTCTACACAAAAATCTTGTTGATTGTGTAGAACGTCAAAGGTCCATGGAAACATGGAAATGCGGGGACTGGAAGCGGGAAAAGGGGGAGGGAAGTGAGAGTCAGGGCGGGAACTAGAGGAAGAGAGGGAGTAAAAATTGTCATATTCTGGGGGTTTAATATGAGGCAGGCATTACCTGTTATTGGGGACGAAGTCTGTATGAATTATTTTAATTCAAACTTGTTAATAAAAGAAACGGAAATACCGTAACGTTTCCGGTTTTGGTTCTGTTGTTAGGAATTTATTTGTGACGTTATTCGAGTAATGACGTCATATGCAATGTAAACAAAGAAACGCTGTCATCAGGTAACGTTTTTTTCATATCAAAAAATTATTAAAAGTGAATTGGTATTGAGTTCCTTCCTTATGTTTTAGTAAACTGATAAGATATATATATTATTCAAAGTCTCTTGCCAACAAGACCGGAAAAGGAAGATTTCTGCGCAGATGCGGGGATTTAAAAAAGTCTGAAAAAAAGTTAACCATTTTGAGTTCATTAATAGAAATTTCGGGATATTTTCCCGAATTTTTTCATTTTTTTCATTTTTGTTTCTACCGTAATTGGGAACTTCGTCCCCTTAATATGAGGCAGGCATAACCTGTGAATGGGGACGAAGTCAGTATGTATTATTTTTTAATTCAATCACGTCGATAAAAGAAACCGAAATACCGTACGTAACGTTCCCGATTTTGATTCTGTTGTTAGGGAATTAGCTGTGACGTTCTTTAAGTTATGACGTCATATTCGATGTAAACAAAAGAAACGCTTTCATCAGGTAACGTTTTTCCATATCAAACAATTATTAAAATTGAATTTGTATTGAGATCCAATCTTATATTTTACTAGACTGATAAATATATTTTTTTTCAAAGTCTCATGCAAACAAGACAGATATCTGCGCAAAAGCGGAGAAAACTGGAACAGGAAGTAGATCTGAAAAAAAAAAGTTAACGATTTTGAGTTCATTAGTAGAATGAAAAATTCGGGAAATTTTCCCGATTTTTTTTTTTTTTATTATTGATTTTTCTACCGTAATTGGGGACTTCGTCCCCATATTATTTTTCTGGGAGTAAGGGGAAGGAATATTTCTACACCTACATTTCTCTTTTTATTTTTTGGAAATTTATACTCCAACGTTTTATTTCAGCAGAATCTTATGTACTGTTTACTACACACACAAAAAATCCGTAAAATATCGTTTCATCTCGGCCTCAAGTTATTGTTTTACAAGTAATCGACGACCTTACAGCCTTAATTAATTCAGAAAGAGTATCTATGACTTCTATCTCTCGTTTAGAAAGTCAAATCACAAAAAAAAACTGGTAAACAAGAAAAACTCAAAACGGAAAGTTCTTTACCAAATAGCAAAATCAAAAGCTCATTAAACACATTAACGAGTTCTGTGCCATAGGGCCGATGATCGGCCCAAAGTCATACTCCTTTCAGTGCCAAAGGGCCGATTCATCGGCCGATTGAAATGATGTTATGAACTACGTGATGTACTATGACGTCGCCGTTTTTGTGATAAATTTAATTCCTCCGTCTTGAAACATTCGCGCGTTTTTTTACCAATATTAAAAGATATGAAAGGGGAGCTTTTTTATGAAATTTATGAAAATAAAATTATATAAGGATGCATTTATAAATATATATAAAATTATATAATATTTAGAACTATAGAGTTTCAAATCCACTCTTTTTTCCCGACGCTATTGCAGTAGGCCATTTAGTATATTTATATATTCTAGGCTTACTTTCCTAAACTGCCTAAAGTTTTTAAGCATTTACTTTCCAAAATTGTAAGAATATAATACAAATAAAATTTTACATACATAAAATATAGAAGATAGAAGTTATTCAAATACCTTTACAAAGAACGGATTAGAAAAAGCGCAAAAAAAATCAAAAACTTAAAAAGATGAAAAAGTACGCAAAAAAGTGCACTACATGTTAATGACGTAATTTATCTAATGACGTGATTCGTTTATAACGCATACATCGGATTATTGCTAATCCTTATCCGTGGTTATCCTCCTGAGTGAGGGATCACACATTATTTAACCAGAATGTAGGCCATATAAAAGAATACTGCAGGGAAATTTCAAAACCATTGCCTATATCGTGCTGATTTTCACAATTCATTCGACGAAGAAGTTTGTCTTGATAATATACATTTATGCCCATGTTCCATTAAAACGCCACCAAAGAATTTTAATGCATGGAATAAATTTCGTTAATTTCTTTTTGTTTTGCTGCGTTTAATTTTTCAAGGCTTCATAGGGCATACTTTTATATAAATTTCAAAGGCAAAACAGTTAAACATGAATAATACAAGAGATACAAGGAAAATATTTAATATTGTATTTATCGTGTGAAAATGCAATGTCCTGTATAGCATCGTAAACAAAAAGTATTGCCTGATTGTGCCGGCCAAATTAATATTCCAGGTCAACATGACACTTTTAATTGATACATGTAACATGTTTCCTAGTAAACTACATGTTCTTTGATCGGTGCATGTCTTTACTTATTTATTATTTATCCCTTCTTCCATTTGTCTTCCAAAATAAAAGATAGCAAAATCGCAAACAACATGAAAACTTTGTGAACAATTATACATTAAAAATTACAATCACAGTAAATTATTATTGTACGGTTGTCAAGAATTAATGAACACATTATTTTTAATATTAAGATACGATAGAAAATTCCTATTAAAAGAACTCTGACAATGTTCGATCAGGTCTTTATTTTATACAATTAATTGTTTGATGACATTTCCGAAGATCATATAATAGAATTAGGTAGATATCAGGGTATTCCCCGAATTAACAGAATGTTTTAATAAATGTTCTTCCAATACTGTCGAAGATGAGGCTCATTTTCTATTTGATTGTAACAAATTTGAGGATGATAGAAATTGTATGTTAGCTAGTATTGCACAATATAATTCTTATTTTAATCATATGAACAGTCAAAGCAAAATTATCTGGTTATTTAGTGTAGAAAATGTTGAGTTACTTAAAATAATATGTAATTTTATATACAAACATCTTCCTTAGTGAAGATTAGTTAAAGGAAATCTATGTGTGTATATACATTTGATTGGACATAGAAAATTATATTCATCTGAATATCACAGACATACTAGCCGATTAAGAAAAAAAAAATAATTGTTAAGATATATTATTTATTCAAATGTTCTCTTATATCCTTGAGGCATCGTCCCCTGGTATCAACTGCATTCAAGTTACCTATGATGCTTCCTTGTTTGCTTTTGATACAGGTAGGAAAGAGACATTTACACACATTTTACATGCCTATGGCCCATAAGGTATCGTCCCCTGGTGTCAGCTGCCTTTAGGAAACCATAATGCTTTCCTATTTGCTGCTGACACAGGATGAGTCATGGACATGTTTAATTTCTACTTTCTTTTTGGCTAATTATTATATATTTAATTGATCCAACTTTTTGTGTACTATACATATGTGGATATCTATTTTTCTTTTTTTTTTTTCTTTTTGGGCTGCTTGTTTGTTATCTATATCAACCACACTTGTAATAAAATGCATTAGTATTAAAAAAAACCAACATACTATAGATTCTTTATCTACGTATTCTTTAAGAACTTAAATAGTTCTCGTTTAACTTTTTTTTTTTTTTTATCTCATTGTTTGTATTGTATTATAAAAAAATTATTGATGTTGTAATGTTTATGCCCTTTGGGGCCCATAATTGGAAATAAAAAATATCTTATCTTATCTTATCTTATCTTATCTTATAATAGGATCAAAACGACATTTGAGAAAATTGCAAGGTCGAAAAGAAGAGAGTGTTCTGTATGTTCTGTACGAAATGTCCCTGGTTGCAGGAAAGGGCCGAAACATGTTTATGCATGTGTGCTCTCTGTCGTAAAATTGTTCATAAACCATGTAGTAAATGTAAGAAACACGACAGACGATATAACACCGACGAATAAAATATCTTTCTTGAGAAATGTTAATATGAATCTTGAATTTTGTATCAAGCTCATATAATGAAGTTGTTCACACAAAATAATCACAAACTTTCTTTAATTTATTAGTAGTGACAAATTAATTTGCATTATCTCTTTTCGTATTACCGAACTTTGACTCGGGAGTATATGGTTTTTAGACAGGTTACCTTCTCTATAGAAGGGAATTTCTGGTATTAGTTCAAGTGAGGGCAACTAAAAGAAGTAAAGTCAAACTTAAAATCGGTGCAATTAGTTTGTCATGTTTCATGGAAAACATAAAATAGTGACCCCTCCCTCAAAAAAAAAAATTTACCTTATCTTGTTGCTTTTACTAGAACCGGGACCAGAATATCTTATTACACGTAACTTGTCTAAATATTATAACTTCGGAGTCCAAAATCGGTATTATATGTAAGAAAATGGACTATTAGTAAAAAAAGTTTAATTTTCCCGCCACTTGCAGTTAACATCTTTTGGCGCTGTTATACCTTTACTATGACGTCGACGTTTTTGCGGTCTTGTTAAGACAATCAAAAAAAGCATTGGCACTGAAGGGATTTGTTAACAATTTGTTTGGCAGCGAAAGGGTTAAACGAATAGATCGTTTTCTGGAATAATCCTTTACTGAATCCATCATAATTTATAAGTTGTGTTTCCAATTGATGGATTTAGGCTCACGATATTTCCGACTGTGGATAACACATTTCACAGAGAGGAGATATTTTTAATGATAGGTCTACCAGTATAAACTTGACCAGTCGGATTATATATGAATGAGGAACTACCACAAATGCAATCAGGAGGTTAAAACTTGAAGTCGTCTTGAGATCCTGCAACACTTGTTTGTAATTGGAAATTTCAGTTGCAATTGGTTTCGTATAGACCCCGTTTCGGAAATGACTGATCTTCAGAATAGGGAGTTAATAGCGAGTGAACTGATGTATGATAAAGGATGTTACCCATGTTGATGGCATCGCGACCTTTGATGTCAAAACTTGAAAAGTTTCAGAAAAGATCTTTTCTCCTTTCCATCTTTTCCAATCGTTTAAAGTCTGTGACTGGCAATATCCAGGATGATAGCTTTAAGTTTGTTTTAGTTTGAATGCGGGTTCGTAAACAGTGGTTTCCCAAAATAGGTTGTACAGAGAATGAAGTTTTGAAAGGGTAATAACTAAAGTTTTGTGCGGCTTTTGTATAAATGGCAGAAGGTCATTAATATAGACATCATGGAAAGTGTTAATATCATTCACTAATTATAAGGTACATAAAGGAGTATTTAGATTCATCCACCATCATTTTTTTTATTGCAACCATATTGTGTCACCGTTCCAAATTTTCGAATCCGTCCGTCTTTATTTTGTCTACGGGGAGTCAATGAAAGATGAGGATTCCTGTGGTATATTTCTTGGAATGATGATGCGAACTTGCATAGAAAGGATAGAGTGATCAGACGACTGATTAAAATGCTGGTAAAAAATGTCAATGTTACTGGCATTACTTTTACATCAAGTATTGTGTTGCAGATGAATTTTTGGTGATAGAAATTTCGCAATTATTTAGAATTATTGCCATTGAATTGACGGTAAGTTCTAACGAAAATTTGGATGCTTTCAACAACAAATAATTAGCTTTATATAGTAGTTTGGTGCTTGTGGTATACGAAAAATAAATTTCATTAATCAAAGTTACATGTGATTGAGATTTCGATTTTTGCCATTTCATAAAGGACTTTCCGTTTGTATTTATGTTATTATACTTTTAAAATGGTTTTTGTTTGCTTTTGTGTAGAAGTATCACTGTTAACTATGTACTATTTGTCCCTTTTTAAAAGATTATTGAATAATAGGGATTGTTGCGCAAATAGTTTAAAGGTAATTAGTAAATTAGTATCACTTTAAATGTTCAATATAAACTCATCATAGATACCAGGATTAACGCGCGTTTCGTCTACAAAAGACTCATCGGTGACGCTCGAATCAAAAAATGTTTAAAAGGCCAAATAGAGTACGAAGTTGAAGAGCATTGAGGATAAAAAATATCTAAAATATTGATCCTGAATATCAGCTGAGCGCTATGAGATTCTGCATGTGTCTGTTGTTTGATGTTGTTCATCATACTTGTTTTGTGTGTTGTGTTGTACATATATCAGGCTGTTAGTTTTCTTGTTTTCTTGTTTTATATTTTCATTTTTGTGTCTTTAATAGCTTGATATGCAGTATAGGATTTACTCATCGTTATAGTTCGTATGGTGAACTATTATTGCCTTCTTCTATGTCATTTGGTCTAAAGTGCAGAGTTGTTTTATTGTTTATCATTAATATTTTTATATGGAAGCTTTTCCTTGTAAATGTAGATTTTGAAGAAAATTATCTATTTATATTTAAGTCTAAATTTTATGAAATTCACAAAGAAGTGATCAGCAATGTCTCGGTTAGTAAATTTGTTGTTATAACTTTTGGTTACAACCTTCAAATTACATTTATACTGATAATAGCAAGGTGCTCAAATACCCGAATTATTTTAAATATTAAAAGAAAAGTACACACTTTCCCAGGTTAGCGAGGGTTGAGCGTCCTTGAAAATGTTTGGCCAACCTTATTATTATGGAGTGGAATGTACAATTCCGGTTAAAATAGCCTTTTATATTTCTTACCATGTATTCAGTTTTAAGTATTTTTCCTAAGTCCAGAGAGTTGAGGTCAGTTGCTTTCATTGGTTGATGTTTGTGATATATATTTTTCGTTTGTTTATTCATAAATGAAACTGTTGGGTTTTGTCGTCAAACGTATATCCATTGTCATGTCAGAGCATCTTATAGGTTATTATATTATCATATATAGTATGAGTTTTGCTCATTGATTTAGGTTCTATGGTGACCTGTGATTAAAACCAGGTTCAATCCACCATTTTCTACATATGAAAATGCTTGTACCAAGTCTGGAAGATGACAGTTGTTATCAATTGGTTTGATGTGATAGAGCTTTTGATTTTGCCATATGATTAGGGACTTTTAGTTCTGAATTTTCCTCAGGGTTCAGTATTTTTGTGATTTTACTTTTTAAGCATACACCCATGTCCTGCTGTCTCTAGAAGATAGTTGCTTTATTAGCAATCATTCCACGTAATCCTCCTTATAATATAGGCCTTTGGACAGGAGAAATATGTGTGGCAGTGGACATTATATCACTGTTCATTTATAGAAATTCTATTCTAATGATCTAGAATTAATTTTATTGGGAATTTGTATGGAAAGCATCACAAAAATTTTTACTAAATATCAACAAGCATCAGCATTTTTTTATTGGAATGAAAACATACATACACTTTCAACAATTCTATAATCTATTTCATAAACTATATCGCCAAAAAATCTGCAAACATATTTCTCCTTAAATGTACAAATATATACAAAAAAGAAAATTATATAAATCTATGTGTGTGTGCTATAAATAAATCGTTTATAAAATTTGAAGAAACAAACAATACATATCACAGAGAAATAAATACTGGTTCAGTTAAACAACATTAACAAACATAGACTGGTTCTTCTGAATACTGTGCAAAACAATGTAAAACAAATACTTGGTACCAGTTTAATGAATAAATTAATTTGTTCCTAAAATTCAATTTCTAGAAGTAGATCCTTTATTCCTTTATACCATGAAAAATTGAACTTTGAATATAAAATAAGAGAAAGTTATAATGAGCAATGGGTTTAGATTTTTAAAGTGACTATAGTTGAATGTATAATAGAAAAAAATAGGTTTGCTTCCGAGCCTTCTTTGTTCAGTGGATCAAAACATCATTATAATGTTTGATTACTACCTTTTGCAAAAAGTAACAATATTTATTGCCAGCCAGTGATATCACAGGACGATCAGTTAATACAAGGATGACTGTGAAAACCCTTTGACCATTGAGTTTGGTGCTATATTTACAATACCTTATTTTCAAATTGATGCTGCAAGTAAATTTGTACTATCACACCTTTTCCTTTCATGAATTACAGATGATCTAAGAGGGTGTAACTATGGTTTTTCCAATTTTTAAAGATTGTAAAAATACAAACCATTGTGAAATTTAAAATGGATACATTTGATTATAACTAAATTACTAACAATCTCATAACTATTATTCTCATTTAAGGCAAAATGTGATGTAGATAAACCATGGTTTCATAAGCACTAAACAACTACCATCATCTATGATCGGTTTCATATAACATTAATAAGAACTTCTAGAACACTGTGATGAATAAATTAGGGTCCAAAATTGTCAGTCAGGCATCTTCAAATTATCCCCTAATCTAAGACTGTAAATTTTGCATAATTTTTCAAAAGTCATATATGTATATAAAAAAACCTAAAGTTTCATATTACCCTGAATATTTGTATATGATGGTGGGGAGTTGTAAAATCTTAACATGAGGTGATTTACTTGTTACTCTTAAGTATGTAAAGAAAGATAAAAATAAATGTACACAAAATAGTTAAATTATAAAAGAAGAATGTCTCTGCTCAAGTTTGGATCATATAAAGTGAAAATACTTCTGGGATGAACAGAAGGATGTTCTGAAAGATGGAAAGATGGACAGACAGTCAAAGGTATCACTTGATATTTCAATATGGATATAGGGATTTCCCTTGACATGCTGACCTTTTTATGCACTCAGGATATCTTTTGTGTGTGGAATGGTTCACTTGTACATTTCTAATGATTAAGTATACAGCTGATACTGAATGTATTGTACAATATCTTAATAATTTTGTTAAACTTGTGATTCTATTTCAAATTAAGCTTTTTTGCATTTCTATAATAAAAACATGAGAAATTTTAAAGTCTAGTGAACCAATACTTGGCAAAAAAAAAAGAAATCTTACAAATAAGCAAGGTCACTAATAGAAATTAAACATTAACAACCTGGACAGATTTTCAGTAATTGCAAATCAAAAATCCTTTTATGTGTTGCTTTTAAAGAGTTGTCTTTCTTATATACACTACATCCAAACACTAATTAATCTAAATGATAAATCTATGTTTTTTCATAATACTGATGAATATACATGTATTGTTTACAATACTAAATGAACAAATAATAAATAAGGTGATATATATACATATCTTCTTTCAAATATAACTGCAATAATCATATAATGTACTATACTTCAATATAAATCTAATTTTCAGGTTAAAACAGGCAAAACTATTAATAGATCTACACAATTAAATTTAAATTATTTTTTAAATTTTTGAATAGGAACTTTAATATAAATGAAATCAAAACTTATGACCTCTATTTTGTGCAGATTCAACATTTCCAAAAAGTATTTGGTTAACAATGAAAAACATTCTGTCCTTTTTTCTTGAATAGAAGTCTAGAGTTAACAGTTCATTTCATTATAGCAGAATAAATGTATTTCATTTAATTTTATTATTGAAAAAAGCCACAATTTTAATGGTAAAAAATGGTTGTAAAATAAAATAAAGAACACAACACCTTGACATGGTCACATGGTATAAAGAGAAATTAAAATTACATATCACCTTTTTAACAGGTACTATAACCTATTTCACAAAATTTGGCTATTCATCAATACTGATTATATATTTCAACCAAATACTACAATTTTCTAATCATTCACATCAAACCCCTGCAAATTAATAGGGTCTGGATGGGGAGTGCTACATTTCTGTGTTCTTTTTTTTTATTGCTGTATTTATCTTATCTTTATAAATAATTTGTATTCTTCAAAATTCTTGTGAAAACTATTTTACCATAATTTTATAATTTCCTTATGTTGTACTTCATTCATTTCCATAATCAGCATAGTATTACCTAATTCTTTTATTTTTCAGTTATTCTAAATACTATTGCACCCGATTAATCTTTTTTTTAACTCTTCCTTCACTCATTTTTTTATTTTCAATATTTTAAGAGCCTGTTCTGTAAACCCCATCCAGCACCTCAGTTAAGCCTAGCATGATACCTAATCTATCTAAATTAATGGTAGATCTAAATGACAAAGTAAAAAATAATCAAAACCCGACCTGTATGAACACATTTCATTATCACTGAGCATATTACTATTATCACTCTATGTTAATAAAGGTATCAGGCTAACAATTCACCAACATAAAAGTAGTCCTACTCTCTGACAAAAATGGTGCTTTTAATATTTTTGTTTACTTAATAAAGCTAACGAATTTACATGAATGTAACTATTTCTGTTTGGGAAATATATTTTAATCATTTAGAGTCCTAAATTACTTGTGCATGAATTTCAGGGTAGCTGCACTAAATAGTATTTTAAATGTAGATTATCAGTAACCCAACAAGATTTTTTTTTATTTGAAAGAGACTTTAATTCTCAAACATCTTAATTCACTTACATAAATAGTTATCAAAGGTACCAGGATTATAATTTTGTACACCAGACGCGCGTTTCATCTACATAAGACTCATCAGTGACGCTCATATCAAAATATTTATAAAGCCAATTTAAACAAGTACAAAGTTGAAGAGCATTGAGGATCCACAATTCCAAAAAGTTGTGCCAAATGCGGCCAAGGTAATCTATGTCTGGGATAAGAAAATCCTTACTTTTTCGAAAAATTTCAAGTTTTGTAAACATAAAATAATTTGGCTTGAAGAAAGTTAATTCATGTACGATTCTGGACATGCATGGTTTTCCTGAAGTTTTACATAAGGTAAAATACTTAGAGAGCAGTGAAAACTGATTAGGTTGGTAGAATATAAAGGGATTTTGAATTGATGGTCTGACACCCATATTCAGAAATTCCTGAAATTCTTTTATTATTGCTAAACCATAAATCTATGATCAGCCTCCTTTTTAACTGGAATTTGCATTTTAAGTTCTTACAACATTATTTTAAAGGAGGTTTCCCCAAGTCTAGATCTAGTTATGTTGCTTAGACAAACATTCACAAAAATAAACACAAAACAAATCTGAATCTAAAGTACAAAATACAGTCTCTGTTTTCATAACTTAATTATATTTGATAATTTTTAATGAATACATTATGAATATATAAACTTCTATGTATTGCTCTTTTTAATATGCTGAAGAATTTATTATTTATTGTAATTGACAGAAATAAGTGTAAATATGTTTGATATAAATGTAAGTGGGACAGCTTCATAATGCCACAATAAAAAAACATATCTACAGGTTAACAAAATATCTACAGGTTAACAAAATATCCAATGCATTTTCCATAAATAACCTGAACATAAGGACTAGAAATTTTGTGGAATATAAATATTTTACCTGTAGTATAATTTTAAGTGATTGGCAAGATTTGTGCAATTCACTGAAGTGGAATCCATCTTTCTTTTTGTGTATTAAAATTCCTTCAACTGACATTCTTATATCTTTAAGTTTGAGTGTCTGGTTAACAAGTTTATAAAATTTAAATGGAATTTTACGGATAAAACAGGAAACTCTTCTTTTCAACATTATTCAAATGTTGTTTTTATAAATGGAGGAAAATTGGACAGATCAAAAGCCATTGAAATGAAATTGTTTTTTTATCTTAAATTCAAAAAAAAAAAAAACCAACAAATTCTAGCTAGAGGTCTAAAGAACTATACTATTCATTGGTGGCATACAAATTTTTTTCTGATGAAAAAGTGCAAATAATACCTCTAGTCGCATTCATTATCTAAACATGCTATATTATATATGAAAGACATAAATGGAATTGAAAATTGTCAATGTGAAAACAACTAATTCTGGACCTGCATAAAAAATTACATTCAATATTTTCATAAATATAATTGACAATATCAACTTATAATTCATGCTAACAAAACTAAATAAAAGTGACACAGTTGAACCTTTTTCACATAGACTTATGAATTCAGTAATTATTATTTATTACTGTAAATTCAGTATTTTTGCAATTAATGCTACAGGATAAGTATTGTACTACACATTGCATTGAAAATGATCAACACATAACTAGGTTTTATTTTTTTCCATGATTTATCCTGTTATCACATTTATTCATCTGATTTGATCAACAACTGCAATAATATTTGTTCTGATGAATAGTTGTCTCATTGACTACCATACCACATCTCTTTATTTTCATATCAATAATTTCTGAATTTACAGTAACAACATTTGTATAAAAAACCTACAAAATATAAAAGTATGAACAAATTGTAGAAAAATATAAATGATTATAACAATACTAGATCAGTCAGACTACCCATGCAATACAACATGTGTGGATTATGACATTTCTACCCTACACAACATGGAACCTCCTACTCAAGTTTAAAATGATTTTGTCAAAAATAATGAAAAATAATCTGTAATAACTTATTTTTCCAAGATTCTACATATATTTATATAGATACAAGTGTTAAACTAATTATAAAAAAAGCCGGACAAGTCTGACCCAATTTGAAGGCACATGACTTTGTGTGTGTAAACTTTGAGTTTTACCGAATTGTTGGCCCACCCAAGTGTGAACAAGTGATAATGACTTAATTAACATCAGTTGTAGGGTACTACATGTACCGCATCACTAATTATACTATGAAATATGACACAAAGATACAGGCCAAAAACTTTGAGATACTTTCTACTGAACAAGGTCACATGACTATTTACTGAACAAGGTCACATGACTTTTTACTGAACAATGTCACATGACTAGAATCTAATCATCAAGAGTCAAAGAAATCGTCAGTTTGTGAATTTATCTGTTCTGCACGAGTTTTACCGCTTGTCTTACGATTATAAGCATTGTCATAACTATCAACAGTTGAAGCACTAGGAGGACACTCTCTATGATTCGTGTTTTTAGATGGACTTGTTCGGCCATTATAGACTCTATCACCCGGCTCTGATGGATTGTCATTATTATTATCATCTCCATTCAGCCATGAATCCGCTAAAAATATAAAGTATTAATAAGTATCAAAAGAAAGATTATTTTGGACTTTGTATAACTGAAAAAAAAAGATGACGACTGTGTGTTCATTTATTTTCATTGATACCAGTTTTCGTGGATTAAGGAGAAATTATATTTTAGTGTTTTTCATTTGGTTGATGTGGACATGACAAAATCTGTATTAAACCATTAGAAAATTTGTATTTTACCCATCTGACTTATTCCAAGAAAATTGGTATTCTATGAATAATAATGAATCCACAGTACCTTGTTCTGACTTTATAGCTACCGTACACAACTTTATTGATTAATTGATATTTTGACAATAATAAAATAATCTAAAATCATTATGAATGTATACTTTTTTGTCAAGGAAGAATACAATTGGTTAAAATTTCACATACATATGATAGGTAGGCCCCCATTTGATGTTTTTGAAGATGAATTTAGGTGATTAATATTTTGATTAAAATGTTAATACCAACACACAGGCAGTTCTTAAAAATGATGTCTTGATGGATGTTAGTTGCCAAATTTCAAACAGAAAAAGCACAATCAGAACAATGACATGTTAATGCTATATCAATATGAATCCCTTTGTTTTGTACTACACGATGGCATTTTAAGATATTTATAGGTTATCGTTGATCATCTCAACGAGATTGATTTTCTCGCTTGAGCCGGGACGGCGAAAGCGAGAAAGGCAATCGAGTTGAGATGACCAATGATAATCTGTTTATCACTATTTTACCAATGACGACGTTGTCAATTTCATAGATATAGGAAGATGTGGTGTGAGTGCCAATGAGACAACTCTCCATCCAAATAACAATTAAAAAAAAGTAAACCATTATAGGTCAATATATGTCCTTCAACACGGAGCCTTGGCTCATACCGAACAACAAGCTATAAAGCTTATATATGTCAATTTCGTTAGCAACGCCACATGCATGCTTAGTTTCTAGCGATAATTTTCCATCTCAAGCGAGTAGCATGATATTAAAAATTATCACAAAAAAAGATCAAAGGAAAAATGCACAAAATAGCGATAATGATGTTTAACATGTTAGTTAATAGGGAAATTTTTGCCAGAAGACAAATCACAGAATCTTAACACACTATTCTAATTCTGACTCAAGTCTTTTCTTCGACACTAAATGATATGTGCTATGCAGAAAAGCAAAAAACACAATTTTTTAGTAAAATTACCAGAAATCATAATTTGCATACTAAAACATTGAATCATAAATGCCAATTGAAAACATTTAAGACACATTGAATAGAATCAGATTTTAACATAGGTACATGACATCCATCTGTAGCATTGAGGCTCTATTTCTTTAACTGTGCACCAATAGTACAAGGGCCAGTCAATGTCATCAAACACTCCCTAGTAGTATCAATTTTAAGACATGATATTTTCCAAAACTTTGCAGCTAATACATAGCAGGTGAAGGGTCTCTTTTAAATGAATATATGCAACAGCAGAATGTTTACAGGTGCGCAATATACCTCTAAAGTAAGGAATATTTCATTAAGTTGGGAGAGTGGAAGGGTAGGGTTTCGGGGAAGTTAGGAAAGTTAAATTCGTGGGTGATTTTTGGTTGGTGATTTTTTATTTATTTTTTAATAATTTGATGTATGGATATTACTTAAATAAATTATGTTGGTTAAGGGGAAGGGGTGGAAGTCCTCTCGTACCACCTAATATTTAAATGGAATAGTCTTTACTAAAAAACAGCCTCTCGTACCACCTTATATTTAAATGGAATAGTCTTTACTAAAAAACAGCCTCTCGTGCCACCTAATATTTAAATGGAATAGTCTTTACTAAAAAACAGCCTCTCGTACCACCTAATATTTAAATGGAATAGTCTTTACTAAAAACAGCCTCTCGTACCACCTAATATTTAAATGGAATAGTCTTTACTAAAAAACAGCAACTTCAAAAACATTTGACACAAAGTTACATATTGCAAGTTAAATGTAATGTTACACAATCATATTTTCTTCATCAAAAAGAGAATAACATGAAACAAACAATTTTTTAAAAATCAATGACAACATATTAGTGAATGAATCAATAGATAACACACATTAATGAAACCTCTTAATGAATTAGTGAAATACAAAATATATATATAGAAGTGTATGAAACTATGCATTCTGGCGTGGGACGTTTGAGCTTTTTCATAGGACATTTGCGCTTTGATTTTTGGACACTTGAGCTTCAAATCATAGGACATTTGCGCTTTGATTTTTGGACACTTGAGCTTCAAATCATAGGACATTTGCGCTTTTTAAAAAAGGACATTTGCGCTTTTGCAATATTTATTTTTATGAATATCCACTTTTATCTGGGCTTGGGAACGGCAGGTTTGACCTGGCAGAGTTAAAAATTAAAAATCATTGCATAGCACATTTCATAGCACATTGATCAAAGTTTGTATAAAGCTAAAACTAGTAAAAGTAAACATTCTAAAGACATAAAAAAAAACGTAGAGTCATCATAGGTCAGTTTTCACTTAATATCTGAAGCCCAAGGATTTAACAAAATTAGCTCTTTTTATCTGTTCTGACTGGTATTTCGTCAATATTTCAAATAAATAATAAAGTTCTTTCTCAATTCTGGGGTGCCTGTTTACCAATATAACAAATCTTAATGTAATTCACCGAATGTTGTTAAATGATATTTGTACTCTTCAAAAAGATAAAAATAGCAAAATGAGTGAGTACAGAATTGTTCATTATAGTGAGCAGGGAAGGATTGTGCACCATTTGTTGTAATAATGACAAATAGAAGTTAATTCATCTGCGTAATATTACTTCTCAATAAAATAACAGGTGGACGACTATAGGTAAAAAGCGCAAATGTCCGTTCAATTTAATACAGGTGAATCAACATTTAAAGCACAAATGTCCATAGTATTTCAAGTGCAATTGTTCTATCGTTTTACAGGTAAAAAAGCGCAAAAGTCCTGTGACCATGCATTCATGCTTAAATCAAACAGTGTAAGAGTTCAAACTTAGAATGGACAAATTATATTAAAATAACAACTGAAATCTATGGTTCTGTGAAATATTTGTAAAAAAGGAGGTGATGATATATACCATTTCTTATTTACATGCAAGAATAATAATGCTAATGGCACTAACCATTAACATTCCAAAAAGTTTATGGATGCATTTTTTAAATACATCCAACTAACTTAGATTATGGTTTCACTTTTATTATTTTTAACCCTGAGAATTATATAATCACATATGATGTATCAGGCTGTAAATTTTCTTGTTAGAATTTATATAATTGTCTTTTTAGGAACTTTTATAGCTTACTATTCTGTACAAGTTTAGCTCATTGTTGAAGGCCTTTCAGTAACCTAATTGTAAACTTCTATGTCATTTGGTTTTTATATTAGCACCTATAAATATCATTTTTTAGACTAATTTTAATGAAAATGACATAATAATGTCTCTGTATACCCAAGATCTCCTTTCATCAAACCCCCAAAGTGACTAGGAAACAGAAGTATGGTCTCTTTAGTCTATTTCTGACCAACAGTTATACCATTGCGGGAGTGGGGCATCAATGTAAACAAATAAACAGAACAGAAATCAAACAATTATAATTCATTCCTATCAAAACAGAGATGCCAAATTCATAACATATACTCTCTTTGATCCAAAGAGAAAAAAATAAAATAAAGAATATATATAGAATTAGAGATAAAAAAAAATGCTTTTCAACTGGAAAAAACATTAAATGATTTTTTTTTTTTTTAACTAAAACTAAATAATTGTAAACTACTCCTAGAACTATCTGAAATGTTAACAGAGCTAGGGAAGAATGTCTTTGATGTAAATATATGTATAACTGAAATTCTTAGGCACAGCAATTTCTATTGGTAGTAAAAATAAATTGAAATATGTTTTGACAATTTGTTTTCTATGACAAATTTTAGAAAAAAATTTGTAAGGGTTCCACGGAACCCAGTGTCTCGCCTACTTTTGCTGTTAATCGCAGACTCAACAAAAATGAGGAAAAACATCAATAAAAATTTCCCTCTCGATACTGTCTTTTGATTGAAAGAAGCTTCCAAGTTTGGTAAAAAAATCCAGGATAGTTTATGAATCTAATAAATGTTTTATAAACTTTAACTGCAGACTATATGTAATGTTAACTGGAAGAAAAACTAAGTCCATTTATAAGTAAAATACGGAAAAAGTGAATTTTTTTTTTACAAAATTTACTTCTGAATAATATCTTATGATCAGAAACAAGCTTTTGTCTAAGTTTGGTAGAAATCCAGGATAGTTTAAGAACATTATAAAAATTTTAAAAACTTAAACCACAGAGTGAATGTTTTGTTTCTGGCAAAAAAACTAAGTCCATTTATAAGTAAAATACGGAAAAGTGGAAATTTATTTTTTACAAAATTTTCTTCTTGATACTATCTTATGATCATAAACAAGCTTCTGTCCAAGTTTGGTACAAATCAAGGATAGTTTATGAAAGTTATTAAAATTTTAAAAACTTTAACCACAGAGTGAATGTAATGTTTCCTCGCAGAAAAACTAAGTCTATTTATAAGTAAAATACGGAAAAGTGGAAATTTATTTTTACAAAATTTTCTTCTTGATACTATCTTATGATCATAAACAAACTTCTGTCCAAGTTTAGTACAAATCAAGGATAATTTATGAAAGTTATTAAAATTTTAAAAACTTTAACCACAGAGTGAATGTAATGTTTCCTCGCAGAAAAACTAAGTCCATTTATAAGTAAAATACGGAAAAAATGGAATTTTATTTTTTACAAAATTTACTTCTGGATACTTTTTTATGATCATAAACAAGCAGCTTCTGTCCAAGTTTGGTAGAAATTCAGTATAGTTTAAGAAAGTTATTAAAATTTCAAAAACTTTAACCACAGAGTGAATATTTGTGGACGCCGCCGATGACGACGGAATGTAGGATCGCTTAGTCTCGCTTTTTTCGACTAAAGTCGAAGGCTCGACAAAAATCAGCACAAAAACATTCCTGACAAATAGATAAAACTTTTTAAAATCATTGGGGAAAAAATTCTCAACTTTTTGTCACATTTCAAAGGAAGAGTATCAAGTTGCAAATTTTTAATATTGATCTGACCATTCTTGTAAAACCATAACTTACATATCATAAACATTCAAGGTCAAGCATCTTTCTGACAATTCCTGAAGGTCACAAACAAATAATATAGTTACCATAGTTACTGTGTCAAAAGTTAACTTACCTCAATTAGGTAGATTGTTTATTGGCTGAAATCATATTTTAGAGCTTAATTTTGGTTAAGGTGCATGGTATTAAACACCTTGACTAAAATAAATTTGGCTGTTTAATTTTCATAAAATGTTGACAAAATATGTACTTTGACCCTTTGACAAAAATTTCAAAAACTTTGATCCACACAATTTATTGTAATAATTTGCATTGAATATATAGCACTTTAACAAACCCTTATTTTGATCATTGAGAAACTTAATATTTCCTTAACAATAGAATGTGATTGAAATGTTCAGCTGACTTTTACAGAGTTATCTCCCTGTAGTGTTATCATATGCACCACCTTAAATTTCTTTTGGTTGCTTTCAAGCATTTAACGCATTATACAAATACAATTTGCAGCTTGAAGGGGACTCTTTAGGGTTGGTAGATGAAACATGTTCAATGTTTCTGGATAAAAAAATAAAAAATGTTTTAACATAATGCTGTTACATTTAAATAAACTAATGACAAAGGGGTTGATGATTGGGTTCATTCCCTCTATTCCCACTTTTTATAAATCTGGTAAGAAAAGGTAAAATTTCATGTGGGAATAGAAGGAAACTTGTGCAAACAAAGGATTATACTGTACAAACATTTTTTAATCAACTGTTAATTGACCAGTGTTTTTTAATTAGAACAGGTAATAAGTTATTTTTGCATCTGTATGATTTTTTTTTTTTTTTTAAACAAAATAAATAATGAAGTAAAGTTAACAGTTTACACCCATTATTTTATATCTTTGATTTTTGGTCCAAGCAAGGACGTATAACTAACATATATATATATATACGTCCTTGGTCCAAGTAATTCTATTTTAAAGTATACTTTTATTCCACATTTTAAGCCAACAGGAATCACCAAAAGCATTAAATCATCGTTTATTTAAAGTTACTTTGGAGTTTGAGAAATATTTATTTTGGATGACCGGCAGATATCTTTATTTCTTAAAATTGGAACTTTGAACATGAAATCTCCAATAGAAACTGGAAGATGGCAAAACATAGAAAGAGAAAACAGAAAATGTGTATTGTGTAATTCAGACGCCATTGGTGATGAATACCACTACATTTTTAAATTGTTCAGCTTTCGATAATTGTAGAAAACAATTGTGAATGCCTCTATCTACTTTCGTACATTATTTATTTATGTAATTGTATTGAAATATGTATAATTATCTCTATACCTTTCTGTAATTTGGTTTGTGAGAATAAAGATATATATATATAAGATTATACTTGGTTATAATATTATTTATATCATGATTTATTAGTAAAGCAGACAATTTTTTAAAATTACAAATTCGAAAAATTAAAAATAAATCTGACTCCAATCTATTTATCATAATTTTTCTTTATTTTAAGTACAAATTCAAAAGTTTAAAATAAATCTAACTCCAATCTATTTATCATTATTTTCTCTATTTTTAAGTATTTATTTGATGAAAAAAGAAACATATTACAAATAAACAAGGTATTATACCTAAACAGTGTACCAAATATGTTATGCTTTAAAAAAAAAATACAGGTAAATCTTAGGTGAAATTCTAATTAACCCTGATTGTTATAAAAACAAATTGTTTATCAAAACATCTATTGTTATTTGCAAGTGGGAATAGAAGGAATAGTATTTTTAAAAAGTGGGAATAGGAGGAAGACACCAATGATTGGTTAGTTTGAGATATTATAGTTGTAGGCAAACAATTCAGTCATATTTCAAAGAAACTTATGCTCAGTCCTTGTATTTGATTCTGATTCATGTAGGACATGAACTATATACAACAATATCTAATAGAAGAAAATTGGTTATGTTCAGAAGACTACTTGTAAAAAGGTGCATCTTGAAAGAAATAAGCTTTAATATCTTTAAGAATAATATTTTTATGCATCATAAAAACAATTTTTTTAATAAAGAATTTTTGATTAATCAAGACACTGACACAGTTAACATATTAAATAAGCAATGGTATATATGCAGGCTATAAATTAGATATTATTACCATCCCTCTCCCATAGACAAATAAAACCAAAAAGTTTGTTCAGTTCTGTAAATTCTGACATATTCATCTTACCATTATAACTTCACAATTTCTGATCCCCCCTCCTTTTCGCTATACAAAACTAAAGTCTTAGAATACATACCATCATCAGCATTGTAATGGTCGTCTTTTTCAACCTCCAACATTCCTACCTCCTGTTGATCTTCTGTGTTAATTTTCTTGGCCTAAAATATCAAGAGAGATAATGTCAACTTTTAATTAAAAACTATAGCTATTTCCTGTGAAAATAGGACTCTTATAATGACTATTTTGTAGCATTTAAACATTTCAGACAACCTCTGAAAACAGGGACAAAATGTTTTGGGTTGAATTTAAGTATTGAAAGTTTTTTTTTTTTATATTCTATAATATTCACCAGATTCCTTCATAAATTCATAATTTGCTGAAGAAGTATTTCAATTTTAATTTATGTTTTCATTTTATCTTAATTTGTTGAAAATTTATCATTAATCAAATGTCATTATAAAGTTCCGCCCTTAAATTGTTCATTCACCCCTGAATTATAATTTTCCTAAACACAGGTGGAAGATATTTAAAAGCACAATTCAGCTGAACTGTAGTGTATCATTAAACATCTTTTGGTGATCATACAAAGAGAAAAAAAAAATACAATATTAAATTTACCCTTTCTCTTGCTCTTTTTCTTCTTTCTTCTTGCAATCTTTGTTTTTCTTGTATTTCTGCTAATTTTGCAGACCTTAAATTTTCTACTGTTTTTTCTCTAGTTAAAAACTGTTGCTGAACCTGAAAGGAATAAATAAAAGGTATATTACCAAGAAATGCATGCAACAGTGTTCTATCTCTCATGACAAAAAACTCTTCAAATCTAATTTTATTGGTACCATTTTTGGAATTTAGGAAAAATTGCAGTTTTTAGGTTTTTCAAAAATTCTAAACAGTATTTTGAATTCAATGTACCTATGTTAACTCAAATAAACAATGGGATACACCTCTTCTACTAACACAAAGGTTCCTGGTTGGGTTCCCGTTTCGGGATGAAAATTTTGGGCTCTCCCTTGACACCATTTGCGAGTATGGTCTTGAGGAAATGATGATAGTCCATCGGAAGGGGACGAAAAATGTTAAGAGATAGCCATATCTCTTGCACATAAGACACCCTTGTAGATTTCGAAAAAGAGCAGGCTCATGCGGCTACAAGGCAGCACTCACACCGGCAAAGTGGAAAGGGATTAATATATATAAGTTGCAAAACTTGTTCTCCAATCCACTATAAATAAATATGTTTAAATTAACATCTTCTACATATAAACTATACCTACATAGGCTAACCAGTTTGTGAACTTTCAAGGCCGTAGCATCCATTGAGGCAAGTGAGGCAAATGCCTCACTAAAAAAATGACCAAGTATGGTATTGATGTTTAAAAAAAAATCATTTATATATCCAAATAATGAGCGATGACCAAAACGTTAGGCCAAAACTTGGTTCCATAAAAATTGGCAAATCTTAATGATACCATACAAGACGAATTGCTTCAAGTTTATTCCCCGTATCTGCCAGATGTAAATACATGGGAACAAGAAGTGACAAGGTGGAAGGTTAAATTTTCTGACATCCCTAAGGCCAAATTACCAAGTACACTCAAATCGTCTCTGATACAGGCACATCAAGACTTTTATCCAAATATCAGACGGATATTTGTGCTACTGTCGACAATGCCTGTCACCATGCAACGTTTGTTGTGAAAGATCCTTTTCAGGACTTCGTAGACTGAAGACGTGGGGAAGATCCATAATGAGTGAGGAACGCCTTTGTGGACTGACAATGCTTCACACTCACAGGGACAAGGATGTTTCACGGGAGGATATTCTACTAAGATTCAATAGAACTGGACACAGACGGATTGGAAAGCTGACATTTGACTAAAAGATTTCACTTAAATGAAATATAGGCCCTTATAAATGTGTGAAATTTTGATTTTTGGAAGAAACACCACATTTATAATTTACCAGATAAAGAGGTTCCAATTTATTCATTTTACACATAAGTAACCATATGTCCCCCCCCCCCTTTTCAAGAAAAAAATGTTTTATTACTTTTATGGCACATGAAACCCATATGATCAATATCACTTATATAGGCCCAGGAAATGCCCAGATAGCAGGATTTTGCACCATTTACCCTAGAGCTTCAAGGGGCCTTGAGCGGCCCCCAGACCCCCTGCAAAATTTTTTTCGAAAGAATCTTGCCTCACTATTTAAAAGACCCTAGCTACGGCCTTGACTTTCTGAGGTCGTATAAGGAAATATTGTGTCCATGGGAGATAATTCTACTACAAATAAGTTATACCTGTAAAGGCTAATCAGTCAGTCAACTTTCTGAGGTTGTATAAGGAAATATTGTGCCCATGGGAGATAACTCTAATACAAATAAATTATATTTTATATGCTAATCAGTCAGTCAACTTTCTGAGGTCGTATAAGGACATATTGTGTCAATGGGAGATAATTCTACTACAAATAAGTTATACCTTTCAAGGCTAATCAGTCAGTCATCTTTCTGAGGTTGTATAAGGAAATATTGTGCCCATGGGAGATAACTCTAACACAAATAAATTATATTTTATATGCTAATGATAATCAGTCAACTTTCTGAGGTCATATAAGGAAATATTGTGTCCATGGGAGATAATTCTACTTCATATAAAGTATATCTTTCTAGGCTTATAAGTTTGATAGTGCACTTTCTAAAGTCATTTAAAGAAATATTGTGTCCATGGGAGATAACGTTACATCATATAAGTTAAGTAGCTATCAAATAGTGAATTTTCTGATGTCAAATTACGATTTCATTTTCTAAATTTGTAATTTTTCCATGCCAAATATGCAGCAAGACTTAATATTAGCTTTTTTAAATCTATTTTCTTCCACTTATAAAAGTTCAAAATAAAATAAAATATAACTTAAACTTTTTTCAGATTTTAAAAAAAATTCTAATTTCTATAAGGCAATTAACTTATTTGGACACAATGCCCTACTCATTCACAGTTCCATCTTTAGTATATACTCTAAAATATTCACTTCATGTGTGAGGGGGGATAGGACCCTTATCGGGACCCTGGAATCGGGTGTTTGTCAGTTTGGGATTTCAGAATTAATCCTTTTTGGATCCGAGAATTCTTTTTTCAAAATTTAGGATGTCTTGATTGAAATTTATTTAAATTCGGGACTTCGGGTTTTCATGTTTTTAAGCACAGAATTTTGGTATCAGGACCCCTCCTAACACCCCTCATGTGTACTGGGATCCAAGTTGATGTAATCCATACTAAATTTTAGCCTAAATCTTAATCAAAATCTTCAACCTGACACACAGACTTGAAAACATAATGGTCCTTTACTTTCAAAGGGGGTGTTTCATTAAGTTTGGCTTCTTTATAAGATATCATATTTCTATTACCTCCTTTTGCTGTAAGTCTTGTGCAATTTCTTGAGCTTTCAGAATTTCTCTCCTTCTCTGTGACTTCTTTCTAGATGCACTTGCTCTTTTTTGTAATTCCTGGAAAATAATCAGAATGATATTATACTGTGTTTTATAAATTAAAAGAAATTTCTGTAATAAACATAGTAGTCCAAGTTTTTAAATTTTTTCCAAAACTGGAGATATCCACCAAAAGTAAGTTTCAAGACAAAAAAATAAGAGAAATGTTGGCCTACAAAAATAATGTATGACATGCTACATATATTAGCTTAAAAACGATCTTAACCTACATGTATGTGCAAAGTTTCTCCTAAATTTTTCTTTTTTAATACTTACAATCTAAGGGTAACTTTTGAAAGACAAATCATTACTTATCAATGAAAAATGATAAAAGAAAAACTGGGATATAATAAAAATAAAAGAGTTTAACTTGAGATATATTCTAATGCACATGTGTACAAATTAAAAAAAAAAAGAACTTTATGTAACATTTTGTATAGGGACATTTATCAATAAATAACTCCACAACATTGATTTTTAAAATGATGACAACAAAACATCAGTTACTTCCCTTTTACCAGTATAATTTTTTAAAGCTCAGACTTAGTAAAACAATCTTACCCTTTCTCGCTTTTCATCAGCCAGTCTTTGTTTTTCTGCTAACATTTCTGGAGTCAGAACTGGTAAGCTCAAAGGTTCTAATTTCTAAATAAAAATAAATAGGAAATATAATGAACAGGGACTACTGTAAATTCAGAAATTATTGTGTACATTTATTATTGCGATTTTGTCATTTTAGACTAAAATGTAATTTTATTGTTGCTGTAACGAGAAAAATAATCTTAAATTCATATAAAAAGTTTAAATATGCGAGTTAAAATTATTGCGATGATAACCCTGTCACTTTTTTCGAAATAATATAAACATCGCAATAATTTCTGAATTAAGTGTTACTCTAAACCATAATGTAGCTAACATTACAGTAGTTTCTAATACTTTTGATATAATCAGCAACCCCAATATATAATCAAAATCATAATGCTCAACCTTATCATATTTGGTAGTTGTAAAAAGTGACCTATACATATCTTTCAGCTTTTATTATTTTGTGGTATTACATACTTAATTTTATATTTGCTAGTTGTTACTTATTATAATATTAGACCGTTCATCATTTTTGTTCATAATCATCCTCTTTATAAATCAATTTATTCTTCTCTGTTGAATCAATGACTATAATTGTACGAAGTGATCCATCAGGTTGATTACACAGACATTGACCTCAAAGTCACCTTTAAACTACACAGCAGGTGTCGTCTCCTTTCTGTCCATGGTTAGGAAAAGCACAGAATGGACAAAAATTATAAATGATCCCCTGTGCTAACCCTATCGAAAGGTACAAATTTCTGTTACCCTGGACTCAACTTATTATATGTACAACAGAAAAAGGAGTCAAGATATGTATTCAACATTTTGACATCATCTACTAGTAAAATAGAATGGGCTGCCCATAGTGGACAGGTTGAAATGTTTGGTCTTTGTTACTGTTTGGAGAAGTGGGCTACCCAATCAAGTGATTGATTGATTCAGGATGTTTAACACCACTTTGAACACTATCAATTGCTTCATCTTTGCTAAAAATTTTAATAGAGAGAACCATGACCATCTGCCAAGTTCAAATGACAAAATTTACCAGATCTATAATCTGGTTGTACATGTCCTAATTATTTGAGAATGAAATGTTACCTGAATTCTCATTGGAGGATGTTTTTTTATCAAACTGTCTGATTTATTCTCATCCAATAAAACTTCAAAAGCCACAGACTTTGGAACTGAAACAAATGTAAAATATAATCAGTTTGTTATGTGCTTATCAATGAACTCATACAATAAACCTGTCAAATATTACATAATACAAATGTATAATGCTTAATATTTTCTAAAACCAAAATTTAATAGCCAACACATGAAATAAGTAGCAATTTAAGCAAAACCTTCATTGCATTTTGTTTCAACAAAAATAAAGTCTTTTATTAGAAATTATGAAATAGTGTCACAAACAGACATAAATCTGATTTTTTTTTTTAAGATAAGCAAATTTACTATATTCTTTTCTGAAAATCATAAAAACTTTTTTTATTTTTTTATTAATACAGTCAGGGGTACTACTTTTACAAGTTATTTTTATTTACTTGAAGAAGTAAAAAAAAATATACACATATAAGTGAATTAATAATGTTTAAATAATCTCCCTTTAATTTTCTCAAAAATTTACTTGTATAAGTAAATTTTTCTTACAATCCTACAAATATTCTCAAGTTTTGAGATGTAAAGTCAGGGCTTTTATGATTTTTCCCAGGTTAGCTCATTTTTTTTAATTAGAGTTCAATGTTTCATCTCATTAATTCAACAAAGAAACTGATTGCACAAAGATCTTAAGTATTTGCACAAGCCTTCAAAAATTGCTCCTTGGGGACTTGTAAATGAGCAGTTTTCTGAAGATAACAGACAAATGGGATTTTCATTGCCCATGAAATTACACTTAAATGTTTAGTAAAGACATCTGCAAAGGGTAGATAACTTAAAATTATATTAGAGCAAAGAAATCCTAAGAATTCAATAAAAGAAGATAGGATGACTTTTTTACTTATACAAGTAAAAAAAAAATCAGAATGTCTAAGGGACATAACTCAGTCAATATCTTTTTTTACCTATACAAGTAAATAAAATTCACTTGTATAAGTAGCCTACAAATTTACTTATATAAGTATATTAATATTACTTCTTCACGTAATTAAAAATAACTTGTACAAGTAGTACCCCTGACTGTAATACATTGTAATATGATCCTATTTAAGATTATCACTTTATTTACATGGCAACGAAATACAAACATTTATATGATGTGATATAAATAATTAATTATTTTTTTTACCTGACCACTTTCCTTCCCTATAAATTGTTAATTGATTGTTCAATGAGGCAGAGTTTAGGAGTGTTGTGGGATCAGGTTTAATAACATGTGATATACGTACTGTACAACTTGGTACCTGTTTGTTTCAACATGAAATCTATTAATTAATTAAAACAGGAATTTTGTTTGTTCACATAGTAAACCTCAGATTATCAAATGGCACAATTGTTAAACAATTGATTTTTACTTTGTGTATGTATACTTGTATCTATAAAGTTTATTACAAGATACATATGTAGTATTTAACTTGTGTGTTATACAACTTACAAAATACATGTCCAAGCTCCTTGTAAAAGTTGAAAGGTATTAAGCAATGGACAAGATTAAATGAATTTACATGTATAAAAAGTTTTCATACAATGAATTTATTAAATATTGGCAGAGGGACAAAGCATACATGTATGACTTTTTCAAGGCCTCCAGGCCTCTACAATAACTTTTTTTCAACTTGTCCAGTAGGACAAGTACATACCAAAACTTACTTGTCCGAATGAAATTGTAACTTGTCCAAAAAAAAACTTAATAATAACCTTTTTTGCATTTCAAGTTGATTCAAGGAACAAAATGAATTAAAAAAAATTGAACAGAATTTGATTTATATCCTTTGAAACACTTTTAAAAGATATGAGCCATGAACAACTGAATTTAGTTGTGTCACAGGACTTAGGTTCTAGTTTTTATCAATGCTAAAGTCTCATCATACTTTGCACATTAGGCACCATCTGATTGGCCTCTAAATGTACACTCATTGGATTTTTATCCTATTTTTTTTAAAGTTGAAAAAAGTTTATTCAAATGCAATCAATAAAAAGAATATGAGGTATGATTGTCAATGAGACAAAAGACCAAATGACACAGAAATTAACAACTATAGGTCACACTCACTGCATTGCAAGTATTGTTTTTTCTACATAAAGATCAAACATGATTTGATGATTTTTATGGTAAATAATTTCCTTTCTTATTTAAAATATACGATATGGACATTGGTATTAATTATTATAAAGCAACAAAATAAGGTAGGAAAAGAGGTTCTGATTTGTCTTGGTCCAGAAATGTCTACTGCCTTGCCAAACTGTCTATTAATCATGTCTATGAAAAAGGTCTCCTACGGTGCCCAACTGTCTATTAAACTTGGAGCCGAATCATTTCCGAACTGGTGACGAACTGTCTTTTAAAGTTACCTTATCTAAAAAGCGCATGGTTGAATGGGATCGGTAAGACTGGTTTCCGAGAAAAGTGTGCTTTTTACCTCTTAAAAGTACTTGACAAAGAACCAGTTTTAAATTATCGATTGCAAGTCTGAGGGGTCTTGAGAAATAAAAAGTTTCAATTAGTTTCAGTTTAAGAAGGAAAGATGTCAAACAAATCTTCTTTTCTTGTTTTTTTGTTAATAATTATACTTTGTTCATCAAAGTTGGATTAAAATTTATTTTCTGCAGAATGATTCTACTTGTCCCATCGGACAAGCCTGGTATAGCTTTTACTAGTCCGACCTTTTTTACCTCTGGTACCGGACAATCGGACAAGCGTTATTGTCGAGGCCTGGCCTCCAAACACATTAAAAAAAATTGTACATAAATGTATACAAGCATCTTATTATATCATATATATAAATGTTATTTTGTTTAAATATACTGTATAAGTGATTGCCCTTTAAAAATGTTTAGGGTGTAGATCAAGAGTCTTCAATTTGTGTCCAAATATGCACACAAATGACACCAAATTAAACTGTAATTTGAAAGTAACTGTTGGCTTAATTATTACAAGTAGGCTACATGTATGAAGAAACTACTGTAAATTCAGAAATTATTGCGAGGTTTTTATTATTGCGAAAAATGTGACTGAGTTGTAAATGCAATAATTTAAACTAGCTCAAATTTTGAAATATTTTATATGAATTAAACAGGATTTTTCTCAATATCGGAAAAAAAATGCATTTAGGTCTAAAATGACAAAATTTGAAATAATCAATGCATGCAATAATTTCTGAATTTGCAGGATATATATATTTGTAAACTGTACAAATACATGTAATGATTATGGCCAAAATGCACAGTACATGTCCTACCTGGTCTCTGGCTGGGAATGTTAGCATTAGAATCAACAGCTGTCTTCTTATCAAATGTTTTAGTTTCTCCATTTGGTACTAATCCATTTCTGCTCTTGTTTGGGTTAGGTCTGGGTGTGGCTGCTTCTTTTTCCCCATCAGGGTTAACTCGGGATGTTCCACAGCCCATGATTACAGTACCATCACTCTGTAACTAATGATGATAAACCTATAGGATATTCAATAACAAACTCATAGTGACATAAACTCTCCAGGTAATAATTAAATAATCTATCTACTTTAATCAATTAACAACATCTATATTACCTTTTACTTTCTTTGTTGTTGTTATAAACTAACATTCATGACTTGTCTTGTCTTAAGAAATCTAAATATAATTGGAGTTTTTTTCCTGAAAGTCCACAGTCATTTAATATCAGTCCACATCAATTTAGAATTTAAGGTGTATTTTGGTTTCAATATAATTAATCAACATAACTGTAAAAAAAAATTATTGTAATTTTCTTTTTACAAGTCATTATTTTGCTAGTTACGAAAAACTGCAAATGAATTGTTATCAACCGATCCTGGAACAAGTGAAAAACATATGTTATAAACTTGAGTTTGTATATGTACAAATCATACACCGTTATTTTCAAAGAAAATAAAGGGTTAAACCTAGTTGTCCAGCCTTTGACTTTAATCGAAAAAGCGAGACACAGCAATCCTACATTCTGTCCTTGTCGTCAGTGGCGGAGCCACAAATATTCACTCTGTGGTTAAAGTTTTTGAAATTTTAATAACTTTCTTAAACTATTCTGGATTTCTACCAAACTTGGACAGAAGATTGTTCATGATCATAAAATAAGTACAGTCGAACCTCTTCGTGTCGAAGTTGAAGGGACCGGACCAAAGTATTCGACTCATCCGAGGTTTGACTCATCCACGGTCGAGTGTGTCGTCATAAATTTTGAATGCATGAAATACGGTATGAGATTGGTGTAAACTAGATACAATGAACAGTGTGCCTTTTCCATTCAATCTCCATTTTTGGTCCTTCGTAATAATTAAAAACACAAGTACAGATACAAATCATGCACAAATAAAATCAATAGTCTACACAAATATTTACAAAGGTCAGTCGCTATAAATTATGAAATCATGCGCGGCACGAAATAAGTTCTGAACGGTCTCTGATGAGGTCGTCTGCTTTACAATAAATTATCATGAATTTATTATAATTGTCCTAATCCTTATATCTATTGTAATTAATGAGTTTTAAATCTAACGATTAGTTAAATCTCAGCTTGGGTCATTTATATTCGTTTCGTTTCTATCTCAGGTGAAAAATATTCAACACACTAACATTCCGCTTGAACGATCAACAAAGGTGTTAATTAGCGGCCACCATAAACATGTCATTTTAACTGTTATACAAACAAGTATGTTTACTCAGCTTTAATCTCTTTTGAAAATGATTAGTTGACATAAGAAATACATCCGACTTAAAATTTTTATCATCATGATCATTAGGTCTGCATCTTTCAAAAATTCTTTCTTTCGAAGTTCGAGACATCGGGGTCAATTTACATTAATTTTACTTCGACAGGACTATAAAATTTACTCGACTTAACCGAGTATTCGAATCAACAGAGTTCAACTCATCAGAGGTAATTATGCATTGATCAAACAGGAATTTTACCGGGACCGCGAAATTACTTCAACTCATCCGAGTTTTCAACACAACCGAGTTCGACACAACGAGGTTCGACTGTATCCAGAAGTAAATTTTGTAAAATAAAAAAAAATCCTTTTTTCCATATTTAATTTGTAAATGGACTTAGTTTTTCTGACAGGAAACATAACATTCACTCTGTGGATAAAGTTTTTATAATTTTTAATAACTTTTTTAAACTATCCTGGATTTCTCCCAAACTTGGACAGAAGCTTGTTTATGATCATAAGATAGTATCCAGAAATAAATTTTGTAAAAAAAAATCCATTTTTTCAGTTTTTAACTTATAAATGGACTTTGTTTTTCTTCCAGTTAACATTACATACAGTCTGCAGTTAAAGTTTTTGAAACATTTATTAGATTCATAAACTATCCTGGATTTTTACCAAAATTGGACAGAAGCTTCTTTCAATCAATAGATATGGTATCGAGAGGAATATTATTATTAAATTTTTTCCTCATTTTTGTTGAGCCTGTGATTAACAGCAAAAGTAGGCAAGACACTGGGTTCAACGGAACCCTTGCAAATTTTTTTGATAACTAAATATAGCTGCAGATACATCCAATGGTCATTCTTTGTAGCGATAACCCCTCATTTAAGGCATTATCCAACATGTGTGAACAACTTGTTTCCAAAAGTTGCTGCCAGCGTTTTTGTTTAGGCACGCACCTTTAGTATAAATTGATACTAAACAGATTGGGCAATCTATCAAACAGGACATTATTCCCCCAAATAAGTAACAATCGATAAAAAACAGTGTTCAATATGACAGTTTTTATACATATATATGTATTTTGAGTGTTTTTACTAGTAATAAGGAATTTTAATGACTTGAAGCTGTTATATCTTGAGTTTATGCCCCTTGAGAATCCATGATTTACCAATACAAAACTTTGTAATATTTGTCACGTGTGCTAAATCTGTATTCTATTTATACTCGGTTACAGCCTCTGTTTCATATATGTATATGTCATTATGTAGTTAGAATTAAACTAGATCTGGAACTGAACATGTCTGTTCAATAAGCCACACATAACAATATTATAAAATTCAATAAAGGTGTAAAAATGTGAATTTAAAGAATTCTTTTAACATTAAAGGCATTTGAGGAAAACTTATTCCTTACGTGAATTTGTCCCTTCTGACAGGACTGTACCTATCCAGTTAAAATATCTTAATCATATATATACAACAAGGGTTTTATTGTTAAATGAAAATTACAGATTTTATATCAAACCCAAACTTTTTTTCGCAAATATTTGAACATGCATACAGTTGAACATTTCCATGTAATTTTACCTACAGAAAACCACTTATTTTTCTTTTAAATAGTTCACAACGAATTCACCATAAACAAATTATGAAGATTCATGCTCTGAAGACTTTTCTCAGTAGTTGGAATGCACGTTACAGGAAACAGGTGCCCGTGACGTAGTCCGTATCATGGCGACGTATAAATATTAGGGAGCACTCCATTAAAATCTTATAAAATATCAAATGTTTGTGTGTCATTCCCACAATAACCTAAAGTTGAAGTTATCAATGTTGTAAATCTGATAAATTTTGACTATCAATGTATTAGATTACAACATAAATAGTTCTTTTTATCCATTCTTTATACCTGTTTCTTTATGCAAAGAAAGATCCAGGAGGAAGTTAAAAACTTATTCCCCTTTTCGCGGATTTTTTTCTGCTATATTTTTTATTGAAATAGAAATTTTGAAAGATGTAACATGGGTACATGATGATTGGTGAACTAAACATAACACAAAGATTAGAAAATGTTTGTTTAAATTAGCGAAAAAGAATAGTATAACCAAAATATATTCAGAAAAGAAGGCTGTGCTACAATACACCAATCAGTGAGCTTGTCAACAAATATGTCCTTGACACTATTTTTCACATGCTTTTAAAATAGTTTGCAGAAGTTGACAGTCTGAATCAGCATGTCGGGTGAAAAACAAGTTAAACACGTAGCTGTTGTTGGTGGGGGTTTGGTAAGTCATCAATAATTGATTTGGATGTTACTTTATTTTAAGTGCAATCATTTTTATTTTAGAATATATTCAATTCAATTCAATATTTTAGAATATAAGACCTGTTATAAAACATGTAAAATGAAAAAAAAATCACAAGGGTCAGAACATTTATTTTTGTATATGTCAGGAATGATGTTATGTTATCCACTACATCACTCAACAGAATGTATGTCACTTTAATTTAAACAGTGCATGTGATTATATTGTCCTATTTTGAGCTAAAAATAAGACACATTCAACTTTATAATTTGTCTGTTGAACAGTTGAAAAAACAGTTTGAAAACCAAATTTGATTTTAAAACCAGTTATAAATTCTGTATTGTTATTTAACATTTAACCTCTTTTAGTTTAAGATTTTTTTAAGAATGATGGAATCGTTAAAAAAACAATATGTTGACCTTTGGCTTTAGGTTACCATGTTTACAAGAAACAATTGAATAGTGGAAAGTTGTATTTAGGTCTTGATAATATGGTCTCAATTAAGTACTATATATTTCCATTATTTTTTTGATTTGACACAATTTCGGTATTCAGTTTTTGACCCATTATTCACTTTTCTTTATACTTAAGCACCCTATTTTTAAATCAACTTTTTTGTTAGGCCTTACAAAAAAGTATGTATTTATTACTGTACCCCTACAAACCCCAATTTTTATATATATATCCCCTATTCTATCCCCTACTCTCATTTTTTTTTTGCTATTTTTGATTAAACATTGTTAAAGTCACAATGATGTTCCCATAGACTCAATGTAATAAAAATGTAAAAAAAAAAATCCCTTTGTACCGACCATTTTTTGTTTCAATAAACATTGATAAACACACATACTTTTTTGTTTGGCATTAAATATATTTTTTTCCTTTTTAATTTTCTACAGCGACACTTTATTATTTATTTTTCTTAAAACTCTTCCAGACCCTCATAAATCGCAAAAGTATAGTTCAAAATAGTCTATTGATTAAGTATTTTATCAAGGAAATCTTTTACAAATATCTATAAAAGTTCAATTCAGATCACATTCTTGTAAAAACTTCCACATATTTCAGAAGAGATAGACAAACATCATTTTAGAATTGTATAATCTTTGATATCTCTTTTTAAAATATGGGGAAGTTTTTACTGTGATGTTTTTTTATCGATATTTGAATAAGATTACAAAAAATACAAAAGTATCTTTTAATCAATAGAAGATATATCAAAGCATATACAACTACATGATGTATTTGAATACCAATCAAGTTCAAACAACTTGTGACATGGTGCTATTTTATAACATTTGTATAATAATCAATTGTATAAATGATTTTTTTATAATGTTTGATTGTATATATACATATCATGTATATGATTGTTTTAAACATGATAAATGTTTAATCATTGTTAATTGTATTAATGATTTTTTTATAGGTAGGATCCCTGAATGCTTGCTTTTTTGCTAAGAGGAAATATAAAGTGGATTTATATGAAATGAGAGATGGTATGGTTCAAAATTATTTAAGATGTACATCATGTACATTGTAATAAATTAAAGGACATATTAGAGGACAAGTAATTAAAGAAATAGTAGTTCCTAAGATATGGAATTAAATTTAAAATTTATCTGAATTGATATTTCATTGGGTAACAGTGAGGCTACCAGTTCATTGATATGTACCTCCCATCTATCAACTCTCAGTGGCGGATCCAGAACTTTTCCTAAGGGGGGACCCGCTGACTGACCTCAGGAGGGGCGCTCCAGTCATTCTTCAATGATTCCCTATATAATCAACCAAATTTTTCCCACAAAAGGGGGGGCCCGGGCCTGGATCCGCCTATGACTCTTAGCTGATACACAGGTCAAATTTTATAGAAAATGTCAATTGATATTAATGTATTAATAATCTACACCTTTTTGTGCAACAAGCCATATACAAAATGTTTTAAAAGGAAGTGGTGGCCAATATATAGCATACAGTTAACAATGACACACTTTCGCAATAGCAGTCCAAAGGGTAAGGGAACAACAATTTAACTTTGAGGAGGGAAAGGGGGGTGTATATTATTTTCTTTTCTGATTTTTCTTTCGTTACTATTGATATTCCACACACATACAATTTTTTGTTTTCATATTTTAAAAATGCACAATTTTTTTTTTGTAGATCAAAATATTTGTTTAGGTAATGGCAAAATTCACAATTATTAAAAAAAAATCCAATAACGAAATTTTATCTGATACACAATATTGGTTTCAAAGGTAATGCCAGTCATTAGCCCTAGTGACGTCTTTTTTCACAAATTACTAGTTGCCTGTCATTGCCAGTTCATATTATGATCATTAACTACCAATCATTCATATATATTTACTGGATGTCTTCTGGATGTTTGTTGAATTAGGATGCTGTCTTGTTGAGGAATACGGTATACCCCATCTATACAGATTTTCAGATTTCATCATTTTTAAAGTATTTTTTCTAATTTATCATTGCCATTTCTTCAAATGTTCTTCATGTTCTTTATCCATATTTTGGATATAGTATTTTTTTCTTGGTACTTAAAGGAAAGGTCAAATTATAGTTTTTTATGTTATTCACAAGCAATCAACAATTAATGTAACAATGAAAAAACAAAAAAAAACAGAATCTTCTCAGGGATTCTTTCAATTGAACTCATTCAAATAAAAATGCTACAATGGTACTCTAAACTCATTGATCATGTTGATATATTACATTCAGACAGAAGATTGAAGAAAAAATGCACAAAAAAGACACTTTTAAAATTAGATGGTTGCATTAAGGACCGTAAAAATGTTGATAAAATTATCCTGATCTGAGGTCTAAACACCTGACCAAAATTTCTCAATCTCCTGACATGTGTTTTAGTGTCACATTTTATTTTATGTTTACAATGCTAAATTGTTTTGTATATTTCAGATATACGTACTATGGAAATTGTAAAAGGACGAAGTATAAATCTGGCTTTGTCCTGTCGAGGGAGAGAAGCTTTAAAACATGTTGGACTTGAAGATGAGGTTCTAAAGACTGCTATTCCAATGCATGCCAGAATGATCCATGATTTAGATGGTACTTGCCATCCAATACCATATGGAAAGAGTGATCAGGTAATTGTCAGGTTGCAAGGAGGGCTTTGTCAGTACTCTTTGAGGGGGGAGGCATTATATACTGTTGATAAAGGGGTAGAATTGTGACCTATTCTCATACTGGATCTCTGATGATTCAAAAACTTATATTCATGTGAGTTTGGGTTGTGTTATTATCCCCTTGTTTTTGTCAGGGCTTTTGCATACCTGCCCACTTTTCAGAATTTCCATGTGGAATTTTAAGCGCATGAGATAAGCTCCTTTTATCATGCTCTTATTGCCATAAGTGTTTTAAATCTACTACTCTATTGTTTGCATTAGTATATATATATATATATGTGTGTGTGCTTAAATACCCCTTTAACTCATTTGAATACCTCATTGTGTATATTCATACAATTCCAATGATGTTGCTCGTCTAATGGAAGAAAATAAACTATTCCTGGTAAACAAAAAGATACTAGCAACAACCACTGAAGTCACACACTTCTAACATATGATAGGGAGGATATTAGTTTATTGAGTATTCAGTAATCTCTTTATTACTTTGATTAACATGAACCAATTGAAATCTAGTTTAGACCCAACGAATTAAATAATACATAAAATATTAAAGGCACTTGAAAGCAACAATATTAAATGAAAGGAACATGATATCAAACATGTTGTTTTAAAAATGAGTTATTAAATTTATAATTTTAAATAGCTGACTGGAGATCATTGAATTTAATGTGAGACCAATAAGTCAAGGTTGCAGTTTATTACCTACAATATTAAAACTTTTTTCATAATTTATTTTTCTTATTTTTCTGAGTTAACATTTGAAGCAATTTTGAAATAGTCATACTTTTGATCTGAGTTAACTATTTGAAACATCGTTCCAGTCAGCTAAGAGGTATTTTTAAAAAAAAAATAATTCTGTTTTGTCATTATGTTTGTATATGTGTTGCTTTGTTTGAATGTAATATATTGTACCTTGTTTTGTGGAGAGGGCTTTAACAATATTTTATTCAAATAAATTGAATTGGATTGGGCAACAGGCATAGCCTATGTAACATAGGCTATGCCTGTTGCCCAATCCAATTCAATTTATTTGAATAAAATATTGTTTTATTCAAATAAATTGAATTGGATTGGGCAACAGGCATAGCCTATGTAACATAGGCTATGCCTGTTGCCCAATCCAATTCAATTTATTTGAATAAAATATTGTTTAAACTAAAAAGGAACATTTATTTAAAATACTGAAACAGGCTTTAAATTTGCTTCATGTTAATTTTATAGTTTATCAACTCTGTGGACAGAAGGTTATTAAATGAAGTCCTACTGACAGGTATGTTATAGAGATAGAACTACAATTGCTTTTGGGAAAATTTAGTGAAATCATGTGTTGCAGTAAGTTGCTTCTTACAATATGTCAGTTTCAAACTGAATTTATGAGGAATCATGCCCAAAATGAAATGGACAGAATAAACAACTATGGTTCATAAAAAATAACATTATGAAAAAGGGAGATAATCAGATTGAAGACTGCAGATGATTGTATAATATTTTCTCTTAAGAATTAAATATGGTGAGGCAAGTTTTTGGCCCCTTAAATTTAAAAATACCAATTGTTATAAATTTATGAACTCCAACTGTTTAAGAATGAAGTATGGTGAGGCAAGTTTTTGGTCCCTTAAATTTTAAAATACCAAGTGGTATAAATCTATGAACTTCAACTGTTCAGACAGTTTTGCCTTACATATTTCATTCAACATTCAACTTCATGCATTAATGGAAAACCTCAAACTACCAAACCATTTCAATGTTACCTCATTGATATGCAATAGCCTGAATAAAATTAACCAAATATCATCCTCCCAATTTTTGTATGGAATGAATATAAAAATTTTTTCATCTGTAATTTCAGGGTGCAAATTATGCTCTTATTATTTTTAGCTCACCTGGCTCAAAGGGCCAAGTGAGCTTTTCTCATTACTTGGCGTCCGTTGTCATCGTCGTTAACTTTTACAAAAATCTTCTCCTCTGAAACTACTGGACAAAATTTAACTCAACTTGGCCACAATCATCATTTGGGTATCTAGTTTAAAAAATGTGTCCGGTGACCCGGCCAACCAATCAAGATGGCCGCCATGGCTAAAAATAGAACATAGTGGTAACATGAAGATTTTGGCTTATATCTCTGAAACCGAACATTTAGAGTAAATCTGACATGGGGTAAAATTGTTTATCAGGTCAAGATCTATCTGCCCTGAAATTTTCAGATGAATCAGACAGCCCGTTATTGGGTTGCTGCCCAAGAATTGGTAATTTTATTGAAATTTTGCCGTTTTTGGTTATTATCTTGAATATTATTATAGATAGAGATAAACTGTAAACAGCAATAATATTCAGCAAAGTAAGATATACAAAAAAGTCAACATGACAAAAATGGTCAGGTGACCCCTTAAGGAGTTATTGCCCTTTATAGTAAATTTTTGTCAATTTTTTCGTAAATTTTTATTATCTTGTACAAAAATCTTCTCCCCTGAAACTCGGAGACAAATTTAACCAAACTTGTCCACAATCATCATTAGGGTATTTAGTTTAAAAAATGTGTCCGATGACCCTGCCTGCGAACCAAGATGGCGGATATGGCTAAAAATAGTACATAGGGTAAAATGCAATTTTTGGCTAAAATCTTAGAAACCAAAGCATTTAAAGCAAATCTGACAAGGATACATTTGTTCGTTAGGTCAAAGTCTATCTGCCCTGAAATTGTCAGACCAATCAGGCAACCCATTGTTGGGTTTCTGCCCTGGAATAGGTAATTTTCAGAAAATGTTGCAGCTTTTGGTTATTATCTTGAATATTATTATAGATAGAGATAAACTGTAAACAGAAATAATGTACAGCAAAGTAAGACTTACAAATAAGTCAACGTGATCAAAATGGTCAATTAACCCTTTAAGGGCATACGATACAGTTTTGATCCTGTATTTACAGTTTGATGAAAATTTACATATAGGATATTTTTTGCCTGATTAAATCAAATATGTAATAAAAAACATACTTTCATGTGCTACTTTTTGAGTTAAATGAGGTTGAAATTTTGTTTATTTTCTCAAAATTCGGATTTGTGGTCGTATTTTCCCTTTCGAAAGAAGGCAATAACTTTTTTGTTTTAAAAGATAAACACAAATTTTTTTTTGTTAAGTAATTTGTAATTTCTGTATTTTATAAGTATACTAAAAACTTATGCATTTTTTTATTCAGAAATAACTCATATTTATCAAATGGTCATGAATTGAGAAAAAAACGTATTTTTTTTATGTATATTTATCAACATTAAAAAAATTGCACTATTTACAGTTTTATAAAATTTGGTTCACATAATCTCCCTGCAAAATGAAACAAAATGTCGTTTTAAAAAGTAGGGGTCCATGCACTTGTTTTCAAATTAAATCAGTTTGAATGATAAAAATCAGTCCCAAATTAATATTTTCCCGATATGTCACAGTTTGACGTCGCGAAAATAACATTTAACGTTAGCACCGTCATTACCTCCCCTGTAACTGTATCGTATACCCTTAAGGAGTTATTGCCCTTTATATTAAATTTTTAACAATTTCCATAAATTTTGTAAGTGTAATTTTTTATTCGTTTATGATATGCACATAAACCAAGGTGAGCTACAGGTTCTTTAGAGCCTCTAGTTTGGTTCATTTTTCTCTAATCCTGAGCCATTATTTACTATTCTGTAAACTCCATACAGACCTTCTTATTTAGTTCTGTTTGTAATAAAGGGTATCATGTCTATTATTCCAGCTGCAGAGAGGAACCCTCAGGTAACCTGTCACTTCAACCACAAGCTATTGAAGTGTGATTTTAACACAGGGGAATTGACCTTTTTGACGTAAGTATACTTTAGAAAGAAATCAAAGCATTTGTTGCATTTTCTTTTTACCGAAACTATTTACGATAATCAAAATTTGACTTGAAAAGATATACATTGTTTTCATAAGTTAGGTTATTCCTACAACAGAAAATCTAGACCAAAAGGTAAGTCAGTAAGAACAATGAAGAATGCCTAGACCAAAAGGTAAGTCAGTAAGAATGCCTAGACCAAAAGGTAAGTAAGTATGAATGGATTGACCATAAGGTAAGTCAGTATGAATGGATTGACCATTCCTACAACAGAAAACCTCGACCAAAAGGTAAGTCAGTATGAATGGATTGACCATTCCTACAACAGAAAACCTCGACCAAAAGGTAAGTCAGTATGAATGGATTGACCATTCCTACAACAGAAAACCTCGACCAAAAGGTAAGTCAGTATGAATGGATTGACCATTCCTACAACAGAAAACCTCGACCAAAAGGTAAGTCAGTATGAATGGATTGACCATTCCTACAACAGAAAACCTCGAAAAACCTTGACCAAAAGGTATGTCAGTATGAATGGATTGACATTCCTACAACAGAAAACCTAGACCAAAAGGTAAGTCAGTATGAATGGATTGACCATTCCTACAACAGAAAACCTCGACCAAAAGGTAAGTCAGTATGAATGGATTGACATTCCTACAACAGAAAACCTAGACCAAAAGGTAAGTCAGTATGAATGGATTGACCATAAGGTAAGTCAGTATGAATGCCTAGACCTAAAGGTAAATCAGTATGAATGGATTGTTGCAAGAGACTGCCTGAAGGTAAATCCAAAATTTTACGCACTTCTGACACATGTAATATGTAACATGATGTCATTTCCCTCTTTTTGCAAGAGGTTGGCTTAGTACATGTACTTACAAATATCAATGGTGTAGTGTGTTGGATTGTTGTTATCTTTGTTAGTTTTTTTCTGTTTTATTTTTATCCCCAACCTTTTTTGTTCATTATTTATTCATTTAAAATTTTTGCCCAACCTTTGCCCTTTTTGTTAGAACTTTTTTCAGTTGAATTTTAGGCACTGCCTACCATTATACATGTTATACAGGTGCATAATGTTTTTAGATCTAATCCACCTATCCATTTATCTGTCTGTCCATTCTTCGGTTGAAATTGTTTTGTTTAAGGTAGTTATGTGATTTAGTACACATTTATTTTGAAGTGAACTGTTTAATATATACTATTTATTTTTCTTTATAGGAAGGAAGGCAAAGAAGTTAAGAATAAAGTAGACCTAATCGTTGGAAATGACGGAGCTTTCTCTGCCATTAGACGTCAGATGATGAAAGATACGTTATTAGATTACAACCAGGAATATATACCTCACGGTTACATGGAGTTAACAATTCCGCCAACATTATCAAATGATGTAAGTCTTTAACACAAAATGGTTGAATGAGAAATTCCGCCAACATTATCAAATGATGTAAGTCTTTAACACAAAATGGTTGAATGAGAAATTCCGCCAACATTATCAAATGATGTAAGTCTTTAACACAAAATGGTTGAATGAGAAATTCCACCAACATTATCAAATGATGTAAGCCTTTAACACAAAATGGTGGAATGAGAAATTCCGCCAACATTATCAAATGATGTAAGTCTTTAACACAAAATGGTTGAATGAGAAATTCTGTCAACATTATCAAATGATGTAAGTCTTTAACACAAAATGGTTGAATGAGAAATTCTGCCAACATTATCAAATGATATAAGTCTTTAACACAAAATGGTTGAATGAGAAATTCCGTCAACATTATCAAATGATGTATGTCTTTAACACAAAATGGTTGAATGAGAAATTCTGTCAACATTATCAAATGATGTATGTCTTTAACACAAAATGGTTGAATGAGAAATTCCGCCAACATTATCAAATGATGTAAGCCTTTAACACAAAATGGTTGAATGAGAAATTCTGTCATTATTATCAAATGATGTATGTCTTTAACACAAAATGGTTGAATGAGAAATTCCGTCAACATTATCAAATGATGTATGTCTTTAACACAAAATGGTTGAATGAGAAATTCCGCCAACATTATCAAATGATATAAGTCTTTAACACAAAATGGTTGAATGAGAAATTCCGCCAACAGTATCAAAAGATGTAAATAAAGGCAACAGTAGTATACCGCTGTTCAAAACTCGTAAATCTATGGACAAAAAACAAAATCTGGGTAACAAACCAAAACTGAGGGAAACGCATTAAATATAAGAAGAGAACAACAACACATTAAAATGTAACATACATAGAAACGGACTTAGCATTAGACAAAATCCGATGAGAATAACAAATATAACATCAAAACCAAATACATGAATTTCGGATAGAAAGTCTTTTAACACAAAATGGTTGAATGAGAAATTCCGCCAACATTATCAAATGATGTAAGTCTTTAACACAAAATGGTTGAATGAGATTAACAATTCATTAGTTAACATCCAATGCTGTAAAAATATAAAGAATATTCCAAGAAGAATACTAAAAAATCATGATTTCCCTACAAATAGGCAACACCATTACCAAAAAGAAGAACAATAAAAAATCATGATTTCAATAAGAATAAACTACACCATGGCCAAACAAAAGTTCAATAAAAATTAAACAACAAACAAAAAGAGCAAGAAAAAGATAACTTAAGATTGAGCAAAACAAACCCAAACAAAAAACTTGATGTGAATTATTATGGATTTACGAGGATCATGATATTTGTGCTATAAAATGAAATAGTACTAATTCTTCCGTTTTTCACTAAAGAAATAATCAAGTTGATTAATTTTAAGAGTTAGCACTATTACTAAACAAAGGTTTAAAATTATTTTTATAAAGCCTTAAACACAAAATGAAAAAAGATAATTATTACTTTTTTCACAGTTTGCCATGGGAGTGAACTACCTTCATATTTGGCCAAGGAATGAGTTCATGATGATAGCCTTGCCAAACCTGGACAAATCTTATACCTTAACATTATTCATGCCATTTGAAAATTTCAATCAAATAAAGAATGAAGATGATGTCATGGACTTTTTCCAGAGGATGTTTCCAGACTCTATACCTCTGATAGGAGAGTAAGTTTCAATGCTGTCCTACATGTCTAAAAAGTGGAGATAATCACATTATTGTGTTGAGGTGTATATTCTTTTCGTGGTCTCATTAACGGTTCCATTGTTTTTTTCTGATAGCAATTTATAGTTTTGGTAACATTTACCATTTTCAAAACTGAATCTTGAAGATGATTGATATTTTGTTAACTTGTTGGTGATTTTTATTTCAAAAAATGAAGATGGACAATAAGGATACATATTTAAAAACAAATTGTCTTATTTTAAAACTGCTGCAAAATGTGTTTCATCAAAATATATGTTATTATTTTTCAGAAAGTTCCTGAAGGAAATCTATAAATCTAGCAAAGCTCTTCCAATGGTTTCTATAAAGGTATGAGTTAGTTTTAGATTCACCAACCTGTAAATGAGGGTCTAATTGAGGTACACAGACATTAATGGACAAAAGGCAGAATTCATGGCAAACAGATTAAAAACCAATTGGTGTGTTGAAGACGGTGGCCTTCAGCTGTTTTCTGCTCATTGGTCGGGTTGTTGTCTCTTTGACACATTCCCCATGCCCATTCTCAACTTTAAAAAATAGAGAAAAATAGGATAGAAAAAATAGAAATAGAGAATGATCTTCAAAAGGCAGAATACACAAGGCAAACCGATTAAAAACAGAGAAAAATAGAGGGGAAAATTAATAAAGAATGATCAGTAAAAGGCAGTATGCAATAGCAAATGCATTAAACAATAAAGAAAAAAAGTCTGGGAAAAATGAGAAATACAGAATAGAAAAAAATGGTCTAAAATTCAAAAATTTGTAATCAAGTTAAAATTTTATGAAATATTTATACTTACCAGTCAGAAACATACTTTTGAATTATCTTTCTTTACTACGTTCATAACTCGCAAACACACAGATGATCTTGATTCAAACATTCCCTGAATCAGATCGTCCGTGTAGCCATGCTTCAGTTTATCGGCGTGTACAAAACACACGCACTGAAATTAAAGCATGGGGAGGTGGTGGGAATATTGACTGGTAAGTATAAATATTTCATAAAATTTTAACTTGATTACAAATTTTTGAATTTTATTTCAATTATTTATACTTACCAGTCAGAAACATACTTTTGGATAGATTCCAAAGCAATACTTCTACTGAACTGGAGGCGTATGCTGTATAAATTTCTGTCATCTAAATTGTACCATATGTACAAATGTCTATATATAACACATCAATAGTTCAACACAAAATAATGTTCATCATGAAATCATCATATTTAAAATACTTCCACCAATAACAAATTCTCCAACGCAACTCGCCGAAAAATTTAACATATTTACACATTGTCTAATACATCGACTGACAAATCTCTCAGATAGAATTTTCCAAATGTGGATTCTGAACTCCAATCAGCTGCTTCTAAAATAGAATTTATAGAAGCACCTTTGTATAAAGCCCAAGAGGGTCCAATTGCTCTAGTTGAATGTGCCTTGATATTTTTCAGTGAAGAATCAGGGTACGCTAATTTAATAACGATCTATTTAGAAATAGTTTGTGACGTTACAGGCTTATGTGGTTCACATGTAGAAAGGAATAGTTTTCCCTGTTGGTCTTTATCTAAACTACTTCTAAATTTCTTTGTTATTTCTATATATTGTAACAAACATGTAACAGGATCTAACTTTTTATTGTCTGTGAATGCAGGAACAACAATTTTTGAATTTCTATGGTTTTGTCGATCCTGCTTTGCCAAACCACATCTAATAAATGTAATGCCTTTTTGTTGTATCCTCATACAGGAATGGTTCACTCTGAGAGACTGCAAATCGCTACATCTCCTGAAAGTGGTAATAGAGATTAGAAAAACAGTTTTAAATGACAAATGTTTCAAATCAATATTTTCAATAGGTTCAAAGGGTTCTTTCTGTAATAGATTTAGAACCAACTGTAAATCCCATTCTGGTAATAATTTTATGGTAGGCGGTCTAGAATTAAAAACCCCTTTTATAAGTCTTGTAATATATGGATGTTGACCTACTGCAGTATTATCAACCTGAGGTAAAACATTGGAAAGCATAGATCTGTATCCTGCAATAGTCCTATATTGCAATCCATTTTCAAACAGATAGGCTAAAAAATCTGCTACCTGATTTAAAGTTGCATTAAGGGGATTAATTTCCCTTGTACCACACCAGCTACAGTACTTTTTGAATTTTGCACTATAGTCTTTCTGAGTTCCTTTCCTCCATGAAGCTGAGAGTAAATTTCTAGCTTCTTGAGAAAAGCCCTCTGTTTGGAACGATCTGTCGATAGAAGCCAAGCAGTCAGACTGAATACCCCCGGGTCCGGATGAAACACTTGGGACCTCGGTTGACAGAGAAGGTCTGATTGTATCGGGAGACTGACTGGGTAATCTATCAATAGTTGAAGTAATTCCGGGTACCAGTGTCTCCTGGGCCACAAAGGAGCTATCAGGAGAATCTGACACTGGAACTGCCTCATATATTGCAATATCTTGGGTATAAGGCAGATTGGGGGATATGCATAGGCATACATTTTCTCCCAAGATATTGTCAGGGCGTCCAAAGCAAAAGCTTGAGGATGTGGAATCCATGAGCAAAACACTTTCGTCTGACGATTCTCTGCCGAGGCAAATAAATCCATCAGAGGTTGGTCCCACAAGAGAAAAAGTTTCTGTACAATTTGAGTGTTCAGTGACCACTCTGTGTGCAGAATTTTCCTCCTGCTCAGGTAATCTGCAATTATGTTTTTCTTTCCCATTATATGAGCTGCTTTCAGGGTTATATTGGATTGAATTGCTAAAGTCCAAAGTTCCCAGGTTTTGTAACACAACTGAGGTGATTTGGTCCCCCTTGTTTGTTGATGTACTGGACCACTGTTGTGTTGTCTGATCTTATCAGTACAGATTTCCCTATCAGATATTTTAGAAAATGTTTGATTGTAAGCACTACTGCTTCTAATTCTAGGTAATTTATGTGTTTCTTGCTCTCTGAAACAGACCATTCCCCTTGAAAAATTTTCTTGTCCATTACACCCCCATAACCTGTTTTTGAAGCATCTGTAGTTATGGTTATACAAGTCGGTTGAGGTTGCAAAGAACGGCCTTTCAGCGTGTTCGCTGAATTTAACCACCAAATTAGATGAGATTTGAGATGTTGTGTCACTGGGACAAATATTTTGAACTCTTGACATGCTGGTCTCCAAAAGGAGAGAAGATGGAGTTGAATTGGTCTCATGTACAACCGAGCATTTGGAATTAGTTCTATACATGAGGCCATTATCCCCAGAAGATGAAGAAAATCTAAAGCCGTCACTTGGATTTCTTTCATTATTTTTTGAATGGCTAGATTCAACTTGTCTATTCGTTCCTGTGTTGGGAAAATTAGCCCTTTTCCAGGTCGAACAGTGCCCCTAAATAAATCAATTTCTGACTCGGAACTAGTTTGGATTTTTCTTTGTTTACTATGAACCCTAGTGATACCAAGAGATTGAGACATTCCGCTCGATCTAGGCATAGATGCGCTTTTTGTTGATTTATTATTAACCAGTCGTCCCAGATAGACTACTAATCTTATATTTTTCGTTCTCAAGTAGGCTGCCACTACGGATACTATTTTTGTAAAGACCTGTGGGGCAGATGTTGGACCGAAGCACAGAGCTTTGAATTGAAATGCTTGATTTTGAAGGTAAAATCTTAGATATTGGCAAAGACTTGGAAATATTGGGACATGTAAATATGCATCGCTCAGGTCGAGCGTTATGGCCCAATCTCCTGGTTTTACTATATTCAAGACTTTGGTCAGTGAATCCATCTTGAAATGTTTTTTCTGAAGATACCCATTGAGTGGTCTCAGATTTATGACTGGTCTCATCTTCCCATTTTTTTTGGGGACCAGAAAAAATGTGCTGTAAAAACCTGATTGAATTTGTTCTTTCTGAACCGATTCTATTGCATCTTTTTCTATTAAAATATTTACCTCTTGAAGTAAAATTTCCATATTTTTTTGAGATACTATTGTTTGTTTTATTCCTTGCCAAATTGGTTTCTTTATGAACTCTAATTTGTAACCTTTTTCTATTACAGACAAAACCCATTGGTCGTTTGTAATCTTTTTCCAATTTTCTAGAAAAAATCTGAGACGACCCCCTACTAGTATCTTGTCTTGATTTTGAAATAAAATTACCTGTATCTCTGAGTCAGCCGGACTGTTTCTTGGGGATACGAAAAGAACCCCAGGAACCGGTACCACTGTTTGATGTCTTGGTATCTTTGTCTTTCTTGTCTTTATTTCCAAAGCCACCTCTCTGTAAAGACTTATGAGACGAATTTATAGAAGACTGTCTATTAGTATTAAAAGACGGTTTCTTATAATTGTTATTGTAATTATTATAAGTTGAGTTCCCTGTAAACTTTGATTGTTTATTTGACCAACTATCACGACTATCGTAGTCCAACTTTCTTTTGTTGTTTTTGTGAAATTCGGGTAACAAATCTTCCAATTGTTCCCTTTGCTCTTTCCTTTTCTCAAGTTGTTTTTCAAGACCTTGTCCAAAAACACCATCATCAGAAAGCGGTAAATAAAGTACCTTAGCTTGAATATCATTTAAATTATTTATGCCTGCATCTGTTGCAGCACATTTCCTTCTAATCATATGATGAAAGGCTCCAGCTTGACCCACTTGGTCAAGTGATTTGGTTGACATGGCAAATAAATCTTTAACTAATTGACAATTCTCTTCACTAGCATTGTCATTTTCTAAATTACCCAACAAAGTGCCTAAAGCTTGTTGCATGTAAGAAAAGGATATAATTCCCATTCTGGAAGCTACCTGTCCAGAATAGGCTAGCTTCTCAATTTGTTTCACAGGTTGAGAAAATAACTGTTTTTGTTTGTCCCAAGATTTCACAGTTTTATTTGTATGCACACGTTTAATCATAGGTTCAAGCATATCATCTAAACTTGGCACTTGTAATACAGGTAAAGATTTTTCATGCACAGGAAAACATGATCTATATTCATCCTTATAAGCAGACAAACGTTCAGGATGTTGAGTTCTCCAAGAATAAGATAAAATCTTAACTTGAGAATCATCTAAAATTAAACCTACTGACTCATCACTATTGTCACCTGGTAAATCATCTTTAAAAATTTTAGCTAGTCTATCAACTTTATTGACATTGTTGCATATAGTGTTAATATTACCTGAAGAATTTTCATCAACAGTAGATATATTCTGTACACTTGAATTTAAGTATTTACTAAACCTGTCAGTTTTCTTAGAATTACTGTTTTTATCAAGGAAATGACTACTCACTGATTGAGTATCACTCTCTTCATGATCTGAAATCAGACCCAACAGATCTCGTCTCTCTCGACGGTCTACTTGTAAAGATATTTCTGAGCGTTCATCAAAATCTCTTACAATTCTTGGACTACCTAAATCTTCATTCAAGTTAGGTTCCAGAGGTATTAATGGTCTACGTTCCCTCTGTACAGGGACGTTATCCATTCTCGTAACCTCGTTCTCCTGCGTGGCTGACCCACCAGTATGAGAACTATCTGCACTTTTATTAGCTGCCTGTAGCAGACCAAAAAGTTTATCAAATCTTTTATCAAAGCTTTCTTCCAAGCTGAAGAGCTTCATTTCTATGTCCGCTGTCTTGGACGAGCGTTTCTTTGACTTACTTGTTTTGTTGCCAGTTCTGGCCATTTTTTCCCGTGTACCTGTACTTCCGGTAATACTAATACCGACAGTGTCACTTTCTTCTTCAACTTCTGATATTCTATTCGTTTCTTCCATATTTAAACAATTAAAAGTTCATTGTCAAACGACAAAATAAATGCGGCAGTAAAATATTTACTGACCAAATGCGAACTGAACGTGTTTTGTACACGCCGAAAGATAAACTGAAGCATGGCTACACGGACGATCTGATTCAGGGAATGTTTGAATCAAGATCATCTGTGTGTTTGCGAGTTATGAACGTAGTAAAGAAAGATAATTCAAAAGTATGTTTCTGACTGGTAAGTATAAATATTTGAAATAAAATTTTAAGAATGAATGAAAGACCCAATCTAGATTATTATAAATGATCAAGTGTTATGTACACAGTATTTGATGGATGAATATAAATAAATCATTCTGAACACCTTTTTAGTTTCTTGATTCTGGAATAATTACATTAGATGTATTTTTCATTATAATACATTATTCTGATTGGCTACACTGCAATCTCGTGTTATTCCTTAGTCAATTGCATTACACAATAAAATTTATCATTCATGATGACACAAGATCCAACAATAAAGTTCACAGGTAAATTAAATAAAAATTTGATAAAAATCGTGTTTTCATGATCCTAGCTAAAACGCACACAAAATGTACTTCAGTCAACGCTTTTACACACCAATAAAGTTACAAAAAGAAGCATTCAATTCTTTAATGTAATGGCAAGTGTGCATGTAAATCATTTATTACCTTTTATTTTACCTACCTTACTTGAGATTCTTAATGATTGTGATGATATGAAAAGACCAAAGATTTCAAGACTTAATAGTGATCAATTTTGTATTTGGCAATTTACCAGTTGCAAGTGTAACACAAATTAAAAAAATATAAAATTTATGTTGAGACATTGCAGTTATATAAACAAGAAAAATGTTGGGTATACCGCCATGAGACAGCAACCCAAAGGACATCTAGAGATAAAAATACTGTCTCAAAATGACAGATGCCTATACTGTATGTCAATTTATAATTACCTCAGTCTTAAATAAAGTTGTGAAGGAATTTAAAAGAGACAACAATCTAAGATTTTCCAGCAACACTAAATTCTCCAAAAGATTTTAAAAAAAGAAGACATTTTGATATATAAAAAAATAACAAAAGCCACCACTGCCTGGTTTGTGTCATATTTCTTCACCAATCAATAATATTTCCTCAATTTGTGTCTACAGAATATTTTTAGCTCACCTGGTCCGAAGGGCCAAGTGAGCTTTTCCCATCACTTTGCGTCCGGCGTCCGTCGTCGTCGTCCGTCGTCTGTCGTCCATCGTCCGTCGTCCGTCGTCGTTAACTTTTACAAAAATCTTCTCCTCTGAAACTACTTGGCCAAATTAAACCAAACTTGGCCACAATCATCATTGGGGTATCTAGTTTAAAAAAATGTGTGGTGTGACCCGGCCAACCAACCAAGATGGCCGCCATGGCTAAAAATAGAACATAGGGGTAAAATGCAGTTTTTGGCTTTTAACTCAAAAACCAAAGCATTTAGAGCAAATCTGACATGGGTAAAATTGTTTATCAGGTCAAGATCTATCTGCCCTGAAATTTTCAGATGAATCGGACAACCCGTTGTTGGGTTGCTGCCCCTGAATTGATAATTTTAAGGAAATTTTGCTGTTTTTGGTTATTATCTTGAATATTATTATAGATAGAGATAAACTGTAAACAGAAATAATGTTCAGCAAAGTAAGATTTACAAATAAGTCACCGTGACCGAAATGGTCAGTTGACTCCTTTAGGAGTTATTGCCCTTTTTAGTCCATTTTTAACCATTTTTCGTAAATCTTAGTTATCTTTTACAAAAATCTTCTCCTCTGAAACTATTGGGACAAACTAATCCAAACTTGGCCACAATCATCATTGGGGTATCTAGTTTAAAAATTGTGTGGCGTGACCCGGCCAACCAACCAAGATGGCCGCCATGGCTAAAAATAGAACATAGGGGTAAAATGCAGTTTTTGGCTTATAACTCAAAAACCAAAGCATTTAGAGCAAATCTGACAGTGGTAAAATTGTTCATCAGGTCAAGATCTATCTGCCCTGAAATTTTCAGATGAATCATCAACCCGTTGTTGGGTTGCTGCCCCTGAATTGATAATTTTAATGAAATTTTGCTGTTTTTATACGCCCGGGACGGGACGTATTATGGTATACCGTTGTCCGTCCGTCCGTCCGTCTGTCCGTCCGTCCGTCCGTCTGTCCGTCCGTCGTCCACACTTCGGACAATAACTCAAAAACACCTTCATCAATTTCCATGAAACTTAAGTGAATTGTTTATATCTATTGACGTAAGCTCCCTTTCGTTTTTTTTTAATTTCAGATTTTAAGTTTTTGATTTATGGGGCTTTATTCATAAAAAAAGGGGGAATTTTCAACACTTCGGACAATAACTCAAAAAGGCTTTCACCAATGTCCATGAAACTTTGGTGAATTGTTTATATCTATTGACGTAAGCTCCCTTTCGTTTTTTTTTAATTTCAGATTTTAAGTTTTGGATTTATGGGGCTTTATTCATAAAAAAGGGGGGATTTTCAACACTTCGGACAATAACTCAAAAAGGCTTTCACCAATGTCCATGAAACTTTGGTGAATTGTTTATATCTATTGATGTAAGCTCCCTTTCGTTTTTTTTTAATTTCAGATTTTAAGTTTTGGATTTATGGGGCTTTATACATAAATAAAGGGGGATTTTTAACACTTCGGACAATTACTCAAAAAGGCTTTCACCAATGTCCATGAAACTTTGGTGAATTGTTTATATCTATTGATGTAAGCTCCCTTTCAATTTTTATAAATTTCAGATTTTAAGTTTTGGATTTATGGGGCTTTCTTCATAAAAAAAAGGGTGATTTTTAACACTTAGGACAATAACCCAAAAAGGCTTTCACCAATGTCCATGAAACTTTGGTGAATTGTTTATATCTATTGATGTAAGCTCCCTTTCAATTTTTATAAATTTCAGATTTTAAGTTTTGGATTTATGGGGCTTTATTCATAAAAAAAGGGTGATTTTTAACACTTCGGACAATAACTCAAAAAGGCTTTCACCAATGTCCATGAAACTTTGGTGAATTGTTTATATCTATTAATGTAAGCTCCCTTTCAATTTTTATAAATTTCAGATTTTACATTTCCGTGTTATGAATTTTTATGCTTAAAAAAGGGGGGATTTTTCCAATTTTGGGACTATAACTAACACTTTCACAAAATTTTATGTATGGATGAAAAATTAAGAAAACAAACTTAGTTAAATTTGAGGTAGCCTTAATAGTGCCAATTTTTTTGTGCATTTTTATTTATTATTTGTATTTGACAGGGCTCACACTATTTCTAGTTGATCATATAAATTCATTTAAAGCATAAAAGACAAGTTAAAAGAGCAACGGGCGTATCATGCGCCTAAGCGCAGCCCTTTATTGGTTATTATCTTGAATATTATTATAGATAGAGATAAACTGTAAACAGCAATAATGTTTAGCAAAGTAAGATCTACAAATAAGTCAACATTACCAAAATGGTCAGTTGACCACTTTAGGAGTTATTGCCCTTTATAGTAAATTTTTAACCATTTTTCGTAAATCTTAGTAATCTTTTAGAAAAATCTTCTCTGAAACTACTGGGCCAAATTTAACCAAACTTGGCCATAATCATCATTGGGGTATCTAGTTTAAAAAATGTGTCCGGTGACCCAGTCAACCAACCAAGATGGCCGCCATGGCTAAAAATAGAACATAGGGGTAAAATGCAGTTTTTGGCTTATAACTCAAAAACCAAAGCATTTAGAGCAAATCTGACATGTGGTAAAATTGTTCATCAGGTCAAGATCTATCTGCCCTGAAATTTTCAGATGAATCGGACATTCCATTGTTGGGTTACTGCCCCTGAAATGGTAATTTTAACGAAATTTTGCTGTTTTTAGCTCACCTGGCCTAAAAGGCCAAGTGAGCTTTTCTCATCACTTGGCGTCCGGCGTCCGTCGTCGTCCGTCGTCGTCGTTAACTTTTACAAAAATCTTCTCCTCTGAAACTACTGGGCCAAATTATATCAAACTTAGCCACAATCATCATTGGGGTATCTAGTTTAAAAAATGTGTCCGGTGACCCGGCCAACCATCCAAGATGGCCGCCATGGCTAAAAATAGAACATAGGGGTAAAATGCAGTTTTTGGCTTATAACTCAAAAACCAAAGCATTTAGAGCAAATCTGACAGGGGTAGAATTGTTAAACAGGTGAAGATCTATCTGCCCTGAAATTTTCAGATGAATCGGATAACCCGTTGTTGGGTTGCTGCCCCTGAATTAGTAATTTTAAGGAAATTTTGCTCTTTTTGGTTATCTTGAATATTATTATAGATAGAGATAAACAGTAAACAGCAATAATGTTCAGCAAAGTAAGATTTACAAATAAGTCAACATGACTGAAATGGTCAGTTGACCCCTTTAGGAGTTATTGCCCTTTATAGTCAATTTTAAACCATTTTTCGTAAATCTTAGTAATATTTTACAAAAATCTTCTCCTCTGAAACTACTTGGCAAAATTAATCCAAACTTGGCCACAATCATCTTTTGGGTTAGTAGTTTGAAAAATGTGTCCGGTGACCCGGCCATCAAACCAAGATGGCCGCCATGGCTAAAAATAGAACATGGGGTAAAATGCAGTTTTTGGCTTATAACTCAAAACCCAAAGCATTTAGAGCAAATCTGATATGGGGTAAAATTGTTAATCAGTTCAAGATCTATCTGCCCTGAAATTTTCAGATGAATCGGATAACCCGTTGTTGGGTTGCTGCCTCTGAATTAGTTATTTTAAGGAAATTTTTCTCTTTTTGGTTATTATCTTGAATATTATTATAGATAGAGATAAACTATAAACAGCAATAATGTTAAGCAAAGTAAGATTTAAAAATAAGTCAACATGACACAAATGGTCAGTTGACCCCTTTAGGAGTTATTGCCCTTTATAGTCAATTTTTAACCATTTTTCGTAAATCTTAGTAATCTTTTACAAAAATCTTTTTCTCTGAAACTACTTGGCCAAATTTATCCAAACTTGGCCACAATCATCTTTTGGGTTAGTAGTTTGAAAAATGTGTCCGGTGACCCGGCCATCCAACCAAGATGGCTGCCATGGCTAAAAATAGAACATAGGGGTAAAATGCAGTTTTTGGTTTATAACTCAAAAACCAAAGCATTAAGAGCAAATCTGACATCGGGTAATATTGTTTATCAGGTCAAGAGCTATCTGCCCTGAAATTTTCAGATGATTCGGGCAACCCGTTATTGGGTTGCTGCCCCTAAATTGGTAATTTTAAGGAAACTTTACTGTTTTGGGTTATAATCTTGAATATTATTATAGATAGAGATAAACTGTAAACAGCAATAATGTACATAAAAGTAAGATTTACAAATAAGTCAACTTGACTGAAATGGTCAATTGACCCCCTAAGGAGTTATTGTCCTTTATAGTCAATTTTTAACAATTTTCATAAAGTTTGTAAATTTTTACTAACATTTTCCACTGAAACTACTGGGCCAAGTTCATTATAGATAGAGATAATTGTAAGCAGCAAGAATGTTCAGTAAAGTAAGATGTACAAACACATCACCATCACCAAAACACAATTTTGTCATGAATCCATCTGCTTCCTTTAATATTCACATAGACCAAGGTGAGCGACACAGGCTCTTTAGAGCCTCTAGTTGGTTATTATCTTGAATATTATTATAGATAGAGATAAACTGTAAACAGCAATAATGTTCAGCAAAGTAAGATCTACAAATAAGTCAAATGACCAAAATGGTCAGTTGACCACTTTAGAAGTTATTGCCCTTATAGTCAATTTTTAACCATTTTTCGTAAATCTTAGTAATCTTTTAGAAAAATCTTCTCCTCTGAAACTACTGGGCCAAATTTAACCAAACTTAGCCATAATTGGGGTATCTAGTTAAAAAAATGTGTCCAGTAACTCGGCCAACAAACCAAGATGGCCGCCATGGCTAAAAATAGAACATGGGGGTAAAATGCAGTTTTTGGCTTATAACTTAAAAACCAAAGTATTAAGAGCAAATCTGACAGGAAGTATAATTGTTGATCAGGTCACAATCTATCTGCCCTGGAATTTTCAGATGAATCGGATAATCGGTTGTTAGGTTGCTGCCCCTGAATTGGTAATTTTGAGGAAATTTTGTTGGTTTTTTTTGTTATCTTGAGTATTATTATAGATAGAGATAAACTGTAAACAGCAATAATGTACAGCAAAGTAAGAACTAAAAATAAGTCACTATGACCAAAATAGTCAATTGACCCCCTAAGGAGTCATTGCCCTTCATAGTCAATTTTTAACAATTTTCTTAAAATTTGAAGATTTTCAATAACATTTTCCACAGAAAGTACTGTTATAGATAGAGATAATTGTAAGCAGCAAGAATGTTTAGTAAAGTAAGATCTACAAACACATCACCATCACCAAAACACAATTTTGTCATGAATCCATCTGTGTCCATTGTTTAATATTCACATAGACCAAGGTGAGCGACACAGGCTCTTTAGAGCCTCTAGTTTTTTATTTCAGTGTAGTCCATACCATGTCAAAGATAAAGTTGTGATAATGGGGGATGCAGCTCATGCCATGGTACCATTCTATGGACAAGGAATGAATTGTGTATGTAAGCTTTCAGAATCTCTAAAATTAGAGCAGAAAAACTTCATTTTCCATATTTATTGGTTGCAGGCAAGATAAATTGTGTGTATTCATAAAACAAAAGTCTATACAAGCCAAAAGGAAATTTATAATTGGTGGGTTTGCTTTTGCCCATATATGAAATTTTTTGGGAAAGCCATTCAATCCAGTATCAATTTTCCTTGTACACATGAAAATTAGTATTAATGAAAAAAAAAAATAATTAACAGTCAATCAATTTAGGCATTAAAAAATGTTGTAATGTGTGTTAACGTATTTAAATGATAATTTTTTGATTGATTTTCAGGGTTTTGAAGATTGCATTGTGTTGAATGACATGCTGGATAAACATAGTGACAACTTGGGTAGGTATTTGATCTAGGAATTTCTTAAGAAAAATAAATATGTTTGAACTAAACTAAACCAATTTTATTACATCACATCCTTGTGTCACATTCATATTACTATGAGGAACTGAAAGCTACAGTTTCGAAGCTATTCCTATTACATAAATTTACTTGAAATTGAATTGTGGCAAGTTGACCAAACTCCTGGTAGGGGTAAATAGTTCATATCAACACAACTAGTTTTTTTAAGACTGTAAAAACATTGTTGTCAAGCCTTCTACAAAAGACAAAAGAGCAAGACATAGCAAAAACTGTGGTGGGAGTGACAACTTTTTTAACATTAAATTTGAGTATGCAGTTAAAGCTTCTTTAGACATCCATAACTTTGTCAAATGTTCAGAGAATTTAATGAAACTTTTTCATGATCAAAAGACAGTTATATAAAGGAAAGTTTTGAATTTCTAGTCTGCAGCTTAAGAAACATATGGCAAAATTGTTTAAATGAAATGGAAAATTGCTACAACATCATCATTCTTGGTTATTACAGAACTTGCCCTGAAAGCTTATACAGAACACAGAAACCCAGATGCCAAAGCTATAGTAGATTTAGCTATGTACAATTATGTAGAGGTAAATATGACAAATATATGGCTTAAAGTAGAGAATTTTGAAAAAAGAAGAACATAAATTTGTGCATGCATTAGTTGGTTTGATTGTTTATTTATAGATTATGATTATTGTTCATCTCAACGAGATTGATTTTCTCGCTTGAGCCGGGATGGTGAAAGCGAGAAGGGCAATCGAGTTGAGATGAACAATGATAATCTTTTTATCGCTATTTTACCTATGACGACGTTGTCAATTTCATGTCAATTTCGTTAGCAACGCCACGTGCATGCTTAGTTTCTAGCGATAATTTTCCATCTCAAGCGAGTAGCATGATATGAAAGTTATCACAAAAAAAGATCAAAGGCAAAAATGCACAAAATAGCTATAATAATTGTTATAGACAAAAATGTTAGATTAATTATTGCTTTTTCAGGAAATGATGAATACGAACAATGCTATCAAAATTGTATTTTTTTCCCCCAAACTTATCCTGCAGTAAATTTTGCAAAAAAAAATATATCCCAAATGATTTAATTAGCAGTATTACATTATTATTTCAGATGAGAAAATCTGTAAATTCCAAGATGTTCCTGTTACGTAAGAAGATTGATAATATGCTGCATTGGATATTCCCTAATTCTTGGGTTCCATTATATACTATGGTAAGAATTATTGTTATGGGCCTTGTGAGCTTAGGCTTTCACTTAGCATCCATCATCAGTTGTCAGTAATTTTTCCTTTTAAAAAGATTTTCTCCTCTGAAACTACTCAAATGATTTAAACCAATTCTTGTCAGTTTCATCCTTTTGTGTTTTTGGTAAAGTTGGTGACTTTAGTACAGGTTTATCAACCAACATGGCCACCATGGTTAGAATTGAACATGGGGGTCAAACTGCAGTTTTTGAAAAAAATCTTGAAAGCTTTATCAACGAGAGAAAAACTAACAATTGGAAAAACCATCTTTTTACTTTTCATGGCAAGTATTTTACAACAATTATTAAAATACTATAAATTCAACAAAAATAAATACATGTGTCAGTGGTGGATCCATAGGGGGGCGTAGAGGGCTTATGCTATGCCCCCCCCCCCCCCCCCCTTTTGCTTGGATTTTTTTTTTTTTTTTTTGGTAAAAATTATTTATCTGACTTAGACTTCGTGAAATTTGCCATTTCCAGCGTATTTTGTTTTTATGCGACATTTATTAACTTATAAAGATAAGTTTTGCTCATATTTACTGTAATATATTATTGGTTATGTCAGCATCATGTGATGCAAAACGGCGGAGTTAACCAGTGTGTCGAAAAAAAACCCGTCATTCAGTCATTTTGAAATTCAGATTACAGTAACACTTGCTTATGATGAAGGTGACAAGCATGACACCTTCAAAGCAAAAAAAAAGGATTGAGCAAGAACGTACTGACTTCTATTGCATAATTCCACCAAACTGAAAGTAATACTCTATTACACTCTCGTGAAAGTTCCATAGCAATATTATGTATCTACGAAAACATGTTTAATCCCAAACGCCCCAGCCTATAAATAACATAGTTGAATAATGATCCCCAGTCAGGAAGCTCTAGATAGATTTTATGTCTTTTAAAGGTATGGACTATTTGATTTGAGGGGGCAATCTGAGAAGTTTGAGAGAAAAAAATCTTACCCTGATTTTTGTCTTAATAAAAAATTCTGGTCGTATATATCTGGATAGAAAACAATAATTTTGTCCACTTATTTGCTTTTAGAAACAAAAATTTCAAAAATAATTATTTAGCATAAAATGAACATGATGAATAATAAACGGGTGTTATTTTTTGTTGCCGGTGTTTGCATGTAAATCCCATATCTGACCAGAATATTTGTTTCGCCGAACTGATATATTGAATACTTTTTTCAAGGCCCAACTGCAACCTGCCTGCTTGGTGTGGCCATTATGTCTCCATTTATCGACCGTCATTCATAAATTCATTGTCCTTTCAATCTCATTCATAGACTTTGATTAATTTGGAACCCTCACTTCCCTTGTTGGCTGAAACATTTCAACCAAACATTTGGACAAAAATTGTTTGTTTGTTTCTTAACTCGTGTCGGTCCTATTGTAAATTACATCGATAGCCCGGCGTCTATCTTTTACACAAATAAATTGTCAGGTTTTACTAAATAAACAAACGAGAATTTTCCATGTCCATTTTTTACTGCCAACTCCCACATCAATTATATTAGTACATAGCTTTCGATCTATCCAATCATTTTATAATGGGAGAATACGGCATCAAAAATGTCCGACCCTTACACTTTACAGCAACTATAATATATGTATGCCCAACTTCAGGAACCGTGTAAAAAGTTCACTGTACACTTATTTTATGTGTTTTAGCCTAAAAAGGTCCACAAAATTTTTCGCCTCCCTGAGCTCGGCGAAATTCAATATACTCCACCCCCTTTCCAAAATCCTGGATCCACCCCTGTGTGTTTAACTATTCAATTTGTTTGTTAAAGATTTATGTATTTGTTTATAGGTTTCATTTTCCAGAGAAAGATATCATTTATGTATAGCCAAAAGACAACAACAGGATAAGGTAATACTTTAGATAACAAGTCCTATTTGTTAGAGGGGCCTTTGTGGCCAATCTGTCTCAGTAGATCATTTACTGTTCACAAGCCTGTGAACACTGAGGTGTAAGTCAGAACCCCACACATGTCTCAGTATATCATTTACTGTTCACAAGCCTGTGAACACTGAGGTGTTAGTTAGAACCCCACACATGTCTCAGTATATCATTTACTGTTCACAAGCCTGTGAACACTGAGGTGTTAGTTAGAACCCCACACATGTCTCAGTAGATCATTTACTGTTCACTAGCCTGTGAACACTGAGGTGTTAGTTAGAACCCCACACATGTCTCAGTAGATCATTTACTGTTCACTAGCCTGTGAACACTGAGGTGTTAGTTAGAACCCCACACATGTCTCAGTAGATCATTTACTGTTCACTAGCCTGTGAACACTGAGGTGTTAGTTAGAACCCCACACATGTCTCAGTAGATCATTTACTGTTCACAAGCCTGTGAACACTGAGGTGTTAGTAAGAACCCCACACATGTCTCAGTATATCATTTACTGTTCACAAGCCTGTGAACACTGAGGTGTTAGTTAGAACCCCACACATGTCTCAGTATATCTTTTACTGTTCACAAGCCTGTGAACACTGAGGTGTTAGTTAGAACCCCCACACATGTCTCAGTATATCATTTACTGTTCACTAGCCTGTGAACACTGAGGTGTTAGTTAGAACCCCACACATGTCTCAGTATATCATTTACTGTTCACAAGCCTGTGAACAATGAGGTGTTAGTTAGAACCCCACACATGACTCAGTATATCATTTACTGTTCACAAGTCTGTGAACACTGAGGTGTTAGTTAGAACCCCACACATGTCTCAGTATATCATTTACTGTTCACAAGCCTGTGAACACTGAGGTGTTAGTTAGAACCCCACACATGTCTCAGTATATCATTTACTGTTCACAAGCCTGTGAACACTGAGGTGTTAGTTAGAACCCCACACATGTCTCAGTATATCATTTACTGTTCACAAGCCTGTGAACACTGAGGTGTTAGTTAGAACCCCACACATGTCTCAGTATATCATTTACTGTTCACAAGCCTGTGAACACTGAGGTGTTAGTTAGAACCCCACACATGTCTCAGTATATCATTTACTGTTCACAAGCCTGTGAACACTGAGGTGTTAGTTAGAACCCCACACATGTGTGTTTGACTCCAATCTTAATTGACAAAGATTTCTTGTCAGTTTTCTTGCATGCTTAAGGTCAGTGGTTCTCTTCTGGCACTCAAGCTTTTTTCAACAATAAAAATTGGCCTCCACAATGTAGTCAATAATGCTATAAGTAGTGTTAAACACCGAATATCAATCAGTCATCCAAATCCCTAATCATTGTTTTGTATATTGTATCAGAAAACTAATTGCAAATTGATTTTTTTTATTAAGGAATATGCATTGTTGAAAACAATATATATATTTCTATGAATACAAGAATAAAATTGGAACTGCAAATATCCATATAGACTTGAAATTCATTTTCAAACAAATATGGACGGTCATAACATAAGTCATTAAAACATTATTCAGTATTATTTGTTTTTATTAATCCACAAAACTTGTCCCACCCAGATCCTCCCTTATTTGATGTTGAATATTAAGGCCAGTGGTACCAATAACCAGGTTGCTATCCCTTTGGTGCCCAAACCTAATGCTGAAGAGTTACAATGCAGGTAGGCACTTGATTTACACTAATCAAGTTAAGTAGCGGGACCAAGACATAAGCTAACTGGTTATTGTATTAAGTACAAATTGAACAAACACAGGTTTGGGAGAAGAATCACAGTTTAATATTTTCTTTGCATATCAATACGCAATAAACATATTTACAAAGAAAGCAAAATCAAATTGAAAAACTGTGGTACTCCAAAATAATCCCAAACCTGTGAAAAGGTAGTAATTTAGGTTCATGCATCAGAAGGACGCTTTTGACTTAGGGCGGATGCAAAGGCATTCATGACTTGCTGTTTATGAGAAAAGGAAGGGTCTAAGTAACCTTTGTATGCCTCACTTTTCCAATCCCCCTGAGCCTGGATGAGGTCTGACGAAACTCCACATTCCAAAGCGAATGTAGCACCACCCCTGCGAAAGCTATGACCAGAGTAGCCACTGGTGTCCAAATCTAGCTGCGATAAGGAATGCTTTAGCATTTGAAGAAAAGTGGAATATGTTAAAGGAACTGTTGTCCCCTTAGATATATACAAGAAGGCGGGAGATGGACAGCTGACAGCAGGTATCATTTTAACATGTAAAAGCAGTGCCTGTGAAGGACAAAGAGGGGAATTTGGAATTCTGGGAAGTGGAATTTCCAACAATCTGTTGGCAAATTGTATTGTCTTTGACTTTCGTATGTGAAGCAAAGTGTCATTAGTCTGAAAAAACAATGTCTTGTCTACTGAGGTGCTTACCAGCATCAAATTCAGCCAAAGTGGGGACAAATAAATTTGACTTTCTAAAAAAGGAGAAAAAAGCAACTAAGCATGCTGCCCAAAAACTAATATGATTTTGATTTTGAAGATCAAGGGTAGTTAAAATCTTTTTTAACAGCTGAGGTGTGATAGGGAGTTTTCTTTTTACCATAGTACCTAATACCCGTTTAGCCCCCTGCAAAACAGTATGAATATAATGAGAATCTAATGGTGGTGGTTGACCTGCCTCCAAATGTAAAAGTTTAATTATTGATATATAATTACTGATAGAATTAAAGCACAATTTTTGTGACAAAAATGCAATGTATCTGGCTAGATTCTTTTTACTCAAAGGTACTAAAGAAATATTAACTAGTGCACAAAATTTTTTGTAAGAGTTCAAATAAGTCTGATAAGTCTTTTTTGTGGATTCAGCATAAGTGTAACTCCTGAAGGTGTCTACTAAATTGTCCAAGTTAGCAACCCCTCTGCATGCCTGTAAGCCTATATAAAAGAAAACGGAGGGAGTGACAGGACATGTGAGAAACAAGGTGATGCACAAACAACGGTGCTGGTAAGCATTCCTTCATAAAAAATTTACATAACTTTAAATCATGCAACCGTGAAACAGCATCAGCCACATCATTCTCCTTGCCTGGCAAGTGAATAGCCACAAGATGAAAATTATAAGAAGCAGAAAGCCAGAACAACAACTCGCGCAAAAAGGTCATCAAGAGTCTGTCTTAGACGTACACTTATTGATACAACTTACAGTTGATGAATTATCGCAAAAAATATATACACGCCCATTTTGCCAACACTTAGCCCATCGTTTGGCCACCAAAGCCACAGCAAATGCCTCTTGCTCATTTATATGCAAAGATTGCGCAAATGGGAAATCCTCTTTCCAATTAACATAAAACCAATCTGTACCAAAAATACCCTTCTGCACCTGTTTTGCAAGCATCAGTATATACTGAGGTGACAGGATCAGTGTTTAGTAAGAGGGATTTCCCATTAAAAGTGGACATGAAATTGTACCACCAATGAATATCATGCAAGATATCACCGCCTAAGCGCATTTTGTGCCAGTCATGCTTAAGCTTCGTAATGCCATCAATGATTCTCTGAAGAAAAACTCTTCCGCCATGAACCACTGAAGAAGCCCAATTTAGTTTTCCCGCAAGGGATTGCAATTGTTTCTTTGAAACATGCTTGCGCTGCTTAAATTTGTAATTGGTATTTTAATCAGTATATATGTAACAATGAAAATATGATGCAATGTTTGCAGATTTAAAAGTTTTAACCCTTAGAGGGAAAATAAGAACTGTTTTATTTTACATCGCACTCCAAAAATTATTGAAAAAATTATGTAAATAATAACACTTTGCATCCTATTTAAACGATGGAGTATAATGTGGATTCATTTATTTTCGTGGGATACTAATTTTTGTGGATTTCGTGGTTTTAGATGAACCACTAATTTAAATGTTCAACGAAGTACAAATTCTCTTTAGCCTAGACTGAAGATTTTGGCAAAACCAGGAAATCAAACATCCATTAAAATACAATATTTCCTCAAACCACGAAAATTGGTACCCACGAAAATAAATGAATCCACCATATATATCTGAAGTTAGATAAATAGATAATTTAACAATGCTTAAATTTAAAGAACAATATTAAGATAAATGCACTCTACTATTTATTGTGAATTATTTTAATAGGTGCTCAGTACTTTTATACAAGTTGGTGTTGTGAGTTTAATGGTTGGTGGTTTCCTGTTAGTAAGACGGTTGAACCAGACAACCGACATTATGACTCCTCTGCAGGGAAGGATTCAGTCATTGCTGGACAGACTTCACCTTTGACCTCAGAACTTAATGACTCTTGCCTAGTTGTCATGGTGATTGTACATGTATATTAAAAATCAACTATTAGACACTATGTGAATATAGGAATTATGGAAATTAAAGATATATTATGTGAGCTGCATCAGATAGAAATCTACTCTAGGAAAATAAATATCAATACATCGGTTAACCTATTTTGGGCAGAAAAAAATTCAAAGAAAAGTTTGTAACTTTTTGTAAATTAAGCTGTAATAAGAAAATCTACCTTATAGAAAAAAAAATACCAGTATACATCTATTTTTGCACACGGTAAATTTCTATCAAATGCAGCCCATGTGTTAATTTGTTTTATAAAATTGAGAATGGAAATGGGGAATGTGTCAAAGAGACAACAACCCGACCAAATAAAAAACAGCAGCAGAGGGTCACCAACAGGTCTTCAATGTAGCGAGAAATCCCCGCACCCGGAGGCGTCCTTCAGCTGGCCCCTAAACAAATATATACTAGTCCAGTGATAATGAACGCCATACTAACTTCCAAATTGTACACAAGAAACTAAAATTAAAATAAAACAAGACTAACAAAGGCCAGAGGCTCCTGACTTGGGACAGGCGCAAAAATGCGGCGGGGTTAAACATGTTTGTGAGATCTCAACCCTCCCCCTATACCTCTAACCAATGTAGTAAAGTAAACGCATAACAATACGCACATTAAAATTCAGTTCAAGAGAAATCCGAGTCTGATGTCAGAAGATATAACCAAAGAAAATAAACAAAATGACAATAATACATAAATAACAACAGACTACTAGCAGTTAACTGACATGCCAGCTCCAGACTTCAATTAAACTGACTGAAAGATTATGATTTCATCATATGAACATCAGGCACAATCCTTCCCGCTAGGGGTTTAGTATCATACCATCATAACATATATGAGAAGAACATAACCCGTGTCATGCCAACAACTGTTTTAAGAATAAATGTGTTTAGTTCCGATGCAAAGACCTTATCAGTGACTCAATATTAACGCCAAAATATGCAATCTTTAATGACTTGACAACAGTATCGTAATTATATCCCTTCTTAATAAGTCTATTCAAAGGTTTTGTAAGTTTCTGAGGTGAATACTGACACCTTTGTGCTTTATAAAGAATATTACCATAAAAAATTGGATGTGAAATACCTGAACGTATTAGAAGTCTGCATGTTGAGCTATATTTACGAATGATGTCTTTATACCGATGATAACATTTAGTAAATGTTTTGACTAGTTTGTGATATCGAAAACCCTGGTGTAATAATTTTTCAGTAATACATAAATTTCTCTCGTTAAAATCTAAAACATTGTTACATACACGAGTGAATCGTACAAGTTGAGATATGTAAACACCGTAAGATGATGACAAGGGAACGTCACCATCTAAAAACGGATAATTAACGATAGGAAATGAAAAATCATCCCTTTTATCATAAATTTTAGTATTCAGCTTTCCATTAGTGATATAGATATCAAGATCAAGAAAAGGGCAGTGGTCATTGTTAGTATTAGCTTTATTTAAAGTAAGTTCAACAGGATAAATTTCATTAATATACATACTGAAGTCGTCATTATTATAAACTATTTCATCAACCTGTGTTTACAGATAATGTTTTTTAAAAAGATTTGATTAAAAGGGATTTACTATGAGATGAAATTTTTTAAAGTAAAAATTTCATAATTATAGACTATTTTTATACTACCTGGAGCTACACTACAGTGTCCCTAAGGAGAGGGTAGTAGGGGTGTGGTAACTCGGGGCTAATGGTGCTCAGACTGTAATAGACAAATTTCAATGTGAATCTCGTCTTTAGATTGTTACACTTCAGTGTGAATCTCAATATGATAGTCTCTAATAATATTGTTTAATTTTTGAGGAGGAGAGCTTGTCTGATCCCCTCCACCACCTTTGGCTACATATGTATCAGATTAGTGATGCATTTAAGTTTTTCTTCTCAAAGTTACCTACGAATATGACTATAAGTCATGAAGCAACTATTATGGAAAATATCATTAATATAGGATTCTTCAACATGGCTAGGCACCACATACAAATAAGAAATCAATAGACTGTGCAAATGTAGAAGAGTTTGAAATTGTAATGCATTTTTTTGTTTTCAAGAACTATGTGAAGTCAGTAACCTTATTTTCTGACTTTTTTATTGTTAAGATATACATGTAACTTTATTTTTTATTTGTTACTATAATAATATTTCAACAAACATTCCATTATTTTACATATATGCTAATGAATTCTTTGAGAGAAAATCCGATTGTATGACCCTGTTTAATACTTGCTTTGTAAAATGTATTGAATTCTTTTTAGTAATTGACATTCTCTCATTGCAGTAATAATATTTAATTAAGCATTTTATATACTGCCATTTTTATTACTTTAACTAAATTAAAAAAAAATATGCAATTGATGGAATGAATAGGGCCATATTTGTGATTACTGGTTTTGTAGAACAACATTTCTTGCAGTCAAATATTAATGTATTTTCAATTGTCACTGTCAGAAAATAATTTGCATCTTTATAAACAATTGCCTCACTAACATATATATGTTTAATGACTTTTTGTTTGTTTAAATATATGTTGCAAATATCTTGTGCTTCAAATATTCAGAATGAAATAAAATAAAATAAAATGGTGCGAGATTGTAAAATGTGTATCATTTGGTGCAGTAAATTGTTTAAGAAGTGTGTGTGCATTTATTAATGTCATTGCTGAACAATTAACTTAATGACAAAATATGAGAATGAATATTGGGATTTAAAGAAATGGTGCATATAGTAAAAGTACTATCACAGGGGCAGATCCAGTCATTTTTAAAAAAAAGGGGAGGCAACCCAGGACAAAAAAGGGGCGGGTTCCAACTATATGTCCCCATTTAAATGTATTGATCGTCCAAAAAAAGGGGGGGTTCTAATCCTCCAAACTCTCCCCCTGGATCCGCCACTGTATCAAAATTCTAATGCTATGTTATATTTTTCCAAAACCTATTATCACATTTATGCAATAATGAAAACAAAATTTCTAATTTGTAGTAGATTTTTTAGCAGTCAAACAAGAGTGGGGTAATCATCTATGAGCAGTGTGAAATCAGAAGCATATAAGAAAATCCATCATCATTATGACTACTTACATTGGATACTGACATCAAGAAATGCTTTGACATATTTTGTCTTGAAACAAAAAGGCAAATAGAGTTATCTCCCATGTTAAATATTTTGAATTAATGAATGTCAGCTGTTGCAGGATTATTTATTCTAAATCTTTAAAATCTATTTTACTTTATTTTTTGTCTACTATTTTGTAATGTAGCTACATTAAGAATGTATATTCATTAAAAATATAATTAGAAATTTACATTTTTCTGAAAAGTTTTCAGAATATTTCATAGGAATTTTGTAATAACCCATGAACTAGTCAGTAATTGACCACCTTATTATGTTTAAAGAATAACAGCATTAAAAAGATGATTTACAGTATTTTGTTAAAGATAAATGTCAGTTTTTATATAATCTTAGATTATTGTTATTTATTGTGGGTTCATTTGTTTTCATGGACTGAGGAAAACTTACATTTCATTTTTATAGATATTTGATTTCGTGGTTTCACAAATCTCTGCATACAAAACCTATAGAAAATTTGTACTTTGTTGAACATTTGAATTAGTGGTTCATCTGTACCTACAAAACTTGGTATCCAACGAATAATAATGAATCCACAGTATATGTAAACAATTATTTGTTGCATATTTTCTCAGATTTCTTTTGGACATTCCATTTGCCTTTGATTTTAGATATTTTTGAAGATTTATAGAACCAAAATCGACACCCATGATAATTGCAGACATGGGAACACAAAAATAGTGTAAATTTACTTTTCTTTTACATTGGCTCATTTGACAAAAGGCCATTTGTGAGGTTTAATCACATGTGAGGATTTTTAACTTTTCACTAATTTTCAATTAACTGCTGAACTGGTTTGAAACAGCTTTAACAAGTGACAACAGTGGTATTTGTGGTAGAACAGTGTAAATATTGGATGAAATGTCTTCGTTTAATAAAGACAATTTTAAAATTGCTATATTATTTGTATAGAAATATTGAATAAATATACTTATTACATTGGTTGCAATGAATTACATTGATTTCCCAGTCAAATAAAAACCGATAATTTCACATGTGAAATAAACGTGGTTATTTCACTCTCTGACATCATACAACAATAGGCGTTGTCAAGACGTCGATAACGTTGGATCAAAACATGCGTAGGAAAAACATATAGTTCCTTACATTTGCTACATTAATTTCATAAAAAAAGAGCCATTTGCCAATGTAATAAAAAGAATAACTAATCAAAGAATTCAAATATCGAAAAATATTCAACTCGTGACCGAACAACACTGATACGCGCATTCGTGAATTAATGTGTTGTTCGGTCACTCGTTGAATATTTTTCTCTATTTGAATTCTTCGATTAGTTATTCTTTAATTATAAATTAAGAATTGTTTATGCAATATTTATTTTTATGAGTGAAAATACAATATCAGTTACCTGTAACTATTCTATTTATTAAAAGGGAATGTAAATAAATCAACATAGTAAAATTAGACCTTTGAGTCAACTCACAAAGGGAAGCCATCTACCCCCAAATACAAATTATCTCCCCTTCAGAATTTTATTCCATAATGTGAAGCTATTATAGAAGATCAAGTTGCCCTGTAGAGAAAACATTTACAAATTAGAATTTTGTAGTTATTTAGATGTTCTCCCCTCTGACAGGTTGGACCTTTATTATATTCCTTTGTCCCTATCCTCAAGTAATGTTTTACAACTCAGTCAGGTTTCGTCAATATCCTCCATCTGTCTAGGAGAATTTACTTACAAGGAGCATTGACTTACAGGCAGACTAAACAACAGGGTGGTTACCTGTATATTCCACCAAATCTTAGTTTGTGGTGGTAAATAAACAGTATGTTAGGGACAAGTCAGATTGAGTGGGATTCTTTTGACAATATTTGGTGCACTGACATCAGTTATAATTTGACTAAGGGAAAAAAAAAACACTAGGGAACTCCAATCCCCAATGCTTCCACATATACATAATGAGTTCAGAGTAACGAAGGTATGGTGCATATCACAGGCTAAAGTTACCTCTGGTACCATTGTTCACTTAGTGATTTTCTAGAAAGTTCATACTGAGAACCACATTCAACTCATTATAACAATATAATTTAATCAATAGTTACTTCATTGAATCAAGTCGATGGTTCTCTCCAGGGATTCTATTTTACACCACACAATAACCAATATTTATTGAAACAAGAGTGCATACACTGAAATGTCTCGCCTTCTTTACTAATCATTGATATCATATTGATAGTCCTAAATATAAAGCTTTATTATGACTGTTACATGAACTTAACATTAACAATGAAAACTAAACATTGACCAATGAACAATGAAAATGATGGCAGGCATGTACAGCTAACAATTCTTCCATACAACAAATATATTTGACCTATTGCTTAAAGTTTAAGAAAAACAGACCAAAACACAAAAACTTAGCACTCAGCAATGAACCATGAAATGAGGTCAAGGTAAAATAAAACCTGTGCAACTGACATATAGATCATAAAATATTTCCATACACCAAATATAGTTGACCTATTGCATATAGTATTACACAAATAGTAAAAGACAATAACTCAAAAACTTAACTTTGCCCACTGAATCATGAAAATGAGGTCAAGATCAGATGACACCTGCTAGCTAGATATGTACACCTTACAATCATTCCATACACCAAATATAGTAGACCTATTGCATATAGTATGAGAAAAACAGACCAAAACACAAAAACTTAACTATAACTACTGGACCATGAAAATGAGGTCAAGGTCAGATGACACCTGCCAGTTGGACATGTACACCTTACAGTCCTTCCATACACCGAATATACTAGACCCATTGCTTATAGTATCTCAGATATGGACTTGACCACCAAAACTTAACTTTGTTCACTGATCCATGAATTGATGTCTAGGTCAAGTGAAAACTGTCTGACGGGCTTGAGGACCACCCAAGGTATGCACATACCAAATATAGTTATCCTATTACTTATAATAAGAGAGAATTTAACGTTACAATAAATCTTGACTTTTTTTTCAAGTAGTCACTGAACCATGAAAATAAGGTCAAGGACATTGGACATGTGACTGACGGAAAGTTCGTAACATGAGGCATCTATATACAAAGTATGAAGCATACAGGCCTTCCACCTTCTAAAATATAATGCTTTTAAGAAGTTAGCTAACGCCGCCGCCGCCGGATCACTATCCCTGTCGAGCTTTCTGCAACAAAAGTTGCAGGCTCGACAAAAACATTATCTTGTGGATTCATCATTATTCATAGGATACTAATTATTCGTGCTTTTTTGTGGGTACAGGTGAAACACAAAGTTAAATGTTCAACAAATTACTTTTTTTTTTATCTTTTGCAAAACCACTAAACAACATATACACGAAAAGCCAAGTTTTCCACCATCCACAAAAATGGGTACCCACGAAAAATAAAAGAAGCCACAGTTCAACTTCTTCCATACAACAAATATATTTGACCTATTGCTTAAAGTATAAGAAAAAGACCAAAACACAATAAAATGCTTTGCAGGATGCAGCTTGATACGAATGCAGAGGTTGAACCCTGAACAGTTTGGGCAAGTATGGTCCAATATCCCAAATCTAAATACATGGTTAAACCCCAATAATTCAAATTTTGATGAAATCAAACAAAGTTTAATTTTGGACCCTTTTGGCCCCCAATTCCTAAACTGTTGGGTGCAAAAATCCCAAAATCAGTCGAAACCTTCCTTTTGTAGTCATAAACCTTGTGTTTAAATTTCATATATTTCTATTAACTTACAATAATGTTTTTGTGCAAAAACCAAATGTCTTCATACGAAGATGACGACAACGATGTGCTACCAATATATGATCGCAAAAATTTTGTTTTCATATAAAAATTGACTATAACCACTGAACCATGAAAATGAGGTCAAGGTCAGATGACACCTGCCAGTTGGACATGCACATCTTACAGTCCTTCCATATACTGAATATAATAGACCTATTGCTTATAGTATCTCGGATATGGACTTGACCACCAAAACTTCAAGAACTTGTTCACTGATCCATGAAATGAGGTTGAGGTCAAGTGAAAACTTTCTGATGGGCATCAGGACTTTGCAAGGTATGCACATACCAAATATAGTTATCCTATTACTTATAATAAGAGAGAATTAAACATTACTAAAAATCTAAGCTTTTTTCAAGTAGTCACTGAACAATGAAAATGAGGTCAAGGACATTGGACATGTGACTGAAGGAAACTTCATAACATGAGGCATCCACATACAAAGTTTGAAGCATCCAGGTCTTCCAACTTCTAAAATATAAATCTTTTCAGAAGTTAGCTATTGCCGCCGCGGGATCACTATCCCTATGTCGAGCTTTCTGCGACAAAAGTCGCAGGCTCAACAAAAAATAAAGTAACAAAAATACTGAACTGAAAAAAATCAAAATGAAAAGTCCCTCATCAAATGGCAAAATCAAAGGCTCAAACACATCAAACGAATGGATAACAACTGTCATATTCCTGACTTGGTACAGGCTTAGGAAAGAGTGCTATTAGTGGCATTAAGCATCAACAATCAAACAAACAGATTATTGATTCCTTTATAATATAACTACGTACTCTTAACTTTACATGGTTCAATCTTTTTAACATGTCTTCGTATGCATATTGAACAATAACTTCGGAGTACAGTTACCAAAGAGTCAATGCTATTTTCTGGTTCAAGCATCACATTATAATTGGACAGTTTATTATTAAATGGTAAACACCTTCATACTTTTCTTATATCTTCGACTTTCAAGTTAATATCAAGTTACATCTGACAAAATATTCAGCTCTAGTTTTTTCAGATTACTGGCTTTTACAATAGCATCACTTCTTTTGACGGCTTTTCCTACAACGGTTTTCTCTTCTGAAACAAAAAAGTAAGGATTTACTGAAAGTAATCTGTTTGAAATACAAATTCCTTAGATAGATCTGAGCTGAATGCTCCATTTTACTCTCTCACTTGGTAACTAAAACACACCTATGAATTTTTTATCTCTATGTTTTGAATCTGTGTTACATTCAGGAAAAAAATCAAATGAACACTAACAGACTATTGGTAGATCAAATAACAGAAAGTAAAACCTAAGAATATATATTTCAAATAAAGTCTCTTTTGAGCAACTATCAATAAATAATTTTTTAGGTATTCATCAATGAGAAAGCAAACTATTGACACATGTACAAGAATCCAAAAGACCTCTGCTCTTTGGTTGGGTTGAGGTCCCATTCCCCAATTCCATTCTCAATTTTACAAAATATCCCCAATTATAAATGGCAAATTTCACTCACATCAATTTCACGTGAAATTTAATTCATGTGAATCTCACGTGAAATTCACATGAATTTCACCTCAAACGAGCTTATATGTGAAACTCACGTGAAATCAGTTTTTGTGAGTTTCATGTGAATCTCATGTGAAACTCGTGTGAAATTCACATGAATTTTTAAAATAAAGTATTTCAAATAACATCTTAATTTTAAAATTTAATCAAACTCATGAAAAATATTAATTTTTTTTGTTGTAAATTTCACGTGAAATTCATGGGAAAAATTTCACATCAGATTCATGAGAATCTCAATTCACGTGAAATTCACATGAACATTTTCACGTGAGTTTCATGTATAAGCTCGATTGAGGTGAATCTCGCGTGAAATTTTTCATGTGAATTTCATGTGAGATTCTTGTGAAATTCATGTGAGCAAATTTTGCCTGTGTATAGTTTTTAAATCTAACCTTTGGTTTTACATTGTTTCAGAGATGTAGCTAGTTGTTTTTGATGATATCTGATCAGAAATTTCTGGCATGACTTCAGTGTACCTGAAAAAAAACCAAGAAAAATATAATATCATAAATAAACAATATTAGGTCAATGTCAGGAAAATATAAACTTTTTTGTATGAGGCAGAGAAAATGTGGAAGGGTAAGGTTCTACCAAGCCCTTCCCCAGTTTTGAGCCGAGTACAAAACAATTTATATTTTTATGACATTGACCTAATATTGTTTTTATACTGCAACTTAAATTAATGCAATTAGAGATTTTTAAATCGTAACACAAATGTCAAACTTATTTTCATCCCTAAATGGACCCCTGATTGTATAGAAAGTGTTCAATGATGAAATTGACATTGCACAAAATATAGCTGTGTTACTATATTTAGGAAATAAACACAACTACTTGCAGTATAAAACAAAGGTCCTTCTGGTGATTGAAAGTCAAAATACCCTTGTATTCAATTATCATGAAGAAAAAACACATTTTGATTGTTCAGGACTTGGTTGACAGTAATTTGTTATCAAAATAAGTTTGCCAATAGGTTAAACAAAGTACATGTATCAACCAAATATACCACTGGATAAAAGGGTATCCAGTTGCCAAATGTTTTGAGCAACTCAGGTTTATTTATTGTTCAAGATTGCCTATGACCCAACAAGTCTAATAAACAGGCCATTTTAGGCAAAGTTTTAGCTATTGTCTGGACACCAATAAATTAAATATTGTTTATTACTGTATTTTACAAGTACTGGTAGTTATATATTAGGGTAATCAAATTCAAATGGAATTCTAGCACCAATAAGAAGACTTTTACAAATATTTACCTCCTATGTGAATAGTATGTAACATGACTTCACAATCTTTGACCTTTGTCATAAAGGTCAAAGTTGACTGGATCATCAGATGACATCCACGTTTAACTCGTATAATAATGATCCCAGTATCTGGATTAAAATACTTTACTGAAATAAATGAATATTCATGTTTAAATGATATACATCTCCTAAAACTAGAAAGCATTGTGATAACTAAATGATATACATGTGTAAACCTGTGTCAGGACATTGACTGTCAATTCCCTCACAGCTCAAATCTTTTTTGAATTTAGTGAAATTTTGTATCTAGACTAATTTTTAGTTTTAGTGCATTTTGATAGAACAATATAAATATAAATGGTTTCTTTAAAGGCGTTTATTGATTTGTAAACACTAAGGGTTTTCTCACAAACTTAGCATAGTCTGAACTCCCAAATAACCTTGATATTTTTTACATTTATTGGTTAGATGTTTGTCTTTCTACCATTTACTCATATTTCATTTAATGAACAGTAGGAGGTGAAAAGAAATAGTCTCAATATACCTCTTTGCCAATGTAACCCATACAAAAAGTTGATCTTACCCCAAAAAAATAATCATAAAGAACATGTATGAGAATGTTGATAGGGTAACGGACTACAAGAGAAGTGTGCCAAAAATACTAAGAACTGTAAATTTGTGAAATTTGCAAAGTTCGTTTATCAATAGTAAAAAAGTGACAATGAGGGATTAGTCTATTTTTGCAACCCTAATATAAAAAAGATGTGGTATGATTGCCAATGAGACAACTATCCACAAAAGACCAAAATGACACAGACATTAACAACTATAGGTCACTGTACGGCCTTCAACAATGAGCAAAGCCCATACCGCATAGCCAGCTATAAAAGGCCCCGATAAGACAATGTAAAACAATTCAAACGAGAAAAACTAACGGCCTTATTTATGTAAAAAAATGAACGAAAATCAAATATGTAACACATAAACAAACGACAACCACTGAATAACAGGCTCCTGACTTGGGACAGGCACATACATAAATACTGTGGCGGGGTTAAACATGTTAGCAGGATCCCAACCCTCCCCCTAACCTGGGACAGTGGTATAACAGTACAACATAAGAATGAACTATAAAAATCAGTTGAAAAAGGCTTAACTCATCAGATGGACAAAAATACAAGTGGACGTGGGCCTAAGCCTGTTAACAATATTATGTATTTAAATACCAAATAATGAAGTCATAATAGACCCTGTGCCATAATCTCCATGATATTTTGATACTGCATCTTTCAAACAACGAAGAAAATCCATCTGTGTAAACTCTGGTTTCCTGCCGTCTGTTACAACTTCACACACTAAATATCTGAAATGATATATATTTGAGTATTTACATTTGATAAATATTTATTTTCCAGACCATATGCATGTTGTAATAAATGTATTTATTAAAGTTGAGCATACTGAGTATGAGTTATATTGAGTATATTGAGCATGTTGAGTATGATATTTGATGTAAATCATGGTAAATAGCACTGAAATTTTAAAGTGTGAATAATTTTTTATTAAAGTAAGTTCAGATGAAGCTGTCCCCCAGATGAATGTTTGTATTTTTGTCATATTTGTATGCATTTATATATCGATGTTTATAACACAGGTATTACCATGATTATATTGTTTGGCTGATCTTTAAAACCTATATCTATAATCTGTAGATATAAATTTATATTTATCATGTTTATAATTTCTCACTTTGATGCACTATTTTGAAGGCTGTTGTATACTACGCAGCAGTGCTGCCGACCATTTTTGTATTCTTAAAATTTGTCTTTATTCTTTGTATCTTAGCATCCAGTTATTCTTAAAATTCAATGATTTTGGTATATTTTTCTCTACTCTGTATTTTTGGGCCTATTTTTCTATAGTATTCTCTGACATAGATATTTCAGTGACAGTAAGAGTTCAGCTACAGTCGTTTCATCCATTGATCATTCTGCCACACTATTTCATATGGTTCTTAACATAGATATACATCAATTCTATAACCAGAGGTTAAATGTTTTGAGAAAGAATATTATTTGAACACTTTTTTTCTTTCTGAGACGCCTCCAACGACCTATTCTAAGCCTAAGCGTAGCAATCCCTTCGTTAGTGTTTAAATCTTTGTTTCTGATAAAGATCAGGTGATTGATTGATTGTTAGTCATTCTTGATTGTTTAATGTCCAGTGACAAATATTTCATGCATGTTTAGGACGATGTGGACCTTTCAAGTTTTAAATGGCTGTTTTCAACTGAAGGATATAGGTATGAGAGTTAATTTTACTGCAACAAAATGTATATTATCACTTCAGTTAACATATATATGCATGAACCTGTTTTTGAACCGAACCATCTTCTTTAATTTGTTACTTTTTTTTTCTTATGCAAATTGGTGAATTATGCTAAATTATGACTGAATGTTTCCGATATCTAGATTGCGGTTTTGTGTTTGCCATTCATGACTATATTTTAAGTCGGATAATTATGTAATTGGTTCTATAAATGAAGATGTTACTACGAAATTAATAAAAATGCAAATATCATCACAATAATCATAAAATATCAGTGTAGTGAGAGCGGGACCAGAGGTCGAATTTTTTGTACCAACATGTCTGCGCCCATGAATGTCAACATTGGGAACATGTCATTTTTGTATTTTTAGGAAATATGTTAAAAGACAATCAATTATATAGATGTCTACCGTATCTTTGATTTAGGAGAAGTGTTGTAAAAAAAGTATCAGAACACGAAATAACTGGTTAACAAGTTTTCCATATGTCAGACTTACGTAATACAGCCGGATACACATAAACCAAAGAGTTTGAAGATCTGATGCAATAAATATGACCATATTACTGAGAAATTGCATCTTGTTAAGTCAAAGATTGACTTCTTATAATATCAGACATAGGTCATCAGTTATTGGTAGACAATTTTTGAAGTTGAAATGTGATAAACCCAAAGTCTTCCATATTTTAAAAAGATTTACTAATGTCAAAGCTACCAATAAAAAGGCACCTGACAACTTAAAGAAAAAGACATATGAAATAAGGAGATTGTTTTCTCTTGCAAAACCAGAAAGATGGAAGTTGTCAGGCAAGTGTTATCTGGATAGCATACATGTATAAGGCACAAAATGTGCTCCATACTGGATAGAATGATAATAATTACAACCTTTATTTAATCAGTGTTTATAAGAAGTTGTAGTATATGATTGCCAATGAGACAACTCTCCTTCTAAGTCGCATTTTTTTTTTAAAAGTAAACCATTATAAGTCAAAGTACAGTCTTCAACATGGAGCCTTGGCTTACACAGAACAACAAGCTATAAACCCCAAAAATGGTTAGTGTAAAACCATTCAAACAGGAAAACCAACGGTTTAATCTATGTAAAAATGAAACAGAAAAGAGAAACACTTATGAACCACATCAACAAATGACAACCACAGAACATCAGTTTCCTTAATTAGGACAGTTGCAAAGAAAAGCAGCGATTAGCACTTTTTATCTGATGCCAACATTCACCCTACAATGTAACCGAGACAGTGGTGTAACAATACAACACATTTATTATACATACATTGTATTAGACTAGTTTGCATTGTAAATAATCATAATCTTTATTTAAAACCCATTCATATACAAAAAAGTACAACATAATAATTATGTTGTACTTTTTTGTATATACAGCTCATCAGTCATCAGTGATTTTTAAAACGACTATTCTACACATAAATTAAAATAAAAAACATGGGAACTGTCATCATTATCATGCACAATACAATAAAATTGAGAATGGAAATGGGGAATATGACAAAGAGACAACAACCTGACCAAAGAGCACAAAAACAGACGAAGGTCACAACATGCACAAAAGGGTCTTCAATACAGCAGAAAAATCCTGCAAGCTTCAGCTGGCCCCTAAACAAAAATGTTAAAATACATAAAACATATGTAAATTTATGCAGCTGTTTAAGTTACTAAGTGACACATAATGTTAAGAAATTGTACTACATTGAATAAGTGTGTTTACTTAAAACATGTTGACCATTAAGATCAAAACAAGTTTATTCTACAAATTTGAAAAAGAGAAATCTATTTGAACTTGTTTAACATGTTTAAGAGTGCAAGGAAAATTGGAGGAACAAATCCAAATGGCTTATGTCCTATTTATATGGCTTACCACTGGTAAAAATCAAAGGTGCTACATGTATGTGATTTATAAATTCAATTGCTAGAGAATTGCAATAATTAGATAAGTATGATATATCCTCATCAAATATTTTTTTTACCATAAAAAAAACCAACCGCACGTGAAATAAATTATTTGAAAATGTAAATTACAATCATAAACATATTGTTTGATTTCTTTTACTTTTAGACAAACAAGCCTAAAGAACACAAAGAATAATATCACTTGTTCTGGCCAGTATTTATATCATTTTCCATTGTTTTTTTAGGTGCTGTTGTTTTATTGATCATATCAAGTGGTGTTTCCATGGCAGTTCCATTTTGTATTGGAAAAGTTATAGATATTATTTATTCACCATCTGAACAAGAAAAAATGAAAGAGAAACTTACTACTTTCTGTCAGATAATGGTTGGTGTATTTATTGTTGGTGCCGTAGCAAACTTTGGAAGAGTTTATTTAATGTCAGTATCAGGTAAATATTTGGAAATTTGATTGACTTTATTGTATGCCAAATCAATAAAATAGTGCACACATTCATCATGTTCACCATGTAAATATAATACACCTTATCGCTAATCTGGCTGACCAGGCCGCTTGAACTTTTGACGTCAACAACAATCACTTTTCCATTGTGGCGTCAGATATTTTGTTTTATGACGTCAAAACTTTACGGGAACCTGTGTGATATCCAGTAATGGCGGACAAATAGCAATAAGGTGTATTAACTCACACAAACTGCTAGAATCTATGAGGGTCTGGATGGAGTGAACACTTAACAGAATAGAGAATTATGGGCCATACAAAAAAATAAAGACTAGAGAATAATATGGTGCTCCAATAAACATATAGGAGTGATTTTTATGAAGACACATCAATAAATGAACCTGAGGCAGGAAAAAATAAGGGAAGAAAAACATCAATAATCATACATTTACATGACCCTTGGAGTAAGGGAGATAATTTAAATCATTACAAGTAACCATCAATACAATGCATTGGCACAACTTCTTTTCTCCTTTTAAGTCTATATAACTAAATAGTATGCTCTTAATTGTTATCTCGTAATCTCTGTTATCTTAAGAATATAAAAGAATTAAATGGGATAAAGATTTAAAAGAATGGAGAATAATGTGGTGCTCAATTATAAACAATACTGGGAATTTATCATTATTCGTTGGAAACCAATTTTTCGTTGGTTTCAAGGATACAAGTGAACAACGAATTCAAATGTTCGACAAATTACAAATTTTCTATAGTCAGAAGTTGGCAAAACCATGTGATCAAATATCCTGGAAATGCAAGTTTGCTCAATCCATGAAAATTGATAAATCATGAAAATAAATGAATCTGCAGTATATAAATAAGAATACGAAGAGAGTTTTTTGAAAGTGTTAAGAGTCATCTCAGAATTAGTTTAAAATAAGATAATATTTTCTGTAAAATAGATTATAATTAAGTAGTCATAATTAAGTAATTGTAAAAAAACAAAAAATATTAGGCTAGCTGGTATTCAATAAAAGTTTTTCAAAAAAATTCCATATATTGTCAAATTCAGTTATCTTTTGATTTTTTACAGCTATCACACTCTCTAATTTATACATATCTTTCAGCTTTATTATAACTGCTTTCAATGAGAGATTCTTTTTAAAGCATCTAGAATTATACACATATTGTTTAATATAAAGAAAAATCATGTTATATGGGTTGTTGGGAAATATCTTGGATAAGTCTCAGTGTTCTCCCCAGGCCGTTTTAGCGCCGCGATTTTCAGCGCTATTTCAATTTCCCGCTGTCCTATTGCACTGACCGCGTTGCTATCCCCTTCAACCGCGTCGCTATATTTTTTTTTCGGATTTTTTAAAATTTCCCGCTTATTTTTCTTTTCGGATCACGTGATTGACTGGTTAACGATTTTTGAAAGAATTATTTCCGTTGTATTAAAGTAACTCCGCGGGACCAGTCTAATAAATTTTACAAAATGGCGTCGTTGAGAGATCAAAATAAACTAAAGACTAAAGACAAAGATTTCAACATTGACATCTGTTTAATGAATATATAGAGGCATATATGAATGAAATGAGAAGAAATAAATTGACCGCATTTCCCAACGACATTCACAAACTTGTTTAACGAACTTTGAACAAACACTGATTTTAAGAACGATCAAATTGGCTTCAATGAGCTAGTCTTTGAAGTATTAATTATCATTCACCCAATCGAACTAATACCTGTTTAATCAGCAATTCTACAGTAATGAATTTTACCCTTTGAAAACAATTAAGAGGATATGATTAGAAAAACAAACCCCAAGCTGATACTAGACTTGAGAAATTCACTTTCTCGATGTCCAGCTTGGGTGAAGCCAAGTTAAACGTCGTAAGGTTAACAGAACACTGCTACATTTTTTCGCTTTATTAAGATGCCGAAACGTATGAAAGGAATGGACAGTGCTAACAGAGACATATAATACATGTCTCGGGTGCTGAAAAGTTCATTTCTAAATTATATAAGGGAAGTTTTACCCCCTTCTCTGACAACGTTGTCTCGACCATTTTTTGAACCATCTACGATTATATCATTACTTTTTTTGCGTTTACAACCGAACTGTCGAACCTGTATTGCTTGAAAGAAGCATCCCTGTTATCAAGGGATTCATTATAAGCCCGTATTTTACGATTACTTGACCATACATGGCTCTTTTTCAAATGGATAAGGGAATAAAACAAAACGAAAATTTTGTGTAAATATATATAAAATATCGATATTTGTCAACCAATCATCAATATATCTTAATTAAATATTGCTTTAAATTTAATGTAAACAGAGGATGGCTTGGATAAGGAATAGTATTTAATGCTAAAAAAAAGACACAGGTGTAAACAGGAAGTTATGTCAGCCAGTAAGGGAGATAATTTGGGAGGGAAAGACCTAAAAGAAGTATTGTCAAATCTTGACAAACTTATCTGGTGGCATGTATTCAAATGTTTATAAAATTATCAAACAAAACCTTTAAAGGTGGTAGTTGTTTCAATTGGCATACATAATGTATTTAATTGGTAATTCACCTTTGAAATAAAAAAATCTCTTTAAAATATTTTTAAAGGATTTCTTTCATATTCATAATTGGAATATTTTAGCCTTTTTTTTTAAGCAAGTCTTTGATAAGATTTGAATATTATTAAAAGGGCAATTTCATTTCTTCCTTTGAAATACTATACTCATTTTTATTGAAAAGTTGTACTTTGCTAGAAATGTTAATAAAAGTAAATGTAAAAAATACCAATCTTGTCATTGAAAACTTTCTCACAGAAGCTGACAATGACTTTATTGTTGGTCCTACATGTTCTGCAACATCACCTGTTAGTGATAATAAATCTTCACATCTAGGCAGTCTGGTATAGACCCACCATGGAAAAGACTTCTCCTTGGGTTTTATAGACAGATAATATGAGGCAGTGGCGGATGCAGGAATTTTCGAAAGGGGGGGTGCTAGCCCAGGGCAAAGGGGGGGGTGCAAAACATATGTCCCGATTGTCCCGATTCAAATGCATTGATCGGCCAAAATAAAGGGGGGGTGCGCACCCCCGGAACCCCCCCTCTGGATCCGCCACTGTGAGGATTATATGTATTTACAATGGAGACAAAAAGACTTTTCTTCTATCATGTCTATATCCAGACAATAACATTAGCAAACAAAGGGGTAACTTCCATGAGCATGATGAGGACATCATTACAAGAGAAAACATCAATAGCATTATATAAGAAAAACACATAACAAATCAATTACAAACCAACCGCGCGCCGCGACAAAGTTACTGAGAATTGTCGAAAATCACGCGCTTACCACAGCGCTATCCAAAAATCCTGGGGAGAACACTGAGTCTTCAAAAAGAATGTTTAATTTATTCATTGGGAGACTTGTTCCACCGGAAAGGAACCAGTTATCAATATCCTATAGAAAATTTTGTACAGTACAATGTATTGCAATTCCAAAATAGGTGTTCTATAGACTCATTATCTGATTTACAAAATGTACATTAAGGATCATCGGTCAATTTAATTTTAACTAAATACTGATTTGTGGCAATAATGCAATGGTTAATCCTACATTATATTGCAACCAGGCGCGTAGCTCCCTATATGCTAACACGCAGTTGCGTGCACATCAATTCAGCATGCAAAAAAAAAAATGGCAAAATAAAATTTATAAATTAAATGTTTAAAGGAAACACATATTCACTTTTTTAATTGATGAAATGTCATTAAATAACGGCATTTGGTTTCAAAATAAAAGTTTTATTGGAGATCATGACAAAATCGTACAGTAACTTGTATCTTTTACAAGATTTAAATTTGTTATACTCAGTCTAAGACATGTAGTTTCCGAGCACATTTTACAGAGTACGGTTTATCTGTTTGGAATGAGATGTACCAATCAGCATTAGATTTATCATAACCCTTCGGTGTCGTTGAAAATATGCGAAGGTGTTTGACAGACTACCAGAGCCAATCAACCTTCAAACATGCCAAAACAGTATTGGAAAGTCTCAATATTTTTGCGTTCATAGTCTAGACTATATGATAATGGAACTGGAGAGAGGAGTCGCGTCTGGTATTATCAGAAAATCGCTTCTTTGTGCCATATCTGTTTCCTCATGTTGTAGGAAATATAACAAATGAACAAATCTTAACATTGCCTAAGACATGCGAAACTGGCCCGGGAGGTCGCTCGATGGCGAACACATACGCTGGTTTATTGCATCTCGAGTGCTACCATGGAGATCTATCAGTGTAGAACGTCTGTTGAAAACATATGTACAATCAACAATGAACAACGACAGGTCATCATCGCTAGCATTACTGCATATTCATCTGGATTTCAGTGTAAATATTGACAAAGTAATAGAGAAGTTCGTTTCTGCCTAGACCCGAAGAGCAGATTTTGGACAATTTCGAGTAAACTCTGTACCAAAAAAATGTGTTGTTTATGTATTCAATCTGGGAACAGTATATCTAATTTTAATGTTAATGTTCCTGATTCAATAAACCATGATTTACTCTATTCAGAAGATTTATTGATGGTTTTACATTCATAAATTGTTTATAAGTCCTATCTACATGTAGCTCCTCTTTTAACAGTCCAATGACCGAAAACCAAAAATAAAAGGGTCCCAAAAAAAAAAAATAGTTTAAAGTAAGGAGATGTGGTAGGATAATGCCAATGAGATAACTCTCCAACAGAGTCTTTGGTAATTGGCAAATCCCGTTTTACTTTATGTTTTAATTTTGTCAGAATAGATGTACTTCTTACTTATATTTTGATGTTATATCTCATTCCAGGAAATAGAATTATTAATAGACTTCGACAAACACTTTTTTCATCAATAATGCGTCAAGAAATGGGGTTCTTTGATAAAACAAAGACAGGAGAGTTAGTAAATCGATTATCTGCAGACACAACTCTTGTAGGGCAGTCTGTTACCCAAAACATATCTGATGGACTGAGAGCTGTCGCACAAGCCACAGGTGGAGTGGGTATGATGGTAGGTTTACAGTAATTTAAAATTAATTTTAGGTTCACTGAAAATACAGACAATCTTCGGACAGCTACTGGATTTCTATTTGTATTAGACATCTCATTCTGCCAAAGATAATGTTTTCTGGCATCTTTGAATTTGTTTAGGCTTTTAAGAGGGTCTGGATGGGGTTTACAGAATACTAGTAGATAATTATATATATATATATATATATATATATATATATCACAGAAAAAGGTGTTAAAAAGATAAATTATAGAAAAAATATTGCAAAAATTTTAAGAATAGAGAATAATTGGGTGCTTAAATATAAAAAATAGAGAATAATGTGCAAAATGTATAAAGATCACAGAAAAAGGGCTAGGAAATAACGAAAACAAAATTGTCTCCCTTGAAGACCCTTTTTTGTCAATCATTCAAACTAATTTTCTCCCAATCCATGCAGGAATTATATATATTACATCTAAATAGATTAATGGAATAATTAGATAGAAGTCTTTGTAACTTTATTAGACAGAATTTCAAGTGAGAAAAAAATCTGTTGGGTCAACTCAATGGCCAAAAAGACATACATGTTACAAGACCAAAAAAGTTATAGTCACAGAAAATTTAAAATTTAGCAACACAAATCCATCAATAGCCAGTGGTAAATGGTCTGAGACCACAATTGTCATCCCTTGATTTTCGTTGTTCACGAATATAGTCCCTAGTGTTGACAGTGGGTTACTTGCCATTAATTTTTATACCCCTTCCAAATTAATTTCTCTATGTTTAATGCCTCAAATTGCAAGTAGGGGTGTGAAATTACACTGTAAAAAAATTGGGGTCCAGAATTTTAAAAGAAAGTAGGGATTTGGTCCAGCTGAAAAAGGTTGAAAATTGGCACTTCGGAAGCTGTCAAAAGATTTCAAGACGCCCTAAACATAAAATTGTCCATATTTTGAGTTAGAGCTGATGAAGTTTTCTATAATTTTGATATAATTTGTCCCAAAAGTAGTACAACACACTGTAAAAGTTTCTTTGAGAAAGCGCAGGTGGGATTTTTTTTATTTTCATTTATGTTCTAAAAGAAATGCACTACAAAATAATTGTGGTCTCGGATCTAAGAGAGAAAATCTGTAAATATAGAATCTGTACTTTGGCAACTTCCCCAAATGATTTGATGGTGTCAATTTGTCAAATAGCATGAAACTAAAGGATTTAAACTTTTATTTTATAGAATTTCAGCAAAAATGACCAATTTTGGCATTTTATGGTCAAAATAGGCATTTTATAGCTTTTTCAATATTGATGCATAAATGGCATCCTGACTTTCTATCTGACAGGTTTTCATGTGTCAATATTTGTGTTTCTATGCCTTTATCTACTTCTTTTACTTATTTATGAACTCTGAATCTACAGAAAAGAAGATTATCTCAGACAATATGTGCAAATGTGTTGTATAAATGACCCTTGTCTAACACCCTGTTTAGATGAAGTCAAAAGTGGGGAGCTTGGTACATAAAATTTGAAGTCCATAATAAAAACCTCACTAAATTTGTATCAAAAGCACTTTACAATGTTTATTTTACCTGTTCCATTTCACTTAATATCTCTCTTTTCTTCTGTAGGATAGCAAGTGGTTTAATTATAAGCCTGTTGAAAATAAATTGCATGCAAGTTTTTCCCTAAATTGCAAAACTCTTTCCCTAAATTGCAAAACTCTTTGTATCATACCATACTGTTTGTAAGAAAAGTTAATTGCAAGAGTCTTTTTGTGCTCAGATTTGTTGTATCATGTCACATGAGTATAGAAATGATAAAAAGACACAAATTTTTATTTCTTATAGCCTCAATATGCATTTTTTAATGTAACTATGTGGCACGGCCTATATTGACCCTAAATTTTTTCCAGTCTTACTTGGCCTAAGACCCTTTTTAACTAATATGATATGTTATTTGTAACTTTTCTTTCCCTTTAAAGTACTTTCAATACATATGTAAGGTAAGGATTATTTATAACCAAAAAGCTTCACAAATTCAATATTGCTGGAAAATATTACATCTTCATGTAAGGCCCCCCCTTCATTGAAAAACCTCAATTTTTAGGCGCAGGCTCATATAAATTTGACTTTTGAATAATTATGCCAAGTCTGATAAATCAAATGAGTACTCTATTGCTTTAAGTACATGATAAGTTATATATTAAGGCATTTAAAAAGTATTTTTTTGCAATATTTTAATTTTTAAAACCCCAAATGTTGATAGTTGAAATTTTTCAATTTTAACGTCAAAATTTTACACGCACAGATGAGTATAGAACTTAACTTATTATCTATAATGTACATCCTATTGTCATGAAACTTTGTAAGCAGTGTTATAATTTATTAAGCTTTGGACATACCAAGTTTTTTAAGATTTGTCAACTCTTTCTATAGTATCAGGTCTGAGACCACAATTGTCGTCCCTTGATTTTCGTTGTTCACGAATATAGTCCCTAGTGTTGACAGTGGGTTACTTGCCATTAATTTTTATACCCCTTCCAAATTAATTTCTCCATGTTTAATGCCTCAAATTGCAAGTAGGGGTGTGAAATTACACTGTAAAAAAAATGGAGTCTAGAATTTTAAAGGAAAGTAGTGATTTGGTCCAGCTGAAAAAGGTTGAAAATTGGCACTTCGGAAGCTGTCAAAAGATTTCAAGACGCCCTAAACATAAAATTGTCCATATTTTGAGTTAGAGCCGATGAAGTTTTCATGCAGGTGGGATTTTTTTTATTTTCATTTATGTTCTAAAAGAAATGCACTACGAAATAATTGTGGTCTCGGACTAAATGCAGGTGACCTCATGGCACTGACCCTTTTATATTTAACAATGAAGTGAAAAATGACAAATCACATTAACCTGAAGATGATGGAATATTACTGCTGAGAGTTAAACACTCAAAAAGTTCTATCCACAATATGAACAGAAAAAATATTATTAGTTACATTGTGTGCTAGTGACCTTAACGGTATATATGGGGTCAGTAAATTCCATATGGGGTAAGAGCGAAGCGAAGCTCGAATCCACATATGGAATTTACTGACCCCATATATACCATATTAGGTCACTAGCACACTATGTAACAAATTCATCTTACCGACTATCTTAACGTGTGAAATTTTGACTATTGACCTAACAAAATGAGCAAGTCTTCAATACTGTTAGCATTAAAAAACTGTATACTTCTATTGACTCAACAAAAACAGATACCAACAATAACAACTAGTTAGGTTTAAATGTGTTTTATGAATTTATTACAATCTTGATCATCAATTTCTTCTTCTGTTGAAACTTTTAGGATTTTTTTCTCAGTACCGTTTTGTTTTTATAAAGGGACATAACACCACTACTCACTGTGTATGAAATAAGCCCCGCCTCCCTACTACCTTATATGGTATATAAAGGGACGTAACACCACTATTAACCGTGTATGAGATAAGCCCCGCCTCCCTTCTAACCTAATATGAAATATACACGGTCTCCATTAGGGCACTTTTAACCAATCACATTCCTAGAAATGTATAGGAGGTAAGATAATATATTATATCTCACACTTAATTTTTGGGAGTTTCTGTATGAAAAGTTGAAAGATATAAGTTCTATAATTTTTATTCCTCAGATGTACGTGTCCCCTAAGTTAACAGGTATAGCTTTGTTAATAGTACCACCAGTATCCATTATGGCTCGGTATTATGGACGATTTTTACGGGCCATCACAAAAGATGTTCAGGATTCTTTAGCAAACACTACACAGGTATGAGGATAATATTTAACTGTAGAAATTTTGTAATGTGAATTCATTGTAAATTAATAGATGCAATGTGCTATTTTATTTATTATCTAAAATATCATTGATGTTGGAAAGTAGTATTTAAGTTTTCCAATAGCCAACATATTGTTTGAATAATTTTGCATAAATCAATTAATGAACATAAAACCATATATGACCCATGACCTTTGTTAAAAAAATATTTCCCTTCCTATCCTCCCATATTTGGTGTAATGGAATAGCCCTAATTATCCTGGATTTCAATAGTACTGGTAACAGAATTTGAGTGTTTAACAAAAAAAATTGTATTGCTCGAAGGAAGAATGAACCAAACCACAATTGATTGAAAATTTAACACAAAATAACAGCTATAAATTTCCTGCAAAGAAATATTAGACATTTGCATCATCTACCAAGGAGGCAATAGCAAAATCACACATTAGAGAAGCACAGATAGCATCATGATTGAAGGATAAGAGATGATAGACAACATTCCCCTCCCAAAAAAGTTATAGTTTCTATAGTTAAAAAAAAGAATTATAATAATAATTGTACTTAACAGCATTGCAATTTATATCATTTATTTTTTTAAGACTTTAAATACATTTATTGAAAATCACCTGAATATGATTTACCTTGTATAACCCAGGGAAGTTTTCACAAGAGGCCCTGTGTTTACAATGATCCATCGTCCAGGGATAAATGGTGGATTCTATTATAAAAAAAATCTATTTTATATCATGGCTTTTGCATATATGTTATACATTCATATTTATAACACAGACAGAGTTAGCATATAAATAAAAGAAAAATGAAAATAATATATAATTTTTAATTACAGATAGCAGAGGAAAAGATTAGCAATATAAGAACAGTCAGAGCGTTTGGTCATGAAACTACAGAAGAATATCGTTATAATACAGGAATCAAACACGTTCTTGACTTAACTTATAAAGAGGCTCTTATGAGGGCTATGTTCTTTGGTTCAGTAAGTACCAGTAGAGGCCCAGTAGAATCTTAGTTTGCAGGCTACAAAAGTATTATAACAGGTTCAATTAAGGGAGTTTGAAGGCTGTTATTTATAAAGATCTATTTGCTTTTCCTATACTGTTCTTAAGCAGGTTTAAAGTTAGATGGGGGTTTAAATTAAAATCCATAGAATTTTTAATAATTTGTCAAAATGTAGCTTAAATCATCATGATCATGCATTTTTCAAAAATATAATAAAAAGTATGGGTTTCCAGGCTTTTTTCATGCTAAAATATTGTGAAAGATTGTCAGATTTTGAATAGATTATGCATGGAAACCCCAATTTTGTGTGGAAAATAAGCCATAGAATTATAGATAAAATATGAAAAGATAGCTATAATAATATGCTGTCAAATAAGAAAAAGAAAAATGGGACCACCCACACTGAACTCATTTGCTTGCTACATATTAAAATAGGTAAATCCACAACAAATTATTTATTTTAAAATAAATTTAATCAGAGTTACCTACCCTTATATCTGAGTTATCTCCTCTTATTTTGCAAAGTTAAAAGAAAGAAATTAAACAAAAATATTCTGTTTTTTTTTTGTAATATACAGACATAAATAGGTAAAACACATAATTTTGTGTTGATATTTTTCAGGTTGGTTTGGCAGGCAATTGTGTAGTTCTCTCTGTATTTTATTATGGAGGAACTATGATGACAGAATCTCAAATCTCAGTTGGTGATCTCTCTGCATTCCTACTGTATGCTGCCTACATTGGTGTTTCTCTAGGAGGTAAGTATCAGATCTCAGTTGGTGATCTCTCTGCATTCTTGTTGTATGCTGCCTACATTGGTGTTTCTCTAGGAGGTAAGTATCAGATCTCAGTTGGTGATCTCTCTGCATTCTTGTTGTATGCTGCCTACATTGGTGTTTCTCTAGGAGGTAAGTCTCAAATCTCAGTTGGTGATCTCTCTGCATTCCTACTGTATGCTGCCTACATTGGTGTTTCTCTAGGAGGTAAGTATCAGATCTCAGTTGGTGTCCTCTCTGCATTCTTGTTGTATGCTGCCTACATTGGTGTTTCTCTAGGAGGTAAGTCTCAAATCTCAGTTGGTGATCTCTCTGCATTCCTACTGTATGCTGCCTACATTGGTGTTTCTCTAGGAGGTAAGTATCAGATCTCAGTTGGTGATCTCTCTGCATTCTTGTTGTATGCTGCCTACATTGGTGTTTCTCTAGGAGGTAAGTCTCAGATCTCAGTTGGTGATCTCTCTGCATTCTTGTTGTATGCTGCCTACATTGGTGTTTCTCTAGGAGGTAAGTCTCAAATCTCAGTTGGTGATCTCTCTGCATTCTTGTTGTATGCTGCCTACATTGGTGTTTCTCTAGGAGGTAAGTATCAGATCTCAGTTGGTGATCTCTCTGCATTCTTGTTGTATGCTGCCTACATTGGTGTTTCTCTAGGAGGTAAGTCTCAGATCTCAGTTGGTGATCTCTCTGCATTCTTGTTGTATGCTGCCTACATTGGTGTTTCTCTAGGAGGTAAGTCTCAGATCTCAGTTGGTGATCTCTCTGCATTCTTGTTGTATGCTGCTTACATTGGTGTTTCTCTAGGAGGTAAGTCTCAGATCTCAGTTGGTGATCTCTCTGCATTCTTGTTGTATGCTGCCTACATTGGTGTTTCTCTAGGAGGTAAGTCTCAGATCTCAGTTGGTGATCTCTCTGCATTCTTGTTGTATGCTGCCTACATTGGTGTTTCTCTAGGAGGTAAGTCTCAGATCTCAGTTGGTGATCTCTCTGCATTCTTGTTGTATGCTGCCTACATTGGTGTTTCTCTAGGAGGTAAGTCTCAGATCTCAGTTGGTGATCTCTCTGAATTCTTGTTGTATGCTGCCTACATTGGTGTTTCTCTAGGAGGTAAGTCTCAGATCTCAGTTGGTGATCTCTCTGCATTCTTGTTGTATGCTGCCTACATTGGTGTTTCTCTAGGAGGTAAGTCTCAGATCTCAGTTGGTGATCTCTCTGCATTCCTACTGTATGCTGCCTACATTGGTGTTTCTCTAGGAGGTAAGTATCAGATCTCAGTTGGTGTCCTCTCTGCATTCTTGTTGTATGCTGCCTACATTGGTGTTTCTCTAGGAGGTAAGTCTCAGATCTCAGTTGGTGATCTCTCTGCATTCCTACTGTATGCTGCCTACATTGGTGTTTCTCTAGGAGGTAAGTATCAGATCTCAGTTGGTGATCTCTCTGCATTCTTGTTGTATGCTGCCTACATTGGTGTTTCTCTAGGAGGTAAAACTCAAATCTCAATTTGTGATATTTCTGCATTCCTTGTAACATGAGTAAATTTGAGCTATGTTTTGCTGGCTTGTTTTATATGAGATTGATGTTTTTCCTTGAATATAAAAATAAAGAGATATGGTACGATTACCAATGAGACATATATTCATCAAAGTTCAAATGGAGTGGATGTAAACAATTATAGGCAACCGTAATGCCTGCAACAATGAGAAATACCCATACCCCATTGGTTGGCTTTAAAAGGCCCTGACATGAAAAATATGAAACAATTCAATTGAGAAAAATAACAGCATTAATTAGAGCAAAACAGTTTTCCAAAAACAAATATGACAGGCATGTACAAACAACAACCACTGAACTAATCAGAAACTTAAATGAACTGGAAGGCTTAGAAATTGTGCATCAATTTTAAAATGTTTTGCTAGTTTACTTTTATATAAGATAATTGAATTTTCTTCTTTTCCAGGTATGACATCATTTTACTCTGAGATGATGAAGGGACTTGGTGCTAGTACTAGGTTGTGGGAATTAACAGACAGAACTTCTTCTATACCAGTACATGGTTTGTATTAAAGTGTAGTTATTACTGCTCTATAACATCATTTTACTCTGAGATGATGAAGGGACTTGGTGCTAGTACTAGGTTGTGGGAATTAACAGACAGAACTTCTTCTATACCAGTACATGGTTTGTATTAAAGTGTAGTTATTACTGCTCTATAACATCATTTTACTCTGAGATGATGAAGGGACTTGGTGCTAGTACAAGGTTGTGGGAATTAACAGACAGAACGTCTTCTATACCAGTACATGGTTTGTATTAACATGTAGTTATTACTGCTCTATAACATCATTTTACTCTGAGATGATGAAGGGACTTGGTGCTAGTACTAGGTTGTGGGAATTAACAAACAGAACGTCTTCTATACCAGTACATGGTTTGTATTAACATGTAGTTATTACTGCTCTATAACATCATTTTACTCTGAGATGATGAAGGGACTTGGTGCTAGTACAAGGTTGTGGGAATTAACAGACAGAACGTCTTCTATACCAATACATGGTTTGTATTAAAGTGTAGTTATTACTGCTCTATAACATCATTTTACTCTGAGATGATGAAGGGACTTGGTGCTAGTACAAGGTTGTGGGAATTAACAGACAGAACGTCTTCTATACCAATACATGGTTTGTATTAAAGTGTAGTTATTACTGCTCTATAACATCATTTTACTCTGAGATGATGAAGGGACTTGGTGCTAGTACAAGGTTGTGGGAATTAACAGACAGAACGTCTTCTATACCAATACATGGTTTGTATTAAAGTGTAGTTATTACTGCTCTATAACATCATTTTACTCTGAGATGATGAAGGGACTTGGTGCTAGTACTAGGTTGTGGGAATTAACAGACAGAACATCTTCTATACCAGTACATGGTTTGTATTAAAGTGTAGTTATTACTGCTCTATAACATCATTTTACTCTGAGATGATGAAGGGACTTGGTGCTAGTACAAGGTTGTGGGAATTAACAAACAGAACATCTTCTATACCAGTACATGGTTTGTATTAAAGTGTAGTTATTACTGCTCTATAACATCATTTTACTCTGAGATGATGAAGGGACTTGGTGCTAGTACAAGGTTGTGGGAATTAACAAACAGAACGTCTTCTATACCAGTACATGGTTTGTATTAACATGTAGTTATTACTGCTCTATAACATCATTTTACTCTGAGATGATGAAGGGACTTGGTGCTAGTACTAGGTTGTGGGAATTAACAAACAGAACATCTTCTATACCAGTACATGGTTTGTATTAAAGTGTAGTTATTACTGCTCTATAACATCATTTTACTCTGAGATGATGAAGGGACTTGGTGCTAGTACAAGGTTGTGGGAATTAACAAACAGAACGTCTTCTATACCAGTACATGGTTTGTATTAACATGTAGTTATTACTGCTCTATAACATCATTTTACTCTGAGATGATGAAGGGACTGGGTGCTAGTACTAGGTTGTGGGAATTAACAGACAGAACGTCTTCTATACCAATACATGGTTTGTATTAAAGTGTAGTTATTACTGCTTTATAACATCATTTTACTCTGAGATGATGAAGGGACTGGGTGCTAGTACAAGGTTGTGGGAATTAACAGACAGAACGTCTTCTATACCAGTACATGGTTTGTATTAAAGTGTAGTTATTACTGCTCTATAACATCATTTTACTCTGAGATGATGAAGGGACTTGGTGCTAGTACTAGGTTGTGGGAATTCACAGACAGAACGTCTTCTATACCAGTACATGGTTTGTATTAAAGTGTAGTTATTACTGCTCTATAACATCATTTTACTCTGAGATGATGAAGGGACTTGGTGCTAGTACAAGGTTGTGGGAATTAACAAACAGAACGTCTTCTATACCAATACATGGTTTGTATTAAAGTGTAGTTATTACTGCTCTATAACATCATTTTACTCTGAGATGATGAAGGGACTTGGTGCTAGTACTAGGTTGTGGGAATTAACAGACAGAACGTCTTCTATACCAGTACATGGTTTGTATTAAAGTGTAGTTATTACTGCTCTATAACATCATTTTACTCTGAGATGATGAAGGGACTTGGTGCTAGTACAAGGTTGTGGGAATTAACAAACAGAACGTCTTCTATACCAATACATGGTTTGTATTAAAGTGTAGTTATTACTGCTCTATAACATCATTTTACTCTGAGATGATGAAGGGACTTGGTGCTAGTACTAGGTTGTGGGAATTAACAGACAGAACGTCTTCTATACCAGTACATGGTTTGTATTAAAGTGTAGTTATTACTGCTCTATAACATCATTTTACTCTGAGATGATGAAGGGACTTGGTGCTAGTACTAGGTTGTGGGAATTAACAGACAGAACGTCTTCTATACCAGTACATGGTTTGTATTAAAGTGTAGTTATTACTGCTCTATAACATCATTTTACTCTGAGATGATGAAGGGACTTGGTGCTAGTACTAGGTTGTGGGAATTAACAGACAGAACTTCTTCTATACCAGTACATGGTTTGTATTAAAGTGTAGTTATTACTGCTCTATAACATCATTTTACTCTGAGATGATGAAGGGACTTGGTGCTAGTACAAGGTTGTGGGAATTAACAGACAGAACGTCTTCTATACCAGTACATGGTTTGTATTAAAGTGTAGTTATTACTGCTCTATAACATCATTTTACTCTGAGATGATGAAGGGACTTGGTGCTAGTACAAGGTTGTGGGAATTAACAGACAGAACGTCTTCTATACCAATACATGGTTTGTATTAAAGTGTAGTTATTACTGCTCTATAACATCATTTTACTCTGAGATGATGAAGGGACTTGGTGCTAGTACAAGGTTGTGGGAATTAACAGACAGAACGTCTTCTATACCAATACATGGTTTGTATTAAAGTGTAGTTATTACTGCTCTATAACATCATTTTACTCTGAGATGATGAAGGGACTTGGTGCTAGTACTAGGTTATGGGAATTAACAAACAGAACATCTTCTATACCAGTACATGGTTTGTATTAAAGTGTAGTTATTACTGCTCTATAACATCATTTTACTCTGAGATGATGAAGGGACTTGGTGCTAGTACTAGGTTGTGGGAATTAACAGACAGAACGTCTTCTATACCAGTACATGGTTTGTATTAAAGTGTAGTTATTACTGCTCTATAACATCATTTTACTCTGAGATGATGAAGGGACTTGGTGCTAGTACTAGGTTGTGGGAATTAACAGACAGAACATCTTCTATACCAGTACATGGTTTGTATTAAAGTGTAGTTATTACTGCTCTATAACATCATTTTACTCTGAGATGATGAAGGGACTTGGTGCTAGTACTAGGTTGTGGGAATTAACAAACAGAACGTCTTCTATACCAATACATGGTTTGTATTAAAGTGTAGTTATTACTGCTCTATAACATCATTTTACTCTGAGATGATGAAGGGACTTGGTGCTAGTACTAGGTTGTGGGAATTAACAGACAGAACGTCTTCTATACCAATACATGGTTTGTATTAAAGTGTAGTTATTACTGCTCTATAACATCATTTTACTCTGAGATGATGAAGGGACTTGGTGCTAGTACTAGGTTGTGGGAATTAACAAACAGAACGTCTTCTATACCAATACATGGTTTGTATTAAAGTGTAGTTATTACTGCTCTATAACATCATTTTACTCTGAGATGATGAAGGGACTTGGTGCTAGTACAAGGTTGTGGGAATTAACAGACAGAACGTCTTCTATACCAGTACATGGTTTGTATTAAAGTGTAGTTATTACTGCTCTATAACATCATTTTACTCTGAGATGATGAAGGGACTTGGTGCTAGTACAAGGTTGTGGGAATTAACAGACAGAACGTCTTCTATACCAATACATGGTTTGTATTAAAGTGTAGTTATTACTGCTCTATAACATCATTTTACTCTGAGATGATGAAGGGACTTGGTGCTAGTACTAGGTTGTGGGAATTAACAGACAGAACGTCTTCTATACCAGTACATGGTTTGTATTTAAGTGTAGTTATTACTGATTGATATTATCAAGGTGGTAATTTATGATGGAAATGTTACAAAACTTTAAGTTTTGATTAAATCAACTTTATTATTTGTTAAATTATTTTGCACTTGTAAGTATTTCTACTAATAAAATGCAATTTTAAACTTTTTTATAAGTCACTGTTTGATCATAGGTAATTATTCTTAAAGTTTTATACATGTATATATATGTTTATACATTTACTATGAAATGTATTTTGATACTTTTTTTATTTACTATTATGCTAAGCCATAGCTAGACTTCAATTTTTTATGCCCCACCTACAATACGATAGTAGAGGGGCATTATTTTCTGGTCTGTGCCTCCGTTCGTTCGTCTGTTCGTTTGTCCATTCGTTCGTTCGTCCGACTTCAGGTTAAAGTTTTTGATCAAGGTAGTTTTTGATGAAGTTAAAGTCCAATCCACTTGAAACTTAGTACACATGTTCCCCATGATATGATCTTTCTAATTTTAATGCCAAATTATAGTTTTGACCCCAATTTCATGGTCAACTGAACATAGAAAATGAAAGTGCGAAGTTCAGGTTAAAGTTTTTGGTCAAGGTAGTTTTTGATGAAGTTTAAGTCACAACTACTTGAAACTTAGTACACATGTTCCCTATGATATGATTTTTCTAATTTTAATTCCAAATTAAAGTTTTGACCCCAATTTCACGGTCCACTGAACATGGAAAATTATAGTGCGAGTGGGGCATCCGTGTACTATGGACACATTCTTGTTAAATATATAAAACATTGATGGTGTTGACTTTGTCATTGTTTCTGTCAGTATAGCATTGATTTTACTCCTAAAAATGTGGTCAATCAGAATGCACATAACAAGGAACTTTGCATTATAGTTTCATTTTAACATATATAAACTCTGTTTGTATTCAATTTGTGAAATAAAGATTAAATCAAATCATTAATTGATAAAATTGTTTTCTTTTTTACAGGTGGTCTTATTCCAACTTCACCAGTTATAGGTAATATACAATTTAACGATGTCCGATTTATCTACCCTTCCAGAGATGATGTTGTCATATTTGATAAATTATCATTATTAGTACCATCAGGCTCCATTACTGCTGTCGTTGGTCCAAGTGGCTCAGGGAAATCAACAGTTGGTTCATTACTGCTGAGATATTATGATCCTTCACAAGGTATGTTACCATAGCAACTTGTTAACATTTTTTTTCTTTGACTGCTGATATATTATGGGCCTCCAAAGCAGCTAGAAATTGAAATATGATGTTTTCTCATTTCTGCTGAGATGATTTAATGCCATACAAGTTATTTTACCATATCAACTGTAAACAAAAGCCTTTTAAAGGACAGAGGCAAATACACTTTTAGTTCATCACTGTTAAGACCTAATGATTCTTTTCAAAATATAATACCGTAGCAAACATGAACATTGGTTCTAGGGAAAATTTGGTACTAAAAAATGGTTTCTGCAAATTATTTAGATTTTTACAAACACATGCAACTGTTTAAGTATTTCATGACATTTTGAGTTTTATTCCTTTAATCTAGGTACTGTAACATTAGATGGAGAAGATATAAAAAAGATAGACCCTACCTGGCTTAGGGGGCAAATAGGAACTGTTAGTCAGGTAAAGTATAGTACTCTTAGGTTTTAAGCAAGGTATCCAAGCAAAAAACACATTAAAAAAATCTGATTGATAGATTTTTTTGTCCAGACCTAAACATTGAAGATGTCATAAATTGACAAGAATAATGAGTTATGCTCTTTGGACAATAAGATCTTGTTTAGACCTGAATGTTACATTTTAAATGTCTTAAATAACCCAAGTTGTAAGTAATGATGTAACAACTTTGGAATGATATTATTTTGGTGTTTCTACAATGTGTATTACATAAAAGAAGATTATGAAACACTTTAGTCTTTCTCAAGGTGAATAATCAGTATACTGTCAAATTTTCTGTTCAGAAGAAAGATTTGGATGTACTTATTTATATATGCAGACTAAGGCACAGAAAATATATACATGGTTTAGATTTACAAAAATTATAAAAACAGGATATGAAGTTAAAATACTACAATTTTTTTTTTAAAACTGCAAGAATTTCTTTTTCATGAAAGTATAAAAGTATCATCAATGTTGTCAAAATACTTTGCACTATTTTATAAAAGGGTTATTAAATTTATATTGAGTAATATTGTCCTTTGTAGTATATCCATGCTTGTGTAATAGTATATACTTCTTGGGGAAATATTATATAATTATTCTTCAAAACTTATCAGAAAAGTCTATTGTTATAAAAAAAAATAATTTACTGTTAGCATACTAAGGATGCATGTATTAAGCACTTAGATAAGTTAATTTTGCATAATGTCATGAAATATGATGATGATGGGAGTTTTTAATATTATAACCTTGACTGCCTATACAGCCCTCCCAAGGTCGGCATGATATATGTTCTAATACTGTATTTTTCTTAAAATTGATTAAGCCAGTGTGAGTTCATTTGGAGTTCAAATCCTATATTAGTTAATAGATAAAATTTCATTGTTTTGTAGGAGCCTGTATTATTTTCATGCTCAGTACGAGATAACATTGCCTATGGATCACAAGACCCTACGACAGTTACAGATGAAGAGATATACGAGGCAGCAAAGAAAGCCAATGCTTATCATTTCATAAACTCATTCCCAGATAAATTCAATACACTTGTGGGAGAAAGAGGACAGACTTTGTCAGGTACTGGTTCACATAATAATGAGAAGTTTTTGACATTCACTTGGTCCATATCAACTTCACCAATAATACACACTGATCTTGAAGTATAGATTCTAGGTACTGGCGTTGTTTATCATCTTAATAACTTGTTATATAAAAAAGAAGATGTGGTATGATTGCCAATGAAACAACTCTCCACAAGAGACCAAATGACACAGAAATAAACAACTATAGGTCACCATACAGCTTTCAACAAAGCACAGACCCCATAGTCAGCTATAAAAGGAAATGACAATGTAAAACAATTCAAACAAGAAAACTAATGGCCTAATTAATATACATAAAATGAACAAAAAACAAATATGTAACACAGCAATAAACAACAACCCCTGAATTACAGGCTCCTGACTTGGGACAGGCTCATACATACAGAATGTGGCTGGGTTAAACATGTTAACAGGTTCAAAATCTTCCCCCTAACATTATTATATAATAATAATATTACTTTTCCTCAATCCATGAAAATTGGTATCTTTTACTATTCCTGTACAAAAACATCCTCCCCATACTTTCGATCCTACCTTTTTCTATTCCTGTACAAAAACGCCCTCCCCATACTTTCGATCCTACCTTTTAGATGTTATATAGTATATGGTGTATTATTGTATGAAATAATTTTTTAATGCAATTTTGCACCTTGAAAACATATCAGTATGTATAGAAAAATTTCTATTTGATAGGTGGACAAAGACAAAGAGTTGCAATAGCCAGAGCCATTCTTAAGGTAACAAACTTAATTTGATGGTTATGTCAGAACTAACAACATTTTGAAGCACTGTTATCATTAATAATTCATGATATATATGTGCTAAATTGCTAAAAATATTTGAAAATCTTATCTAATGTATTTTTAGTAATCTTTAAAATCCCATTCCATAAAATGAAAAAGGTAATTTTAAAAAGTACTGTAGCAATTTAGTTAATGATTTTCATATTGTTGTGTTAGGTCACAGTGACAGTATTTTGTAGAAAGTTCCAACCTGTTACCTTTGTAATGCCTGCATACTATGCTGGAATCTTCATTTGCTTTGTTATATGAGAGAGCTTAAAATGGAAAATGAAGATAGCAAGAGGCAATAAAAAATACAATCACTATACAAGGCCATAACCTCCCCCGCAACAGCAAAAAAGGAACAAAAAAAAACTAAAAAGAGACTTGTTGAGCTATACTCCAGAAGCTAAACAATGAACAAATGTTTTTAAGTACAAGGGACCATCTGAGGTGATCCTGAAAGGTATTAACGCAGTTTCTGCTCTAATCTTGGCACTATTGACACTGTCACATTTTTTTAAGATCTTTTAGTAACCATTAGGATGAGCAACAACAAAAGTGCTGTTTTTTGTCATATATACTTTGAAAGTATATCTTATTTATTTTTGGAATGATGTCTGCTTTAAAACACATACCTTATGTTTTATTCATAAAAAGTATTTATTTTGAAATTTACTGACAAATTGTTTCTGGTAAGGAGTTATCTACCTTTATGTCATCACTTGGCCACATACATTTTTTTTAACATAGTCAAAAGCATTTTTTCTAGACTTTAAATCCAGGTATATCCTTTTTTTGAAATGTTGAATTTGAAGTACATTGTATAATGCTGGACTTTTACAATTTTTTTTTTACTTTTGTTTATGAATTACGAGTTATATTAAATAACACACACCAGTACATGTGATTTACATATTATATAATATAACACACACCAGTACATGTGATTTACATATTTTTATTGCAGAACCCAAAAATTCTAATTCTTGATGAAGCAACCAGGTAAGATTTAATACATAGTAGAAATTTGATGTAAAATATCTTAAATGTCATTATAATAATAGAATATTACAAATGCATAAAGTTTGTCAATACTTTATCAAATGTAAAGTCTAATCATAAACAAAACACAAGGAAACATTAAACAAATCACTTGAGGCCGCTCCCCAACTCTCAATTTACATGAATTTACACAAGTTGCGATCACATGTAACAGAGACTACCAAATATTTGCTGTCTACGCGAAATTATTAAAAAATGACATAACCTTGATATATAGCAAAATACAACCCTGATGAGTTACAGATCTAGCTTGAATGTTGTGCTGGTGGAGAGATTGTTCAAGTCTTGTGTAATGCAATCATGGGCATCCATGGTGTACCAAAATACATAAAAAGTCAAAGAAATGAAATAATAATTGGTGTACAGCTTCAAGAACAAATTCAAATTTTGATCCACACGACCTCTTTGTGTTATTTTACTCATTTTTTTTGGATAAAAAACATTTTAAGACAATTTTGAGAACATAGTTCTATAAATTAATCATTGTATATTTTAGTGCCTTAGATGCTGAGAGTGAATATTTAGTACATGAAGCTTTGGAAAGACTGATGGTTGGACGTACAGTAATAACAATAGCCCATCGTTTGTCCACTATAAAGTCAGCAGACCAGATAGCCGTTATAGATCACGGACATGTATCGGAAATAGGAAGTTATAGCCAATTAATGGACATTCCAGACGGACTTTTCAGGAAACTCGTTGAGAGACAAACTATAACTGTTGATGTTAACGGGTCTTAAATTATTCATTTAAGAAGTGTATTACTTCCCCTTTTCATTATTTATTATTAGTGAATCCACAGATTAGATGACCATACCTGCCAACTGTCACTGTTTGTGGTAATTTCCCCAATGAAAGATTTGGAATGGAAATTTTTAAAAGAGCAAATTTATTCACAATTTAAAACAAAACAATCAATTTTAGCAGGGCTTTAGGATTGCAGAAGTATGAGGACACAAATAAACAACATTTAAGTAAATTTGAATTTTTTTTAGGACTTTACAATCTATCTTGCAATTAAAAACCCCACAGGAATTTTAAAATGTTGGCAGGTATGAATGACAAGTCTTAAAATATGTGTATGTCTATGGTCTCAGATTATTTAAATTTGTCTAAGGACATCATATTTTCCTTATTGAAATTCCCATGTATTTCAAATACAATAAATTAACAGATTTTTCCTACATATATTCAAAATGCTATTAAAGTTTTGAAATAGGATTTCTTAAAGGGTAATATACAATATATGAAAACAAGGGAAACTCTTGTGAAGTTAAAGATATTATTTTGTATGTGAAAATATTGTTGTTCTATTTCAAATGGAAAATTTATGAGGAGGATTTGAAGAAAATGTAGATAAAGGGTTAGATTTTCATTCAAGCAATAGCTATTACTGTGTACTGAAGTTTCAATTTAAACTGTATTTTTGGCACATGCTGTGTTAGCTTTTGTTTAAGAAAGAATAGTTAAGTTTTGAGTTTTTAAAGTAATTATAGATAATAATAAAAATGCATTCATATTTATAAACAATTTAATTAAAACTGTGATAAATGTAGTTGTATAAAAATGAGAAAACATTATATTAGTAATAAGTATGGTTGATTAAAAGTTGAATAATGGTGTGTGCTTGTTTGTGTTATAAATATCTGAGCCTTAGTGGGAAAGATTTATAATCATAGCTTTGATTTTTTTACTAATGAAAAAGATAAAATTTGTCATAAACATCATTGAGACAACACCCCCGATATAATCATCTGTCTATTGGTCATATTTTCGATGTTAGCAACACATTTTTTACAGACTTTTAAATGTCTATATCAGATTTCCAAGAAACAACCCATAAAGATTACCAGGCTAATAATTGAGTAACCTTCTTTTGTCTAGAAAAGTCTCATGAGTGTCGCTTGAATCAAAACAGTTAGAAGGACAAATCTAATTGAAGTTAGAGCATTATAATAAAAAAGATTCTAAAAATTGTGTGAAATATTGCTAATATCAGGGGGTAGAAAAACCTTGTGTGATAAACATTTTACATCAGTTCATTTACAGAAAATTTAACATAGCAATAATATATCACTTCAACACAATAGACATTATAGTGCCGATACTACACTGGTAATACTTTTGAACATGAAATATCCCCCAACTGATGCATTATCATCCAAGTGGTAAAATGTCATCAAAGACAACTGTCCTAATATAATTTGGTTGTAATCAGCATGATCAGAATTTCATTTTGCAATTCAAAGTATTTTTGCTATCTTTTATGTGATTCTTTTCTGCTTGATATAAAACCCTGAACCTTTTTACACATTTGATGCCAGAATTCTGAATGCTGTCTGCTTAGGGGAGAAGCAGTAAATACCAATTTTCATATAGATCCTTTATAGTTTTGACTCCGCTGGATAACAAACATAAAATCTTCAACATTCGAGGCCAGCATAATGCCACTCTAAATACTGTCAGCTTAGAGGAGTAGCATCAAATACCAATTTTCATGCCTATGTTTTGACTCAGGTGGACATCAAACCTAGAACCTTCAACATTCGAGGCCAGCATTCTGAATACAGTCTGCTTAGGAAGCAGCAGCTACCAATTTCGTGTCTCCGTTTGACTCAGCTAGATAACAAACCCAGAACCTTCCACATTATAGGCCAGTATTCTAAATTATGTCTGCTTAGCAGAGAAACAGCAAACACCAACTTTCATGTTGTTTGTTTAGACTCAGCTGGATACCAAACCTAGAACCTTCAACATTTTGAAGCCAGCATTCTAAATACTGTCTGATTAGCGAAGAAGATGCTTCACAATTAAAAGATGTATTTTACAAATACATGTATGATGATTGTAAAATATATTTTGTAAGACCTATGGACATGGCTATTTTTACTTAAAAGTTCCTTATGTGTAAAATGTCCATCCTTATTGGTGAGCCTGTGACTTTTGTTGCAGAAAGCTCAACATAGGGATAGTTATCTGGCGGTGGCAGCGTTACCTTACTACTTAAAAGCTTTAAATTTTAGAAGTTGGAAGACCTGGATGCTTCATACTTTGTATATAGATGCCTTATACTATGAAGATCCTGTCTGTCACATGTCCAATGTCCTTGACCTCATTCTCATGGTTGAGTGACTACTTGAAAAAAGAGTTGAGATTTTTTGTACTTGTAATGTTAATTTCTCTCTTATTATGAGCAATAGGATAACTGTATTTGGTATGTGTGTACCTTGCAAGGTCCTCATGTCTGTCAGACAGTTTTCACTTGACCTCAACCTTGTTTCATGGATCAGTGAACAAGGTTAAGTTTGGTGGTCAAGTCCATATTTCAGATACTATAAGCAATAGGTCTTGTATATTTGGTGTATGGAAGGACTGTAAGGTGTATATGTCCAACTGGCAGGTGTCATCTGACCTTGATTTCATTTCATGGTTCAGCGGTCAAAGTTAAGTTTTTGAGTGTTTTTTCTTCTTCTTATACTATATGCAAAAGGTCAACTATATTTGGTGTATGGAAATAATTTATGAAGTACATGTCAGTCTCGCAGGTTTTATTTCACCTTGACCTCATTTTCACGGATCATTGCTCAGTGAAAAGTTTTTGTGTTTTGGTCTGTTTTTCTTAAACTGTAAGCGATATACTAACTATATTTGTTGTATGGAAGGATTGTAAGCTGTACATGCCTGCCTGGCATGGTTCATCTGACCTTTAACTCATTTTCATGGTTCATTGGTCATTATTAAGTTTTCTTGAATAAGCCTGTTTTTTTTAATTATAAGCAATAGGTCAACTATATTTAGTGTATTGAATGATTGCAAGGTGTACATGTATTTTTTGTTTGGTTTATATGACATCATTTTCTTGGATCTTGTTAAGTTTATGTGATAGTTTTATGGTAAAGCTTTATATTTAGGACTATAAACATAATATCAATGATTAGTAAAGAAGGCGAGACATTTCAGCGAGTGCACTCTTGTTTAGATCAAATATAACAACGTTGACTAATTTATAATGTAAAAGTGACAGCACAAGTTACATGTCTGCACCTAATTGTCCAAATTATAAAAACCTGTCTATTTTTCAATAACATTTATATATTTTTTTAACATTGCTATTTCATGTTAATTATGGCTCTTATCCCCCTTCACATTAAGTAAATTAATAAACTGCAAATAGATATAGGAAGCTGTGGTGTGAGTGCCAATGAGACAACTCTCCATCCAAATAACAATTTAAAACTAGAGGCTCTAAAGAGCCTGTGTCGCTCACCTTGGTCTTTATGAATATTAAACAAAGGAAGAGGATGGATTCATGACAAAATTGTGTTTTGGTGATGGTGATGTGTTTGTACATCTTACTTTACTGATCATTCTTGCTGCTGAAAATTATCTCTATCTATAATGAACTTGGCCCAATAGTTTCAGTGAAAAATGTTAGAAAAAATTTACAAATTTTATGAAAATTGTTAAAAATTGACTATAAAGGACAATAACTCCATAGGGGGTCAATTGACCATTTCAGTCACGTTGACTTATTTGTAAATCTTACTTTGCTGAACATTATTGCTGTTTACAGTTTATCTCTATCTATAATAGTATTCAAGATAATAACCAAATACAGCAAAATTTCCTTAAAACTAACAATTCAGGATCAGCAACCCAACAACGGGTTGTCTGATTCATCCGAAAATTTCAGAGCAGACAAATCTTGACCTGATAAACACCTTTACTCCAGATTTTTTTTTTTTCATTTTGGTTGGATGGCCGGGTCACCGCACACATTTTTGAAACTACATACCCCAAAGATGGTTGTGGCCAAGTTTGGATTGATTTGGCCAAGCAGTTTCAGAGGAGAAGATTTTTGTAAAAAAATTACTAAGATTTACGAAAAAATGGTTAAAAATTGACTATAAAGGGCAATAACTCCTAAACGGGTCAACTGACCATTGTGGTCATTTTGACTTATTTGTAAATCTTATTTTGCTGAACATTATTGCTGTGTACAGTTTATCTCTATCTATAATAATATTCAAGATAATAACCAAAAACAGCAAAATTTCATTAAAATTACTAATTCTGGGGCGGCATCCCAAAACTGGGTTGTCAGATTCATCAGAAAATTTCAGGGCAGGTAGATCTTGACCTGATAAACAATTTTACCCCTGTCAGATTTACTATAAATGCTTTGGTTTTTGAGTTATAAGCCAAAAACTGCATTTTACCCCAGATTCTATTTTTAGCCATGGCAGCCATATTGATTGGATGGCCGGGTCACCGGACACATTTTTGAAACTACATACCCCAAAGATGGTTGTGGCCAAGTTTGGATTGATTTGGCCAAGTAGTTTCAGAGGAGAAGATTTTTGTAAAAGATAACTAAGATTTACGAAAAATGGTTAAAAATTGACTATAAAGGGCAATAACTCCTAAAGGGGTCAACTGACCATTTCGGTCATGTTGACTTATTTGTAAATCTTACTTTGCTGAACATTATTGCTGTTTACAGTTTATCTCTATCTATAATAATATTCAAGATAATAACCAAAAACAGCAAAATTTCCTTAAAATTACTAATTCAGGGGCAGCAACCCAACAACAGGATATCCGATTTATCTGAAAATTTCAGGGCAGATAGATTTTGACCTGTTTAACAATTTAACCCCTTGTCAGATTTGCTCTAAATGCTTTGATTTTTGAGTTATAAGCCAAAAACTGCATTTTACCCCTATGTTCTATTTTTAGCCATGGTGGCCATCTTGGATGGTTGGCCGGGTCACCGAACACATTTTTTAAACTAGATACCCCAATGATGGTTATGGCCAAGTTTGGTGTAATTTGGCCCAGTAGTTTCAGAGGAGAAGATTTTTGTAAAAGTTAACGACGCCAGACGACGACGGACGACAGACGACGGACGACAGACGACGGACGACGGACGCCAAGTGATGGGAAAAGCTCACTTGGCCCTGTGGGCCAGGTGAGCTAAAAAAGTAAACCATTATAGGTCAATGTACAGCCTTCAACACGGAGCCTTGGCTCACACCGAACAACAAGCTATAAAGGGCCCCAAAATTACTAGTGTAAAACCATTCAAATGGGAAAACCAACGGTCTAAAGTTCATTTTGTAAAAAGTTTATTTGTCATATACATGTATATATGTGTTTTACATTCATAACAAACATGAATCAAAGAAACAAATTTTGATCCCAACGCTATTCACGCTATTTCTGTTCACTCATCATTTATACATCAACAATCTCTACAGACACAGAAACATAATAGTAAACACTTTCTGCAAACATGACATCCACTGAATCAAAATGTGAACAGCTTCTACAAATATGGTGGCCATTGAAACAAAATTGGAAACATTTCTGCATGGCAGCCACTGAATCTAAATTGTAAACAATTTCCACAAATATTTCAGTAATAAAAACTTAGTTGCTGCATGGTGGCCACATAATCTAAATTGTAAAGTTTCTACATGGTAGCCACTGAATCTAAATTGTTAACAGTTTCTGCATGGAACCCACTTTATCTAAATTGTAAACATTTTCTGCAAACATTGCAGCCACAGAATCAAACTTGTTAACAATCTCTGCAAACATTGTATCATTAGACCTAAATTGTAAAATATTTCTGCATGGCAGCCACTGAATCTAAATTGTTAACAGTTTTTGAATAGCAGCCACCATATCTAAATTGTTAACATTTCTGCATGACAGCCACTGAATCTAAATTGTTAATAGTTTCTGCATGGCAGTCACTGAATCTAAAGTGTTAACAGTTTCTGCATGGCAGTCACTGAATCTAAAGTGTTAACAAGTTTCTGCATTGCAGTCACTGAATCTAAAGTGTTAACGGTTTCTGCATGACAGCTATTGAATCTAAAGTGTTAACAGTTTCTGCATGGCAGCTATTGAATAAAAATGTCAACAGTTTTTATAAACATGGATGCTGTATCAAAATGTGAACCGACTCAGCGAAAATGAAGGTGTTTGATTGAAAATGTGTAAAAAAAAAACGTACATGTATTTTAAGAAATGAGGTTTTACTGCTCTTATTGATATAAACTGATGAAGTCACGAACTTGTGTTTCTTTTTAAAAGATATTTAGATGAATAAAGAAGGCATTTTATAGAACACAAGTTTTAAAGCAAAAGTTGTTACCTCCATGAATTATTAAATTGTTGCCAAAATGAAATGTTTGTGAATAAAAAAGCAGTACATGTAACACAGGCATGATTAAAGGGAGATAACAGATAGTTTTTCTACCGTTAAGTACAAAATTAGAAATTAAAAAAACAAATATTTATAAATCTGAGTTTGATCTCTGAATATCATCATCTGTTTAGTTCACCATTCTGTTTTGAAAATATCTGAATTTGTATATCAAAAAGGAAACAAAACAATTACAGACATAAAAATGAACTTGCTGTGTACCAGGATTCATTATTATATGTGTGATACCAATATTCACCGATGCCCCACTAGCATTATCATTTTAATTGGGGTAAAAACTCTAATTTGGCATTAAAAATATTATTACTTTGTCATGCACAGTACAGGTTAAGTACATATCATTTGAGCCCAAAAAAAAAATGTAAGAATTTTTATCAAACAGATCCAACTTTCATTAAAATTTATTTTAAGAACTTTATAAAACAAGTCGAAAAGGGCACTTGAGCCTTAATCAACATGTTCAGTCTTTTACTGGTGAAAATTTACATTAAATTAGTTGGACATATTGCAAAGCCAAAGGCTCTATGATTGTCCTTTTCTGGAGGTTGGTCAAATTAATGTTTGCGCCCCCTCTGAATGTCACATATTAGTGCATCTAATTGATTAACAAATGTTAAACTGTACACATGACAATACATTTATCATGTTTATCATGTTTATTATATACATGTATTGTAAATTCAGAAATTATTGTGTTAATTTATTATTGCAATTTTTCTAGAATGGACAAACATTCAAGATTACTTATCATATGGTGATTTCAGTTAATTCTGTAAATATATATATATATATATATATATATATATCAGAATGTTTGTTCTTATTATTGGGATACTCATCTAGTCACATTTTATGCATAAATAAAACTCTCAATAATTTCTGGATTAACAGTATGATATATTTATATATTTATATTACCAATTTACTGAGGACCCTACACTTTCATTCAATTGATATTTGAAATTATCAATATTAAAGAGAGCATGCTAAATTGTTGAATGAAAGCTCTCAGAAAAATTGAGATAATTTGAATTTTTTGTTAGGCTACAAAAAATATATACATATGATACTTGTTTCCTGTCTTATGGATAGGTGGACCATTTGCAGCAAGGTAGACACACATGGTAGACACAAAATTCTTTTTCTTGAAAAATATTTTAAAAACTAGAAAGATCTGGATTTAACAGTGCATTACCCTTAGCAACCAAAAATGTTCACAAAATGTATGAAGGCAGGAAAAACAACTATATTTTTTTCATACCTGAAAGTAATCCCATTCTTGCCTCAAATTCACACAGTAATGTTTAAGGAGATAAACTAAGTTAAGGGACATAACTCTTTTAAAATCAAAGATATATTTTTGACTACCATTTTCATGAATACAAATATTCCAAACTTCTAAGTAACAAAGATAACGTAATATCTGTATCAATTAATGATTTAAAAACATTGATGAATCCTGTTAATACAAACGCATAACTGACAAAAGAGTTGTTTCCCCTTAACCCAGGTCTACCCCCTTAAACAACAGGACAATCATATAATTTAATCAACTTCATCGATGTTATATGCTGGCAGTTTTAATGTACAATAACCAACTCCTGTTAGACTTCGTGGCAGAGCACCAACCGTTTCCCAGATTCCAGTATATAAGTCGTATCGCGATACAAGTTTCTGACCAGTTTTTGTCTGAACATTGTAACCACCCAACACATAGATATGATCATTATATACAACACAAGATGCTTCTTTGTGTGAAACAGATAACGGAGCAATAATTGTCCACTGATCAGTCAATGGGTCGTAACACTCTGACTGCATCACAGGCATAGCTTGCTGGTTAACATTTAGATTACACCCTCCGAACACATACAGTTTATCCTGAGCTGCACACATCACATGCCATCCTCTCTGGGTCAACATGGCTGCCATATCCTCCCATTGATTCGTGGCCGGGTCATAGCGCTGCATGTCAGGGGTAAAATGATTTCCGCTATATCCACCTGAGATATAGATAAAGTTCCCATACACCGCCCCAGCATGAGCATGATATGACATCGGCATTGGAGATATTGGTTCCCAAATGTTATCGGTAGGATTGTAAGCTTCTGCAGTAGCTAAGCTGCCATCTTTAAATTTTCCTCCTACAGTGTAAATTCTATCGTTCAATACTCCAGCAAAGAAGTAAGCTCTCTTATTAATCATGGGGCACACCTGAAACCATGTATCAAAACGAGGATCATAACGTAACACAGAATTTACGGCTGATTCTCCATGTGCACACTGTGTGGTACAGCCACCCAACACATATAAGAAGTTATTATATACTACAACCTGCATATGACTAAGTGCACTTGGAAGAGAAGCTAACTCGGTCCTATTTAATAAACTATTAGACGTTATTTTAGAATCAAACACAAGAATTTCATCATGCAGCCCAGGGTTGGGATGAATTTCCCTACCACCCACGCTGACTAATCTCTCGACAAAGCTACGTAACTGGACATTGAATGTTTTTTCTAAAGGTTGTGAATGAGGAACTACGTGATAGTTAAGAGCACTAAGTACCATTTGCCGCAGCTCTGGGTTGGTCATCATCATATCAACCCTTTGAACTGTCTGCACTAAGTCAGCAGGATTTATCATTGGAAATCGTATCAATTTCATTAGTTCTATAGCTTGATCTTCCTGGTTACTGTTGAGAAGGAACCACTCCCACGTTATATGGAAAATGTCAATCTCCTTCAGACCTAATTGATCACTGTTCAGACAGTTTACCATTTGTTCATTAGTCAATAAATGTAACGTACCTTCCTTTGATATATGCATTAAATTTCTTGCTATGAAAACATCAATTTGCTTCAATGCATTGTTCATACTATACAATTTAGCCGTATTAATAAAATCGTAAAAATTAGTTGTGTTCATTCCGCTAAGAAAGTTTCTCTCACAAAATTCTATAACAGGAGTGACTTGTAAGTGAGTGGCAGCAGCTATCACATCAAATATATCATCCCCTTCCAAAGAAGTGGTTGATGTGTAGATTATTTCTAATGTTTTGTCCAGCCCTTTACTTGTTATTCCTCGTAATTCTATTTCTTTCTGTGTACTTTCTTTCATTCCACTGGTAAACATTGACCTGAAGTAGTCAGAACAGGATACCAGTACTACACGATGAGCTTCAAACTTCTGACCTGAAAAAGAAGGGAGTAAAATTAATGAAAAGCTGAATACTTTTTACCATAGTGACAATAAATTATATATAAATACACATTATTGTTCATTGTTGTTAGTCATACGTAATTTTTCTAAGCTCATCATGCAAATATGACACTTTTTCTAGACCACAAAACAGCACGCGCAAAATATGTCGCAAAGAATTTAACCTTTGAAATTGTTGTCGCGGACTAAAAACCCCCATGGGCACTTTCAAAAGTTGGCAGGTATGTGTATTTACAAATATTTATAATGTTAGTATTGGTCAATAAAGGTCACTTGACAACTGTGCCTTATCTAACGCATGTTTCTCAGCCATATCATTCCATCTTTATCCAGACAAAAGGGGAAGGTAAGTACTCCACAAGTTAATGTGACTGTCATGACTGTCAATAGTTGTTTTAGTTTATATCTCATTAATTAGATTAGCCTTTTTTATCCAGTAGTCAAGAATCGCAATAATAAATGCATGCATCAATTTCAATTTCAATAAATAATCTTTATTTAGTGTCTTCCTTGTTTGTATACTATGCTGACTCTAAATAAAGCTTATCTATTTATTATTTATCCTATAGAGTTATGTCCCTTTATATTCAGGAATTTGGTGGTGATGGGAGATCTTTACTAGTTTCAGTTAAATACTGTACATTGAAATTAACAATTACTGTACATTTAGAAATTGTCTTAATTGATGCATGCATTTATTTTGCTTCTATTGTTTCATACATAATATCTCATTTTTTAATGCAATTTTTTTTTAAATATGAGCCAGCATTAGATTTTTTTCAGATCATGTAAACAAACCATGTAATTCATCTTTTGCAGCCTATAAATTGAATGTATATTAAGAACCATGTAATTTATTTTGTGCAGCCAAAGTTTTCAATGTTCAATATAATTTATCTATCAGCCTATATATATTGAATGTTGATAGTGGTGATCTTTGACATATACAGTGATATATGAGGCCCACCTCCGGGTGCAAGATTTTCTACATGTATTGAGGCCCACCTGCAGGTGCAGGATTTTCTCGCTGCATTGAAGACCCATTGGTGGCCATTGGCTGTTATCTGCTCTTTTGTCAGGTTATTGTTTCTTTGAAATTCCCAATTTCCATTCTTAATCATATTGTTTTTAAACAACATCTGACTTGTACATACTAATAAATATAATATAATTAACCTTCAGCAATTAGTGTAACATCACAAAGAATTTTATCATTTTTGAGTTTGTTGAGGCCTTGTAATATCATCATTCCATGCTCAGGTCTTTCCTCCACACGACACACTTCAATAGCAGGGCTATCTTGAGCGATTTCTTCAGCCATATTGGATAATTTTAGTTTCTTTGTAGCTGAGCAATCAACTTGGTTCATTTAACCCCATTCTGTAAAGAAAAAGATAACTATGCATTCATATTATCATGTACATTATGTAATTTTTAATCCAGGGACATTTTGCTGGGTGCCTGTGCTTATTGAAAAACCTGAGGCAAGGGTAACCACAAATTTGCTGTCTTGTTAACATAGTTATCCAAGTTATAAAATTGAGAATGGAAATGGGGAATGTGCCAAAGAGACAACAACCCGACCATAGAAAAAAACAACAGCAGAAGGTCACCAACAGGTCTTCAATGTAGCGAGAAATTCCCGCACCCGGAGGCGTCCTTCAACTGGCCCCTAAACAAATATATACTAGTTCAGTGATAATGAACGCCATACTAATTTCCAAATTGTACACAAGAAACTAAAATTAAAATAATACAAGACTAACAAAGGCCAGAGGCTCCTAACTTGGGACAGGCGCAAAAATGCGGCGGGGTTAAACATGTTTGTGAGATCTCAACCCTCCCCCTATACCTCTAGCCAATGTAGAAAAGTAAACGCATAACAATACGCACATTAAAATTCAGTTCAAGAGAAGTCCGAGTCTGATGTCAGAAGATGTAACCAAAGAAAATAAACAAAATGACAATAATACATAAATAACAACAGACTACTAGCAGTTGACTGACATGCCAGCTCCAGACTTCAATTAAACTGACTGAAAGATTATGATTTCATCATATGAACATCAGGCACAATCCTTCCCGTTAGGGGTTTAGTATCATACCATCATAACATATATGAGAAGAACATAACCCGTGTCATGCCAACAACTGGTTTATGAATAAATGTGTTTAGTTCCGATGCATTTATTTGATTGTTAACTCAGTGTTCTCCCCAGGCCGTTTTAGCGTCGCGGTACCGCGACGCTATATTTTTTCACCGTGATGCTATAATAATTCCCGCGACGCTATAATTATTCCCGCGACGCTATAATTATTTTGAAGATGCTATTTTACTTGTCCTCAATTTTGAACTTTCATCTATTATCGATTATGATCATAAAAATTATATCACCTTTAATTGTAATCCCTTTAAGTCGGACACTAAAGGCAATTAAGAGATTAAATAGCCAGGTGTTAATTGCCCTCAGGGTGATAACTGTTTGGATGCGAATATCCCAAGCTGACACTTGTGACATGACTAATACCACGTGGTGTGTCTGCAATCACCAATTTCGACATGGAAAAATGCAATCACAAAAACAATTCGAAATCTATGTTTAGTATTACGAAATTTCAAAGATTAAAACGATTTTTTTTTTAAAAGGTTGTTTATTGCAACTCTCCAAAAAATACTTTCTTTCTCTTCCGGTAATACGAGAGCGAGAATTTTGGTTTTGAGCTAAAATAAGTTTTATACTTCTTTAAAAAGTGATCATAATTGGCTTAAGTTTATGTTTAATGCATTAAAAACGTCTTATTCATTCACAATCTCTTGTCAAACAATGTTTATTCTCGGACTCATTTTCGTAAATTTTTCTACGGCCGCCATTGCACATTTTTGTGTAAACTACGGATCGGAACCGGACCAGATATGACAAAAATCCGCATTTTCACGATAATGACAACAGACGGACAGTAGACAGAAAAAATATACCAATAGAGAAAACTACGCATTAATAGACTATTTGTTAGATAACTTTGTTAAAAATACATATATATATATCATTTTGATGTAAAGATAAGAAACAACAGGGACTTATTCATTGAGTGCCATGAAACAATGAATTTCATAAACATGATAAAAACCAGATGCTCCGCAGGGCATAGCTTTATACGACCGCAGAGGTTGAACCCTGAACGGTTGGGGCAAGTATGGACACAACATTCAAGCTGGATTCAGCTCTAAATTTGGATTGTGATTAAATAGTTGACACAGCATAGGTTTCTGACACAGAATGAATGTGTTCTAATGAACTTAAAATTTTTGTTTTCTCTTAGAGCAATTCACTATGCTGTTGAATATTAATCCTCTCAAAAAAATGTTTGAAGAAATTTTCTTTTTTATTTATGAAATTTCAAATGAGAAAAATTGAACCAAATTTTTTTAATCACATCCCCCTTTCCCTTATTCCAAAACTAATCTCAATTAAAATTTCTAATGGAGTTTGCAACAATAACTACTCATTTAAATACATCATAAAATATTAAGATGTAAAAAAACTGCTTGTTATCACTGAATGGTAAAGATTATTTTAATTTATCAGTTGGTAGTAAAAAGTGAATATACATTGTATATTGTATATAACAAAGATTTAAGTTGATTCTGGACAAAGAAAGATAACTCCAATTAAAAAAAAATCTTGCTATTGCACAATATTTTGCAATTAGATATTTCTTGCTTACTATTCTGGACAAAGAAATTTAACTCTAATTAAAAAAAAATTTGCTATTTCACAATATTGTGCAATTAGATATTTCTTGCCATTGCGCAATACTGTGCAATTGAAAAGACTTGCTATTGCACAATACTTAATATAATAATTTTAGATCCTGATTTGGACCAACTTGAAAACTGGGCCCATAATAAAAAATCTAAGTACATTTTTGGATTCAGCATATCAAAGAACCCCAAGATTTCAATTTTTGTTAAAATCAGACTAAGTTTAATTTTGGACCCTTTGGACTTTAGTGTAGACCAATTTGAAAACAGGACCAAAAATGAAGAATCTACATACACAGTTAGATTTGGTATATCAAAGAACCCCATTTATTCAATTTTTGATGAAATCAAACAAAGTTTAATTTTGGACCCCGATTTGGACCAACTTGAAAACTGGGCCAATAATCAAGAATCTAAGTACATTTTTTGATTCAGCATATCAAAGAACCTAACTGATTCATTTTTTGTCAAAATCAAACTAAGTTTAATTTTGGACCCTTTGGACCTTAATGTAGACCAATTTGAAAACGGGACCAAAAGTTAAGAATCTACATACACAGTCATGACAGTTAGATTCGGCATATCAAAGAACCCCAATTATTCAATTTTGATGAAATCAAACAAAGTTTAATTTTGGACCCTTTGGGCCCCTTATTCTGTTGGGACCAAAACTCCCAAAATCAATACCAACCTTCCTTTTATGGTCATAAACCTTGTGTTTAAATTTCATAGATTTCTATTTACTTATACTAACGTTATGGTGCGAAAACCAAGAAAAATGCTTATTTGGGTCCCTTTTTGGCCCCTAATTCCTAAACTGTTGGGACCTAAACTCCCAAAATCAATACCAACCTTCCTTTTGTAGTCATTAACATTGTGTTTAAATTTCATTGATTTCTATTTACTTAAACTAAAGTTATTGTGCGAAAACCAAGAATAATGCTTATTTGGGCCCTTTTTTGGCCCCTAATTCCTAAACTGTTGAAACCAAAACTCCCAAAATCAATCCCAACCGTTCTTTTGTGGTCATAAACCTTGTGTCAAAATTTCATAGATTTCTATTAACTTAAACTAAAGTTATAGTGCGAAAACCAAGAAAATGCTTATTTGGGCCCTTTTTGGCCCCTAATTCCTAAAATGTTGGGACCAAAACTCCCAAAATCAATACCAACCTTCCTTTTGTGTTCATAAACCTTGTGTTAAAATTTCATAGATTTTCATTCACTTTTACTAAAGTTAGAGTGCGAAAACTAAAAGTATTCGGACGACGACGACGACGACGACGACGCCAACGTGATAGCAATATACGACGAAAAATTTTTCAAATTTTGCGGTCGTATAAAAAGTTTTTAAATTGATATTTTTTTTGCTACTTTGGCTACTTTATCTTTACTTAATATAATATAAAAAAACAGTTAATTTTGTGTAATAGATATTTAGTTTTGTATATATACAGGTTGCACTATAATGAACCATTCATTCATTTGACTTATGTGTTGGGTAACTGAAAGCACATATTTATTTTTATTTGGCACAAGAGGAAAAAAAATAATTCTGTAACTATAAATGATAAACAAAAACATATAAAGGAAATAGAGCATCAACGCGACGCGACAAATGACATTAAAAAAAAATACAGTTATTTTTTTTTACACAAAATGTGATGCTATCCAAAATTTCTGGGGAGAACACTGTAACTACAAAATGAATTCTGAATTATGACATGTATATACATGATATATGTAATGGAATTTCTTCAGATTATCAAGTTACAGCAAGTTGCAGTTAATAATCAGGTATTTACTTTTTAACTACTATGGTGATTTATAATGGTCAATAATTGTTATTATTATGTTCTGTTTTAAAAAGGATTCCTGTGTAAATCAATAAAACACATGTATGATTTGTTGAACCTTTTTCTTTGTAATCATGGTAATAGAATTAAGATTTTGTATCTTAATCTAAATTTTCATTAGCATTACTCATCATTTTATTTTATTCTGGTATCACCTAAGTTGGACAAAGGTATACAGAAAAACACATTAGTTTACATTACATTGCACATATGTACATTTGTTGAGGAAGCATTAAATATGAGTTTTTTTACAACCATATGATCAGTATAGCCGACAGGTTAACATCAGAGAGAATCCAGTTTGTCATTTATAATTCTAATAAATTGGCACAATTTTCGAAGTTTAGATTTCTGTTTTTGGTTCATAATAGCATTAAATTTTAAAACATTACAGTTCGTTAGGTATTTCTTGTCAATAAGTAGTGTTATATCTGTCAAGAGACTAAAACATTTCATGCTTTAGAAGGGTCGTCATGATCATAATGCAGTTAATTATCAACGGCAGGGATCATTTGGTGGAAAATAATTTACAATATTGGGAATTATACATGTTATAAGATAATGAAAATTTGATAACTTTAAAATTTATACAAAAGCCAAACTACAAACAGTGGCACATTACATTGACAGAACAGGCAGATTTAATACTGCTGTTCCTCAATCCCAATCTTAACCAGCGCATACCAATTTAAAGCACAGAGAAGAAAATACGTCGAGGAAAACACACTAGAGAGGAAAACTGCACATTGGGACAATTCGTGCCAACAGGCCTCAAGATTGAGGATTGAGGATATACAACTACAAGCTCAAGTGAGTCTATAAAATCAATAACTGAAGGTTTAAACTTCCCAAATTAACAATGTTCAGACTTTTAATGGCAATGTCTAACTTATTTGTAGCTCAAATAACTAGAACTTCAGGATGACACATCTGAAGACTGAACAGACAAAAAATAACTTAAGTCTATAAATTCCCTATACAAAGTTGGCAAATCAGAAGTAAGATATAGTATACAGGATGGATATATGATGAAAATAACCCAGGGGAAATCTAAAATCACTTTATGAAGTTACTTTGCAGAGAAGTTGCATCCAATAAATTATTCAATTATTAACGTTAAGGAGACTGAAAAATGGCTTTGACCGCATTTATCAGCTCTTGAAACGTCTCATATAGCATAAATGCTTGTGACTGCTTACATTAACATCCTACACATGTATCTTAAGCTTTGTAAACACTGTCATCTTTATTTTCAGCCCATGACGGATGACCATGACCGACAGCACTATCGGAAATGACATCATGCAAATTTTGCATGTGTACTGAAACCGGTGTCCGGGAAAAATGTAAACATCAACGTTGCGTTCTATAAAAATTGTGAAGTGATAGATATGGCACATCTGAACCCATTTTATAGATAATCATAGATTATCTCAGATAAAGTATGATTTTCTCAGATAAACTATGATTTTCTCAGTATTTTACATTAAGCTCAGATAAACCCGGGATTATCTCGATTTTTTTTCAGATTATCCGGATTTTTCTCAGAATTTTCAGATAAACCGGGATTTTCTCAGCTACATGCATATAATTTGATATAATTCATTATATTTCTTAAAATTAATATACGACAAGTATATCAAAAATAATGACGCTCAGACGGATTGAAACGAGGGAAAATGAAGTTGTAGTATAACATTTCATAGGAAGTACAGCAGCCGGTATTAGAGAATAATATTGAACGATGTCTTTATCAATAGATAAGTTACATTACCTTTTATACGGCGTATGTATGATTATAGGCTTACTTGTTTGTTTACTTTAGAAGTAGAGCTGTATTGCAAACACTTTTGTTTGATCGTATAACAATATGTTTGTTCCTTTTCTCAGAAACAACCTCACTGAATGAGTTCATATTTGCTCATTAGCTTGACAACAGCGACGAGTTTTAACGTGTGTATATATACACTTTCTGGTCTGTCTGTCTGCAATAAGTGAACATTTGCCGATACCTTAATTTTGAACTCTCAATATATTGAAGTACAATAGGGATATGTTTATACAAATAAGAAGACGTGGTATAATTACCATGCAATGACGCAAAAAAAAAAAAAATACAACCAATTAAACAAACTAACCTGTGACAATTCTGCATCTATTGGTACCAATTTGTTTAAAATCAAACCAAAAAATGGTACCAATATATTTTTTTGAAATCTTGTAAACGGACTTTTGTTGACAGTTTTTCTACATACATATAGTATCATATATTTTTAAAATATCAATTAAACTCGGCAATTTTTTTATGTACCAATTTCAAGTCCAGAACAGGATGAGACACTCTCTTTATTTATTATTTTATTTACGAATAGGGGTGTTATACGACCTTGTTCACCCATGAGGGTCTCGCACATGCAGTCGGTTTTGTTATTTTATTGATATTCTGTTAAATTTGGCCGTACAATGACAATTCTCCATATAATTTGCTATACATGAAAAATAAAAAATATTTTGATTCTGATTTTTTTCCTTTCAAGATAGTATTATAGACTTCATTATCAATGAATGAAAATAACTGTTCTCGTCATGAAAAATATTGCACAAATTTGTTGAGGATAGTTGTTTTGTCTGTAACTCTTAGAGTTCCCGATTTATAATGTCTTTCGGTTTGAACTTACTGCACACCACGGTAGTAATTACTTTTATGTATATATTTCAAATCTTCCAAAACCAGACCCGATTCAACCACCATACGCGCCATAGATTTTGTTAAAATTTCTAATTAATCACGGGTGCATATACGTTTTCTCATTTCTTTTAGTTTTATTAAAATAACATGTTGATGTCATAAATGTGCAATTAAATATTTGCCGCTGGACGTTAAGCAGCTACATGTATTAATACTCATAATTAGCTATTGCAGCTTTTGTGTAGATGTAAAAAATAGCAGGTCCTTTTGTTCCGTAATGTGTCTTATTTGTTTAATTGTTATTCAGCATATTACACTTAAAGCAACGAATAGTAAGATAGCTCCCACGTCCTTGTAATTTTTCTTTCTCTACGCTGAGCAGATTCAGCTCGACCGTGCAGTTTTGACGATTTTTCAGCGCTTTTGCCAGACTTTAAAGCTCCACAATTCTTCTTCCGTCTTTCCATGCTTTACTGTCAGTACTCTCTTCTGTGTCTATTACCATTTTCTTCAATTTTGTCAAAGTTGTATTTAATCTATTTTTTTTCATCTCCAGTTTTTTCCTTTGATCTCCCTGCTCTTCGGCGGATTTCTCCGTCTTTTAGAAACGGCATGGCCGCTTTTTGGGCAGGTACTTTTTTTTAATTTGCACAACCGGAGTTATTAAAGCGTCGTCGCGAAATGTTTACTTGCAAAACATACAATTAATCAAGGGTGCCGAAATAAGTAACTTCGGTGCTTAATTAACTAATTCCCGATTTGACTAAACTGGGTGCCGATTTGATCTTGTGCCGAAATGCCGACTAGAATTCCTCGTCAAATCAACACCAAATATGGTCAATTCAGCATCTAGTCTAATTAGGACCCGGTTAATTCGACACGCAAGGTAGTTATTTCGGCAGCTAAAATTAACATTACGTTTTGCAAGTAAATTATTCATTTTTTTTTTTTTATATAATAAATCAACAAGTTATGTGTCATGCATAACAGAAGTTCCAATGGAAATTTGTAATTTAGTAGTAATAAAACATCAAAAACTACCTCAAAATAGTTAAAACAACAATTTGGTTAATCTTTTTTTTACTTGATATAAATTTGGAAGTTTTTAAAATCAATTATTAATAAGATAAAATTGAGAATGGAAATGGGGAATGTGCCAAAGAGACAACAACCCGACCATAGGCGTCCTTCAACTGGCCCCTAAACAAATATATACTAGTTCAGTGATAATGAACGCCATACTAATTTCCAAATTGTACACAAGAAACTAAAATTAAAATAATAAAAGACTAACAAAGGCCAGAGGCTCCTGACTTGGGACATGCGCAAAAATGCGGCGGGGTTAAACATGTTTGTGAGATCTCAACCCTCCCCCTATACCTCTAGCCAATGTAGAAAAGTAAACGCATAACAATACGCACATTGAAATTCAGTTCAAGAGAAGTCCGAGTCTGATGTCAGAAGATGTAACCAAAGAAAATAAACAAAATGACAATAATACATAAATAACAACAGACTACTAGCAGTTAACTGACATGCCAGCTCCAGACTTCAATTAAACTGACTGAAAGATTATGATTTCATCATATGAACATCAGGCACAATCCTTCCCGTTAGGGGTTTAGTATCATACCATCATAACATATATGAGAAGAACATAACCCGTGTCATGCCAACAACTGGTTTTTGAATAAATGTGTTTAGTTCCGATGCAAAGACCCTATAAGTGAATCAATATTAAGACCATACTTTGGCATATAACCGTTTACTTTTACAAATTGTAACTTGGATGGAGAGTTGTCTCATTGGCACTCATACCGCATCTTGTTATACCTAAGGACGAATTATCATGAATAAGATCATTGAGTAAATTTTAAACAGCAAACAAACTCTATGTTTTTCAAAAATCTTTATTTATTTATGAACAAAATGGCTATTATACTCATACCTCAAATTAAATGGAAAGAAAAATTGACTAACCATGTTTGACTTTTCTATCGGTATAACGAATTGACCTGGAGCCGATTTGTCTTGTACCCGACAAGAACACCTCATCTACCTTTACCAGCAGAACTCGGCCCAAGTTCTTGTGTTAATTGGGTTCGTGTTGCTCATCTGTTACGTTTGCTGTTATCTGTTGTTTGTTGAATTCACTAATGACTTCCTGGCACAATATGACAGCTAGGCGTACTAGAAGACAACAAAAGTTTCGGCCTACATAAAGACTATTTTGAGTCATCTTTCCCCCAAGCACTATTGCTGTTTGGAATGATCTCCGGGAGGCAATTTGTATGTCACTCTCCCTGAGAATCCTGGTATCTCCACTCTAATATTTTGAGGATCCTGTCTGGCTAATTAACTATTGTATTTAAGCCACTGTACATAACGTGAATATGTTTAACAAAAAGCTACAACAAATGTTAATTTAATTGTAATTGAACTGTGGCAAATATTTTATTTTAATTTTATCACAATTTTCTACCTTCATTTTCATATACATAGCGCCACAGTTTCAAAATATTCCACACTCCGGCACCGGAGTCTTTCTCGTCCTAGGAAGAAGTTTTCGACTTGAACAAATCAAATCAAATCAAATAATTTTATTGGTGTAAATTCCTATACAGAAATGTTACCAGCCGACATTTACAAAATACAAATACAAAAAATAAACAAACAAACAAACAAACAAACAAAAAAACAACCAAACATATTTTCTCAATGATCATGATAAGAGATACATATTTTATATTTACATTTCGTGGAGGTGTTATTCATACAATATTATTAATTCAAGCTGTTACAATCAGCTTTAATACTGTAAGCCACCCGAGAGCATCCTGTCCTATACTCGGTAGTTTACTTTAATAACACTTAAATACAGTGTGTGACTCGTGTAGCAACTCTACATTTGTATTAAACTTCCCAAATTACTTGTCAGGTATGGTCTTCGGAATGTTTAATATGTATGTATTGAGCAATCCCTTGTATTCGAGTGTTACTGAGCTAATTTTGTTCCTAACGGCTTTCCATAGTTTTTATGTTTGAACGAGCGTCCTTCAACATCTATTGTTTTCATCAGTGTAAATTCATGTGCTTTTTGTATGTGTCCAAGTTCAATAAAATAAAGTTATCTTTCCAATGTTAACAGTTTTTATTTGTTCACTGTTAAAAGTATGTAACATTATAACATCGTAAAACTATATAAATAAACAGTTGCGTTCAAGTGTACTGAATCATAAATCCTTAAATACATATTTGTGGTGTCCGACGTGGTGGGAGATAGCTTACTGTACAAAAGACGGCTAATTACATATCATTAAACTTCATTATGTTATCCTTATTCTCACCTAAAGGTTATTGTTACTTTATTTGTTTTCCAAGGTTTGAACTTGCCGCCAGCAAAACTTTGGGCTATCTGCCATTGCTGAGTGCTCGCGCGTTTATATACTAAATTGTAATTGTCACGTGACATACTAATCCAATGGAAACTTGTCCTTTCCGGGAAGCCGGAACTATAAAAATTTCAGATAATGAAAAACATGATATACATATCATCTTAAGTTGTCCGAACATTGTCCTTATACATAAAATATCAAAACAAAGCTATAGCATCTGAAATATTGACAAAGAAGCTTGAAATAAACAATCGGACACCACTGCGCGCGCATTGATTTAGCAGACGATCTGCGTAATTACATAATACGTAAATAACTTACAACATAGTTCATTTCAACCATCTAAATATTTACAATATATTTGTGTCCGGCAGGGTATACTTATTAAAAATCTTATCTGTAGTATTAAAAATACAATATTAGATCAAATGTCCAGGGGACGAATTGGTATTTAAAGATATCAAAACACATGTTTCGGTCCCCACAAAATGGCAGACGACAAAGTCTCCGTAAATAAACAATTGCAGTTGAAGTATTTTCCTATGTATATCAGGCATATTAGACGTTTAAATATGAATATTTGGTTACAAGAAATGATCCTTAAATCTGGAATTACATGATATATAGCATGTAGAAGGTAAGCCATGAGTAATTACATACATTCCCTGCCGTAACACTTGTACAACAAAAATGTAAACAAATGAAAAATTCATTTCACTTCCAGTGTTTTACACATTAAAAATTTGATTAACTTGATAATTATCACCCTAGTACCAACATATGTACACACCTAACTTGTAAAACTATGTTTTAGCTAATGAAATGCCTCCCCCTGTAATTTATTGGCAAACAAAATGTAACTTTGGCCTGTGAAATCCATAAAAAAAAATAGTAAATTAATGCCATATCTTTGATTACAAAAAAAATGTTTTACTTGCTCGTGTGAGCCAAGTTACTATGCGTAAGAATACAACCGTTATGTTTAAAAGAATAATATTTCTGTTTCTGAATTTATAATATCATAACAAGTCTTTCCAATGCCTTACACTTCCCCCAACTTCAATATATATTAATTCTCCTGAATTAAAAAAACTATCAGTATAAATATGTTATTTTAAAGAATTGTTCATAAATTGTCTTTCTCTTCATTGGTCTTCACCAAGTCTAAGTTGTACACCCATGGCGTCAATTGTGTTCAAGATAATGTCTGTTGATGTGTCTCTCTTTGATGATGATGCTTCAATCATATCAAGCAATTGTAAGGTGGTGGGATCGTCTGTTTTACTCTTAATGATATTGGCAATTGCTTGGTACAGATAGTATCTAGACTTAACTGTCATTGTATTGCCCTCTGTTGATTGTGGGGTTTTCGTGCCTGGAAGTGCCAAAAAGTGATACTTTAATAGAAGCTCCTCCTTTGAAAATTGAAGCTGTTTCCCGGTGTTTAACTCCAGTGCAATGCTAGCATACTCCCAGTTGAAATATCTTTGTTCAGGGGACATGTTTTTCCAGTTCTTCGGGGGCCATTTCACTTCAGCTGGTATGGTAATCAAAGTTACGATTTCTTCTTTTTCCCATTCCCTCCTCCCAGCTGGAAAAAGTGGCATCCCACCTCTCCTTGAAAGTTTGTCTGCTCTTTCACTGGCAGTGTAAAATTGTTCACTTTGCAGGTTCTCTCCTTCCTGCAGTCTCATTAGTTCTGCTTCCTTTGACCTGGTTTCTTCTGCTAATCTCTTGATTTCTGCCTCCTCCTGTCTCCTTAGTTCTTCCTCTTTCATTCTAATTTCCTCATCCTGTTTGTGTTTTTCCCTTCTCTTTTGTTCTTCCTCCTCCACCTGTTTCTGTTTTTCCTGCTTCTTACGTTCTGCCTCCTTCCGTCTGTTTTCCTCCTCCTGTTTCTGTGTTTCCTGCTTCTTACGTTCGTCCTCCTTCCGTCTTATCTCCTCCTGTTCCTGTTTTTCCTTTCTCTTTTGTTCTGCCTCCTTTCGTCTGCTTTCCTCCTCCTGTTTCTTTGTTTCCTGTTTCTTACGTTCTTCCTCCTTCCGTCTGATCTCCTCCTGTTCCTGTTTTTCCTTTCTCTTTTGTTCTGCCTCCTTTTGTCTGACTTCATCGTCCTGTTTTTGTTTTTCCTGCTTCTTTTGTTCCTCCTCCTTCCGTCTGTTTTCCTCCTGTTCCTGTTCTTCCCTTCTCTTTTGTTCTTCCTCCGTTAATGTCATTTCTTCATCCTGTTTCTTGTCATCCTTTCCTTTCTTTATTTTCTTTGCCTTCTGTTCCTGGTGGTTAGTTTTTTTCTTTCTTTTCTCTACATTTCTCTCTTCTTCCTTCTCGGTCTTTCTACCCTTCTTCTGGCTTGTTGCTTTCTCTGAAATCTCTGGTTCTTCATTGTCGCTATCGTCTTCCAAAATAATATCAGATGTTGATGGCGTTTTCAGTGGTGATAGAGGATTTGTGACGGCTATTGTCTGTTTTCCTGGAAATAGTTCATCTGACGTTTTTATATCTGTTATATATTCCTCTGATATTGATAGTTTCCTAGCAACTACTGGAGTCACTATAGACTTTAGTTTACCGTCTATAGAGATAGAGAAGGTATGTGATCCTGCATATTTTATGTTTACTAGTGCTGTCATTCTTCTTATCAGAGCGTCAAGCATTTTGTGGTCTCTAAGAACCAGGTCATTCAAATGGATCATATAAAATCTTATAGACACTCCAAGGTCCAGTTTGAAAATGGCTGTAGAGTCCCCAAGTCCCAAAGTTAGTTGTTGGAGGGCCAGCCCTTCATAGATGGTGGGGCGTGTTGGTGAGTAAGATCCATTGGGTTTCTCCGACTCAACCTCTTCTTCTTGCGTACCTCTTACCATTTCCTTCGGACACTTCCACCCTAGAGTCCAATCCTCTTTCTTTCTGTTGGTGTTGTCAACCCTGTTCAAGAATTCCAGAACCTCAATCCTGGCTTTCATTGCTTCTTGCGAATTTTCGTTGGATGGTAGGATTACCTTAGCATAGGTCTCTGGGTAGTTTGCCATCCAAAACCCATTGTTTTCGCTCAGGAAGCTATAAGGCATCAGTTCTATTTTACTGCGGTGGTGAGCCATGACATGCTCCTTAAGGTCAACCATCCTCCTGTAGGACTTCTCTTCAGGACACCAAACACAAATGACCGAAAGCCTTTTGTGTGGGGCAGCTGCCAGATGATTTTTCAGTTGTCTCCTTGTCCTAAACGTCATGGGACACAGCCAACACTTTGCCTCAATTTGGGATGATGGTCTCATTCTGAAATTGAATCATCAATTATAAATCCCTCCACCATACAACATATATTAATACAATACATAATATCATGTAGTGTCCTGTAGTGTGACTATATTTGTTTTTGTGTTTAAAATCCTCCCCCCCCCCCATATGGCATATGCTGGTAGTAAATGGATCAAGCTAAGTTTCAGTCTAAAAATATGATATCCACCCCCTTGGTCTCCCTATTTCAAAAATCTCCAGCCTCCTCAAGACAGTAAGTTGTCGTTAATTGCTTTCCGCCGCGCAGCTTGCGCATACAAAAAAAAAAACGCTTGGCAGTAGTTTAATCTGCCATTCCCCTGGCAGGAAGATTCATCCTTCCCTTACAGCCAATAATATGTCCTGAGAAACAATGGCCATTTGTCTCCCTTACATATTCTTCCAGAGTGGATCCAACTCTAGGAATTCCATCATGACTTTCTCCAGTCTGAGAAAAGTCAAACAGTTACTCTTAAACATAGTAACTCATCAAAACAATTAAAAACGTAACAACTTGTACAACTAATTTCGGCTATTCAAACAACGTTGAAAGGCATCTCAAACCTTCCTACTGGAGAACCAAGTGGGCGGATTCCGTCCTTGATAGGGCAGTAGTCTATCAATGTGGTAGACCTTCCCTGGCTGTTTCTTTGACCTTCTCACAAGGTAAGTGATGTCGTCAATTTTCCTTGTAACAACATATGGTCCTTTCCATTTTGATGTCAACTTATGACAAATTCCCTTTTTCTTCGATGCATCATAAAGCCATACAGCTTGACCTACTTGTAATTCGCGCTTTACTGCTTTCAAGTCATAGTGACGTTTTTGATACTCAGAATTCTGCTTAAGATGTTTCCTAGCAAGTACATGTGACTTTGACATAGCGTCCTGTAATTCATTTACATATTTATCTGTTTCAGGGGAAGTGGATTCGTTTGGTCCATCAGGACGTGGAATAACAGCTTCCATAGGAAGAAATATGTTTCTGCCAAACATCATCATGTTAGGGGTCTGTCCTGTACTGGCGTGAACTGATGATCTGTATGCCATCATAACCTGTGGCAAAATCTCATCCCAGTTTCTCTGATCATTTTGACAATAAAATGTTAGCATGCTTAGGAGTGTTCTGTTAAATCTTTCTACGCTTCCGTTGGACTGGGGGTGTTGACTTGTACTTCTAGTTTTGTCAATTTTAAGTAGATCACACAGATCTTGAAACAGCTTTGCTTCGAAAGACCTTCCTTGATCAGAGTGGAGCTGTAATGGTGAACCAAACCTACAAATAAATTCATTCACGATGGTACGGGCAATGGTCAGGGATTCCTGGTCCGGAATAGCATATGCTTCAGTCCATTTAGAAAAGCAGTCGCAAAGGACCAGAACATAGCGGTTTTGTCGTTTTGTTAACGGAAGTGGACCAAGAATATCAATCGCCACACGTTCCATAGGCTCGCCAACCAAGTATTGACCCAATGGAGCCTTGTTCCGCTTCAGTGATTTCCTAGCAGCACACTGGTCACATTCCTTGCAGTACCTTGTGATGGATCTTTTCATAGCTGGCCAGTAAAAGAGTTGCTGGATCCTACTTAGCATTTTATCTGGTCCTAAATGACCTGCAGATGGAACGTCATGAAAATACTTGAAGACTGTCTTTTGGTGTGATTTTGGTACCAGGAGCTGCAATTTGAAGTTGTCTACATCGTCTTTATCAGAACAATAAAATTTTCTATAAAGCATGCCATTGTTTATTGTTAGCCTATCCCATTGTCGCCATATTGTTTTCTGGAATGATGTTCCTTTTGATACTTGGTCCCAGTCAGGTTTATTTTTCTTTTCTTGAAGATATGTCACAATGAGTGACATGTCTGGGTCTTCCAATTGGCATTGTCTGATACTATCTGGGTCCCATCCATCTATGCAGTAGCCACTTGGTGTAGCACTAGACTGATTACCTGTCTGACTTCTTGTACAGACTCGTACTATTTCTATTCTTGGTGTTGGTTCTTCATTTTCGTGTAACTCCTGGTTAACAAAATCAGTTTCTTCAAGTTGGATTTCGTCTGTTTCATCGTCGCTTGTGTGGTTTCCAGATTCTTGTCTCTCGCATGATTTACAAGGTCTTCTGGACAGAGCATCGGCATTTGAGTGTTTCCTTCCAGCTCTGTGTGTTACTGTCAAATTGTAAGTTCCCAGTTCTTCGAGCCATCTGGCTGTTTGACCAGTGGGTTTCTTTAGATTTTTCATCCATGATACAGCTGCGTTATCTGTGCGCAGCAAAACTTCCTGGCCATATAGATAATGATGAAATGTCTTTAGTGCTATAATTACAGCAAGTAGCTCTTTTCGGGTTACACACTATGCCTGTTCATGTATGTTCATAGATTTGCTCATGTATGCTATAACTCGTTCAAGACCATCTTGAATTTGTGACAACACTGCTCCGACAGCCTTATCACTTGCATCTGTGTCAAGTATGAATGGCAAATTTGGCAGAGGGTAGGCAAGTACAGGTGTACTTGTTAAAGCGCTTTTCAACTGTTGAAATGCCTTTTGACACTCATCATTCCAAGCAAAACGGCTATTCTTTTCACAAATTTTGTGCATTGGTCTTGCAATTGCTGCAAATCCCTTAACAAATCGCCTATAGTAAGAGCAAAGTCCTAAAAAGCTGCGCACCTGTTTTGCAGATTTAGGGACAGGCCAGTCATCTATTGCTTTTGTTTTCTCTAGATCAGTGGAAATTCCCTCCTCGGACACGATATGCCCAAGGAACCTAACTTGTTTTTGAAAGAAAATGCATTTGGCAGGTTTCAATTTAAGATGTGCATTTTGTAGACGTATAAAGATTCTTTCCAGCCTCCCAAGACCCTCTTCAAATGTCGAACTTATTGATATGATATCGTCCATGTAGAGTAATAGTTCTTTCCACTGTAGCCCTCTGAGAACATTTTCCATCAGACGCTCAAAAGTAGATGGTGAATTTGCAAGTCCAAAGGGCATGACAGTGAACTGGTATAACCCTAAACTTGTCAGAAATGCGGTCTTTTCCTTGTCTTCAGGAGCCATGCCGATTTGCCAAAATCCTGAATTTAAGTCCATTGATCCGAAGAATTTTCCCCCAGCGAGCGACTCGAGGCACTCGTCTACTCTCGGAATCGGGTAGGAATCTTTTTTCGTGACGTCATTCAAAATTCTGTAATCAACACAGCACCTAGGGCTGCCATTTTTCTTCATTACAAGGACTATATTTGATGCCCAAGGACTAGAAGATGGTTCGATGATTCCTTTGTCCAACATCCGATTGACTTCTGATTTTTCCATCTCTTGCTTTCCAAGTGGCATACGTCGAGATCTCTGCCTAAAGGGTACTGCATTTCCTGTATTTATTCTATGTGTTACAAGGTCTGTCCTCCCTATGTCATCATCTGTCCTTGAAAATACATTTTGGTACTGTGAAAGGAGTCTGGAGAGTTGTTGTCTTTGGTCCTCATTTATATAAGTTGAACTCCTTTTTAATAAGTCAGTAAGATGTTCTGGTATTTCTTCACTAGCTGTAAAGCAATCTTTCTGTAGTGTTCTAATCTGCTCTGGTTTCAAATCATGCTCAGTATATGATTCACATGTTCCTATTGTTTCCTTTTTATACAGTTTAACTTCGTCGTCACCATAGTTGACAACATTAACAAAGTGTACTTGGTCTTGTGTATTTATAATCCCAGGTATGGTTAATGTAGACTTGGCTGTTCCTGTCGTGCCCTCTATTAATCCGTATTCTGTTAAATGATTGACTCCCGGTATTTCTACAGGCATCATAGTACTCGTCATTGGAGGAATTGTCATGTTGTCCTTAATTTCTACTCTGCAAATCATATTTGCCTTCCCTCCAATCCAACATTGTATTTCCTGGTTGTGGATCGTGTGCAAGACCATGCGCTGATAATTTACTTTACTAACTTCCTTTAGTAAGAAATCCTGTCCAAGTATTCCATCCTGATTGATATTGCATATCATAAAATTTTGACTGAAAATTTCTTGACCAAGCATTAGTTCTAAAATGATCGATCCAATGGCAAAAACCTTATTGCCATTAACGTCAAATATTTCGGATTTGTTTGGTACTAAAGAACACCAAACATTTGAAGGCAATTTTTCGTAAACATCAATAGATAATATTGACGCTGTTGAGCCACTGTCAATTAAAAAGTTGACAGGAAACCCAAAAATTAATCCATTTGTATAAAACCCGTTATCCCAATTATCATCTGTTTCCCCTATATGTCCTGTCCGGACATGTTTTTCTCCCTTCATATCAGGCCTTTTATCTTCTGTCACTAGCTCACGACCTATTGAGCCAGCGTTCTGTCGTTTCCCTGGTTGTGATTAAAAGAGGTATTTTGTCTTTGGTTGCCCTGGAAATTCCCTCTAGCTCTTTGGTTGTTTTTGTGTGGACAGTTCCTCATAAAATGGTCTGGGGAGTTACAGCCGTAGCATCTGCCAGTATTTGCCCTCTTTGTTTCCCGACTCCCATGTCCTTGTTCCAGCTTTGCTATCCTATCTTGTAATGCCTGCAAATTGCTATGGTAATCCTTTTCACTCATGTGTCCTTCGGTGTCCTTTGATTCCACAGCTCTGATCATTGTTGACTTCTTTTTGTCTTGATCCCCCAATATTGATTCATACCTCTCTATTACATCAACAGCGTCTGCTATTGTGTGGCATTCCTTGTCAATACAACGACATTTCATTTCCACAGTTATTACCTTGAATAACTGGTTTAATGCAAGAGACTCCTGCGCTGCTAAGTCAAGGTCATAGTACGCCTTTTGCGCTAGTTGCCTTATATCATCCCCCACCTCAGCTATGCTTTCCCCTGCCATGCGCCTGCGCATCTCTAACTTTGAGAGCCAACGATTTTTGTGTTTTGAACTCCCAAACCTCTGATCTAACTTTTGTGTTAGCATTTGATATGTGCGCCTGTCGCCAGCAGACAAGCTCATGTAGTATGTCCTTGCTTGGCCCCTTAAGCTAGCTGCCAAAAACAACAGTTTTGTACGGTTTCCCCATTGTCCCAATTCAGCGCAGTCCTCAAAATGCGACAAGTATTCCTCCCAACAATCCTTACCAGAGAAGGGCTCAGGTTTAAGTGTTACCTTTGGTGGGCCAATTGGTTGCATATTATGATTACCCCTACCATTCCTATCGTCAAAATCATGTCTCTGATATTCATCCCGTCCTTTATGTCTCTGATCTACTTCATCACCATGACCTTGTAAAATTGATTCCCTATCAAAGTCGTCATTGTCATCAGTGTGTATTTGATCCCCTTGTCCTAAGTCATCTAAATTTAAATCCCTTTCCATACGGAAATTTATTTCTGGGTCTGGGGTGTTCCTACCAGCATCAGCCATATTCTAAATAAAGACTTTTAGTTTTATTTGTTGTTTCATAGTTTATAGTTATAATAAAAAAATTGTACAGTAAATCCACCACGTCGGGCTTAAACCACGTTTTTAAGTTGACAGGTTATTCCAAGGTTCGTATCCTGGATGCTAATTAGAATTTTAGCATCCCACTTCTGACACCAAATTGTAAGCCACCCGAGAGCATCCTGTCCTATACTCGGTAGTTTACTTTAATAACACTTAAATACAGTGTGTGACTCGTGTAGCAACTCTACATTTGTATTAAACTTCCCAAATTACTTGTCAGGTATGGTCTTCGGAATGTTTAATATGTATGTATTGAGCAATCCCTTGTATTCGAGTGTTACTGAGCTAATTTTGTTCCTAACGGCTTTCCATAGTTTTTATGTTTGAACGAGCGTCCTTCAACATCTATTGTTTTCATCAGTGTAAATTCATGTGCTTTTTGTATGTGTCCAAGTTCAATAAAATAAAGTTATCTTTCCAATGTTAACAGTTTTTATTTGTTCACTGTTAAAAGTATGTAACATTATAACATCGTAAAACTATATAAATAAACAGTTGCGTTCAAGTGTACTGAATCATAAATCCTTAAATACATATTTGTGGTGTCCGACGTGGTGGGAGATAGCTTACTGTACAAAAGACGGCTAATTACATATCATTAAACTTCATTATGTTATCCTTATTCTCACCTAAAGGTTATTGTTACTTTATTTGTTTTCCAAGGTTTGAACTTGCCGCCAGCAAAACTTTGGGCTATCTGCCATTGCTGAGTGCTCGCGCGTTTATATACTAAATTGTAATTGTCACGTGACATACTAATCCAATGGAAACTTGTCCTTTCCGGGAAGCCGGAACTATAAAAATTTCAGATAATGAAAAACATGATATACATATCATCTTAAGTTGTCCGAACATTGTCCTTATACATAAAATATCAAAACAAAGCTATAGCATCTGAAATATTGACAAAGAAGCTTGAAATAAACAATCGGACACCACTGCGCGCGCATTGATTTAGCAGACGATCTGCGTAATTACATAATACGTAAATAACTTACAACATAGTTCATTTCAACCATCTAAATATTTACAATATATTTGTGTCCGGCAGGGTATACTTATTAAAAATCTTATCTGTAGTATTAAAAATACAATATTAGATCAAATGTCCAGGGGACGAATTGGTATTTAAAGATATCAAAACACATGTTTCGGTCCCCACAAAATGGCAGACGACAAAGTCTCCGTAAATAAACAATTGCAGTTGAAGTATTTTCCTATGTATATCAGGCATATTAGACGTTTAAATATGAATATTTGGTTACAAGAAATGATCCTTAAATCTGGAATTACATGATATATAGCATGTAGAAGGTAAGCCATGAGTAATTACATACATTCCCTGCCGTAACACTTGTACAACAAAAATGTAAACAAATGAAAAATTCATTTCACTTCCAGTGTTTTACACATTAAAAATTTGATTAACTTGATAATTATCACCCTAGTACCAACATATGTACACACCTAACTTGTAAAACTATGTTTTAGCTAATGAAATGCCTCCCCCTGTAATTTATTGGCAAACAAAATGTAACTTTGGCCTGTGAAATCCATAAAAAAAAATAGTAAATTAATGCCATATCTTTGATTACAAAAAAAATGTTTTACTTGCTCGTGTGAGCCAAGTTACTATGCGTAAGAATACAACCGTTATGTTTAAAAGAATAATATTTCTGTTTCTGAATTTATAATATCATAACAAGTCTTTCCAATGCCTTACAATACTATAAAAGCTCTTAACAACATTATGCTTGCTTTAAATGAATGTTCAAATCATACATATCACTTATTCCAGCTACACTTACAGTACTAATGTCCGTATCATTACTTTTCAAAATGAAACTAAACTTATCTTGTTCACTCATTTTAACAAAAGATGGAACTATATCACTTAAATTACAAAAGAGTACATTTCTATTACGTTCTAATGCTTTACATTGAATGAGGAAATGGAACTCATCTTCAATTCCATCCTTACAAATTGGACAAATTCTCTGTTCTAAAGGTGTTCTAGTATATCTACCAACTTCTATTAGTAATTTACTATTACTAATTCTGATTTTTACCATTTTAGAAATAACACTTTTGTTAAAGTCCAGTAGAAGATATTTTTCTAATTCAAAATTATTTTTAACTTTGCGATATGTTCTTAGTTTATTACCATGACTATTACCATTATTAGAGTCACAAAAACGAGCTTGTTTCCAGTATTTTATGAATTCCTCTTCTAATTTCTTTTGAAATGAAAAAAGTATTTTTTTCTTTGACATAGTGTTTTGATTTTCCCAGACATGCTGAAAACCAAGTTTACCTAATAACACTTTTAATTTACTACAAAAACCATTAGGAAAGTTTAAGTTTTCATTGTATGCTTTCTTTACCATACTCTCACTGTCCATATTAATGATATGAAGCCAGAAGTTAATTGTATTTTTAAGGGCTGACAATGAAAGTGGGAATAAACCTAATTCAGAAAGTACAGCATTATTAACAGCACCTTTATTTACACCCAATAAAAATTTAGCAAATTTTATTTGAATTTTATTTGGACTGAAGTTTGCATAGTTTGACTCGATGGTAGTATTTTGTTTCACTAAACTAATAGTAGCCCAAACTTCACTGCTATATAACAGAATAGGTTTAACGCATGAATCAAAAAGCTTTAAATGTGGTAGTAAATTCATCTTTTCAGAAAATAATAGTTTTCTAATACAAAATATAGCTTTGCTAGCCTTTTTACATAACTGATCAATTGCTGTAGTAAAAGATCCAGATGGTTTAAACATTATACCTAGATACTTGTATTCATAAGTTAACTCTAGTAATTTTCCATTATAATAGAATTTGTGCTTTTTAATAATTTTCCCTGCTTTATTGAATATTATAATTTTGGTTTTATTAAGATTAACAGATAGATTCCATTTTTCACAAAATATATTTAATTTATCTAAAGCATTTTGTAGGCCAGATGTAGTGAACAAATAGTGAACTGTGTTGACTATATAGTATATATACATATGCAAGATACAAGATAATTTACAAGTATATAAAAACTGTCAATGTCTTCAATTGTTATATAGGCGTACATTTTATCTTTTGTAGTATTTTCTCATTATACTCACTAATTTGAATTGTAGTTTTTTATATTTATTTTTGCTGGAAATACTATTGAAAACGGTTCTCAAATTTAAATGTTTACAAATTTACCAGTACACCTTCGACATTCGAATCAAACAATCAGACTGTTCTTGGATGTCCATACTGGTTGTTTGAACTCTTTAAATACCGAAAGAATTGATTTTGTGGACTTATGGCTGGCTACCTTATTATTCATAAAAATATGTTCGCGTTAAATGTTTTTTTAATGTGTATGAATCTAATGCGCTTAAACACTATTTTTAGAACGCACCTTTTATTTGCCGCTTAGAACATAGTCCACATATTTTAACGGTACACATTTGCGTTTAATTGATACTTGACAGTGTTTTTAATTTGATTTGTGTATTTATTCTGATATTTTATCTATACCAGTCTAATGTCAAATGGAAAACGCAGATGTTTTTGTCTGAGTACACAAGGGACTTGAAAACGTCAAAGGGAGATAATTCCAAAAATCATGGCCGAAGAAAACGTCGGTGATATGTCGAAGACCGCTAATGGTGAACTTGGTACACAGTTTGGAACTTCTGGTGACGAAAAACAACCAGAAAAGAACACTGTCCCTGTCTCAATGGCGGAAACACATACATTCAAAGTCCCAGGCATAGTAACATCTAAACAAAATGAAATAGCCACTAGCACAATAGAACCCAATAATGGCACTACAGAAGCCATAGATAAAACTGACGACAAAGGAACTATCCCAAACAAACTGAGCCTATTATCCCCAGCGGAACAACTGAAAGAGACATCAACACCTATTCCGTACAAGGAACCATCTTGGGGAGGAATTAGTAATGACAAATATAGTCTTGAAGTTTTGAAAAATGGGGTCATTATTGACAAAATAGATTTAGGCAAATCGTTTTATGTGTTTGGAAGACTGCAAAGTTGTGATGTTACAATGGAACATCCTTCATTGTCAAGACATCATGCTGTTCTTCAATTTTCTAAAATAAAATCTGAAAAGCAGAACATTGGCTGGTATCTTTATGATCTTGACAGTACGCATGGAACATGGATAAATAAAAATAGAGTGTATGCTAACAGATACTATCGTGTACATGTTGGTCATGTACTGAAATTTGGAGGCAGTTCAAGGCTTTATATTTTACAGGTAATATACATAACTTGATTTCCTACAGGGTCATCATTGTTATATATAAAAGTCTTGGACACACCATATGAGGAACAATACACCTTATGGCTATTTGTCCACCATAACTGGATATTACACAGGTTCCTGTAAAAATTTGACGTCACAAAACAAAATATCTGACGCCACAATGGAAAAGTGATTGTTGTATGCGTCAAAAGTTCAAGCGGCCGTGTCAGCCGGGATTAGCGATAAGGTGTAGTGTCTGCTGGTGTGCACTTGTTACACATGTACATGTACATGTACTCAAAATTAACCCTGTCATCATCAAGATTATTTTGCTGTTTAAATGTATTTGATATCTTTTTGATAATATTTAAACATTGTGTTAAATGGGAAATTGACTTCCATTTAACAGTGTTTTAAGTTATTTCTTTCAATAACAGTAAAATCCGAGGGAAGGAAAATTAAATGACTTGATCACATGGTTGTCTTTAGCATTTTTAAAAGCGAAATGTGATCTACATTCAGTAATTACATAGACATATTATTTTTTTTACCTTTTCATGATGTAATTATGTTTATCATCATGATCATGTTTACAAATGGTTTATGCACATGCTCTACCAGCAGTAAACATGTTAAAGTTGTCAGAGATTGCAAGCCCATATATATAAATTGATGAAATTTTACATTATGTAATACACTAGTAGTAGTCAGGGCTTCCAAAAAACATTTGAGCCAGCCGGACATTTTATATCTGATCCCGATTTTAATCCCTTAAGACTAAGTCACAAAAGGCAATTATGGTAATCAGATGGCCATAATGACATTAGATTAAAAAACGATTTTAAACTTTACTTTGTTTTGGATGTTTGGATGTAAACTGTTAAATTGGCAGTGTATCATTCAAAGTGTGCACATCAGCGTGCTCATATCTGCCATAGACTCTTTATTTGTGCAAAATGACATGTCAAAAACTTCATTTTCGTTTTGAAAATCACGTTTTTCTAAAACCGGATGTTGACTTGACAATGGTAAAACATGGACCGTAAACGGATACGTAAAATCCGTGTACGTTTGCAAAGCATGACTGAGTGAAGAAGCTCTTTCCACGTTATTTCTTAAACAAAATGCTTGAAATGAACGTTAAGATACAGGTATCAATGATAATTTTAGCATTTTGAAGAAATAAAGGATGCATAATTAAATTTCCCACCTTTGCACATGCGCACACGTGTTCTAGTTCATTCGACGTAGTTCTGACGATTTTTCATTTAAACCTTTTAAATTTTTTTATCAAATCATGTAGATAAACTAATTTCTTATAATTTTAATCTTTTGGACTAAATCAATGAGCTACAAACCGCTGAAATGTAAGAAAATAATTGTGAATAGACCTATCAATTTATACGATGTCCGGTACTGAACATAGTTTACCTGTCAACTGAACAGGTAGATATCACCTGTCCAACAACTAATTAGCCTTGATTAAAATTAGAAAGTATTGAAGTAGGGGTTGTTTTGATAGTAATTAATCATCATGTCACTTTTATGACCGGAAATGTGTAGATGTTAAAGGCAAAAGGTTGGGTCAAAAAGATCGTGACTTATGTTAAAATGACCGAAAAAGCCTTGAAAACTAAAATCTATATGACCGTTTCATGCTTTGCCCAGCCGGACTTTTACCGGAAATTAATCAAATGTCCGGAATATATGACCGTTTTGGAAGCCCTGGTACTAGTAGTACTCTTCATGCATAATTTTTTTTTTTTTAAATATAAGTATTATTCTCATGATCCTGAGAGATGTTTACTGGCAAACATTATTGTACTTTCAAGTTGCTATGTGAGATTGAAAACTTTTATGATGCTTATGGAAACAGATATTTAGCTCTTTGCAAACTTTGTTATTAACTCCCAAGGTCTATACATCTTTGTTCTATGCTGTCTTCAAAACAGCTCAATCCTGCTGAAGGGGGTTGGACATCTCCTTGTACATGTTGTATTTAGGCTGTAACAACCAATGCAATTTGGCTACAATTAGATAGTCATTTGATAATTGCTAAAGTAAATGTACTTATCTGCTTATTGCCCATTAATTGACATTTTCTACTTATTTTGTGTTCTTGAATTGCCAACAGATTGTAAAACAATAATAGATGAAGTAAACTGTGAACAGTAAAAATGTTCACTCTAGCAAATTATTTTTAAAATAATCATGGTGAACAACTTAGACTGAGGCTCTTGAGAGCCGCTGGTTTGTTAAAAAGTTATTTCTCAACTTGATTTCAAGGTGTAACAGTCCAATTTCATAATTTTCATATACATGTAAAGCTTTGTTTTAAATATTTTTAACTCTATCATTTAAGATTTACAAATTGAAATATTTTAGGGACCAGGTGAAGACCAAGAAGAAGAATCAGATTTGTCAGTCACTGCACTTAAAGAACAGAGAGAAAGACAAACAAAAGAAGCTGAAGTATTAAGACATGCAGACATGGCAGCACAAGAAAAAAAGTTAGACGCAATCAGAAAGAAAGAAGATGATGGTGGTTGTTCTTGGGGAATGGGTAAATTTAAAATAAAATTACATCCACAAGTTTTTATAATCTGATTAAAAAAACACAATCTGTGTCTATACTTTATGTACTTTGCTCAGAATCGTTAAATACTCTGTTTTACTACCTGTTTTAGGGATCTTTTGGGATCCTCTGGTTTGTCCCGATGATACTCACATTAAATTTTTTGAGGTAGATGCAATCTAATTAATTACCAGTTCAGAAAATAAATCAAGAGTCTTGTTAAGTTGTTGTAAGCAGAGTGTGGACATAGGATCTGGATTTTTTTCAATCAGATTTAGGTTTTCATTAAAAATTTATGTACTTGGTGCATAAACCTAATTATTGTTTGTTTGTTAAGTGAAACAGTAAAAAAAAGCTACATCAAGATTCCAGTATTCAGCACTTTTGATTATAGTATTTTATTACCTGATTTTGATTGTTTTAGAAAAGGTTAGAGCCAATGGTCAACTTACAGATTCAATATTTTATTAAAGTCTCACTACTTGCAATACATAAATATACAGTACATACAGAGTATATACACACTATAAAACAGACAATACACAAATATAAATTACAAGTACCATTCTATTAAGAATTATGAGAGACTATAAAACAATTTCTATATAAAACTAGTTAAAATACATACGATTATTAAAATAATTTCATTTTAAGAATATAAAAAGGTATTTCTTCTACTTAAAATATCAAAGCAGGTTTTGGCAACCATATCATAACAATTAATGTTTTTAAATAAATAAACAAATTTATCATTACAAGTTTTCTTTAAAGTAAATAATCTTGTTAATTTTTAGGTGTCTGCCTACTTCATATATTTATAACATTAAAATATACTCAAAATTCATGAAATTGACAACAACACTTGAAATTGTCTGCAATTTTATTAGCTATGGTCTACATTTATAACATTAGAATACTCATAATTGAATAGTTATAATGCACAAACTGGCATCCACCAAACCAAATAAATCCTAAAATAATTCCAGTTGTTAAAAAATCGAAATAATGCACATATTAATTTGTGAATTTACATTATATTTATTATGGTATGTTTACAGCTGATGATGCTATTGAAGATGAAGGTACAAATGCACCCTCTGAAGAAATCAAGTTAGAAAATGAAGATCTTTATGTTGATGATCCTAAGAAGGCTCTGAAAGGATTTTATGAAAGAGAGGGTAAGGTTGATACTACAGATTCTGTGTTTTTGTTGTTTATGACAAAGTTAGGGAGGCAAAAATTATACTGCTATATCACCGGTGTCAATGTGATGATCGTAACTGCAATTACGATCATCCCAATATGGTGGACACTAATTTAGGGAAATGTTAGAAGGCCGATTTCTCCACTTTAACAGATTTGTTTCAGATTAGTTTTGTATCAAGAAAAATCTTTATAAGCATTGCCATTTAATGTGTTTTTCATAAATGATAGAAAAACACCCAGAAGAAGGAAAATCAAGATAAAAAAAACACGATGATCGTAACTTTGTCTGTGGATGATCGTAACTTGGACTTGTTTTTATAAAAAGATGATCGTCATGATCGTAACTCAAAAAAAAAAACGGGAAAAAACCTCCTATCTTTCCAAACTGTCAATTAATATGTAATGTCAAATATTTTATTTATATAAAATATATGTAATTAATATAAAGTTGTTATCACAATATTTGGTGATTAGGTACACTTTTTCGCATACCAGACTGCTTTATTTATCAGAAAATGCTTCATTGAAACAGACAGTTATGATCATCTAAATTAAAAGTTACGATCATCGTTGATAAAAATAAATAAAAGTTACGATCATCATCGTGATTTTTTGTATCATCGATTTTCATTTTTCTTGTTGCTTTTCCATCATGTAAGAAAAAATATTTAAATGGCAATGCTTATAAAGATGTTTCTTGACATAATACAAATATGAAAATAAGCTGTCAAAGTAGAGAAATCAGCCTTCTAAAATTTCCCTAAATTTGTGTCCGCCATATATTGGGATGATCATAACTGCAGTTACGATCATCACGTTGACACCAGTGTATATGCATGATAGGAATACTTTTTCGCTCAAACAATTTTGTATCGAGTATATGTGATAAGTCATTATTGGCAAAACACTAATGGAAGTCAATGGTACTTGGTATGCAGTTGTATTTGCATCGACACACCTCATTTCTGCAGTGTTTTTTGTCCTTGTACTTTCATGGTTCATTGAATTTGAATTAATTAGCAATGTTGCTTTCCATCAGATTTGTTTTGTTTTTGGTTTTTTTCTGCAAAAGGCGAGACATATCTCTGTGTAAACAGTTTGTTGTATGAATTACACACATATTAAATTCTTAATGAAAAGATCATTTATAATTTGCATTTTATTAAAAATGAGACATAATTTACAATTTCAAATGTATGCAGTTTGAAGAATGATCATTACAATCGGAATGCTTGCAAACAATGTTTTTCTGAAAAGAAAAGATTTTCCTTTTACATATTATTACCATGATGCTAAAAGGGCCTGTGTAGAGCACTGACTGTTTGAAACACCCAGTTTCTACTACAAAGAAAAAATTCGCCTTTTATTGATAAATGATTAATTACGTAGTATATTATACATGTATTTGTAGGTTACGAAGAACCAGAATATATTGTAACAGATGGAGGAAATGGGAAATACAAATGTGCCGTAGAGTAAGTCTATTTATATCTTTATTTATTTTTGTTTGTTTGTTGTCTCATTGAAGGTACACAGTGGGGGTAAATAAAACAAGAGGCTCTCAAGAGCCTGAATCGCTCACCTGGTAAGCAATGCCTTATTGAACATATTGAACCATGCCAGGCAAACATGTACAGCTAATAATTCTTCAATATTACAAATATATATGACTTACTGTTTATAAATAAAGAAAATGAGTTTATTTTTATTACATTATAGTTACAATAAAAGAATTTTAACAATAAAATTGTTATTGTTACATTATTAAATTGTTATTCTTTCAAATTTCTTCATTCATGATTTGAATTTATTCCACTGCTGAGAAGGGGCTCCAATAACAGCAAAACAGTTAAATGATTTCATTAATAACAGTTAGGCATGGACCATTTAACTTGTAGGGGGACATGGTTTTTTTTCTGGTCAGAATATTTTCTATTTTTTGGAAGTAGCACAACAAATTATTTTTTTTGCAAATTGCAAATTGAAAATTTCAGGACAGGTAGACCTTGACCTAATAAATATTTTAACTTCTAGTCTTATTTGCTCTAAATGCTGGAGTTTTTTAGATATAAGCCAAAAACTGGATTTTACCCTGTGTTCTATTTTTAGCCATGACGGCCATGTTTTTAGACAAAATAGAAAATAAAACACAAACTTTATTTTATACACCCTACTGATCATTCAGTTGAAGTTTGGTTGAATTTGGTTGAGTAGTTTTAGAGGAGAAGATTTTTTAAAGTTAGCAAATATGATGAACAAATTGTGAAAAAATTGTCATTAAAGGACAATAACCCCTTAAGGGGTCAATTGACAATTTTGGTCATATTTAACTTATTTGTAGATCTTACTTTGCTGATCATTTTTGCTGTTTACAGTTTATCTTTATCTATAATGATATTCAAGATAATGACCAAAAACTGCAAAATTTCCTTAAAATTACCAATTAAGTGGCAGCAACCCAACAATGGTTTGTTTGATTCGTCTGAAAATTTCAGGGCTGATAGATCTTGACCTAATAAACATTTTTACCCCATGTCAGATTTGCTCTAAATGCTTCTGTTTTTGAGATATAAGCCAAAAACTGCATTTGACCCCTATGTTCTATTTAAAGTAAGGGCGGCCATGTTTTTTGACGGATCAAAAATCGAAGCACACACTTTGTGCAGGATAATCTAAGGAACTATCATGCTAAGTTTCATCCAAATCCATTCAGTAGTTTCAGAGGAGAAGATTTTTTAAAGTTAGCAAATATGATGAACAAATTGTGAAAAATTGTCATTAAAGGACATTTACCCCTTAAGGGGTCAATTGACAATTTTGGTCATATTAACCTATTTGTAGATCTTACTTTGCTGATCATTTTTGCTGTTTACAGTTTATCTTTATCTATAATGATATTCAAGATAATGACCAAAAACTGCAAAATTTCCTTAAAATTACTAATTAAGTGGCAGCAACCCAACAATGGTTTGTTTGATTCGTCTGAAAATTTCAGGGCTGATAGATCTTGACCTAATGAACATTTTTACCCCTGTCAGATTTGCTCTAAATGCTTTCATTTTTGAGATATAAGCCAAAAACTGCATTTGACCCCTATGTTCTATTTAAAGTAAGGGCGGCCATGTTTTTTGACGGATCAAAAATCGAAGCACACACTTTGTGCAGGATAATCTAAGGAACTATCATGCTAAGTTTCATCCAAATCCATTCAGTAGTTTCAGAGGAGAAGATTTTTTAAAGTTAGAAAATATGATGAACAAATTGTGAAAAATCATTTAAAGGACATTTACCCCTTAAGGGGTCAATTGACAATTTTGGTCATATTAACCTATTTGTAGATCTTACTTTGCTGATCATTTTTGCTGTTTACAGTTTATCTTCATCTATAATAATATTCAAGATAATGACCAAAAACTGCAAAATTTCCTTAAAATTACCAATTAAGTGGCAGCAACCCAACAATGGTTTGTTTGATTCATCTGAAAATTTCTGGGCTGATAGATCTTGACCTAATGAACATTTTTACCCCATGTCAGATTTGCTCTAAATGCTTTCATTTTTGAGATATAAGCCAAAAACTGCATTTGACCCCTATGTTCTATTTAAAGTAAGGGCGGCCATGTTTTTTGACGGATCAAAAATCGAAGCACACACTTTGTGCAGGATAATCTAAGGAACTATCATGCTAAGTTTCATCCAAATCCATTCAGTAGTTTCAGAGGAGAAGATTTTTTAAAGTTAGAAAATATGATGAACAAATTGTGAAAAATCATTTAAAGGACATTTACCCCTTAAGGGGTCAATTGACAATTTTGGTCATATTAACCTATTTGTAGATCTTACTTTGCTGATCATTTTTGCTGTTTACAGTTTATCTTCATCTATAATAATATTCAAGATAATGACCAAAAACTGCAAAATTTCCTTAAAATTACCAATTAAGTGGCAGCAACCCAACAATGGTTTGTTTGATTCATCTGAAAATTTCTGGGCTGATAGATCTTGACCTAATGAACATTTTTACCCCATGTCAGATTTGCTCTAAATGCTTCCGTTTTTGAGATATAAGCCAAAAACTGCATTTGACCCCTATGTTCTATTTTAAGTAACGGTGGCCATGTTTTTTGACGGATCAAAAATCGAAGCACACACTTTGTGCAGGATAATCTAAGGAACTATCATTTTAAGTTTCATTCAAATCCATTCTGTAGTTTCAGAGGAGAAGATGTTTGAAAAATTGTTAACGACGACAGACGACGACGACGACGGACGCCAAGTGATGAGAAAAGCTCACATGGCCTTTTAGGCCAGGTGAGCTAAAAAATGAAAAACTTGTAAATATTATTACAAATTCTATAATCCATGACAAAGAATTTGTTTCATCAACAAATTAAGGATATAATGGGTCTTATGCATATATGATGGAATGCTTGATTGCTTATAGCCGTATTTCTGATTAAAATTATTTTTGACCATTTTCAATAAAGATGAGAACATGTTAACAATCTCCTGAAAGTGATTGGTATGTCTATTGACCTTGAAAAGAGATGGATAGATTAAATGCAGCAACTTTTGAATTAAAGCGTTTTCAGATGGATGTCATATTTTGTTGAAGAATTGGTCTGGTATATTTGCTTTCATTGATATTTTTTTCTAATTAAAAGTAGAATGGAGTGTTGTCTGATCCATGTATGTTTCATTGGAATACTGGAATGTAGTCTCCTTGGTTATTTGACCTTTTGAATGGTATTATATTAATTATGACTTGTACTTATTATAGGTTACCAGTTGATGGACCAAATGGGGAACCAGTAATTGCTGAGGCTATTGTCTCTGGTAAAAAGAAAGAAGCAGTGCTACAATGTGCTTTAGAAGGATGTAGAATATTGGATAGAATGAACTTGTTACGAGCATCTACACATGGTAAATAGGAATAAAAATAGGGGGTTTAGAGGGATCCTCATGGATGAAAATTTAATAATGGAGGAACCCATAAACTTCATGTAGCAAACAATTCAACAGCATTCTGGAAGAGAAAAAAAAGAAATGTAGAGGTAGACATATATTGTTCATGATAGACAAATGTCCATACTATCTGTCAAGCTCTGAATCTAAATGAGCCTAGTCAAGCTGCAGGTTAATTACACCTGGGACTTTGTTTTTGCCATTAGCATCAGTGGGTCTGTTAAGAAAAATATACGACAAGAAAAAATTGTTATAAAGAATTTTGTAGTGATACATACCCCAATTTAGTCCAAAGATTTCCCCCAAAAGATCTCCAATTTCTTGAAAGCTGTAGGCAGTAAGTACTTTTTTGTAATTTAGAAATATACGAAAATGTTATTGTTTATCTGTTGTTTTCACCACTAAGTCTGAATGAAAACTTGAGAATTACTACTGTGGATTCATTTATTTTGTGGGTACTAATTTTTGGTGGATAAACATGATAAAAGAAAACTTGTAAGAAAACTTGTATGTTCGTGGATACTTAATTTTGTGGTTCTGCTGAGGTCTGCATACAAGCCTTTAGAAAATATGTCATTTGTTGATCATTTAATTTCGAGGTTAACCTGTACCCACGAAAATTGATATCCAACAAATAATAATGAAACCACAATAGTTACCAATCATACAGATTTACACTTATTTAATCCTACTGTTTAGAAACTATGATCTTTTGACTAACAATTGTTTGTTTACGAAAGAAAAAATTAATAACAAGTGTCACTGATATGCATCCAATGTTCTCCTCGCTGTTTCACAGAAAGCAGGAAGAGAAAACAGAAGAATTGGGAAGATGATGATTTTTATGATAGCGATGAAGACTTATACCTAGACAGAACAGGAGATATAGAGAAGAAAAGACGACAGAGAATGAAAAAAGCAGGAAAAGAAGAACAAAAAACAGAAACATATAAAAGCTTGGTTAGTATTACTTGCTTACAATGAGTTATAAATAGTATTTTACTGTAAATGTTTTCGGATATAAGTGTTAATTTCAATTGGTCTCTATGAGAAAAGTGCCTGAATAAATGATTAAAAACAAAATTAAAACAATGAAAATTTCACAGGAATCAAAGCAGAGGTTGCAGCAATGTTAAAAGATATGACTTCAGGGGGAGATAATCCCAAATTTACAAACATGGGAGATAATAACAAGAGAAAAGAAGAAGCTGAGTGGGATTCTGCTTTTCTCTTATTTTCTTTAATAATTATGCCCCACCTACGATAGTAGAGGAGCATTATGTTTTCTGGTCTGTGGCTCCTTTCGTTCGTCCGTCCGTCCGTTCGTCTGTGCGTCTGTTCAGGTTAAAGTTTTTGGTCAAGGTAGTTTTTGATGAAGCTGAAGTCCAATCAACTTGAAACTTAGTACACTTGTTGCTTATGATATGATCTTTCTAATTTTAAAGCCAAATTAGACTTTTGACTCCAATTTCACGGTCCACTGAACATAGAAAATGAAAGTGGGAGTTTCAGATTAAAGTTTTTGGTCAAAGTAGTTTTTGATGAAATTGAAGTCCAATCAGCTTGAAACTTAGTACATATGTTCCCTATAGTATAATCTTTCCAATTTTAATGCCAAATTAGATTATTACCCAATTTCACGGTCCATGGAACATGGAAAAGGATAGTGGGAGTGGGGCATCCGTGTACTTTGGACACATTCTTGTTTTTTTCTTGTCATCATTTTGATTTTTAATAAATTTATTTTATATTATATTCTTTAGGTAGAAAAGCATGACACAATTACTAAAGAAATACAAGAAATTGAAGCAAAGCTAGAAAAAGCTAAATCAGGTAACATTTGTGAATTAGCGATTCAAATTTAGATTAGTTGATTCATTTTCAATTACTCTATATTTTTTTCAATTTGTTTTTCTGATTTTCTAAGTTATTTGAATTGAATGTGGATCCTAGAAATGGGTTTAAGAATTCCTGCTTTCTTAAATTGTTCTTTAATAATTTTGAAAACAACAAATGAAAAAGACAACCTTGAATGATATTCAACCCATGTTCACAAATAAAACTTCCATTCCCAAATTTATTTTTTGGGCTTTTGAAAGAAAGATTTTTCTACAACAATACTTTCTCACATCTACCTGATTATATTTATTCTTTATTTAAAAAGTCTGTATATTGTACTACCAGATTCTATTTTTAGACGCAGCAGCGATGGACAATGATGACCTTGATGCACTTGACGCCTATATGATGGCAATAAAGTCTGGGGTCATGGATACAAAAACTAAAATGGCATTGAAAAGACAACTGATGGAACTGAAACAAGAAGAGATGAAGATCAGAAAACTTGTCAATATTACAAAACCTGCATCATTACCAGAGTTAATAAGGTATGGTCACTGAATGTCACAAGATCAGAAAACTTGTCAATATTTCAAAACCTGCATCATTACCTGAGTTAAAAAGGTATGGTCACTGAATGTCACATGATTCTTTAATGATTTATCATGTATAATGAGGAACTTCTCTTTTTTGCATGTATGCGATACCTAACATTGAAAGGCTGGCTTTGGGATCAAAATTACCCATTTTAAGTTTTAGTTGCGGAAAATGTCAAATGATAATACAATACCTCCTATTGACAATGACATTTTAACAACACTATGTTGAGTGTAGCTCTTCATGTGCAAAATTTGCAAATTGCAGTCTGTAGAAAGATTTTTCAAATCTCTAGGAAACTTTATCAATGACATTAAATGTCAATGAAGTGAATTTGAAAAATTTATTTAACAAGAATAATACAACAAAATAATAACCAAAAATAAAACATTTATAAAAACCCAAAATAGACCATTTACATTTATATATTTATATACAACATGTAATGGTATTTGTTGTGGTTAGGAAAACAGTTTGATACTTTCTTGTTTTTTTTTTAGTCCTCAGATCGTACCTAAAGCTCCTGTAGTACAGATTAAACTTCCAGTTATTGGTAAAATCAAGTCACTTAAAACGCAGAAGAGACCATTAGTGGTAAGTATTGATTTGTAATACAACCTATACCAAGCCACATTGAGTAGACAGTACATGTTGGTAGTATGAAATAAATAAAAAAGTTGGGAGTATGCTACTATAATATTGTTCAGTGTTCTCCCCAGGCCGTTTTAGCGTCGCAGTACTGCGATGCTATATTTTCTTCCCGCGACGCTATAATAATTTCCGCGACGCAATAATTATTTTCAGGATGTTATTTTTCTCGTTTCTATAGGCAAAGCCATGTCCTAAATTTTGAACTTTCATCTAATTACCGCTTATGATCATAAAAAAAATATCACCTTTAATCCCTTCAAGTCGGACAATAGACAATTAAGAGTGATTAAAAAAGTGTTAATTGCCCTTTGGGGGATAACTGTTTGGATAGGAATACCCCAAGCTGTCACCACGTGGTATGCAACATATTACAGTAGTATTTACTTTCTTTCTTTTCCTATCACTTTTTGTAAATCGAGAGTGAAAATTTTGATTATGAGCTAAATAAGTTTTGGTCTTTCTTTAGAAAGTGATCATTATTGGCTTTAGTAATGTTTCATCCATTTAATGCATTAAAAACGCCATATACCGGCCCACGTCCACTTGTTTTTGTCCATCTGATGAGTTAAGTCTTTTTCACCTGATTTTTATAGTTCGTTCTTATGTTGTACTGTTATACCACTGTCCCAGGTATGGGGGGGGATCCCGCTAACATGTTTAACCCCGCCACATTATTTATGTATGTGCCTGTCCCAAGTCAGGAGCCTGTAATTCAGTGGTTGTCGTTTGTTTATGTGTTGCATATTTGTTTTTCATTCATTTTTTTACATAAATAAGGCCGTTAGTTTTCTCGTTTGAATTGTTTTACATTGTCTTAACGGGGCCTTTTATAGCTGACTATGTGGTATGGGCTTTGCTCATTGTTGAAGGCCGTACGGTGACCTATAGTTGTTAATGTCTGTGTCATTTTGGTCTTTTGTGGATAGTTGTGTCATTGACAATCATACCACATCTTCTTTTTTGTATATTCATTCCATTCAGTCAAACATTGTTTATTTTCGTATTTTTCAATGTTTTCGGCGGCCATTTAATATTTTAGTGTAAACTAATGATGGGAACCGGATCAGATATGACAAAAATCTATATTTTACAATAATAACTACATTTGCACAAATGGTACAGTAAACAGAAAACAATGATACCTAAAGAGAAAACTAAGCATTAACAGACTATTTGTCAGATAACTTTGTTAAGAATATATATCATTTTGATAAAAAGAAACAACTGGGACTGATTCATGGAATACCATGAACCAATATATTTCATAGACATGATAAAGATTTTTTTTTAAACTGGGTAGGTAGAGTAACTGGAACCACACATATATTTTTATTTGGCCCAAGAGGAAAAATAATTCTGGAACTATAATGAATATAGAAAACATAAACTGAAAATACTGTTATCATGGTTATAGTTTAATTGTATTCTCAGTCATGAATTCAACAATATTGACACAAAGAATAGGGTTGAATAGAATATTTTATTCACCAAATAAGGACCTATAGCATACAAACAATATAATACATTTTGTAATAAACAATAACACATATGTCATAATGGAAACATTTTTTTTTACACCAAATGTGATGCTATCCAAAATTTCTGAGGAGAACACTGATTGTTTGCATAAACCTTAATACTTTGAGTAATCTTTTGCTCTTAATTTGTTAAAACTTATGAGACAATAATCAATATTTTGTTCACACACTTTAAGTAAACAAGCAGCATTCCATTACCAGCAATTCATGTATAGCATGTATTATCTTAACTCATGTTTAAACCAGAATCTGTTCTTTCTGCTATGGAGAAATTTGATTAAAGTCTCCTCAAAGCTTGATGAAGTTGACAATCAAAAAACACAAATGGTTGAAATACAGAAAACACATGACAAAAAGAAAAAGAAAAACAACATCAGTCTTCAAAACATTAAAAGAAATCTCTTTGTTTACTTGTCATAGAGGAACCATTAGTGGAACAGGAATTATTATCTTTTTATACCCCTTAGTTTAACCCTAGTTTTTGTCGAGCCTGCAACTTTTGTTGCAGAAAGCTCGACATAGGGATAGTGATCCGGCGGCGGCGGCGTTAGCTCACTTCTTAAAAGCTTTATATTTTAGAAAGTGGAAGACCTGGATGCTTCATACTTTGTATATAAATGCTTCATGTTACGAAGTTTCCGTCAGTCACATGTCCAATGTCCTTGACCTCATTTTCATGGTTCAGTGACCACTTGAAAAAAAAGTTCAAAAATTTGTAATGTTGAATTCTCTCTTATTATAAGTAATAGGATAACTATATTTGGTATGTGCGTACCTTGCAAGGTCCTCATGCCTGTCAGACAGTTTTCACTTGACCTCAACCTCATTTCATGGATCAGTGAACAAGGTTAAGTTTTGGTGGTCAAGTCCATATCTCAGATACTATAAGCAATAGGGCTAGTATATTTGGTGTATGGAAGGACTGTAAGGTGTACATGTCCAACTGGCAGGTGTCATCTGACCTTGACCTCATTTTCATGGTTCCATGGTTAAAGTTAAGTTTTTGTATTTTGGTCTGTTTTTCTCATAATTTATGCAATAGGTCTACTATATTTGTTGTATGGAATGATTGTTAAGTGTACATGTCTAGCGGGCAGATGTCATGTCACCTTGACCTCATTTTCATGGTTCAGTGGTCAAAGTTAAGCTTTTAAGTTTTGGTCTTTTTATCTAATATTATATGCCAAAGGTCAACTATATTTGGTGTATGGAAATATATTATGATCTATATGTCAGTCCCGCAGGTTTTATTTGACCATGACCTCAATTTCATGGTTCATTGCACAGTGTTAAGTTTTTGTGTTTTGGTCTATTTTTCTTAAACTATAAGTAATAGGTCAACTATATTTTGTTGTATGGAAGCATTGTTAGCTGTACATGTCTGCCTGACATGGTTTATCTGACCTTGACCTCATTTTCATGGTTCATTGGTCTTTGTTTAGCTATCTTGGTTAATGTTAAGTTTATGTGACAGTTGTAATAAAGCTTTATACTTAGGACTATCAACATAATATCAATGATTAGTAAAGAAGGCGAGACATTTCAGTGTGTGCACTCTCGTTGATATGATCTAAAGTAATTTTAAACCCATTGATGGTATTGTTTTTTTCTTATTTCAATTTTAAGTTACGTTTTTGTTATTTAATATATTACAGCCATCAAGACCAGTCAAAGAAATCAAGGAAACAGGGGAAAAGGATTTTATAGAGGAAGAAGAAGATGAAGATGAGGAACCAAGTGGTAAATTTCCTCGTGAAGATCCTTCATCAAGACTTCAAGGAGATGCAGACAACATCAAAACTATGAAAGATAAATCTCAGAATTCTTTTCAAAAAGACAATAAAACAAAACAAAATGATAGGGAACAAGAAGCAATGGACATTTCACAGGAATCTAAGGAAGAAGTAGCAGCAAGATTAAAAGATCCTTCTTCAGGGGGAGATAATTCCAAATTTACAAACATGGGAGATAATGACATGAATGCATTGCAATCTAAACAGAAACAGACCAAAGATAAACAGAAGAAAAAATACCCAAAACAGAAGCCAGTAAATACTGAAGTAAGTTTCTAAACTAAATGGAGATTAATTATAATCAGTGATCTATAATTGTAATATGAGCAATTATCAAACTATCAGTATAAAAAAGCAGATCTATACTAATCCCAAAACTCACTGGAAACTGAATAATGATTAAAGAAGCAACATAATTCACCTTATGCTTTTGTTTTTAGAGTTCTTCTATATAAGCATAGTCACCAATTTTTTTTCTCACTGTTGAAGGCCATACGGTTATCTTTCATTGCTGATATTTTTATTAGAACTCCTGGTTAATAGTTGTCTAATCATCTCCTTATTTTTATAATTTGTTTAAGCACTTCTAAGTTTGCATGTTCAGTTACTTTTGAAGTATGGTATTTCAACAAAGGTATATTTTTTAAATCAATAATATTGCAATTATCTAACTTCACTTTTATAGCAAGAGGTTTTACAAATAAACTTGCATCACATACATTAAATATTTACAAATTAGGAAAACTATGACATATTTTTAACACAAATTTGAAAAATAATGTTTGAATTTTTTATTTACTAGGGGAAGATAACTGGTGACTATAATTCTACTGACCCAGATTATGCTACGTGGGTGCCTCCATCAGGTAATTTTTTTATTTTATAGTTTTTTTCATGTCTGTATGGAATGATTATGGTAAAATCCATGTAAATTTTTTGATGAATTTTCTAGATTTATTCACTGCATAATTCCACTGTTCACCAACCTTTTTTATGCCCCATTTATGGGCATTATGTTTTCTGGTCTACATGTCTGTCTCATCGTTCGTTTGTTCATTCGTTCGTCCGTCTGTCCCGCTTTAGGTTAAAGTTTCTGGTTGTGGTAGTTTTTGATGCAGGTGAAGTCCAATCAACTTGAAACTTAGTATACATGTTCCCTATGATATGATCCTTCTAATTTCAATGCCAAATTAGAGTTATTACCCCATTTTCTCTGTTAACTGAACATAGAAAATGATAGTGTGGATGGGGCATCTGTGTACTAGGGACACATTCTTGTTTAAGAATCAATATTGGATGATTGGTTTTAGTTTGGAAGAGTGATTACAGTTTTTCTAGTTAATTTTAAAAAAATGAATAGACAAATTAACAAGACCTATAAGTAGTTGAAAAGTGTTACATAAAGGACAGGTATACATATGGAATAAAAAGTTGGAAAACAAAATCCCTGTTAAGATGAAATTCCAAATATTTTTACCGAAATCTATCTTTTGAATAAAAAAATTCTTGTATGTTTGTTCAAAGGATAGAAATATTAAGTATATTTGGTATATGTTAAAAAAAAAAGCCATTTATCCCTGAATTTTAAAGTAGAATGTCCTTTTAGTTATTTTGAGACATGATAGACAGGAATATTAAATTTCCTCTTCTTTCTTTTTCAGATCAGTCAGGAGATGGAAAAACAAGCTTAAATGCAAAGTTGGGCTACTAAAATTTGTTATTGATAATTAATAAATATTTTTGTAAAATATATGATTTACTATTTTGCTTCAGATATATTATCGTGGAGCCTTTTGTTTGCTAAAAAGTAAAATCACAAAAATACTGAACTCTGAGAGGAAAAGTCCCTAATCAAATGGCAAAATCAAAGGATAAAACACATCAAATGAATGGACAACTGTCATATTTCTGATTTGGTACAGACATTTTCAGATGTAGAAAATGGTGGATTGAACCTGGTTTTAAAGCACTAAACCTCTCCCTTTTATGACAGTCGCATCAAATTCCATTATTTTTACAACGATGCGTGAACAAAACAGACATAATCGGTAAAATAGTCAAAATATGGTTACAGCAGTCATCACTGTGTTACAATCTCAAGAAAAACAAACATATACAAAAAACATGAGGCCTTTGGATTATATTAGTGTTTCGGGTTGATACAGGTGTGATATTGAAAAAGCCATAGAATATTCTCTATATATCTTTTTGGTTTAGTATTGTTTATGTTATACATGTTTATTATGTTGAATGATGTCATTGAGCCAAAGGTCTAATGTTTTTTCTTCTGATAGTATCAGGTCCGCACCATAATTGGATGAACAATATTCTCTGGTTTTTTTATCTGAACAGGCCAAAGCACTAGGGCACAGCTAAATAGATTAAAATTTTGGAAATTGGTGTCTGAAATTCTGAATGGATTAAAGGGCACAACCCACGGTCATATAACACGATATAAACATAAACATTGATATAAGTAGACATGGTCCTCGTGCAAATGGATTTTTCTATGTCTCTTTGATTTCATGTTTTTGGTTAAAAAATAAGTTAATTTTCAATTTTACCTGTAAAAGAATTATTTTTTTGTAGAACGATCAGTCAATTAAATGATTTATGTTTGTTTCACTTTCAATGTTGACATTCTTTTCTTTCAGTAACCTAACACACATCAATCATGTGTAATCCATCTCTATCTAAGGGGTTAAATTGAATTTCGCATGAATACAAATTCAATGAAGTCGATTTATTTACTTGCAAGTGAATAACTCATCATCGAAGTTTTCATCGCTTATTTTGACAAAATAGAACTATACTGGCTGCTTAAACTGAATTATTATTTCACTTTTTCATTAATAATTGAACAAAAAAATCAGAAATCAATTTTTGTGGAGCCTGCGATATTTGTTGCAGAAAGCTCGACCTAGGGATAGTAATCTGGTGGCAGCGGCGTTAACTTACTTCTTAAAAGCTTTATATTTTAGAAGGTGGAAGACCTGGATGTTTCAGACTTTGTTTATAGATTTAAAATCGATGGTGACCTCTTATCTATCAGAATAAAACTTTAATATCTATGAATTTGAGCATTTTTATACAGAATGGACATAATATCAATTTTTTGATTTTTTTGGGAAGTTTCCCTTTAACTCACAAACTGAAAAGTCCTTCTTTATGTAAAGTGTGTGAGTAAGAGCTCTGGTTTACACATCAATAACCTCTAGAAAAAATGTGTTTAATCCTTATAATTCTGAAACCAAATATTCTCGATTTTTATTTACATTTTTTTTTGTGTAAAGCTACTAAAATCACCATCACATGCACAACTGACAGGTCGTAACTAAGGAGTTGGCCGCCATCTTGACTTTCTATGATTCATAAATGTTCGATAAATGCAATGGAATCTAAAATAAAATAGCACCTTCCTCCGAAATTTCATTTTTAAAATAAGATATTATTCGAATTTGAAGCGTACACATAACATAATGATCTTTCCCTTGAAAGTTTTCATTCGTATGATGTCATGTTTTGCCATGACGTAAATTCATCAAATCCTTCGCAAATTTCGCGGAATTTTATTTAAATTTAATTTTTATACATTTTTGTAGCTTTAGTGCATTCATTTAATTTTTTTTTTTTTTTTGTATTATGCATTAAATAGAAACAACTGCTATGCATTTGTTTTTTTAAATCTCAATTTGCTGAAATTGCCAGTATCCCTGCAAGAATGTGTATTGCGAAAGTAGTTTTTGGGAAACATGGTTTATCGAAGTATAAACCAAGAGAAAACTTCTAATTGACCAATCCAATTTTAGTATTTATAGATATGCAAATCATATAAGAATTTTTGTCAAATATGATGCCCAATAATTTGAGCAGTACAATTAAGTTCAATTTCATACAAGTGATTACATATTGATTACATTGATTATTTAACAATTAAACAAAATCAAGTCTTTCTCAGCAGAATAATTTCTACAGGAATAATATGTATAGTTTTACAATATAATATAGATGGACAAACTACTGGTGACTCAATTGTTTCTAATATTTAATTTCTCTCTTTGAATAAAGTACACAATAATAAACTTACTTTTTAATTTTAACATTATCCTTAGATGACATTAACCATATTAATTTTGATTTATTTGGGAGGCTTTTAAAGTTTTTGTTAACCTTATTTAAGTAATTTATATATTCAGATCTTTTATTTTCTAAAACAGGACACTGAAGAAGAAAATGAATTTCATCTTCAACTTCAGTGTTGCATAATTTACATATTCTATCCTCCACTCGAGGCCCCAAATATCTGCCTCGTTCAATTTCTAATTTATGTGCACTGACTCTGAACTTAGTTAGCAGTCACCTTTCATCCTCATTCAAAATAAATAAGTATTTTTCCATACAAATATTTTCTTTACATAATCTTTATGTTCCTAGTTTAATTTCCATGCTGTTTATTTTGTCTATCATTGTAAAGTTCAGATTTCCAAATACAAGAATATTTCAGTTTTAGTTTCCAGTAAATTAGGGATTTTAAATCCATCTTTGAATTTTTAACAAGTTAAGATCTATATCAAGATACCAGTAACCTCTGGGTTTTCTTGAATAAAAAGCCAATTAAATTTGGCACTTGTCCTTAACTTTTCAAAATTTTTACAACCTACTGAAATATTATCATAAATTTCTTTTCTTAAAGAGTTATAAAGGGGATACTGACATATAAAATGTTCTTTGTCTTCAACTTTATCTAAGGTGCATTTTTTGCATAATCTTTGTGATTTATCTATATAGGTTTGAGCATATCTATCTGTTTATACTTTTAGGGGATGTGCACTTATTCTGAGTTCAGTGCTTGTCTATCTTTAAATTCTTTTAATTGCAGATATTTTTCTGTACCAAAAAAATGTTTAATTGAAAAATAGGTCAAGAGTTTACCTCTACCTGATTTAACAGCATTTTCTCTAAATTCTTTCCAATGATTATGAAAACTTGTACATAATTTATTCTTAACTATAGTACATAAACGTCGAACACTTACATTTAAGTTTGGTAAGTCTAGTTCTTTCATTAAATAGTCAATACTAGAAAACCATGTAGTAATATTGTTTACATGTAACTTTTTATTACATATATATGCATCATATAATAAGCCATCCTGTGTGTTCTCTAACCTATGAGCATATTTTAACATTGCCAATAAAATCGAACAATATACAGGAAATCTTCCTAATTCAGACATAACAGCAAAAGTACTTGCTTTTCTGTTAACCCCAAGAAAATATTTCATGAATTTTGTGTGCGACTTTTCAGATATGTCTTTTGAATAAACCTTTTCTAAAATATAATCATTATTCTTCTTACATGCCACTGATGTGGTTGAAAACATTCCCCATATTTCACTGCCATACATTAAAATAGGTTTAATTGTATGGTCATAAAGGTGCATTAAAGTTGAGACACTAGGATTTGATGATGCTAGGCATTGTTGTAATCCAAAACAAGCTTTCATAGATTTCTTGTATAGCTCATCTTTACACTGTGTAAATTTACCACTAGATACAAAAGTAATTCCTAGGTACTTATAACATTTTATAATACATATTTATAATATCTAAACATATTTAAAATTACTTCAAGAATAAGGGACAAAACTTATAATGGAAGAAGGGCGAACGATACCAGAGGGACATTCAAACTCATAGATTAAAAAATAAACTGACAACGCCATGACTACAAAGACAAACAGACAGACAATAGTACACAAAATACAAAAATAAAGACTAAGCAACACTTACCCCACCAAAAACGGGGTAATCTCAGGTGCTCCTGAAAGGTAATAAGGTCCTGCTCCACATGTGGCACCCATTGTATTGTTTATGTTATTACAAACCCGGTAAAAAGTATTTTGGTAGTTATAATAAGTGGGTGTTTTTTTTATCATTTCTTTCGTTTTCATGATAGATCTTCAGAGGTAATTACAAAAACAAACTGATAAAAAAAAAGTATTAACAAAAATGCTGAACTCCAGACATAATGAAAAAAGATGAAGCTCACAAAAACAGGACAAAAACGAACACCAACTAAGAATTTAACAGAATTAAACAATTCTGCACTATTCACATCATGTTCTTAAAAATTCAAAATAGATAACTTAAAAATTTAAGAGTAGTGGTTTTAATTTAAAATATTTAGAATTTCAGAACTATGTCAAGTTTTTTTGGAAAGCTAACTTTGTAACTAAAACAAGGGAAATAACTGTAAAAAATTACCGGAAGTAAATTTATAGATTAATGCGCGACTATCTTTAATTAGCAATTAATTGTTTTATGGTTTCCAGAAGTACTTTATTCAATTTAAATACCTTGATTCGTTATGCTTCAAATTTCGACTAGCATTAGATGCATAACTAATTTCTGAGCGATAATGATTTTTATATTGTCGATGCACTATATTCAAAGAGAGTATGTTGCTATGAGCGCGTATTGTGTTTAAATAATGAGTTGTTCGTCTCGTTTGTAAAATCATGGCTTCGGAGGACGAATTCGCTTTACCGAGTGAAGATACAAAGACCCCCGATCCAGATAAAGATGAAGATGAACTAGGAGAAGAAGCTGAAGGCAAAACAGCCGAAGAATTAACCGACGATGCAGAGGCGTTGAAAAAGGAGCTTGACAAAATAGTGGTGCATCCTCCAACGATTCAAGAGTAAGGCAATATTTTGATGCATTATATCCATTGCCAAGAATAAGTTAAGAGAGAATTGTAAATAAACAAATTAATAAAAAAACTATGCCCTCAATATGGTCATTACCACAACAAATTAGCTGACTGTCAGCATGGTTTTATATCTGTATGGGTACGTCGTAGCTACCAATTTTGGCTTTTAATAATGGGAGTGAAGGCGCCGTCGATTTATTGACGTTTAGCAAGAGCAGATTTATAGCTCTCTACACTTGTTGCGCGAACAATAGTGTCTTCTAGATGGTTCCAATTTACTATTGTGGACAAGAATGAATTTCATTTTGAATATTGCAGTGTTTTATACCAGACTTACAATTTGATATACCAGACATGCGTTTTGCCTCCAAATATCAAATATTTATGAGTAAAACCAGAATCAGAAAAGTGCCAAATAAAGAAAGAGTTTATAAAACTAATCCTACAGTGGATATCAAAAGACCAATATACATACAAATAAATTATATATATATATATATATATCCTCACATTGACTGCATGCTTTGTCTAGTTATTAGACCAGTCTTCACATCTAATGAATTTGATTTAATGCTGATTGTTTTTTTCAGACTAACAGCCCAGGAATTTGATCCAGCAGAATTCCCTGCTTCCTATAAAGACAATTTACCAAAAGAAAACTTGGTGCTACAATATGCAGAAAATTTTAGACTACAATATGTACATTTATACAGAGACAGAAAACCTCTTCTTCTCAACCCAATCAATGAATGTGGGACAGAGGTAATTGGTATACAATTATGAATGAGGCTCTTAAAAAAAACATGTTTTTCTGCTACAAACCTGACCGATTCTAATCCTTAGATTATTTTGTTATTATTGCAAAAGCTCTATTAATATCAGATTATTTTCCCTGTTTAAACCAGTTAAAAAATGTTTAAAAAATAAATTCATTTCCCTTCATAACCTTTTTTCAGCATGATAACTGAATAAAACAGAAAACCAGGTATTACATGTAATATTATTTTGGTCAATAGATTAAATCACTTTTGTATAAGAATTTCTTAAAACCTGAATTATTAATTATGTGACCACTGAATTTGATTTTTTGTCTTGTATGTATGATGAGATCACCATTGATCACTGCAAAAGAAAGCACTAATACTCTAGTTCAAGGAAAGCGTATTTGTGACCTAGAATTCTGAGTGGGTCAAGCGTTTAATCAAAATTCATGCGAGAATATGCGAGATTTGGATGAACTGGGGGCAAAGTCATATATGGTACACATCAATATTCAGTGTTTAATAGGCGTTTATTAGGACGCCTGCCGCTTTCCCGTTTACCTGTGAAGTCGTTGAGTGTCATCTGTTTTTTGTTTGTTTATGTTTATGTTTAATAAAGTAAAATAAAAAATATTGTGAAAAATTTCGAGACATAGTGTTTTTAAAAAAATTACGGAAGAAAATTGGAAAAGAAATTTTAAATTACTGCATGCAAATAACCAAAATGAAATGTTTGATAAAGAAAGAACGAGGTCCTTCAAGCCCAAGCTGTTAAGAACTTTGAGAAAGTTTATGTGCAGAATTATAATTTTTTGTTGATTGAGAATAATTTCCAGAAACATGCTGGCATAATGGCATTAATTGCCAAAACAGTATATCATACAATGGTGACACTACATAATTTATTTTCTTTAGCTTTTTTTTCGGGAGAATATAGATAAACAATCTAAACTATATGATTGTAATGTAAAACAGAGCTTTTTCATATCGAAAAGTTGTTCCTGGTCATAACACATAGTTGTAATGAATGATATTATGCGATGTATTCAATAAAAAATAACCATGGCTTCATAAATTTTATGTTTTCAATATTGTATAAATAATCTGACCGTTAGGCCTTGGAACAGTATATACGTTCCTTGTTCAAACCATAATAAAATAAGTTCCCATAAATTAAACAGCTACAGGTCGTCATATGGAATTACAATCTTAGCAAAAAAGCCACACCCACTAATAAGATATATACAATGTTTTTACTCTGACTGTTGAATTTTGAACAAACGAGTGAAAGTCCAGCGCAATGTAGAACAAAATAGTTTCAACATTCATATATCATGATCTTGACCTGCATGGATATGCATTAAACTTGCAACTGGACGATTAAACAAAACGGTTATTGATGACAGCACAAAATCTTTAACCTCATACAAAACATGAAATTAACTGTTTAGGAAAAACAAAGTCCATCTAGTAGTAAAATACGGAAAAATGAAAATAAATATTTGCAAAATGTTGCCCTGGATACTGTATTTTGGACACAAAGAAGCTTCTGTCTCAATAATCCGAAATTCCATTATGTTTGACAACGATTTTGATGTAAAACAGAACTTAAACCACAGACAATCTCAATGCTGAAGTAGTCGGCGTGAATGCTGATGACGGAATCTATGATCGCTAAGTATCGATTTCGCGAAACTTGTCATAAAGAAGGATGTATGTCAAAAGATCCAAGTAGGCAGCTTTTTCACTCATAAAGCCTAAAGACCTCGTTGCTTTCGACAAGAAGACAATAATTGTTTTGTTTTTGTCAGGGGGGGGGGGGGGTGGGGAGTCTTTTTTCTATAGTAATTGTAATATAACAAAAAAAAAAAAATCAAAGTATCATTTTTTTACCTACTAACGTGAATTTTCTGACACAAAAATAAATATACGACAGAACTGTTCATTAAAAGTATGTAATCAAATGCCAAACTATATGTATATATATGTGTGTGAAAATTTACTTTCTGAAGATACAATAACAAAATATAAAGATTTTTTTTCTGCTTAAGATCTTATTAAATCTCATTGAAATTAACTAGATATTCTGTATACAATATTATGTATGCTTCACAATATATCAAAATAAAAAAAATGCTGAACGACCCAGATCCCTTCCTTTCAAAAATTGTCAATATCCGATGCATTTCAATTAAGCACAAAAAAACTTGATGTAAATTTAATACACGCATGCAATCAGGGCTAGCATTTTGAACATATATTTTAATGGTACCTAACTGTCAGAACCTGATTATGATTATATTAAGGGTATATTAATTGTGTTTAACTGTCGCCTGGTGAGATTAATAGTTTAAGGTAAAACTTTATGAAACCATATGGCCTAGGTGTTGATTGACTTTTATTTTTATGACCTATGATCAGTTCCTCAGGTATGCTAATGAAATAGCACCCGTACCTTCTTTAATATACAGACGATCTGCTAAGTGAAGATCACAGCATGAATCTGTCCATTTTTTGCGCGAAGGTAACACTCAAAGTCAGGTGACAATAATTCAAACCGTTCCTTTTGTAATTAAGATTAATTAACATAACGGTCAAAATAGTCTGTTTTGTAAATATGTCAGTGGAATCTTCAGCTTTAGAAGAATGTAACACACTTTGTATTTATTAACGATATAAAGTAGTATTTGGTTTTGAAAGATACTTAGATTTTTATTGTAATGTATCTATATTAACAAAATTGCGTAGCGGAATGTTTTGGAGGACGAATATCATTTTGTTTTATCATGTCCAACGTATAGATCTGTGTGTACAGAATTTTATATTTATTCTGACTGTTCTTGGCCAAATCGGCACAAGTTAGATAATTTATTCTAAATCTCTGACAGTAAAACTATGAATTTATTCAAATGCAGCCGCTTGGAAAATTAGATCACATATATTGTCATAATATTATTGTATACTATGTTACTTCTGTTCTCTGCTGTCTTTTGTTTGTCATACTGTATATATTTTCGTTTGCCATAGCATTATATGCTTCTTGAAAATAAAGTATTCATTAATCTGACTACAGTAATAACGATGCCGATCTGATAAATCAATAAACTGATAATGCCCCCAGTTTATCAAATCTTGTATCTAATTAGTCGATAACGCAAAATCATGATCGATCTTGCACATGCGCATTGTTTCCCTGAACTAGAGTATTAGAAAGGTTTATTTTACAGGCTGTATTGCTTTCTTCATGTTAAAATTTCTATTTTATTTGTCAATTACATTTAATACATGCATGTATGTATTTTATTTTTGATTTTAGAAATTTGTATGCACAACCATCAGACCAACACAGATTGAATTTAAAGAATTTTACGGTTGGGAGGGAAGTGCAGAATTTGTTGCAGATTATCTGAATTTTGAGACATTAGAGCCTCCATATGAATTGGTAATTGTCATAATTTACAACAACAATTTTACATCAGTCAAATGGTAGTTTAAATAAGCATCTTAAAAAAATAATAAACTTTTTTATGTTTTATTTGGTTGTCTCATTGATTTATTAAATTAAGTAGTAAACGCAGAGGCTTCATAATGCAAAATGTGAAAAATACAAAATATGAAATTTATTAGTTTGACTCATGGCATTTATTGGCAAATTTATGTTATTAAATATCCAAATAGTAAAAATGTACATTATAATCATTTTGATGTGAACCAATCCAATGAAATATTGTACATTTTGATGTGAACCAATCCAATGAAATATTGTACATTTTGATGTGAACCAATCCAATGAAATATTGTACATTTTGATGTGAACCAATCCAATGAAATATTGTACATTTTTAAAAACTGTGTTGAGTTTCTGATTTAACAGTATAATTTTTTGTACTTTTATTATATCAAGTCTAGATTTACCCATAGATTATTTTTTTGTTAGTAAGGCCACAATTAAAAATATTTTGGTTTGCCCAAACCCTACCCAAAGGTTGAGACAGTGGGTAGGTAGGTAGGCATTTTCTTTTTTTTTTCAAAAAGAGAATTTGAAGTATTGGGTGTTTATTAGTCTATGTCTATCTGATTAAAAAAAACCTTCTTCAAATCAGGACAATAAAAGAATTTGAGTAGGCAGCTTTTTTTCTGGGTAGGTAGCATTTGGGCAAACAAACCTATTATTTTTTATGGCCTAACTATATTCTTTAAGCTTCAAAATATAATAAACTTGTGTAAAGATATAACATCACATAAAAGAGAAACTTACCAGTACTCTTGATAATATATAAATCATTAAGAATACATTTTCTGTCCTAACAAAATTAAGACTTAGAGCCAGGGTAGAGATGCCATAACATTTTATATTTGGTTCTAGAGTCAGGATAGAGATGCCATAACATTTTTGTCGAGCCTGCAACTTTTGTTGCAGAAAGCTCGACATAGGGATAGTGATCCGGCGGCGGCGGCGGCTACGGCGGCGGCGTTAGCTAACTTCTTAAAAGGTTTATATTTTAGAAGGTGAAAGACCTGGATGCTTCATACTTTGTATATAGATGCCTCATGTTACGAAGTTTCCGTCAGTCACATGTCCAATGTCCTTGACCTCATTTTCATGGTTCAGTGACCACTTGAAAAAAAAGTTCAGAATTTTTGTAATGTTGAATTCTCTCTTATTATAAGTAATAGGATAACTATATTTGGTATGTGCGTACCTTGCAAGGTCCTCATGCCCGTCAGACAGTTTTCACTTGACCTTGACCTCATTTGATGGATCAGTGAACAAGGTTAAGTTTTGGTGGTCAAGTCCATATCTCAGATACTATAAGCAATAGGGCTAGTATATTTGGTGTATGGAAGGACTGGAAGGTGTACATGTCCAACTGGCAGGTGTCATCTGACCTTGACCTCATTTTCATGGTTCAGTGGTTATAGTTAAGTTTTTGTGTTTTGGTCTGTTTTTCTCATACTTTATGCAATAGGTCTACTATATTTGTTGTATGGAATGATTGTAAAGTGTACATGTCTAGCGGGCAGATGTCATCTGACCTTGACCTCATTTTCATGGTTCAGTGGTCAAAGTTAAGTTTTTAAGTTTTGGTCTTTTTATGTAATTTTATATGCCAAAGGTCAGCTATATTTGGTGTATGGAAATATATTATGATCTATATGTCAGTCCCGCAGATTTATTTGACCATGACCTCAATTGCACAGTTCATTGCACAGTGTTAAGTTTTTGTGTTTTGGTCTATTTTTCTTAAACTATAATAAGTAATAGGTCAACTATATTTGTTGTATGGAAGCTTTGTTAGCTGTACATGTCTGTCTGGCATGGTTCATCTGACCTTGACCTCATTTTCATGGTTCATTGGTCTTTGTTTAGCTACTTGGTTAATGTTAAGTTTATGTGACAGTTGTAATAAAGCTTTATACTTAGGACTATCAACATAATATCAATGATTAGTAAAGAAGGCGAGACATTTCAGTGTGTGCACTCTTGTATATTTGATTTCTGGTTTCATTTGAAAAAATAAATGGTAATGATAACATTGTATTGTATTGATATCTTTGTCTTTTTTTTCCAGCCAAAGAGGTTGATATCGCCACCATCTGTTTTAAAACGTCAAAAAGGGAATTGTTTTGAGTACAGTACATTGCTGTGTTCCCTGTTAGCAGGAGCCGGTTACGATTCTTACGTTGTCAGCGGGTATGCTACACATGAGACATGTCTCGCAGACGAATCGAGGGAGATCTGTCCACTGATGAAAAAGAAAGAAGAGGTAAGATTTCTTTTTATTCATATATTTTTTTTTATGAAAGTCTAACTTTTGTTGGGGTTTAGTATGAAAGTTGGTCTATTGCTATGAAAATTTCACTTTAAGGTGAAATCCTAGTCCAGCAACAGAATGAACAACATCTTTGGTAAAACATTGAATATATATATAAAATGAATTTATTTACAATATTCTGTTTTTTTAAACTTCGAGCAGAACAGACTGTCTTAATATTATTTATACCTTTAGAAAATGTAACTTATTGTTAAAATTCAGAACTTCGTTCTTGCAGATTCATTATTTGTGTTATTTTGTCAAAAATTTTGTACTGTAAACAAGGTAACTTCTGTTTGCTGGTTATTTTTTTTATTTAATTCACAATCATATAAAATATGTGTCATAATCATTCTTGAAAGGGTTTACAGATAGACACAATATTCATTTGCATTAAAAATGTATCATTAACGCGAGAATTTAGTACTCACATGAAAATTAAGATGCTTAAATTATCAACAGTTTTAACCTTTACAATATAAATGTGCATGTATGTTTTGAGTATATAATACATTTCCTAAGCAACATTCAATTATGTCATACACATCATTATAAATTTACCAAAACCAGTGAAACAACAATTTGAACTTTCGATTTAATATTTATTTGGATAAATAGAAAAAAGAAGAAGAGAAGAAAAAAGAAATAAAGAAATATACAGTAAAACCTCCTCGTGATTTGAGGAGTAAATTTGAACTGAAGCAGGCGGCGAAAGAAAAAGCTGAAAAAGAAGCAGAGGAAGAGAAAAGGAGAAAAGAGGAAGAAGACAAAATTGCTGTAAATATCTTAATATTTTGTAAAGTTGGTCATCATTTATAAAATTGTTTTATTTAATGAATGGCTATTATCTATTTTCTATATTAACAATAACAATGTACACACATGTTGGCATATGAATACACAACGTCAAAGTGGGTGTGTCGCCATCTTAATTGACAACAATGAAAATAAAACTAATAATTTTAACCAACCAGAAGACAGTAAAAACACAAAATTTATATATTGACAGTTTAGTAAATTTTGGGAAAGATAACAAAAGACTAGTCAGTGTTTCTATATTAACATTAGCTAATAAAAGATGCATGGCTATGCTAACAAATCAGAATAATTTAACTATCTTATAGTGCACAACCTAATATTCAAGCATTAAAAAGTAAAATAAGTCCAAATAGATCTGTATCTACATCAAAAGTTAAACTGATCAAAATTTTAGAAATTCCAAATTTCCTTTCAATAAAAGGATAATATACAATTACTGTCTTTTGATGAAGTAAATATGTAGTTTAATTGACTTTTGAAACACTGAGATTCACTGAGGCCAAAAGTCAATTAAACGACATATTTACCGAAACAGAAGACTTTTTAAAATTGTTTTATTCTATATTCCGAGAGAAATGTATGAATATTGAAAATATTTACCAAAATCAATTTGTACATCAAATGTTTTTTTACCAAAATCATACACTTAAAATCACACGACGTTTTGTGCTGTGAATATACTTTTTCTGCAGATGAATATGCTTATTTATTCAAAATTACATTCATATAGAAAAACTTACTACAGTTTTATCAATATGGAATAATTTGAACATCTTGAAATAAAAGGGGGTTATTCTAAGCAAGGCAGAATGGGCATTAATGTTTTATTTTATAATTTCAGGAGTTAGAGAAGCCACCACCAGATCCACTGTATGGTTTAAGAATTCACTCCTGGGTTTTAGTCTTATCTGGAAAGCGAGAAGTACCAGAGAGTTTCTTCATTGAGCCATTTACAGGACTTTCACATCCTGTCAATAGTCCTAACTACCTTGGTATAGAGTCAGTCTGGAATCATGTTAACTATTGGGTCAACATGCAGGATTGCTCTGAGGGAGTAAAGGTAATTAAAAAACAGGGGTGGAAGATACCACAGAGACATTCAACTCAATATAAATCTTTGTAAGTTTTTACTAAATCACAATAATTAAATCTCACAATAATTTCTGAAATTACAAGTTTGTTCATTTTATGTATGAAATCTAATGTATATACCTTCAGTTGCATTAATTTCTATCATTTTTTTTATTTAGGGTTTAACCTATGACCTGGGAGACTGCACAAAGTGGGAATATATGTTTCCCTCCATTGACAAACCATTAAAGATACCAGGAGAAGATGGATTTGAAGACTTTGAGGATGAAGAGGTATTATTAGAGTTGTCAAAAGAATTCTTTAGATAAAAAATTTAAATCGAATATTAACAACAACAAAATGGATTTTTGACCCAGGGAATGAATTATGCTTATTACCACCAAACACAGATCAAGTTTGAATTTTGGTGGCATCACTATCACTATTCTTAAATTATGTTCCTTTCTAATTTGAAAAAATGTTAAATTTGCTGTTTCTGCACATAATTTTAATTTGCCTCAACCAAATGTTATTATGGTTATTACAACCAAACACAGATCAATTTCAAATTTAGATGGCATTGCTTTTGTCCCTTTGTTAATTGAAAAATTGCAGAATTTCCTGTAAATTTACTAGCTGGGGGAATCTGTGTCCCATTGACAAATTCTTGATTTATTTTTATTAGTGAACTTAATTTAATGGAAACCTTAATATTTAACAAAGGGTAAATATTGAAAATATTGTAAAAATTGCAGTCAAGGAAAATGTAATGTTTATTGCAAAATTTTGGAAATATACAGCCAGGTCATGACTACAGTATTAAACTAGTTTTTTTTTTTTATTTGTATTATCGCAATTAAAAATGAATTACAAAATTTGAGAAATTATGGTCATTTGATTTTTTCAGAATTGAAATTGAAGGTTTATTAAATTATATATATAATGTCTCAGTTAAGAAGCTAGTTTTTATTCAGAAACAAAATCATACAAATACAGCATAATTTATTTTGATCAAAATATTGAAACCTTTAGAAAAATAGTCTTTCACAAATAGTGAGTATTTTTCGATTCTCAAATTTGTGAGAAAAGATAGTGTTTTTTTTTTAATTCTCTCAAAAGTGAGATTTTTCACTTTATATTTTTATTTCATAAATTATTTCAATGTTAACCAATATTTTTACAAATGGTCAGTTGTTTAAGTGTACCTTGATGCTATTTTGAAATATTTGACGCTTGAATTATTGACAATAAACAATCACTTTGAAAAGTACTTCGGTTTTTTCCAGCAATAATGTCTGTACTTGTGTCATGGCCAATTACAGAAAATAAAACACTTAGATGTTTGTAAAATGGATAAAAAAACACTTGACCTGAGTGATTTGTTAAAATTTGGCTGCATGTTGCTACCATGCTTCTCCAAGCAAAGATTCATAAAATCTGGGGTTAAATTATCCAGACTAAGTTGTCTCACTTAAGCAATTTTTGTCGAGCCTGCAACTTTTGTTGCAGAAAGCTCGACATAGGGATAGTGATCCGGCGGCTACGGCGGCGGCGTTAGCTCACTTCTTAAAAGCTTTATATTTTAGAAGGTGGAAGACCTGGATGCTTCATACTTTGTATATAGATGCTTCATGTTACGAAGTTTCCGTCAGTCACATGTCCAATGTCCTTGACCTCATTTTCATGGTTCAGTGACCACTTGAAAAAAAAGTTCAAATTTTTTGTAATGTTGAATTCTCTCTAATTATAAGTAATAGGATAACTATATTTGATATGTGCGTACCTTGCAAGGTCCTCATGTCTGTCAGACAGTTTTCACTTGACCTCGACCTCATTTCATGGATCAGTGAACAAGGTTAAGTTTTGGTGGTCAAGTCCATATCTCAGATACTATAAGCAATAGGGCTAGTATATTCGGTGTATGGAAGGACTGTAAGGTGTACATGTCCAACTGGCAGGTGTCATCTGACCTTGACCTCATTTTCATGGTTCAGTGGTTATAGTTAAATTTTTATGTTTTGGTCTGTTTTTGTCATACTATATGCAATAGGTCTACTATATTTGTTGTATGGAATGATTGTAAAGTGTACATGTCTGGCGGGCAGATGTCATGTGACCTTGACCTCATTTTCATGGTTCAGTGGTCAAAGTTAAGTTTTTGAGTTTTGGTCTTTTTATCTAATACTACATGCCATAGGTCAACTATATTTGGTGTATGGAAATATTTTATGATCTTTATGTCAGTCGCGCAGGTTTTACTTGACCGTGACCTCATTTTCACAGTTCATTGCACAGTGTTAAGTTTTTGTGTTTTGGTCTATTTTTCTTAAACTATAAGTAATGTGTCAACTATATATGTTGTATAGAAGCATTGTTAGCTGTACATGTCTGCCTGGCATGGTTCATCTGACCTTGACCTCATTTTCAAGGTTCATTGGTCTTTGTTTAGTTATCTTGGTTAATGTTAAGTTTATGTGACAGTTGTAATCAAGCTTTATACTTAGGACTATCAACATAATATCAATGATTAGTATAGAAGGCGAGACATTTCAGCGTGTGCACTCTTGTATTTCTAAGGCTTATAATTACAACAATAAATTGACCAGTTCCAAAAATGTTTAGTTAACTTTTGAAAGGTTTATGCTTCAATTCCAATATTTATGAGTTCACTTGACTACATGTAGTTGCAAGAAATTAGTTACAAATGTTACAATTGACTGATTTTTACTTTTTCTTAACTTAATGCTTTAGAATGGCCAATTATTCATAGCATGATGTTTTTGTTAGTCAGATGGTGTTATAGGAGTAAGTTCTGCATGACTAATTATAGCATGGTCACATTCATCAGTGCATGACTTGTTTTTCAGAGGGCCAAAACTGCAATGAGTTATAGGGTTGCATCATCCACAAATATGACAAATAAATCTGTAACTCGGGAAAGCACACAATTCACTATCAACGAGGTTAAAGTTTATGTGGGGTGTGTGCTTCAATATATGTATCATGCATTTTATTATATTGTGACTATGAATTCATATTATTACCATAATTCTTTTTTGATCGATAATCTAAATTTATATGACTTATTTTAACATGTTTTTCAATATATTGTAAGTAATTTCATTTTTAAAGTGCAGCAGCAAACACAAAATACTGTCAGTAGGAAAGTCAGATTATTATAAGATGTTCTGGTTGATAATATTTTGGATTCAACCATGGGATTGTAAGATCAGGACTGTTTATGTCAAACCTATACAGAATACTCTTACTTTTCACTTCTTCTGATCAAATAATTCAAATATGTATTTTATGCATTTTGAAAACATTGTGAAGAAAACAATTAAAAGTAATATGTTTATTTATAATTTAATCAGGTTAGTAATTTAAGTGATGGTAAGCTTGCTGTGTTCTTGTTTAAAGTGATGTTTGGTCTCAAAAAGGACAAGCTGTTCCATTCATGTAACATGGGGAGATAACTCATTGTTTACATTCGTAAATTTTGGGCAGATAGCTTCATCGTTTACATTTAGATGTCTATAAGATACTTGGTGTACTGTTAACAGATGTGGAGTTATATAAAAACCTGCAAATGACATCGACAGAGAGAAGGCAAAAATTTGACCGTTATTTCATTGGAACATGGACAATCAGAATTTTTGCTGTTTTAATTCATTGGAAATGGAATCCATTTGAAATGTTTTATTTTAGTGATTAAATTGATTTTTGTGTTTGCTGTGTAAATTGTCATCATTTATTCAATGATTTTTTTTTCATTCAGGAGTCACAATATTATTCATGTTTCACTAATATGGTTTTGGATGGTGTGATTTTTCAACAAGAGTGATTTTTAACGCATAATTCTATAATCTGCATATGATCAACCAATATGATCATTAATAAATGGTAATATGTACCAGTGACAAAAAATAATTCCCTCAGTGTATTATATAGCTTAAATATTTTACTATGGGTATAAACAAGGCTTTTTTAACGAGGTGTAGAAATATGTATTCACAAGAGATTCCATTTTGCTCTGCATGACAGTACCTTTTAAGATAATAATTGAAATTTATTGAGAGAAAAAATAAAAATAAATAATAAGAGCATATTATGCTCTCTCAAAGTTGGAATAACAAAAATGCATGATTTTTAGATAATAACTGAATTTTTTTGAGAGAAAAAATTAAAATAATACGAGAATGCTATTTGTAAGTTGAAATAACAAAAATGCATGCTTCTTTTTAGTAATTATGTCAAAAAGTCAGTAACACAGTCTTGTTTTGTGAAGTTTCTGCTTCAAAGTCATGCATGTTAGGTAATACTTTGAGATATTTTAACTGAAGAACTCTTTTTATAAAAAATTCTTATAACTTAGATTGATTGTAAGTTATTCAGGAAAATATATGATATTTTTCTTGTAATTTTTTTTACGGCAATAGTCACAGATGATAACATGCACAATTCTTATACATTAGGTTTAGTTTATTTATACATATTTTTTTTAATATATTTATTGTTTTATCATACATGTAGGTTGGAATCAATATGATTGAAAACAGGAAGTGTTGATTTAATTGATTTTCAATATTTGTTCGTTATAATTTATTATCAGTTATTCTTATTTCAAAAAAATCTTTAGAATTATATTAAAAAATTAAAACGTTAGTAAAGAAAAGATGAGGTATTCCAAATAAAAATTATTTAAAATTATGATTAGGAGAATGAGTTCTCAACTAAAAAAACAGATTTTCTAATTTAATAATAACCTATCACCACCTTTAACTCTTCACCTTTACCACACCATTATTGATATTCTTACTTCTGAATTAGATGTAATTTTAACTTCATTGGATCAAATTCCATTTTCAGTTCTTTGTATCTCAATACCTTTGATTTATATGACAGTTTCTCACGTTTGTTTTTTTTAATTTGCCCAGGACGAAGATGAGGATGAAGAAAATGATGCCAAAAAATTAGAGCATCTAGATATGCCGCCATCTTGGGTGGAAATAATTAAACTCTCTCTTAAAGGTAATCATAGAACACCTTATGTTTCTTGTATGCGGTGAAATAAGAATGACCTTTCTTGTAAAAATCTGGTGATTGCTGTGAGTGAACACGCATGGATCTGTCATTGAAATATATCTTATTGTACAAGTTGAAAATGTTCTCAATATCAATGCTTTTTTGTTGATTGTTTACTAAGCTGACAATTGGTAAACTAGGGCTTCAAAATTAATAAACTGACATATTTTCACATCATAATAGACTGAGAGAATTTTTGTTTAGGATTATACAATTTGGATGTGTAAAAAGTGATAAAATTGTGTACAGAAGACTACGTTTATGATATAGACATGCATTGGTTCGAGAAATGGATAATCATTATCTTTCACTAGTCAGTCGTTTCATATGACTTTAAAAGTAAAAACAAAATTTGCTTTGCAGGTCATCCAAATATGACCTTTTATTAGGGGTTTTCAGATTTTATAGGATCAACAAATAAATCTTACAAAGTAAAGTGAAACATCTGATTTTAAATATTGGATTATTTTTTTTATTGATTTAATTTATTGATGATTACCGGTAATTTGAATATAATATTTGCATTATTAATTATTTGCAGATTTCCAGATGAGATGTCCACATGGGAAGAAGGTCAAGTTGTACAAGAGAGCCAAGCTAGAGAAGTTTGCACATTACCTGATGAAAGATGGACTGATATCTAAGTTGTCAATTTACGAAAACAGGGAGTGTAAGTCTATTGATTAATGAGATTACTTTATACAGTAGTCTTCCTTTGAAAATAAAATCAGTCTGAAATTAGATACACTTTGGTACAAATAGGGTGATATAATGATTCATTCTTTTGAATACTCAATTATATTTTTCAATAAAAACTGTTCTCAAATATCCACATGTTGAGCCTATAAAAATGTATTTTTTTCTCTGTAAAGTATATTTTTCTCCTAATGATTAGTTCTGGGAAGAAAACTGTTTTGAAGATGAAAGCAATTGTTGTTTTTTTTTCATTTATAAGCCTATAATTGAAATTAATTAATGCAAAATTTAGATTTGAATGTTCAGATTAATTTCATCTTTTTGCAGCGCGGTTTTTAAAGGAATAAACAGTGCACCACTATCTCATCTAAGATAAACTCTTGTCCAAACTTCAACAGTCCATAAACTATTCAATTTTTACTTGAATTGTAATACAACTTTTATAATGAAATTATATTTCTTGCAGTGACAGATTTGGTAACAGTGAAGGAATATTTTGCTCACCGTATTGATAAACTCCTACAGCGAGTCAGTAACCACAGATCTGGATGGGTAACAGAACACTTTGATCCTGGAAGATCTCATTGTCTCAAAGGTATTTAATAGTTATCTCCCTTTCATAGGATATTAAAATGCTTTTCTAGGGCATTCAATACAGTTTTGATCTTTTAAATTATTATTTTTACAATCATTTGCATACAAGCTATTGTTCCCCTAGTCGATTCGTAATATAAAATAAATATTTAAGATATCTATTGGATTAAAATTTTAGACATTTACTCAAAATGTTTGTTTCTTGGACATTTCAAACCTTTGGACTATTTTGTTTCAAATGATAAACACAACCAGACTTTTGTAAAGAGCATTTGGAATAGTTTCTTTATGTATGCATGTACATGTGTGTAAAATTCTGGCAAATTAAGTCATTTTCATTGAGTTTTCTGGATTTTGAAAGAAGATCATCATTTTTGTTGTTTATTTATCTATTTTGAAAAATAAAAATCATCAGTGATTTTTTCCTAAAATTTATACAAATAATAAATGTGCTCATTTTTATGCTAATGATTAAAATTAGTTGAAATACTCTTTTTTTTCTTACATTTCACATTTTGAACTCGTAAAAAATATAATTTTAAACAAGTGACGTCATTCATTACTCCCTTGTAACATTTGTGATTTTTGGCATATCTCATTGTGTTATAATATTATCTCCCCTGGATGGATTTGAATGCTTTTCCTTTGATGCTAAGGGGTCCTTTTGTCAGATATTAAATTTTTAAATTAAAATATCAAGGTCTTGTAAGATCGCATTTTATGTGAAGGGAATAGAATTATTTCCCCTGAAAAAGTAACACATTACATTTGATTTTGTGAAGTGGTAGAGTTATTTCCCTTGTCACATTTTTTTTATTATTGTAACATGTTAGATTGACTGTTGTTGTATGAAGGAATGAAATGTTAAGTCAGGAACCTCATCACTGACATAGCAAATTGAAATTATTCTATTCATTCAAGATTATTGTTTTTTTAGGTAAATGGATTTTATCTTTGAGTTTGACTAATCTCTAGCAAGTTGTGTAAATATTGCTTAAGGTGGTACCTAACACTACAGGGAGATAACTCTGTAAAATCCTCTAAACGTTTTAATTACGTTGTGTTGTTAAGGGAATATTAAGCTTCGCAATGATCAAAATTAGTGTCTGTCAAACTGCTATATAAACAGTGTAATTTTTCTGATAAAATGGTTGGTTCAAATTTTTTGAAATTTTTACATTTTTGTCAAATGGTCAAAGTAAATACTTTGTCAAAATTTTGTGAAAATTAAACGAGCCAAATAAATTTTAGTGAAAGTGTTGGGTACCACCTTAAAATAATTTTGGGCCTCTGCAACTGACCAGTCCAAGTAGTTCTTCAACTGTATCACTAGTATTGAGGTTGTGAGCTTAAACCCAGCTCATGTCAAGATGTGCTTGACTCCAATCTTGATTCAGAAGGATTGCTAGAATTCCTGGCTAGGGTCAGTTGTTCTTTCTGTCTAATCTTCCCCCAACAATAAAAGTTGACTGCAATAAGTTACCAATAATATCTAGATATAAAATTAATGAGTTTTAAAATGTTTTTTCCTTGACAGAGCATCAATACAAATCAAGTGCTCCTGGTCCAGAAAATGAGAGGACAATGATATTCTATAATGAAGCAAGGGTGGATGGTTTGATCAAGCGTGTAGAAACACCAGCAGAAATGATGGAGGAATATTCTGATAGAGATGACTTTTTATACTATAAACATATTGACTTTGGAAAACGACCCAAAAAGTTTGGCCCTCAAGATGGTTCATCTTCAAAAAATGAAAGACCTATTGTTGTAAGTAAAACTTTCAAAGTAAAATAAAAATAATTCAATCTCATTTTTATTTTGTCAAGTTCAGTTGACTGACAGCAGAATTTACTTTGTAATTTGGTTTTATAGGAATAACAAATACCTTTACTATGTTTTTAACCCAAACCATATTTAAAAAAAATTAACCTGGCAAAAATGTCTCTCCTGGAACTTATGATTCTTCCAAAATTACTGACCACCCATGTAATCCCAATAGTCGTGATTGCTGAAAGTGAAATTAAACAAGAACTATTGTTATATGTCAGTTTGGTATCCATGGTCAAGAGGTTTGGTAAAGTTAACATACTTTTTAGAGAGTTATCTCTCGTTAACCAGTCTTTAGGTTATTTGTAATTATGATTGCATTCCGTATTTGTATTATATGTTAGTTTATCTTGTTCTCTTGGTTTATTGTTACCATTCCATGTAGATGTGTTTTAAAGAATAGAATTCAATTAACTTGAACATTAGTTTATAATCTATACCAGAGTAGAGCATAAAACTATCAGTCAACCAATTTTTCTATTCATATAGAATTCATTGAGAAGACAATCTAACATCTTACAATCGAATAATCTCTCTTATCATTAGACACTTAAGCATGACTTTTTATCTTGTCTTAAATTTTTACTTTAATTTCCAGGAATTGATAGCTGAAATTTTGTTCTTTGATAAACTCTGCAAAACAAATCTCAATCCTGTGCTCTAAGAAGCATTGAATATGTATCATAAATATTTTTTCATGTTTTAGAAAATGGTAAAGAAATTCAATCGTAATGTCTCCAAACCAGCTTGTGATGATGTTGCAGAATTAATTTACCTTGTATCAGAAGACAAAATGCAAATAACCTATCATACGGAGGATCCTAGAATAGCTGCCTCAACACGGGAGTTTGTCAAACCAGCAAACTGGGCAGAGAAAGGGGCTACCTTACAGTTCTCACCTGACATGCAACAAGCTTTCCAGGTAAGAATATTACTTTATTGATAACTCTTAACATATTGTCTAGGGATTTCTACAACAAAAATCTGATATTTTTAAAATACTCAAGTATAGTGAAGTACTTGAACATGGTACTTGCTAGTACTCAAGTTCAAAATTTGTCTTTTACATTCTTCATTTTGAACTACATGTATCAGGCAGTGTTCTCCCCAGGCCGTTTTAGCGCCGCGATTTTCAGCGCTATTTCAATTTTCCGCTGTCCTATTGCACTGACCGCGTCGCTATCCCGTTCAACCGCGTCGCTATATTTTTTTTCATATTTTTTAAAATTTCCCGCTTATTTTTCTTTTCGGATCACGTGATTGACTGGTTAACGATTTTTGAAAGAATTATTTTCGTTGTATTAAAGTAACTCCGCGGGACCAGTCTAATAAATTTTACAAAATGGCGTCGTTGAGAGATCAAAATAAACAAAGATTTCAACATTGACATCTATTTTTTCAATTTAATGAATATATAGAGGCATATATGAATGAAATGAGAAGAAATAAATTGACCGCATTTCCCAACGACATTCACAAACTTATTTAACGAACTTTGAACAAACACTGATTTTAACAACGATCAAATTGGCTTCAATGAGCTAGTCTTTGAAGTATTAATTATCACCCAATCGAACTAATACCTGTTTAATCAGCAATTCTACAGTAATGAATTTTACCCTTTGAAAACAATTAAGAGGATATGATTAGAAAAACAAACCCCAAGCTGATACGAGACTTGAGAAATTCACTTTCTCGATGTCCAGCTTGGGTGAAGCCAAGTTAAACGTCGTAAGGTTAACAGAACACTGCTACATTTTTTCACTTTAAAAAGATGCCAAAACGTATGAAAGGAATGGACAGTGCTAACAGACTGAGAGACATATAATACATGTCTCGTGTGCTGAAAAGTTCATTTCTAAATTATATAAGGGAAGTTTTACCCCCTTCTCTGACAACGTTGTCTCGACCATTTTTTGAACCATCTACGATTAAATCATTACTTTTTTTGCATTTACAACCGAACTGTCGAACCTGTATTGCTTGAAAGAAGCATCTCTGTTATCAAGGGATTCATTATAAGCCCGTATTTTACGATTACTTGACCATACATGGCTCTTTTTCAAATGGATAAGGGAATAAAACAAAACGAAAATTTTGTGTAAATATATATAAAATATCGATATTTGTCAACCAATCATCAATATATCTTAATTAAATATTGCTTTGAATTTAATGTAAACAGAGGATGGCTTGGATAATGAATAGTATTTAATGCTAAAAAAGACACAGGTGTAAACAGGAAGTTATGTCAGCCAGTAAGGGAGATAATTTGGGAGGGAAAGACCTAAAAGAAGTATTGTCAAATCTTGACAGATTTATATGGTGGCATGTATTCAAATGTTTATAAAATTATCAAACAAAACCTTTAAAGGTGGTAGTTGTTTCAAATGGGATACATAATGTATTTGATTGGTAATTCACCTTTGAAATAAAAAAATCTCTTTAAAATATTTTTACAGGATTTCTTTCATATTCATAATTGGAATATTTTAGCCTTTCTTAAGTCTTTGATAAGATTTGAATATTATTTAAAGGGCAATTTCATTTCTTCCTTTGAAATACTATACTCATTTTTATTGAAAAGTGGTACTTTGCTAGAAATGTTAATTAAAAGTAAATGTAAAAAATACCAATCTTGTCATTGAAAACTTTCTCACAGAAGCTGACAATGACTTTATTGTTGGTCCTACATGTTTTGCAACATCACCTGTTAGTGATAAGAAATCTTCACATCTAGGCAGTCTGGTATAGACCCACCATGGAAAAGACTTCTCCTTGGGTTTTATAGACAGATAATATGAGGATTATATGAATTTACAATGGAGACAAAAAGACTTTTCTTCTATCATGTCTATATCCAGACAATAACATTAGCAAACAAAGGGGTAACTTCCATGAGCATGATGAGGACATCATTACAAGAGAAAACATCAATAGCATTATATAAGAAAAACACATAACAAATCAATTACAAACCAACCGCGCGCCGCGACAAAGTTATTGAGAATTGTCGAAAATCACGCGCTTACCACAGCGCTATCCAAAAATCCTGGGGAGAACACTGTCAGGGATGTGGATATGTCTTCAACATATCTCTGTTATGATGTAAATACAAAAATTGTTTACGGTAAGTGTTTTCCCTTCTTTGCCTTTTTGAAAGGAATTTAAAATGAGTGGATTTTCTTGTTTGAAAAAAGCAATTCTCATCATGAGGTACAAGCAAGTTTGATAAAACACCCTAACTAGTTCATACTGATGAATTATACCAGGCTTCAAATATTATAACTGTTCAGAAACAACTTATTATAAAGTCTGAAAGTTTAAATTGGTACAATTATAAAGGAATTTGTGCATTTTGCCATCAGACTTAACCCTTTCCTCCATGGATACTTTTTATGCCCCACCTAGGATAGTAGAGGGGCAGTATGTTTTCTGGTCTGTGCGTCCATTTGTTCATCTGTCTGTCCGTCCGTTCGTTTCGCTTCAGGATAAAGTTTTTGATCAAGGTAGTTTTTGATGAAGTTGAAGTCCAAACTTGAAACTCAGTACACATGTGCCCTATGATATGTTCTTTCTAATTTTAATGCCAAATTAGTATTTTGACCCTAATTTCATGGTTCACTGAACATATAAAATGATAGTGCAAATTTCAGGTTAAAGTTTTTGGTCAAGGTAGTTTTTGATGACGTTGAAGTCCAATCAACTTGAAACTTAGTATACATGTTCCCTGTGATATGATCTTTTTAATTTAAGTGTCAAATTAGAGATTTTACCCCAATTTCACGGTCCACTCAACACAGAAAATGATAGTGCGAGTGGGGCATCTATGAACTATGGACACATTCTTGTTTTAAAATACTTGATTCGCATAGGATTTTTTCAATAAAAAAAATTCATCAGGTTTAAAGTATTAATGCATTGTGAAAACAAATATTTCATCAATGAAGTTCCAGACATAGATTCTCATGAATATCCTTTTTATATTAGATGCAAATTTTATTAAGTCTGATAAAGTTTTTTGGTATGTGAGACATTTCAACTAAGGCACTACACAGGTGTCAAAAGGCGTCATTTTGGAGTAAAGGGGTTGGCATCAAAAGGGGTCATTATGAAGGAAAGGTGAATTATCTCAATCTCAAATAATGTCAATAGAAAACTATATGTAGTTTAATCTTATCAGTTAAGCTATTGTCCAATCATTTTCTCAAGTTAAAAAAATAACAACGGTTAAAATTAAGAACTGCAAGACCAATTTTCAAAGATTGTGGAAATCTTTTCATGGATTTTTGAATTCGATGTTTTGCCAAAGTTTGTATTAAAATCTTTAGAAAATGTGTGCTTCATTGTTCTTTGAAATTCTTGGTTTAACCACAGAAGCCATGAAAAGTGGTATCCAACAAATAATAATCAATCTTCAGTAGGCACATTTACTTCTATAGATGAAACTATTATGAGTATCTGAAAGTCAGCTGTGCTTGAACATGGTGACGTGAATCTAAAGTGAATGATAAGTGAGAATGTCTGTAAGCACTATATGTGTTGAAAGTCAAGTCTTAAATAAAAATCCATCTTGTAAAGTCAGTTAATACAAGTTAAGCATACCACAGTCTTAACTAGTTAATTAAGCTGTCAGCTATGATTGAAATGTCTGTACTCTTAACTAAAATACGTCAATGCTAACACTCTGACTTTCTCAAATATTTGTTTACTTACCTAGATTTTAAGTTTGTAGTTTTTATCTTATGAACTGACTTATCAAAAATTCAATTAAAAGTTTTTGTTTCTGTTTTTGTGTTATGTGCAATGTTTATAGCCAAGCCATACAGTGTTAAACCAGATATCTATGACACGAATAACTCTATTTGAATGTTATCAATTAGGAGACGCTATAATTATTTTGAAGATGCTATTTTACTTGTCCTCAATTTTGAACTTTCATCTATTATCGATTATGATCATAAAAATTATATCACCTTTAATTGTAATCCCTTTAAGTCGGACACTAAAGGCAATTAAGAGATTAAATAGCTAGGTGTTAATTGCCCTCAGGGTGATAACTGTTTGGATGCGAATATCCCAAGCTGACACTTGAGACACGACTAATACCACGTGTCTGCAATAACCAATTTCGACATGGAAAAATGCAATCACAAAACAATTCGAAATCTACGTTTTGTATTACGAAACTTCAAAGATTGAAACGATTTTTTTTTAAAAGGTCGTTTATTTGTGCAAAATTTTTCTACGGCCGCCATTGCACATTTTTGTGTAAACTACGGATCGGAACCGGACCAGATATGACAAAAATCCGCATTTTCACGATAATGACAACAGATGGACAGTAGACAGAAAAAATATACCACATAGGCGGATTTAGGGGGGGGGGCAGGGGGCCCGGGCCCCCCCTTTTTGGGAAAAAATTTGCTTGCTTATATAGGGAATCACTGAAGCGTGACTGGACCGGGCCCCCTCTTAGGTCAGTCAGTGGGCCCCCACTTATGAAAATTTCTGGATCCGCCACTGTACCAAGAGAGAAAACTACGCTTTAACAGACTATTTGTTAGATAACTTTGTTAAAAATACATATCATTTTAATGTAAAAATAAGAAACATATCATTTTAATGTAAAAATAAGAAACATATCATTTTAATGTAAAAATAAGAAACATATCATTTTAATGTAAAAATAAGAAACATATCATTTTAATGTAAAAATAAGAAACAACTGGAACTAATTCATTAAGTGCCATGAAACAATGAATTTCATAAACATGATAAAAAAAAGTTTTTAAATTGATTTTTTTTTTGCTACTTTTGCTACTTTATCTTTACTTGATATACTATAAAAAAAATAGTTAATTTTGTGTACTAGATATTTAGTTTTGTATATATACAGGTTGATCTATATATGAACCATTCATTCATTTGACTTATTGTTGGGTAACTGAAACCACATATTTATTTTTATTTGGCACAAGAGGAAAAAAATAATTCTGTAACTATAAATGAATAAAGAAAACATAAACTGAAACAACTGTTTTTGTGGTTATAGTTTAATTGTATTCTCAGTTATGAATTGAACAATATAAACTAAAACATATTAAAGAAATAGAGCATCAACGCGACGCGACAAACGAAATAAAAAAAAATACAGTTATTTTTATTTACGCAAAATGTGATGCTATCCAAAATTTCTGGGGAGAACACTGACTTACACAAAGTCTGAATCATATAATTTACTGCTTGTCTTTTGCTGTCTGCCATACTTGTTTTTAACTCTATCCTGTTTGGCACTGTATGTACATGTAGGCCTTTTGGATTTTTCTTTAAATTGTTTCATATTTTGTAATGCTGGGCAAGTTGGAGTATACATGGTTGTTGCTTATAAACTATTAAGGCTGTAGTGACCTATCAATATAGTTGTTTGCTCCTTGGTTTTCAATTTCAATACCTTACAAGGATTAATTTGTTTGAAATAATATTAGAGTTGAATTGAATAAATGGTTGCATCTATAATAGTTTCCATATTTGTTTGAGTAAGCTCAGTTGCAAAACAAAATGTCATAGTCACATTTCCATGGATAGTCATGATATCCTGCACATCACTCTTGTCAGAATACCTTGTATACCCTACCATATGTTGTTATTGTTAATTTGTTCTCGCCCTGAAAAATACATGAAATATTTGCCACTGGATGTTAAAATTAATGCACAAATAATCAATTATGTATGAATTTGGATGAAATTAATTGAAATAAAAAATGATTTCAATTTCAACATGATTTGTAGAATCCTATAATGAATAATTTATGTTTAAGGTTGATGCTTCAAGTCGACAAAACAAACAAGTAGAACTATATCAGATGCTCCTGAACTTGTTAAAATCAGAAGATTTGTGTAGAACCAGAGTTAGAGATTCAGAAGATGAGGTTAGTGTTATTTTATTTGTGTTTACCCTTCACCAGTGTTCTCCTATTGTGAATGTCTGATACAGTAACATGTGTAATATATATACATGTCACACTCTGAATAATAGAAAAGATTGACTTTGTAATAGAGGTGACCTCTGAATTTAGGGTCATAATGCATAAGTATTTTAAAGAGGATAACCTGACCTGAGACAGGGTTTCTTTATAAAGGTGACTTTTATTGCAGATTTGACTGTATACAGGAATTTTAGAAAAATAATCCCTCAAAATTACTTCATGTACTGTTGATCCATTTATTTTTGTTGGTTCCAGTTTTTAATGGATATTAAGGGAGAATCATATTTTCTTAGATATTTGATTTTGTGATTTAATCATATTCTTTATTGATACAATAATAAGAAGATGTGGTATGATTGTCAATGAGACAACTCTCCACCAAATACCAAATGCTGTAGAAGTTAACATTGGTAAAAGTAGCCTAAAGAAAATTTAACTTTTGTTCAACATTTAAACTTGTGGTTCACCCAGACCTATATATACCCATGAACTCCACAAACAATTTGGTATGTCACAAATAATAATGAATACACAGTAGTAATTACCTCAAAATGTTTGACTGATTTTGGTTCCATAAATTTTTCTTGTAGGTAAAAGACATTCTAAACGAGAGAACAAAAGAAGAGACGACATTAGAATTAGATATATCAGTCTATGATACAGAGAGGAATGAAAAAGCTAAGAAACATCGTAGAGAGTTGGTAAGTACAGAGACGACATTAGAATTAGATATATCAGTCTATGATACAGAGAGGAATGAAAAAGCTAAGAAACATCGTAGAGAGTTGGTAAGTACAGAGACGACATTAGAATTAGATATATCAGTCTATGATACAGAGAGGAATGAAAAAGCTAAGAAACATCGTAGAGAGTTGGTAAGTACAGAGACGACATTAGAATTAGATATATCAGTCTATGATACAGAGAGGAATGAAAAAGCTAAGAAACATCGTAGAGAGTTGGTAAGTACAGAGACGACATTAGAATTAGATATATCAGTCTATGATACAGAGAGGAATGAAAAAGCTAAGAAACATCGTAGAGAGTTGGTAAGTACAGAGACGACATTAGAATTAGATATATCAGTCTATGATACAGAGAGGAATGAAAAAGCTAAGAAACATCGTAGAGAGTTGGTAAGTTCATTACATTTATTGCAGTCACATAAAATCAACTTTTTAATTGCCAGTAGACATTTATCTTTCAAAAACAACTCTGACAACAAAACATTCAAGGCTACTTGTTGGAAAGTCTGTATACTGACCTAACCGATCTAAACAGACAAGATTATAATGAATCATTGGTCTAATTGTCCTTGATTCTGTTGTTAGTGGGTGTAACATGGCTGCCAGTCAAGTAAGGCCAACTAAAATCATATTTGTGGTTCCAACTTCATCTAAAAAAAAGTTAGGGTAGGTTGATTGATTGATTGATTGTTGGGTATGTCACTTTAAAGCGCCACTTTTGGGCTGTTTTTGTGGAGGCCAGTTGTTATTGGTGGAGGCAGCCAGAATGCCCAGAGATAACCACCGACCTTCAATTGGAAAACTCACTATCCTAGTCAAATAAGATTGGAGTCAAGTGCACCAGCCTGAGCAAGGTTCAAAACTCACAATCTCAGTGTTGACTGGCTTGTGATTACAGTTGTAGAACTACCTAGACCACAAGGCCATCAAGGCCCCCTGTTAGAGTAGGTAGGTAGGGATTTTTAAAATTTTATTTTTGTATTTTACAATGGGAGCAACATTTTGACTTTAACAGTACTTAATGAAAAATGACACAAAATTCTTGAGGGTAGGCTATTATAAAGACTAAAAACTAGGGTAGATATGTTAACTGGAACCACACATATATTTTTATGTGGCCTTATATATAATTTTTCTGCTTGTTCTGACTGAATTAATTGATAGCCTTAGGACTATCCATAAAACTTGATGCTTTAATTATTTTGTTGAAGATGGTTTGTGTGGTATACCTAAAGACACTTAAGTTTTTTGATGATCATAACAACCTGATTGAATTCCATACTTGTTTTCAATAAAGATTGATTATACAAAATTGTAAGCCAAAGAAAAAAAGACCTCATTTTCCCTTGAGATTCAATTTCTAAAAAGTAATGTTATTATTGTAACATTTTGTTATGTAGGCAGGTGAAATATTTACTACATCAATGAATCTGAGTGTATTTTGGTTCCTGATTATAAATTAATATCCAAATGATAGGAACATAATGGCTTTGTACAGGAAATTGTCATGCTTTTGTGACATATATATTTTAATGGTTTAAAGAAGCTAAGATCAGGTGTTAGCTTTTGGTATGCAGGTTTAAAGAAGCTAAGATCAGGTGTTAGCTTTTGGTATGCAATGATTCTAGCTGAATTTGCTATGAGTAATTCTTCTGTAACACAATATGCATAATCCCTTGTTACAGAGAAAATAAGATTATTTCTAAAATAAAAGATCCAAGAGTGATTTCAGTATTTTAAAATCAATTAAGGAATGACTGTAATATTTTTTCTGTCTATGAAGAAATAACATAAAAAATTTGGTGCACACTGAATAACGCGCATGGCGGGTTATTTAACAGTGTGCACCACATTTTTTATGTTATTTCGAATAGACAGAAAAAATATTACAGTCATTTCTTATAATTTAATTCTAAATTCCATTTTAAACTGTAGAAAACCATGAAAAAACGTTGATGACGTCACGGTCACATGACTAAATTATGTCTATGGGCTCATAGCAAAATAACGTCAGCCAATCAGAAGACGCGTTACATCCAAAATTAAATTAAGATATAACAGAATTGCATGATAATTTTTTTTTCTGATTTGGAAATTATACTTTTGTCTTGTTACTAAATATCATTTAATTGTCTGAGAAATTGTAATGAGACAACCTTTAGACATTCTGGGAGAGGTGACAAAAGAATTTTTTTTCACTTTTATACACAACTGTTTCCTTTATTTTGTGTTGCAAAATTATTCTCAGTTCTTATGATTCCTGGATATTAATTAATTTTCAAAATTGTGCTTTTTTTAAAAAAAATTTTTTTCATTTCTTTGCCAGGATTTTTTTCTGTCTCTCTTATCAACTTCTCAATTTTGTTTCTAACCTCGGTATCGTCCACCTCGCTTATACATCATCTTTTATATTTTGACAATGTTATCCCAGAAAACCAATTCAAGTTGTCATATAAGTAGACTACCTAGAGTTTTTGAAGACAATATTTTCTACTCAGACAAATGGACATTAAGTTTTGACAATTACGGTAATCGTGTTAAGGAGGAAACTTGAATGACAGACCATTAAGCTTCATTAGATGTTCTTGGTTAATTTGTTTTCACTGGTGTTATCAATTTTACCATTAACTACACACAGTATTGAAGCCCGCTAATTTTCTACAATCGATGGCATTTTGCATGTCAGCAGATTTAATTTCCGTTAGAGCAAAGTTCTGCGGAACAAACAGATAAATGTTTGCAGCATATTATCATCATTTACATGACATGCATTTTAAATGCTCTTTTTTCTGTCATTAGTTTTACCTTTGTGTTATTGGAGTATTTACTGTGCATTTAATTTGTTTTAGTTTCCGTCTCTTTGATATACCGAACATCTCTTATTTATGTAAAGAAAAACAAGGCAATCAATTCACTTAGATTATTAGATATTTCTCAATTGATACATTTTTTATAAAATTAAGACCATGCCCTTAAATTAATTTGTATAACTTTATAAAATTGAACATGACATGTCTTTAAGCTCTTTTGAGGGTCTGGATTGAGTTAAAGTTTTAATTTCTGAACCATCATTTTTTAGTTTTTTTTTCTTCATAAGATTTTAGTCTTTTTTTTGATTCTTTATGTATAAGTTCATCATCTTATAATTCTTCTGTGGAATTCATTTCTTTTCATTGGTATTCAAGAACTTAGTTTACATAGATTAATTAAGAAAAAAAAATGTTTGAATGGATAATTGATTTCTTGGTTTTGCAAAAGTCTCGATACATGCTAATAGAAAATTTGTACTTCATTAAACAATTGAATTTGTGGTTTACTTGCAGTATTCTTTTTTTTCTCACTATACTCTATTTTTTGTTTTGCTCATTTTTCTCAATCATTTCTTTTGCTTATTTTTCTAAACAATTGTTTTATATAAAAATGAAGATGAGGTATGATTTCCAATGAGACGACTCTCCACAAGAGACCAAATGACACCAAAATTAACAACTATGGGTCATTGCACAGCCTTCAACAATGAGCACGACCCATACCCCATAGTCAGCTATAAAAGGCAATGAAATGACCAATTTTAAACTACTCAAATTTTATGCTAATTTTTCTCAATAATTATTTATGCTAATTTTATTTCAAAAATTGTTTTTGCTTTTTTTCTAAATAATTGATTACACTAAATTTTCTAAATAATTGTTTATGATCATTTTTCTCAAAAAATGTTTTTGCTCATTTTTGTCGAGCCTGCAACTTTTGTTGCAGAAAGCTCGACATAGGGATAGTGATCCGGCGACGGCGGTGTTAAAAGCTTTATATTTTAGAAAGTGGAAGACCTGGATGCTTCATACTTTGTATATAGATGCTTCATGTTACGAAGTTTCCGTCAGTCACATGTCCAATGTCCTTGACCTCATTTTCATGGTTCAGTGACCACTTGAAAAAAAAGTTCAATTTTTTTGTAATGTTGAATTCCCTCTTATTATAAGTAATAGGATAACTATATTTGATATGTGCGTGCCTTGCAAGGTCCTCATGTCTGTCAGACAGTTTTCACTTGACCTCGACCTCATTTCATGGATCAGTGAACAAGGTTAAGTTTTGGTGGTCAAGTCCATATCTCAGATACTATAAGCAATAGGGCTAGTATATTCGGTGTATGGAAGGACTGTAAGGTGTACATGTCCAACTGGCAAGTGTCATCTGACCTTGACCTCATTTTCATGGTTCAGTGGTTATAGTTAAGTTTTGGTGTTTTGGTCTGTTTTTCTCATGCTATATATGCAATAGGTCTACTATATTTGTTGTATGGAATGATTGTAAGGTGTACATGTCTAGCAGGCAGATGTCATGTGACCTTGACCTCATTTTCATGGTTCAGTGGTCAAAGTTAAGTTTTTGAGTTTTGGTCTTTTTATCTAATACTATATGCCATAGGTCAACTATATTTGGTGTATGGAAATATTTTATGATCTTTATGTCAGTTGCGCAGGTTTTATTTGACTGTGACCTCATTTTCACGGTTCATTGCACAGTGTTAAGTTTTTGTGTTTTGGTCTATTTTTCTTAACTAAGTAATAGGTCAACTATTATGTTGAATAGAAGCATTGTTAGCTGTACATGTCTGCCTAGCATGGTTCATTGGTCTTTGTTTAGTTATCTTGGTTAATGTTAAGTTTATGTGACAGTTGTAATAAAGCTTAGCTTTATACTTAGGACTATCAACATAATATCAATGATAGTATAGAAGGCGAGACATTTCAGCGTGTGCACTCTTGTTTTATTCTTCATTATTGTGTATGCTCATTAATTTCTATTCTGTTAAATAGCCCTGTCCAGACTCTCATAAACATACTCCAATATTGCATTAAGATATTTTTTGTGTGAGCCTTGTACCAAAAGACATTTTATTTCTGTAATGCATCATTAGGAAACAACAGCAGTGAAATGTCGTGTTTTAAGGTTACATGAAAATATCAAGCAAATTGTATTGATTGTTGATTATAATTAATGGACTTTCTAAGATGTGACATGATAATATAATTAATGAATGTCAAAATACCATACAAATTTGTTTTAAGGGCAACTGATAATATTGTGTCTATTGGTCTAATCTTTATGCTTGTGAAAAATGATTGATGTTGACTTTAAGCTATCATAGAGGTGATAGCTAAATTAAATTTTGTTTTCAAATATCATACTATATATTTTAGGAAATGTAATCTCAATTTTTTTAATTTTTTTTTGTGTTGTTGGGTTGCTGTCTAATTGATGTATATCTCATATGGTTATACATACATAAGTAATTAAAGCCTTGTAAAGCCTAAAATAAAACATCTCTTAATGTCTGAAGTTATTTGCAACCACTCTGCATATATTATGGGAGGAACCAAGGGAATTAATTCATTTTGTTATTGGAAAGTTTATTTATTATTTATAATTATTACTGTAGAAATTTCATTTTGTTTTCATTGTCTATTATTATTATAGGAACTTTTGTTTTCATTGTCAATTTTATTATTTTAGGAACGACAACAGTTGGAAGAGAAGATGAGAAAACAAGACATGGAAATAGATTATTTAGCGCCATTTATTGCCAGAATCGTTCAAGGCGATAAAATAACGAGAGAGGAAGCGTACACATTGAAGACCGAGGCATTGAAAGATTTGAAAGATAGACTGATTAACAAAGCTAATTTGATTCAAGCTAGATATGAAAAGGTCAGAATTTAGTCAATTAGCTTGGAGGTTTCAAATCAATAAGTTGATGATCTGATAACAGTTAAAACACGGGTTCAAATTATAACAGATACAGTCGCTAGATTTGTGATTCATGAGTTGTCAGAGGATAAAACTGTGTTCAGTCTTAAAATAACTTTGTCACAATGGTGTGTTGTCAATCTTGTCTCGTGGTCTCTCCTATCGACAGAGATATCTATCTTTTGTACGGAAATGTCGGCCTGAAAATAATAGATTTTGATACCTTACTTAAATATAAGTAAGTCAGTCTCAAGGCTCCATTAAGCTAAAACATATATTAGCAATATTTTCTTTGGTGGCATTAGATGTTGTTGTATTTAACTTTTTGCAATATTTATGTTTGGCTGAAAAGCCAATGTTTAGGAGCCTATAATTTTGATATGTCAGCCTTTAATTCTTTCCTCTATATGTTGACTTAATAACTCTCCAATTTTACCTGAGGGGATTTTGGGGAAATATAAAAAAGAAGATGTGGTATGATTGCCAATGAAACAACTGTCCACAAGAGACCAAAATGACACAGACATTAACAACTATAGGTAACAGTACGGACTTCGACAATGAGCAAAGCCCATACCGGATAGTCAGCTGTCAAAGGCCCTGATAAGACGATATAAAACTTACCATGGGATATATATTTCCTTTGTGAAGGTATTTGCTGTGTTGAGGTCTTTTTTTAAGGGTAAAAAGCACCAGTTTGAAGATATGGTTTTACAGACTGATATTTATTCACCTTTTTGAACTTTTTGGCTATGAATTTAATTTTTATGCCCAACCTTCTTGGATAATTTATTCTATATGAAATAATCTGACAGTTTGTAAGATGTAAAAGAAAATTAATCAAAGTGCAATATAAGGCTTTAGCTTTGAGGTAGAAATCTTAAAAATATTCAAAATTGCTATTTTACTCATAATTACATATCTAATTCAGATGACATAGCCAAAAGCTTTATTTATAAATTTGATATGAAATTTCTGAAAATAATTTTGTTGAAAGTACAGGAGGAAATAATGTTCGGCAATCTTATTAAGACATTTGAAAATGAAATCTTGACTGTTTCAGTTTTTGTGTCATTCTATCCTGTCTCATTTAGTGTTTACCCTTTATTCAGATGTAACCAGTTACAGCAACCTTATACTATTCACTTACCTTTCTCAGAAACCATTGATTTCATTTTCATGTTATGAAAAGCTTAAAATATCAGTTGTTATTAAATTGCTCAGGTGAAACTCTAGTATATTAAAGTGTAAGGGCCTGCAAGCTAAATCAAATGCTTTACAATATTAATTTCAAAATACTTTTTAATAAATATTTTGTAGTAATAACAGAAGGTGGAATTTAAATTAAAACTGAAACGTTGCACACAAATTGATTAACATTGTAGAATGGATGCTTTCTGCGGAAATTTCATAACATAAACTGCTGCTGAAAATAACATTTTAGATATCTTTAGTCGAGAGCATTTCAAATCAAAGAATATCGTATGACAACAAAATATGCACATTTTGTTGTTGGTATGTATAAGTACCCGGCCTCGTCCACTTGTATTTTTGTCCATCTGATGAGTTAAGCCTTTTTCAACTGATTTTTATAGTTCATCCTTATGTTGTACTGTTATTCCACTATTCCAGGTTAGGGGAGGGTTGGGATCCAGCTAACATGTTTAACCTCTCCACATTATGTATGTATGTGCCTGTCCCAAGTCAGGAGCCTGTAATTCAGTGGTTGTCGTTTGTTTATGTGTACCTTTTTGTTTTTCGTTCTTTTTTTGTTCATAAATAAGGCGGTTATTTTTCTCATTTGAATTGTTTTACATTGTCATTTCAGGGCCTTTTAAAGCTGACTATGCGGTATGGGCTTTGCTCATTGTTGAAGGCTGTATGCTGACCTATACCTTAGTTGTTAATTTGTGTGTCATTTTTTTTGTGGAGAGTGGTCTCATTTGCAATCATACCACATCTTCTTTTTTTATACATCATGCAAATATCATCATTACCTACATAGTTCTATTTATAAGATGTTTTTTTTTTGTTGGAAAAAAAGCTTATAAGATGAAATGACATTGAGACGGTGTGTTTTGTCCCTTTTTGGTATTTGATTTATAAGTCTAAAATAATTTTATTGACACACTTTCTTGTTAATTTATTGTTACATAAGAAAAATCTCTCAGCACCATTCCCAAGATATGATGTACAATGTCCAGACTATTGCTTCAGGAACATGGATTAAATAATAAAACATTGAAATAAGCTTACTTTTTTTCGAACTTACATGAAAGTCAGATTGCCTATAGGATCAGTATCAAGGGCTTAAATCACTTGTCGTCCATATACAATGTATATAGTTTTTATGAATGTCATCTGAAATTAAAAAAATACTTTTTCCAATCCCATTTACCAATTTAGAATAAATAGATTGAGGGATAAATTATTTATGATGTATGATTCTGACATGTCAAGGACTCTACATTGTTATAGTGTAGATTAAAAACTTATTTCAAGGTTTTTTTATTTATACAATAATGTAAATAGGTCAGTATTGCAATGATACTCAATTGAATTCTGATATCTGATACATACATCTGTAAGAAGCTTTTCCTGAAATTGCAATAAATAATCTTGAATTTTGGTTGGTTATTGTCGAGCCTGCAACTTTTGTTGCAGAAAGCTCGACATAGGGATAGTGATCCGGCGGCGGCGGCGGTGTTAGCTCACTTCTTAAAAGCTATATATTTTAGAAGGTGGAAGACCTGGATGCTTCATATTTTGTATATAGATGCCTCATGTTACGAAGTTTCCGTCAGTCGCATGTCCATTGTCCTTGACCTCATTTTCATGGTTCAGTGACCACTTGAAAAAAAAGTTCAGATTTTTTGTAATGTTAAATTCTCTCTTACTATAAGTAATAGGATAACTATATTTAGTATGTGCGTACTTTGCAAGGTCCTCATGCCCGTCAGACAGTTTTCACTTGACCTCGACCTCATTTCATGGATCAGTGAACAAGGTTAAGTTTTGGTGGTCAAGTAAGCAATAGGTCTAGTATATTCGGTGTATGGAAGGACTGTAAGGTGTACATGTCCAACTGGCAGGTGTCATCTGACCTTGACCTCATTTTCATGGTTCAGTGGTTATAGTTAAGTTTTTGTGTTTTGGTCTGTTTTTCTCATACTTTATGCAATAGGTTTACTATATTTGTTGTATGGAATGATTGTAAGGTGTACATGTCTAGCGGGCAGATGTCATGTGACCTTGACCTCATTTTCATGGTTCAGTGGTCAAAGTTAAGTTTTTTGAGTTTTGGTCTTTTTATCTAATACTATATGTCATAGGTCAACTATATTTGGTGTATGGAAATATTTTATGATCTATATGTCAGTCGTGCAGGTTTTATTTGACCTTGACCTGGTTTTCACTGTTCATTGCTCAGTGTTAAGTTTTTGTGTTTTGGTCTATTTTCTTAAACTAAACTATAAGCAATAGGTCAACAATATTTGTTGTATGGAAGCATTGTTAGAGCTCTGTACATGTCTGCCTGGCATATGGTTCATCTGACCTTGACCTCTTATTCATGGTTCATTGATCAATGTTTAGTTTTCTTGGTTAATGTTAAGTTTATGATACAGTCTTAATAAAGCTTTATATTTAGGAGTATCAACATAATATCAATGATTAATAAAGAAGGCGAGACATTTCAGTGTGTGCACTCTTGTTTTAAAACTGGAATAGTAAGTGTTTGTAATCATTTCTGACCACCCACAGGTGTGGGATTTACTTGCTTCGTTAAAGACAGATTGGTGGCCTTCGGCTGTTATCTGCTCTTTGGTCGGGTGTTGTCTCTTTGTCATATTTCTCATTTCCATTCTCAGTTTTATGAATTTAATTTCAAATTATCTTTGGTGGTACATATTACCAACATTTACAAGGAGGTTAAAAATGCATTTAGATTTGAAATTACAAGATTATAAAAAAATAGGAATAGCTTTGCCTTTAATGAAAAAAGAACAGTCAGCTAAATTGGTAATCATTAATTCATATGTTCATATACTTAACAGGAAACTCAAATGTTAACAGAAAAGCAGGCCTGGTACCACCAGAACCAGTTATCTTGTAATAAAGAAGATGAGGAAAAATATATGACATTCTGTCAAGAAACACTCTTTAAAATCCATATGTTAGAACTCAGATTAGCAAGGTTAGTATCTATTATATATAGTATATCAGTTTTTGTACTTATAATTGTTACATTCATGTCTTTTTATGCCCCACCTACGATAGTAGAGGGGCATTATGTTTTCTGGTCTGTGCCTCCGTTCGTGCTTTCGTTCGTTCATCTGTGCGTCCGTTCAGGTTAAAGTTTTTGGTCAAGGTAGTTTTTGATGAAGCTGAAGTCCAATCAACTTGAAACTAAGTACACTTGTTGCTTATGATATGATCTTTCTAATTTTAAAGCCAATTTAGACTTTTGACCCCAATTTCACTGTTCACTAAACATAGAAAATGAAAGTGGGAGTTTCAGGTTAAAGTTTTTGGTCAAGGTAGTTTTTGATGAAATTGAAGTCCAATCAACTTGAAACTTAGTACATATGTTCCCTATAGTATAATCGTTCTAATTTTAGTGCCAAATTAGATTATTACCCAATTTCACAGTCCATGGAACATGGAAAAGGATAGTGCGAGTGGGGCATTCGTGTACTTTGGACACATTCTTGTTTATGCCCCATTTATGGGCATTATGTTTACTGGTCTGTGCGTCGGTTTGTCCTTTCGTTGATCCGTTTGTCCCGCTTCAGGTTAAAGTTTTTGGTTGAGGTAGTTTTTGATGAAGATGGATTCCAATCAACTTGAAACTTAGAATACATGTTCCCTATGATGTGATCTTTCTAATTTCAATGCCAAATTAGAGATTTTACCCCATTTTCACTGTCCACTGAACATTGAAAATGATAGTGCGGATGGGGCATCCATGTACTCAGGGGACACATTCTTGTTTACCACTGCAATGAAAGGTTTCTAAAAAAATTCTGAAATTTCAGACCATAGCAAAAGATGGCAATTCAGGAGTCCTCATTTTGGGATCCATGGTGTGGGACCTTTTTTTTTCAAAATGGAGGCAGCCCATTACAAAGATCTGAAAATGCTCTATTCTGTTTAAAGACCTTTTAGGAGACTCAGTTTTGATGCTTCACCTATGATAGTAGAGAGGCATTATGTTTTCTGGTCCGTGCATTCATTTGTTTGTCCGTGCTTGTGTTTGTTTGGTTGTCTGTGCATCCGTTTGTTTATTTTTAATGAAGTTGTAGTCCAATCAACTTGAAACTTAGTACACATATTCCCTATGATATGATCTTTTTAATTTTAATGCCAAATTAGAGTTTTTACCCCAATTTCACGTTCCACTGAACATAGAAAATGATAGTGCGAGTCGGGCATCCGTGTACTGGGAACAAATTTTTGTTTCATAATGATACAAAACTATGAAAATATGGAGGCAGAAATGTCATTGGTTGATTTAAAATTTATCAGAACAGAAAGGATAAAGGAGTGTTGGCAGATCCTTGCAAGTGAAGCACAGACACAGGATCGGTATTTAATCAGATTGAAAGTGCATACAACCTTTGGTGTGATGGTTTTATATTCCTGTCTAGGGCCATTAAATTATTTACAGGTGACCTTTTCTAATAAGCGTAAATATTTATGTTGTGATGCCTTACATGCTAAAAGTCATTTAATAATAATTTATCGGCAAAATCTGTCAATGATTAATATTTTTGAAATAAAACAGAGAAAATCTAGTTGATATTGATTAAAACCAGGAGGGAATTATTCTTTCTCTTGTCTGTTATAAATATTTTTATAGATGCTTAGTTGATGATTAAAACTGTTATATTGTTAAAAGTGCTAACCCTATTTACACTAAATTCGTGTTAAGACGTCATTATAAAATTTATGTATGAGAAATGCTTTTCTGAGAATAATTACAAACTAATTTAAAAAGCATGTCTGAAAGGAAATATAACTTGGTAGAGTTGAACACCTCATGATATTTTTTAGTGGGCAATAGGGATAGAAGTAAGGCTTAAATTAAAATATTGTTTGTTTGCAGTTTACCGACCGACCCTTGAAAATCCTCCCGACTGTGAAAATTTTATTGCTTTAAATTTGAAGAAATTTTTTTTAATACTTCTATTGACGCGATCCGGAACTTTGGGTCCTTTCCGGAAATGATTTAAAGTCTGGGTCAATTACGCATTTCAAGTTCGGTTTTTCTTTGCTTCCCGTCAAGCGTTCATGTGACCATTTAATGATAAAGCACATGGAAATTGTTTACAGGTATCCATGAAGTCACGGAGGAGTACTTTACGCTGTCGTCTCGTGTCAATTTTAAGACAAATAACAAACAAAAAAGTTTATTAGTAAACTGTTTATACAGATTCAGGCACATGTAATGATGTGTGATGATATCATTGACGATGATGCAGCGGATAAAATAAATAAAATAAATAAAGCCAATAGTATACTTGGGCTGATTAACCGAACTTTTAACTTTAAAGATCAATATACATTTTTAAGACTATACGTTGCGTTGGTATGACCACACGTGGAATATGGAAATACAATATGGTATCCGCATTTAAAGAAAGATATTAATGCTGTAGAAAAAGTGCAGATGAGAGCAACTAAATTAATTCCTGATATACGACATTTAAGCTATGAAGACAGATTAAAAGTACTTAAACTACCTTCCCTAACTCACAGAAGGCGAAGAGGTGATATGATACAAGCTTTCAAAATATTAAAAGGAATCGAAGATATATCTTATGAAAGATTTTTTACTGTCATCAGTACAAATACCTGTGGGCATAATTGGAAATTAGCAAAACCTAGATGTAACACTTCTTTTCGATTAAGACATTTCTCACAACGAATTATTAATGATTGGAATAACCTACCAGTTGAAGTTATTTCATCAAAAACTGTGGAAGCCTTTAAAATTAGTATAGACCGTCATTGGGAGTCAGTCATGTATCAGTTAAGTAATTGATGAGGACACAAATAGTTTTCTATATAACTTTTTAATTGTGTGAAATATTGCACCAAATCATGCAGGATTGATGATTGTACATATCAGTTTTGAAAGTGTACCAAAATATGGTGGGCTAAAAAGGATAGGATCCTTTCATATGTGCCCCACAACGATCTTACAGGTATCTTACAGGATATTCATAACTGACACGATAACCATTCTGTCTCAAACAAATCGGGTACAGAATCTGTGGAGCCTGACTTTATGGAACAAATTTCAGTGGTTAAATAATTTGACAGCAGCTTGAAGTATGGCATATTTTCTACAAATCGTTGTGAAGACGACAAAGATGAAACCACTCCTCCGTGACTTAAATCTTCATGGATATCTGTAAACACGCCTGTACGGAGGAAGGCCTCATTTGAAATGTTAATGGATATAGATCATGCCAAATCAATAAGAAGCAACCCTAACTACACAAAGATGTAGAGAAAATGAATGGTTAGCTTGAAAAATAAATATACTCTCTCTATATTAAATCTATCTTCGATTGCAATGAGTATGCTCTTTTAGGATAAGGGGGGCTGCCCCACTCGTTGCAATTATTCTCTTTCTTACAATATTAAATATACCCAAACTGTGTGGCCTGTGTGAATTCAATTAAAACATGTCCTTAGAAGCTATGCTGCCAATTTTTTTTATGCATTAAAAACATTTCAGTACAGACCATTTACTTTTAATGGGGTGCTATGGATTTCACCCCAAACTTTAGATTTCTTTGGTTTTCATTAAAGCCTGGCAAATATATAACCTTATCACATATAATTAAATATTGTTAGAAATATGAAAACAGTCGAATGTTTTAATACTTTTTTTTTCAAGTTGCCTTTTTTCAATTGAGGAAGATTCAATGGTTATTTTTTTTTATTAAAAATACACTCTTTAATACATTGTCTTATAAATCTTTAATATCTACATTTTTCTGATGAAAATACTCTACTCATGAAAACATTCTAGTCAAGAAGCATACATGTCTGAATATATTTCTTTAGAACAGTTCTAGTCATAATGACATTCCTTGTTTATAAGTGTTCCAGTATTTAATAATTATACCATATTTTATGTCATAAATTGGATAATAACACTATGTTAAAGTTTCAGTTTTGGTTAAAAAGTTTTTTATCTGAAAATGCCTGTCCATTTGATGTTGGTATTCAGCATGTCCAGTGTTTGTTGTTTTAAAATGTTTTTTTTTCTTCACAAGAAACTTGGTTTAGTGTAACTGCTTGTTTAAACTGTATTTTGGCTGATAAAATAAAATATTTTTCCTACCTACCGACCCTTCAGTCTGAAGGTACAGTCGGAAAACTGCAAACAAACATATTTTTAAGGTTGGCCTAAATGGCATTTTGTATCAAAATATGATAATAAAATTTTGGGTGATAGGATATAAAAAAATTGTCGTCCAATCCCTCTATATATTTTTTCCTGAAATAGTCCTTATACTAAACTTTTTTATTCCATGAATTAGAGATAATGTTCAATTGTAATTCAGGTTATGAATTAATTGATTTGTTTTTCAGACATAAAGAGACTGCACCACACAAGTACATGGCTTTAGACAGGAGGTTGAGAGACGACCAGAGACTGGCAGAATATTTCTAAAAACTTTCATCTCATAGGTGAGTTATTAACACAAAATTGATGGGTTACAGGAATGTCATCTACCAGAGGCAGATTTGGGGAAAAAGGGGGGAGGGGTGATTTCAGTGAACAAAATTTGGTTGATTATATAGGGAATCACTGAAGCATGACTGAAGGCAGTCAGTGGGCACCAACTTAAAAAAAAAATCTGGCTACACCACTGTCTACAGCAGATTCATTTATTTCCTGGATACCAATTTTTGAGGATTCTGTGTAGAGGCTTTTAGAAAATGTGTATTTTATTTAACCTTTTAATTTGAGGATTTTCCTTTACCCAGATATTCAAAAAATTGGTATTTGAACAATAAAAATGAACCCATAGCATTGAAAAGCTCAGTTTAATCCATGACCAGTGATTGTAGTTCTATTAAACTTGCAGGGAAGAAAGAGTTTTTGTACCCCTTCACTGTGAATTTGTTTTGAAGATCAGCAATTAAGGTGGTACCTAACACTACAGGGAGATAACTCTGTAAAGTCAGCTAAACGTTTTAATTACGTTGTGTTGTAAAAGGAATATTAAGCTTCTCGATGATCAAAATTGGTGTTTGTCAAATTGCTATATAACCAGTGTAATTTTTCTGACAAAACGGTTGGTTCAAAATTTTTGAAATTTTTATATTTTTGTTTAAGGGTCAAGGTAAATACTTTGACAAAATTTTATGAAAATTAAACGAGCCAAATTAATTTTAGTGAAAGTGTTGGGTACCACCTTGAAGGGTTATTCCTTTGCTTTTAGATCTTTTTAAATTCAAGTGTGTGTATTGATTTTTATTTCGTGAAAAGGGATTGTGAAGATCTTAATGTTCTGACTTGACATTGTTCAAGGTAGATACATAATCTAAATGGCAGTCAAAATTAGAATCCATGAAAAAAATAAATAACAAAAATCGGGTAAAAGTATTTTTGATGTTTACCACACATTTAATTAGAAATGCAGTTTTTGTATGTTTATGGATTTAGGTAAATTAAGATTGCTACAATTTTGCCAGGTATCTCATTAAGTAACTCTGTATTGTTTTTATGATAAAATAACAATATGATTGTATAATAAATTATTGGTTAAAGGTTGCACTAGCCGTGAAGTACACCAAATCTAACATTTGTTTAATATTAAATAAAACAATGGAAGGCATAAACAAACATAATGAATTGCTCATACTTAAAAGTTTGTGTATAGAATTTCTCAACTGGGAATTACTGTTCATTTGGAGAACTAGATGCACTACAAGTGCAGCTGACACTTGATTAGAATATATCTGTTGGCAAAAAATGATCGGTATAAAATTTTACATGTGGAAAGTGCATTCATTGAAAATCTGTGAAAAATTAACTGTGAATAATCAGGTTTTTCAATTTCAGATAAAAAGAAATGAACAACCTATTAATCTCAAATTGTGCCTCGGAAATTATGTGACAATGAGGGGTTTCCGCAATATTCGTCAAGTTGTTTTGTAGTTGTAAAAATCTGACGTCAGGAGATGATAACTCGATTATGTCTTTCTAACATACCATTTATAGTAACTTAATGAAGAATAAAGTTATATCACAAGCTTATACAAAGTGCTCAAGTACAAGCAATTAATCCATTGGATAAGAAACCTGACAAGTTTATTGCTTAAAGGCTTTCAATTATTGGAATAAATCTGGTCAGAAGCTGAAGTATACAGAATATCTTTATTGACAAATTGTTTTGTGTACTTACGGCTACTCCATGTCAGTTCTGTGATATATATATATATATATATATATATATATATACATATTTATTTGTAAATAAACTCATGTTTTTGTCATTATCTTTTTTCTATGATTACAACTAATACACCCACTTTGTATTTAAAAATACTTAATTCTAAAAGAAGTTTCCCCGTCATAAGTTTTTACTAAAAGGTATGTGGTGATATTTTACTGTGTTTTTGAAATCATTATTGTCATTTTAATGCATTATAAAGAAATGACAAGTAACTCAATAAATAGAACTGTCAAAAATTACTCTTCAACCACCAACACCCAACTCCTCAAAAAAGGTTAAAGTGTACATAAAAGTGAAGGAAAATAAAACAAACAATATGATCCAGACAGCCTGACGGTAGTACAGTGAAACCTTTTTAAATCAAACCTCTTCAGGACTTAATTAATATTGTGTTCGGTTTTGGCTGATGTTCGGTTTTATCAACCAATACAATTTGATACAATGGTGCTTAAGAACATGTTTGGTTTATACAAGATTCGGTTTAGCCAGGTTTCACTGTACAATGATTGTATTTGTTGAATAGATTATCCAGTTATTTTTAAAACATTCAGATATCTAATAGAATAAGTTGAACTCCCCAAAAAATGTGTAGTTTATTTATCCTATGGTACATATACTTCACATCATGATCAATATGCTGTATTATTTAGAGACATTGCCCAAATTCTTTACCATAATCTTTTCTTGCATAAGTTGGTGTTAAAGGCAGTACAAACCAGTAAAAGTCGGATTTGGTAAAGTTTTCTTTATTACAAAGAGTAACCGTTACTATGATAGAGAAACAAAAGATATGGGGTATACATCCATGACATCGAAATCAGTACATGCACTGCAAAAGAAATGACAAAAAGCAAATAAACAGTGCTAATATTGCTGTTCTTCATCTTAAGAAGGCATGATGCAATCAATATGGAGCATAACATTCTTTTACTGTTTATTAAGATGGCCCCTAGCACCAGTTTGAGGGAAATTCTTTGCAAAATAATATGGGTAGACTTTGTAAGTTGTAAAATCACCAAATCAGCTGGGTAAAAAAGAACATACTAATACAGATCTTCAATGTTTTATATTATTTCATTTAAATCTAGATAGATACTTGAAATGAACCAATGGTTTATAACTGGAATAAAAATAAATCAATAAATAATTGGTTTTATAAAAGTATCGACATCCATTTAAGGAATGACTGTAATATTTGTTCTGTCTATGAAGAAATAACATAAAAAATTTGGTGCACACTGAATAACGCTCGTAGCGGGTTATTTAACAGTGTGCACCACATTTTTTATGTAATTTCGAATAGACAGAAAAAATATTACAGTCATTTCATATAATTTAATTCTAAATTCCATTTTAAACTGTAGAAAACCATGAAAAAACGTTGATGACGTCACGGTCACATGACTAAGTTATGTCTATGGGCTGATAACAAAATAACGTCAGCCAATCAGAAGACGCGTTACATTCAAAATTAAATTATTACAATATATCTATATATAAACACAATGTCATAGAAACAGAACAATAAGTAAAAAGAATTCCAGCCAATAACGTCTTGAGACACTACCATAAAAATATACATTGAAATCAAAAGTAAAACAACCACATTTAACATGTAAAAAGTAGGTAATTTCTTGCAGTATGACAAAATACATAAATCAAGAATTGGACAGATATCACCATTGAAGAAGGAACTGCTAAATTCGTCTCATGTCATTGGTGGTTTTAGTTATTTTCAATAAGTTTTGTGTGTTTTGAGTTTTTATTTTGTTATTTGTCTATTTTATTGCTAAGTTTTTAGTTTTCTATGTGTCTTCTGTACTATTATTTGTCTGTTTGTCTTTTTATTTTTTAGCCATGATGTTGTTAGTTTATTATCAATCTATGAGTTTAATCTATGAGCTCTGGTATCTTTCGCCCATCTTTTATCATTTATTTTTTTTCATTTACGTGAGTTTTATACCTACACTCTGCTTCGTTGTTTATTGAACATTTCTTCACAAAAGACAACCCGAATATAAGTTATTCAAACCTACAAATAGAAAATAAAGTGACAACCGTATGGCTAGAAAATAAGATCAACAAACAAATAATAGTATAAAACACAACACGGAAAACTAAAAACGGAGCAACAAAAAACTTGTTCGTACCCCAAAATAAAAATAACGTCACGTCATTGGTTGAATTTCCATTGTTTAGCACGTTTTTAACCAATCACGACGTTTTGGTGTACACTTTTGAAAATATTACCCAGAATGCATTAGATTCTGAAACGGCGAAACAATCTCAATTTCTATTCAGTGAACAATATTTGGATCGCTATCTGTATCTTTGTGAATTGGGTTGATATGAATTAAAAGTTGTTGTTGTAATCGTTTGCACGAAGATTGATGATAATTGTTACCTAATTCTATTACGTCATATAAACCCTGAGTATAACGAGGTCAAATATGATAAATTTTGTTACTATGCAGTTCATCATTTCTTCTTATCTGTTCATTAACTATATTCAATTTATGACTAAGATCAAATTATCATTTGTATGAAATGTAGTGAAACCAATCAAAAGGTTTTACCGGAGGCAGGGATTACTAATTAATCAGTTTATGAAGTAGCAAATAAGGTCGCATTAGCACCAGTGCAGTTAAGTTCAAGCAAAAATAAATAAAATTCTGTTTGTCCTTTAAGTAGAACCTTATTGGGTATATTCGGTTACAATATGGTTTAAAGTTTCAGTAAGTTTTTCAAGTTTAATTACCTTTTAGAAATGATGAATGAAAATTGTCCTTTAATTTTTAAAATTGTGTTATTTGAAGAAGAAAAAAAAATGACAAATGAATTCGGGGCATCTACGAATGGAATAAATATCAATTGCTTTATTTTTATTTTTTTAAACCAAAGCGAATGAAAGAGGTGTTTTAATGAAACAGAAATTCACTGATATACTCGAACAAAGACATATCAATGTCAACATAATTGATGTGTAAACATCGAAATCGCACAAAATTTAACTGAGCCTGTCAAAAATCTGTTTCGACATTACATTTTAAAAGTTTCATTTATTTCACCAAGAATGTCTTGACCAACAAATTTATCAGGTAGTTATTTCTTAAATTGTTATTATACTGATAACAAATTTTGAATTCCCTATATATCTGATTTGTATAACTTTTTCGAACTCCTATTTTGTTCAGCGGAGGAGACATATAATATGTTAGCCAACTAGCTAAAAAAATCAATTTCCAAAATTTAGAATCTTCGTTGATAACCGTCGTTTCCATGACAATTTCTTTAATAAAGCTGACTTTTTACTGTTACCAGTTGTTAAATAAAACCAACCATTTGAATGAAGTTTGTAGATAGATGTTTTTGTGTTCTGTTAAACTGTTCCTTTTAAAATTGTTACACGATGATGACTGCTGTACCCATATTTTGACTATTTTTTACGTCGTAACTACAATCTCTTTCCCTTTCATGAATGTGACCTACCGAATTAGGCTATGTACCGGATTTGTTATCACATAAGCAACACCACGGGTGCCACATGTGGAGCAGGATCTGCTTACCCTTCCGGAGCACCTGAGATCACCCCTAGTTGTTGGTGGGGTTCGTATTGTTTATTCTTTCGTTTTCTATGGTGCGTCATGTGTACTATTGTTTGTCTGTTTGTCTTTTTCATTTTTAGCCATGGCGTTGTCAGTTTATTTTCGATTTATGAGTGTGACTGTCCCTTTGGTATCTTTCGTCCCTCTTTTATTTATAATGTCTGTTTAGTTCACGCATCATTGTAAATATAACGGAATTTGATGAGACTGTCATCAAAGATAGAGGGTTAGCGCTATTAAACCAGGTTTAATCCACCATTTTCTACATTTGAAAATGCCTGTACCAAGTCAGGGATATGACAGGTCTTGCCCATTCGTTTTTGATGTGTTTGTGTTATTTGATTTTGACATGTGATTATGGACTTTCCGATTAGATTTTCCTTTAAGTTCAGTATTTTTGTGATTTTACTTTTTTTTTTTTTAACATTCAAGTAAAATAACAAAAAATATACCGATATCCGAGGAAAATATCTTTGCGTCAAACATAGTCAAACAGATTAATCTGCTTTTTAGCATACAAGACTACAACTCTATAAGTCGCCGCGATATAGCCTTGTATACGTTGTGCTAATGCGGCGTAAAGCAACCAACAATCAATCAATCTATTGACATATTATTGGAAACTACGATAAAGTAGCATTAATCGCACTAAAAAATAAGTTACAACAGTAGTTTAGCAACGTTCAAGTCGAATAAATCCTTCAAGAAAATACCGATCATGATACTAAAAAGTAGCTAGACCGGGTGCACTAACTCAGTAAATTTTAAAATAATACCATACTCAAAATTTCAAACAGAGAGTCTTTTATCAAATGGCAAAATTAAAAGCTCTAACACAGCAAACGAATGGAAAACAACTGTCAAATTACTGACTTGGTACAGATATTTCCAGGTGTAGAAAATAGTGAATTAAAACTGAATTTAAAGCTAGCAAAACCACTCACTCGTAAGACAGGTGCAAATAATTCGATTATATTGACAACAATGTGTGAGCTGACCAAATAGACATATTAGATAAATATGTCAAAATTGTGGTACATTACTCAACATTGTGTTATAAACGTAATCACTCTAAAACAAACAAATGTCTTCTTATTTTTATGTTGTCAAGAAAATTATACAATAATGCAACATTAACGAATTCTAAATGCCTCTTGCATTGGCCTATAGTTGTTATATGAAAATAGTCAACAAAAGAAAAACCAAAACCACTCACAAAACCAAGATGGCGACCTACCAAAATGGCGTCCTCCACCTGTTCCTGACCGATGGCAGAAAATTATTTAAACGGTTACTAAAGGCCTTCGGGCACCGAGCCGACCGTGGGAGGAATGTATATCCAGTCAAGGTCGTTAAACACTTCCATTGTCTATAGTTGTTATCTTCTACGTCGTGTGGTCTCTTGTGAGGAGTTTTACATTGCCATTGTCAATTATACCAATGTCAAGAGTTAACAAATAAAACACTGCACGTTACTTTCAGATTATGCAACACTAAACAGCAGATTAAATGCTAACTTGATCTTTTTGTAAATTTTGAGAAAATTACTCAAGCTATATGAAACTATGCACATTAGGGTAATAATTATGCTCCTAAAGAAAAGCTTTTAAGGGGTTGAATAATTGTAAAATCTACTAGTAAACATACCAAATAGTTAAATATGGATTTGTTTTACATGTTATGCATTGGTTATAATACGATGTAATAGTTAATTCTTCTGTGAAGTGTTTTGCTGTGTATTTGTTTTTTTTTTTCTTTCAAATCCCTATGGAATGCTTTTTTTCTTCTTGAACTTAAAATTTTTGACCGACTTTTTAAACACATTTTTTTGTATATAAGCCAGTTAAACGTTATACTTAGGATTTGTATCGTGAATTCGAAAATACAGACAACAGTAATGTACAGCTGTTCAATAGTCAAATCGATTAAGTGGAAACAATTCAGGTCACAAACAAAACCGAGGGAACAGACTAACTTTAAGAGGAAAACAACGGAATAACAAAACGCCAACATACATAGAAACGGCCATATTCCTGCTTTGGTATAGGACATTTCAGGAAAAAAAGGATGGGTTGAACCTTGTTTTATTGCTATCCAAAAACAAACACCAAAAACTCCCGCTTATATGGCAGTGTTAAAAATACCTCCAAATGACAACTAGTGTGACAGGAATACAGTGCAAATAGACATGACACTCTGGACAGAGAAATACATAAACAAATAATCTAATAGTTCATTACAACATGTCAACCACAGAATACTAACAGACAACTCACATGAATTTAAGACAATACACCAGGACACAACAGTACAATTATAAACTGCGCCATTCGAATGTATCAACGCCACAACATAATTCTTGGTATTGCAGAAAGACATTTACTGAAGTATAGTAAATATAGTGTAAATTAGTAGTCTATTTTTCTATTGAGTATTGTTATGGTAATATAGCTTTGAAATTGTAATCATTACTAGTTTGTTTAGTTTTTATAGGTGCTATCCATAGTTAACGACATAACATATTTCAGAGGATTGCTTCTATAATTACCTAATGCGTGTAAATGTTGATAAACTTGACTGCTGTATCTTAATATTTGACATTTTTCCTGTTATGTCTGTTAGTTTTGCTAACACATTGATGTCAATATAATGGAATTGTATCCGACTAGCTTTAAAACCAGGTTTAATCCACATAATACATTTTCTACATAAAGGAATTCCATGTCAGGTATACGAATTATAAGCCTGGTATCTTTGATAACTATATACGACAGCTGTTTAGATGTGCTTGAGCTTGTTTTGCCATTTGTTAAGGGACATTCCGTTTTGAATTTTTCCGTTGAGTTCGGCATTTTTGTTATTTTACTTTTTACACAGTGAAAGTACCCGGTCTAGGTACTTTTTGTAACTTGATTTATATTATCGTTATTGTTTTATTCGATTTGTACGTCTATAAACTACTGTTGGATTTATTTTCCAATGGAATTTATGCTACTTTAGCGTTGTTTCTAACTATCTTTTGATAACATGTGTCGATTATCCAGGTATGGTTTCGTTTGTTTAACCCAATTGTAGCTGACTGTCAATGTTTGATGCATATATATTTTCTCTCATTAACAGTCTGAAAAGAGTTCCACAGACTACTATGCGTTATGTTTTGTATATGAAAATGCTACATGCATGGTGAGAATTGACAAGATAATAATCCTAATTGACAAATAAACAACCTTTTAATGTCTATACAACAAAGGTTAACATACCAGTGTTTGAATTACACGAAACATTGAATAAGAAAATTGTGTTGTTTTATACGTTAAGTCATCTGCAACCAATTCTATTGTCATACGTATAAGCATAACTATTCTAGAATATATCTAACATGTATAAGTGTGGATTCTTTTAAAAGTATTGTTGTAGACTTGACTAAAATCTATTGAATATTTGCCAGTAGATCTTTATTTATATGTTTATGCCTGGTATCTCAGATCCAGTGGCGGATCCGGGGGGGGGGGGGGGGTTCCGGGGGTTGGAACCCCCCTTTTTTTGGCCGATCAATGCATTTGATGGGAGCATATAGTTGGAACCCCCCTTTACTCTGGGTTGGGACCCCCCCTTTTAAAATGGCTGGATCCGCCACTGAGATCAATTGTTATGGTCTATTAAGTAAGTGATTGTAGCTTTGGGATTGTTGTCATTACTGGGTTATTTCGATTAAATAAAAGTGTTTCGATGCATTATTTCCGGTATAACTACTTTTGTAGGTGTAATGGAATTTGATGCAACTGTCATACAAGTTAGAGGTTTAGAGCTATAAAACCAGGTTTAATCCACCATTTTCTACATTTGAAAATGCCTGTACCAAGTCAGGAATATGACAGTTGTTGTCCTTTCGCTTGATGTGTTTTATCATTTGATTTTGTCATTTGATTAGGGACTTTCCGTTTTGAATTTTCCTCGGATTTCAGTATTTTTGTGATTTAACTTTTGATTTACTGAACATGTGTAAATTTGAAACAAAAAATGTTAACTTTGCGAAACTGAAGAAATTATCTAATTCGATCTGATTGCCAATAATCTGTATTTCAACAAATGTTCATGTTCTCCATTCGTCTTGTTTATTATTCTAATTATTTATAATTGAGACAATGACATTTTCTCCTTTTAACGTTTGTTAAAAAAAGATTTCTATAGAATGCCTCGCATTTGAAACAAAAATACCAATTCTATATACATGGCTAGAACTGACAAGATAATGATCTTAATTGGTACCATAAACGGACAGATATGGTCTATTTTCAATGAATATACATCAAAGATTAAAATTCTTATGTTTGAATTAAACGAAGCATTGAAAAAGGAGATTATGTTGTTTCATGCTTTAGGTCATCTGCAACCAATATAATTGGCATATGTATAGTTATAAAGATATAACTTTCCAGAGTCTATGTAAATGTGGAATTGTTGTAGACGACTATATTCTATTGAATCTTTGCCTGTAGGTGTTAATTTATATATTTATGTCTGGTATCTCTGATACGATTTTATGGTCTATTAAATAAGTGATTGTTTAAGTGTAGCAGTTTGATTGTACTTATTACTGTATTATTGGTGTATGTTAATTAGGCTTTGATAAAACAGCTTCGACTTTTAATTTCCGTTCATTATTACTTTTCAGCACTGAAATTAAATGACCCCGTATAACTCGTGAAATACAAACTGTTTATCTTGCGACATAATTTCGGTGAGATATGACATATTTAGATTTAATTTTTAATAATCTATATAACAAATGTTTAGTTTATCATTTGGAATTGATCTGGTATATTTAAACCATTCTTATTGACGATATTTGAGACACTGAAATTTTCACCCCGAAAATCTTCAGTCCGGACTGAATCTGCATAAGGTTACAAGGAAGAAATTATTTACATAGGCGACAATGATAGCCTTATTTGGTCTTGCCTTTTCACTATCAAAGATCCATTGAAAAAAAAAATTCGAATTCTGAATTATCAACACCTTTGGGTGTAATTGCAATGGTCAAACACATATGGTGCCGCAGCTTTTTTTTTTTTTTTTTTTTATCGAAAAATGGCATTATTTAAGGGTACTCAACGGTTCCGGAATTTTCGAAATAGCATGAATGAAGAACACCCCTTGTTTAATTTGGCATAGAAAATGTTGCTTGTCTTTGAGAGTTTTCTCTAAATTTCTCGCTATTTCTACACCAATGGCCAACACCCATTTCTCGCTATTTCAATTTTAATTTCTAATTACCAAGGCAGCAGAAAATAAATTTACTTCTACCTATTATCTTGGATGTAAAATCTAGGTGGCGCCAGTCATCTTTATTTATTTCCTTTTAACCATGATCTGTTACAGCTACATTATTTTATCAACGTGTGACAGATGTAATTGCAAAACAGTTGAGGTTTTGGTTTTACATCTGATAACAGTTCACTGAGAAAAGACATTAACCTTAGTTATCATGGTTATAGAGGAAAGAATTTTTATTATCAAAATACATATGCGCTGAATATTCACACAATGATTTGTTTTTGTTACATCATTCCCACTGATGTTCAATATATGTAATGTCTTTTGGATTAGGGTATTTTATTATTTATATTTGTCCTAGTAAAACACATGTAAATACAATCATCATAGATACCAGGACTACACTGTGTATATACGCCAGACGCGTAAAATATGGTCTATAAGCCAATGAAACTTTCAAAAATCATGATGGATGTGTTCACTTCTTGAGCTAAAGTATCGACATTTGTCTTTTTTCAATGAAGCTATATATACAAATATGAAAGAAGTATTGAATAAAAGTACATTGTCATGATTACAAATCAGCATGATCAATTGAAATGAAGTGACATGTAAAGATATGGAAATATTAAAAATTGTAAACACACTTTATATTTTGACCCTCATTGTACATTCTTTACCTATGACATTTCAAGTGTTTGTAACAAAAGTAAAACAAGACTAGGCATCTGCAAGTCATCAGCTTCTCGTGGTCATAAATTCATTGATAAAGAGAAACCATACAGTGACTTTCCTCATCAGCAAACTGATCAAAAAGCGGTGTACTTCGGGGTTTAAATAAACTCATCATAGATACTTCGGGGTTTAAAATATTTCTACAGACTGCCACGCGTTTAAAAAAAATAATAATGGTATATGCATGGCTAGGACTGGCAAGATGATGATCTTAATTGGTAAAATAAACAGACAGATATGGTCTATTTTCAATGTATATACATCAAAGGGCTAGTAATCAATGTCTGAAAGAAACAAAACAATTAACATGTTAATTATGGGGTTTCCTATGTAAAGTTATCTGCAACCAATTAGAAAGACATACGTGTCAGCCTAACGATGTAAGAGTCTATGTGAATGTGGATTATTTTAACAGTTTTGTTGTTAACATCAGTGAAATCTGTTAAATCTTTGCCAGTAGGTCCTAACTTAAATGTTAATTCGTGGTATCTCTGATAAGATTTTATGGTCTATTACATAAGTGATTGTTTTAGAGTAGCTGTGAGATTGTGGTCATTACTTGGTTTTTTCGATTCAATAAATCGTAATTCCCGATGCTGATACTTGTCAGCACTAAAATTAAGTGATCCCGAGTTTCTGAGACACATTTTTTTTTTTATCATCCGAAAATGAAAAGTGGACTTAAATCAAGTAATAAAATTAACGGTACCAATTTTCTTGCACCAGATGCGCATTTTGACAATACATGTCTCTTCAGTGATGCTCGGGGCCAAAATATTTGAAATCCAAAGCTTATATAAAAGATGAAGAGCTATAATCCAAAAGGTCCAAAAAGTATAGCCCAAATCCGTGAAAGGAATCAGAGCTTTGCATGAGGGAGATACGTTCCTTAAATTAATAATAATTTCTATCAATTTGTAACAGCATATTTTAATAACACAAAAAATCCGTATTTTCATGCCAGTACCGAAGTACTGGCTACTGGGCTGGTGATACCCTCGGGGACTAATAGTCCACCAGCAGAGGCATCGACCCAGTGGTAATAATAAAATTAACGGTACCAATTTTCTTGCACCAGATGCGCATTTCGACAATACATGTCCCTTCAGTGATGCTCGTGGCCAAAATATTAAGATATGAGATATTTAATTTTAATTTCCAATAATCTGTATGTCAACTAATGCTCTATTCGGCTTTGATATCGTTTATTAAAACCCCCATTATCTAATTGACGATTTTGAGACAATGCAATTTTCTCTTATTAACGTTTGTTAAAAAAGATTTCCACAGACTGCCACACGTTTAAAGCAAAAATACCAATGTCATATGCATGGCCAGGACTGACAAGATAATGATCTTAATTAGTAAAATCAACAGACAGATAAGGTCTATTTTCAATGTCAATAAATATGCATCAAATGTCTTGTAATCAATGTTTAAAAGAAACAATACATTTAACATGGAAATCATTTGGTTTCATATAATAGGTTATCTGCAAACAATTAAAAAGGTATACACCTGACCCAAACGATTTTCAGAGTCTATGTAAATGTGGGTTATCTTAACTCATTTGTTGCAGACTTGAGTGAAATCCATTTAATCTTTGCCAGTAGGTCCCAATGTATATGTTTATTCCTGGTATCACTCATGAAATTTTATGGTCTAGCTATAAAACCAGGTGTAATCCATTTTTTCTTCATAAGAAAATCCCTGTACCTAGTCAGGAATATGACAGTTGTTATCCATTCATTTGATGTCCATTTGTACTTGAGCTTTTGATTTTTGACTTTTCGTTTTGAATTTTCCTTGGAGTTCGGTATTTTGGTGATAAATTTACTTTTGAAGTGAGTGATTGTTTATGAGTAGATGTGTGATTGTACTCATTACTAGTTTGTTTCCATTTAGCAAACGTGTTTGGACTCCTCATTTCCAATGTTACAAATTTCAGTGAATTGCTTTTATATATATCTGATCGCGTGTAGCTTTTAAAACACAAATTGTTTTTCTTACGAAACCAGAGCACATACCGTTTTTCATATTTTATTTATTATACTATTAGTTGTTACTTTATGATATAGTACAAGAATCAATCAAAACATTCAATTCGTGTTGGCCCCAGATGACTTTTAAAATGTTTATATCATTGAAAAAGCTCCAAATTATCTCCCTTTGGTGAAAAATCTTTTGTTGGCATTTTAATTGAAATATCTTTTGCTTAAATCATCGGTGACCTATATTTTTTGTTACTTTTTTCAAATAACCTTAATTGTAAAGTTTAAGCGATTTCTGTAATTTGTTTTTTTTTATTTCGATATTACCTAATTTTCTCCTATGAGTTCAACAGAAAAAAGTACTTATTTTTGTCCATCTGATGAGTTAAGCCTTTTCAACTGATTTTTATAGTTCGTTCTTATATTGTACTGTTATACCACTGTGCCAGGTTAGGGGGAGGGTTGGGATTCCGCTAACATGTTTAACCCCGCCACATTATTTATGTATGTGCCTCTCCCAAGTCAGGAGCCTGTAATTCAGTGGTTGTCGATTGTTTATGTGTTACATATTTGTTTTTCATTCATTTTTTTACATTAATAAGGCCGTTAGTTTTCTCGTTTGAATTGTTTTACATTGTTATATCGAGGCCTTTTATAGCTGACTATGCGGTATGGGCTTTGCTCATTGTTGAAGGCCGTACGGTGACCTATAGTTGTTAATGTCTGTGTCATTTTGGTCTGTTGTGGATAGTTGTCTCATTGGCAATCATATTACATCTTCTTTTTTATACTTTACGAAAATGCATGCTTCTTTCGAAGGCAGCTTGTCAGCTTGAATGAATGGTGACCCTATTTTTTTTTTGAATTGTTCTATTAAGTATAGGATAAAGTTCATTTAAAAAAAAAAAAAATAGCAAAATCCTATAATTGAAAAAATGGATTTATACCCACGAGCCCCCTTGATAACAATGATTCGAGTTTTTTGTTGCCTTTGTTTATCAAAACTATATTAAACTAATTGACGATACTTGACAAAATGATATTTTTTTCCCATTTAAAAGATTTCTTCAGACTTTAAAGTTTTTTTTTTAAATGATGATACAAGACTAGAACTGACAATATAATAATGGTCCGGACACTCATACCAAATCTTCTCATTTATATGAAAATACAGTCATTCTGACATTATTCAGTTTATATCTTTGGGTCGACTGAGGTGACGTGTTTCCCTCTGTTTGAGTTTGCAACCCGGATTTGCTTTCTCACTATCATTCGATGACTTTTGAACTGCTGTATACTGCTGTTGCCTTTATTTATATATCAACAGCCTATGATGTATAATGTTTAACAACCAAAAAACTAAGAGGCCTTTTACAAAACATGTAAACCTTAAAGGAGTTGCAATAATACAACTGTTTCACTGTTTACACGTGTACAGGAAAAAGTAAAATCACAAAAATACTGAACTCCAAGGAAAATTCAAAACGGAAAGTCCCAAATCAAATGGCAAAATCAAATGATAAAACAAATCAAACGAATTGATAACAACTGTCATATTCCTGACTTGGTACAAGCATTTTCAAATGTAGAAAATGGCGGATACCATCTTCTCAAATAATTATATATTAATGAAAAAAGGAACCACTAAATACTCTGTCGACGTGAACAGTTGTCGCATCCGTTAACTCTGTATGGTTTCACTGCATCGCATATCAAAGATTGAATGCAGTGTTTCCATATTTGATCTTCCTAAGACGGGTTTACTTGGGGTAATCAGATGATGTAATCGTTATAAACTGATGTATAAAAAGGTAAGATAAGTCAACTACGAACATTTGATGATGTTATCATGGTTATTGCTTTTGGAAGTCGCAACAACCTATCGAAAAAAAATATATCAAAAAGACGTCAAGGGACATTACCAAGAGTTTAACAATAAACAGGTGTTATTACTATTATATGTGAAGCTCTTAATCGCAGATTTTTTTGTTATTTTCTATCAGTCTTGGTTTCTTATTGGGAAAGATCCAATTTTTACATTTTATGGCGATTTATATCCGCCTAATGTACTTCACTTTAAACCAGCTATCCGTATACATAAGACTTATAATATTTATAGATCTTATGATATTAGACTTGACTTGGGGAAACCGTTTTTATACAATAAAAATTGTCACTTCCTTAATTATTCTCCACGTCCAAATCGAAAACAAAGGAGGATAAAAAAAATCGTGAAATGTTAACTATTGCTTTCATTTATGTGGCCTACGTGAAATACATACGACAAAAGGACAATTATAGAAACTTAGTAAAATCGAATGCCAAGATAATTAGAGATTTATGTGAATTATACGTCTCTGAACAAGAAACAATACCTCCTACTACTGCTGTGTTACTCAGTCCTAATGAATAAATAGGAATTATTGGTATGAAAAGACCATCGTAATGCAACATTTGACATGTGATTGACTCACATCCAATAGAAATTAACTAGATAATAGAGAAATGTCTGGCTATTCTATTGGGTTAATGTGTAAAAATTACTTCATAATGGGAATTTGTTATGCCAATATTTTCTGTGATTCCATATTTCCTTAACTAGGATGTGTAATAGGAATGCTGGTTGAATTGTCGTTTATGGGATTTTATTTCCACAAATATCTATGTCCGTGTCAAACTATTTTTCTTTCATTTTTTTCTTATAAAGGATTATAAACATATCGACAAAAAACGTAAGACATGAAGAAAAAGAAAGAACAAAGAGAGGATTTGGTTCTATCAAAAATTATAAATAAGCAAACCGAACTTATAGGTAAATTTTAAAAGGTGAAATTTAAAAAAAAACTGACAAAAAAATAATCTTTTTGATAAGATTACCGATGCTAATAAAAATTACGGAGACAGAAGTTTACCTATAATCGAATTTCGGATAGCGACTAATTGCTATGCAAGTTGCATGACATTTATTTAGTACTGTTTTCATTTGTCTCAGTAGTAAATAAGTAAATGATGATATACCAAATTAGTGTTAAAGAGAGAAGAAGACACATTTTCACGAGGTCAATATATGAATATAATACTGGAACGTCATAAAGACGTTAATATTAGTGATGTCTATATCCTGAAAGTTGATAAAGTTTCAAATCGACATTCAATACTAGTACTACTAACCAATATTCTGCTTGGTCTCAATTTTAACTAATTTTCGCTCATTCTATTCAAAATCTTTAATTTAACTTTAAATAAAACAGATATCATTAACTCCTGAAAATGTTACGAGTTAACAGTTAAAAAGGATAACCCCTGCATACTATAGTCTGCTAATTGTTTAAACTTCATCAGAATGAATAGATAAATAAACATACTGATCATTGAGGCTGTAGAATAATCTAATTCTGGGATCATAAGATATGTTTAATCTAAGACACGTTTTTTTTTTATATTACTCAACATGTATTGATTATTAAATACGAAAACACCATTGTATAGTGTTTTGATGAAATATTGTGTTTTAATGAAATATAATAGCTATTAATGTTTTTAAATTACCTATTCGTCTGCGAAGCTTTAATTATAAGCTTGGTAATGATTTATTCATATAGTTTCGCTTTGGTAATTGTAAATATTTTATTGTTCAAGAAAAAAGTAAAATCATAAAAATACTGAACTCCGAGGAAAATTCAAAACAGAAAGTCCATAATCAAATGGCAAAACCTAAAGCTCAAACACCTGAAAGGAATTGATCATTACTATCATTTTCCTGACTTGGTACAGGCATTTTCTTATGTAGAAAATGGTGAATAAAACCTTGTGTATTAGCTAAAAGTTCTGTATCACAAGAGTTCACACAGTCTGCAATGCAGAATATAATGCCATGTATTGTGTCATGTATCACAAGAGTTCACACAGTCTGCAATACAGTACATAATGCTATGTATCGTGTCATGTATCACAAGAGTTCACACAGTATGCAATGCAGAACAAAATGCTATGTATCGTGTCATGTATCACAAGAGTTCACACAGTCTGCAATGCAGAATATAATGCTATGTATCGTGTCATGTATCACCAGAGTTCACACAGTTTGCAATGCAGAACATAATGTTATGTATCGTGTCATGTATCACCAGAGTTCACACAGTTTGCAATGCAGAACATAATGTTATGTATCGTGTCATGTATCACAAGAGTTCACACAGTCTGCAATGCAGAACATAATGCTATGTATGGTGTCATGTATCACAAGAGTTCACACAGTCTGCAATGCAGAACATAATGCTATATATCGTGTCATGTATCGCAAGATTTCACACAATCTGCTATGCAGTACATAATGCAATGTATCGTGTCATATATCACAAGAGTTCACACAGTCTGCAATGCAGTACATAATACAATGTATCGTGTTATGTGATATGTTTTTCTTCGTTGTTTTCATTTTAGGTTTACTCCGTTCACCTTCATATAGTTTTGTTTTTTTTTGTTTTTATTGTTCTTTTTATTCTCCTGGTCTTTCTCAATGTGTATTCTATATTTATTCTACCACACTAAAGAAGACATTAGAATGAAATTCAAAACAGTGTGGCTGTGGCCATTGATTGACACATTAAATTCATCCATTGACTGGGACAATTTAGGTGAACGTTTGTATGTAACGACCACTGCTCACTATGTACTTTTTAAAGACACTTAAACTATAGGGCCACCAAAGATTCTCAACACCTTAATATAGTAATTCGAAAAAATAATCAGAAATAACACGATGTTTTGATTTATATCAATTATATAAATCAAAACATAAAGGTTATTCCTGATTATTTTTTCGAATTATTTTATAATTAAAGGCGTTAAGAAACCTTTGGTAACCCCACAGTTTAAATGTCTATCGTAGGTACGTCGTGAACAGTGGTCGTTACAGACAAACGTTCACGTAAATTGTCCCAGTCAATGGATGAATTTAATGTGTCAATCAATGGCCACAGCCACACTGTTTTGAATTTCATTCTATATAGCCTGTATTCAAGTTTTCGAGAACAAGCAAACATATTTGTTTTCCTCGGCAAAGGAAATGAATTCAATGCATAAGAAATCAGCTATATTGTTCCGTTTATTGGAAGTAATGAGTACCACGCAAATTGACCACATTTACATCCGCAATCTTCTAATTAGTCTTCTATCTGAACGAAATTAAGAAGCTAATCATTTTATCTAAAATAAGAAATGATTAAGTTTTTTTTTAAGTAAGGAATGAGACTTGAAATAAGGTCTCAATGGTTTCAGGCAAACATATCTTATACAATTTTGGCTGTTCTGTTTTTAGATTATTTTGGTTTTGAATCTCTCTAAAAAGTGTCATTATTTTGATTCCTAAAGGGTAAACCTTCGATGTTCTTGGTGTAGGTTATATGATCATAAAAACCACATGGTTGTCAGAAATAAAAAGACAGGAATGATAACCTACTTTTATGCCATCTCCCTAGCTTCTTTGTTGTCTTCGTTCTATTTGCTTGAATACTCAGAGCTGATAGCTGAGAATAGAATTCATTTCCTTGCTTATAAGGAAGCTATTGAAACAAGGTATCTTAATGATGATATGACAGTTATATCTATAAAAGTTTACATACACAATCATTATATGCCCAAGGCTCCGTGTTGAAGGCCGTACATGGTTTACTTTTTTTTTAAATTGTTATTTGGATGGAGAGTTGTCTCATTGGCACTCACACCTTCCTATATCTATGTATGGAATATCTGTGTAAAAGATTGGTCAATACGCACATATGATTCCAAGGAAGGCGATAATGGCAGCGTTTTTTTCGATTCCCCTACCCATATAAAAAAATCGGATATGTTTGATGACCTGTTTTGAAGCTAAGTCAATTTCACAGTAGATTATTTGACTTTTGTTGTAATCGGTTTAATATCTGCCAAGACATTACACGTTTATTTAAAAAAATGTACTAAAAGGACATAGATTGGAAAAACATTTGCATTTCTTAAAAGATCTATTCTCGAAATTGGTCAAAACTGAGATATCAAAAAGCATGTTTAACCCCGCCGTGTTTTTGCGCCTATCCCAAGTCTCTGGCATTTGTTAGTCTTGTATGATTTTTTAATTCTAGTTTCTTGTGTATATTTCCGAGTTTAGTATGTCGTGCATTATCACTGAACTAGTATACATTTTTGTTTCGGGGCCATCTAAAGCACGCCTCTGAGTGTAGGAGTTTTTCACTACATTTAAGACCAATTGGTGGCCTTCGGCTGTTGTTTGCTCTTTGGTCGGGTTGTTACTCATTGAAACATCCCCCCTTTCCATTCTCAAATTTATTTCGCTAGATAAACGTTCTGTATTTGTTTATATTGTGTATGTTCCGGACCATATGAATAATTGGACCATACGCGTATGGTCATGACCATATGGGTATATACTCATATAGTCGAGGTAATTAACAGGTTCAATTTTAATACTTTAAAACTCTTCATATAAACCTTCTAGTTGTCACGTCATTTAAAAAAGACACTACACAAGGTAATTTTTTAATACATCTATTAAAAATTAATAACTATAAAATTTATTAAATAAAATAAGCAGTTTCATCACTTGTAAAAACGATAGGAAACACATGTTATACCTATGGCATTTATACCGATATGTTATTACGAGTGAATAGAAAAATGTCGACGTGGGAAAATAACTTCCAAAAATATATGTTACAAAAGAAGTCAACTGTTTTACTATAAACTAACGTTAAGGTCGACATACAGGATACATTAAGAGTTTAATAATTTGCTTACTTTTGAAACTTTACATAATTAGCATTAGCAGTTCAGAATTTTGTTACTGGTACGTGTTTTTTTTTCTCAAAAAATGATGACGTTACAGACAAGGACCCTAGTTCATTAAGTTATCTGATGATATGATATGCTTCACTCATGTTACGATATTAGAGATCTAGAGCTTCTGAAAACACCGTAGATACATCGGAACGACCAAGGATCCAAGAAAAGCTATGGTACCGTGTAGAAGTAAATGTCACCCTGCGCATACATGCAAGGATACAATTATTGATGAAAACTAACTTTGGCATTAATATTTGATGTTAATTGAATTGTAAATATTACATTTTCATGTAGCCATCATTTTTTTTATAAAGTTTTCTAATGCATATTATTGAAAAAAATATCTATATGGTCCAAATACTCATATGGTTCGGCCCGTTAATAACCAGACTAGTATGTACATGTACTCATATGGTCGGACGATACGCATACGATCGGACCATATGAGTATACGCATATGGTCCAACTACTCATATGGTCCGGAACATGTACACGTTGTAATGTTGTGCCAATTATAATTTGTGAAGTGTTTTACTTTACAAGTTTAAGTTTTTAACACACACCGTCTTCCAACCGATTATGCTTGTTTATAATTGTTAATTATAATTTATACCAGATTGATGTTATATTTTAACCTGATACGAAGTACTGTAAAAATGTATAATAAAAAGACCGAGATCCAAGGTGAGTCGATCAGAACTGACAAAATCCATCACTGCTAATCAATGGAACAAATGCCATATTCCTGACAACGCCATGATGAAACAAAAAGATAAACAGACAAATAATAGTACATAAGACACAATATTCATATAATTAAGCACGGTAGTATGCGTTGCGTTATTAATTAGTGGTTTACGATTTTTTTTTTTATCTATGAGTTGAATGACCTTCTGGTATTGGTCGCCCCTCTTTTAAATATATTTAAGGAATGACTGTCATATTTTTTCTTTCTATGAAGAAATAACATAAAAAATTTGGTGCACACTGAATAACGCGCGTAGCGGGTTATTTAACAGTGTGGACCACATTTTTTATGTTATTTCGAATAGACAGAAAAAATATGACAGTCATTTCTTATAATTTAATTCTAAATTCCATTTAAAACCGTAGAAAACCATGAAAAAACGTTAATGACGTCACGGTCACATGACTAAATTATGTCTATGGGCCGATGACAAAATCAGAAGGCGCGTTACAACCAAAATTAAAATATATACTAGTATAGTGACATATACTTATATGGGGATTGATTGTATTTTGATACCTTATGAACAAACCTACACAATAAGCAAAAAAAAAAAAAAAAAACACAACACAAAACTATCTATGTCACTGAAACATGACAACCTGTAACAGTCTTGTATTTGAATTAAGAAAAATACCACAACATTTGATATAATTAGTAAAAACAATCCTTTTTTTGTTAAAATATTCACCACAAGGTTTATTTGTAGAAACGAAGGCTTTTTCTGATAATGTTAATCTTTCCATTTAAGACAAATTTAGTTTATTGATATGAAATAGACTTGATTGTAATGTACAGTTTTACAAATAATGCTACGGGAGATGGCGGAATTGTATAATCTGTATTGTTATTTGTTACATTGTTATTACACATGATCACGCCACCCCGCAGGGTAATTACTTTGCCTATACATGTTAAGTACCAGGCTTGTTTTACATTGTAATGCTACGACCTTTTATAGCTGACTATGCGGTATGGGCTTTGCTTATTGTTGAAGGCCGTACGGTGACCTTCAGTTGTTAATTGATGTGTTATTTTGGTTTCTTGTGGAGAGTTGTCTCATTGGCAATCATACCACATCTTCTTTTTTTTTATATTGTAATGATTTATCTTGATTTTACTTCTTTCTTAGATATATTAATAAGTACAGTGAAAGACTTATCACCCTTATAGTTAAGGAATGTTATTTTTATGCAAATATAAACCTATGAATAAAATTGAAAATGGAAATGGGGAATTTGTCAAGGAGACAACAACCCGACCATAGAAAAGACAACAGCAGAAGGTCACCAACAGGTCTTCAATGTAGCGAGAAATTCTCGCACCCGGAGGCGTCCTTCAGCTGACCCCTTAACAAATATATACTAGTTCATAGTGATAATGAACGCCATACTAAACACCAAATTGTACACAAGAAACTAAAATAAAAATAATACAAGACTAACAAAGGCCAGAGGCTCCTGACTTGGGACATGCGCAAAAATGCGGCGGGGTTAAACATGTTTATGAGATCTCAACCCTCCCCCTATACCTCTAGCCAATGTAGAAAAGTAAACGCAAAACAATAAGCACATTAAAATTCAGTTCAAGAGAAGTCCGAATCTGATGTCAGAAGATGTAACCAAAGAAAATAAACAAAATGACAATAATACATAAATAACAACAGACTGCTAGCAGTTAACTCACATGCCAGCTCCAAAATACTAAGGATGTTCCACCCCAAAATATATTAGCATAACTGTGTTTGGCAAAACCTGTCGGAATTTTGGGTCCACTGTGCTCTTCAACTTCGTACCTTATTTGGCCATTAAAATTCTTTGTCGGAGCGTCATCGTTGACTATTTTATTAAAAAAAAACTATTATAGTAATCATTGCTTATGGTAACACGGAAGGTGTAGACTACTAGCAAAACTAACCAAGCTGCTCTTTATCAAAGTTTCCTGACTTCTGTATATCCACGTTTTGAACGTCCAGCTGTAATGTTATCAACAGTTCAATCGTCAACAATATATAATTTTCCTTCGTATGAGCAAATCATGCCATTACAAAATAACAAAACAAATAAGTGTCATTTGTATTTTATGATCACAATCTGTCAATCACTTTAGATTAATATGGGGAACACAACGGGTGTCACATAAGGAGCGAGATCGGCTTAACTCGGATTTATTTTCTCTCAATCGATTTATGATTTATTAACAGTGGTATATAAATAAAGGCAACAGTAGTATACAGCTGTTCAAAACTCGTAAATCAATGGACAAAAACAAAATTGGGGTAACAAACTAAAACTGAGGGATACGCATTAAATATAAGTCTAGAACAACGATACAACATTAAAATGTAACACACACAGAAACGGACTAAGCATTAGACAAAATCCTTTATTTACCCCACAGCAGTGTCCGAGATCACACCTGGTACTAGTATTTGGAAGTCTTAAGATTTCTATGCATACTGGTGATTGTCTTCTGATCGTTTTTGTTTTTCTTGACATGACATTGTCAGTTTATTTTTGACCTATAATTGTGTATGTCCCTCTTTTTTTTGGAAAAAGGGGGGGGGGTAAGATACAGCAGTAAACCTTATAAAAATGAATAACTAAATTGCAGATTAATAACAATGACCACTACTAACATAATAGTTGCTACTGTTGTAATTGAAATTAGTCTTTCAATAGCATTGACCAATAAACTTACTTTTATACACTTAAGATAGTATTCAGGCAAGTGTACTATGTCTACCTCAATCAACCAAAAAAAAACTAAATAACACAGTAGGTAAAGCGTACTGTTGATTTTTTTTATCTGTTTGATTTAGACTTTCTTTTGCTCAGTTCAGACCAAGTTTTTAGACTAAAACGCGTTTTATAGTTGACACACCTATAAAATAAGAAATTATGTTTTCTGTAAGTTTTGCTGTGACACAATTATTTTATAATTCCTTTTGAGTACAACCTGTTTTTGTATGGCGAATTTACATCAATGAAGAAGTAATTAAAACATGTATAATGTCAACAAGCATACTTTTTAAGTAGGATTAAAGTATTCCCATGTTTTGAGAAATCTAAGCAAAATAAAACATTTGTTCAAACCGTTGTTAGTTTATGTCTTGAACTTGTAGTGAGATGTGTCAGATGTTGACTGTTGTTTCCCGATGAAAGCCTCTTATGTGATATTGAGATAATAAAACAAATCAAAATCCCTGTGATGTAGGTACTATTTATCAAATCCGTGTAGAGCTTTAGAATAATGCAGCTTTTAGCAAAAAATGATGCTGCAAAATTAACTAACTGGTTTGTTTTTAACAACATTGAATGACTGATAAGACCAACTTTGCACAGTCGGTCACGAACTATGACTACAATAATTGTCATCAACAAACTATTGTTTTATCTTGAATGATTGATCGATTGATACTTTCACTGACGTCAATTTCAATCAAAGTTGGAGGTCATGTCAAAGGACATATATTGAAATTTTGAAAGAATACCATTATTTCATTATTTACGTCTATCTATATTATACGAAGTAAGATATTTGACTGCTTATCACAAATTTATTTAATCCTTGCTTATCAGATTTTATAAGCTTTCTGACAGTAATAATTGGCGGGAATGTATGTATGGAAGTGCAACCGGATGTAAATACATCGGTGTCGCTCAGACGCTTATGTATGAATATTATATCGGAGATTTCTACTACAAAACATGTCACTTTTCAATTAACAAAATGTTATCTGATAATTTATTGTTTATTAATGTTCCTAAAGCGTCTACAAACGCGATCATTCAGTGAAGTAGGATTAATTCTTTATTTATATAGGGGGTGTTTGGATATACGCCTGAGGGGGCCTATGGTTACCCATAGGTACCTATAAGTAACCATAGGCCGCCTCAGACGTATATTCAAACACACCCATAGAAATGCTCAAGAAACTTGTGAAGAACTGCAAATATGTATATAATGTACTGTAAATTAAAATCAAGTATTAAGAAAGACAATATTGAAATTTTTTGGTCTTTTCCATCTTTTTTGGCATTGATGTTGTCAGTTTATTTTCGACGTATGAGTTTGAATGTTCCATTGATATCTTTTTTTTTCTTTAGAAATGTCCTGTACCAAGTCAGGAAAATGGCCATTGTTATATCATAGTTTGTTTCTGTGTGTGTAACATTTTTATGTTGTGTTTCCGTTGTGTCGTTTGTTTTCTCCTATATATGAGTGTGAATTCACATTACTGTAAGATGTGTCACGGTACTTTTCTATCCCAAATTCATGTATTTGGTTTTGATGTTATATTGGTTATTCTCATCGGATTTTTTCTATGCTTAGTCTGTTGCTATGTGTGTGTTACATTTAAATGTTGTGTCGTTGTTCTCCTCTTATATTTAATGCGTTTCCCTCAGTTTTAGTTTGTTACCCCGATTTTGTTTTTTGTCCATAGATTTATGAGTTTTGAACAGCGGTATACTACTGTTACCTTTAATTACCTCACTTTTTCTGAATTTTTAAGATGTCTTTTTGTGAGCAATCTGCGTATATTTTTTGTCGACAATCGTTACCCAATGTCATACATTTACACATATTCAAACAAGAAGATACATAAGATGGAAATGAAACCAATGAAGGCAACAGTAGTATACCGCTGTTTAAAATTCCAAAATCGACTGAGAGAAAACAAATCCGGGTCTCACTAAAACCTTTGGAAACATATCAAACATAAGAGGAAAACAACGAAACAACAGAAACATTTTAGTGCAACAAAAACAAACACCAACATACATAGAAACGGACTATTTGATAACAACTAATATTTTCCTGAATTTGTACAAGAATTTTCAAGACCAAACAAGCATAAAAAACATATGTCGATGAAAAGAGTAAACAACATGGCAAATAGAAAGAAAGTTTACAAAGCAATATACATTTTTTTTTATACAAATGAGACCGTTAGTTTTCTCGTTTGAATCGTTTTAAAATTGTCATATCGGGATCTTTTATAGCTGACTATGCGGTATGGGCTTTGTTCATTGTTGAAGGCCGTACGGTGACCTATAGTTGTTAATGTCTGTGTCATTTTGGTCTCTTGTTGATAGTTGTCTTATTGGTAAGCATACCACATCTTCTTTTTTATATATTATTAAAGTTTAACGAACCAGGGATAAAATAAAACAAGAATCTGTTATAGGAGAAAAACTTATGAGTAAAGTGAAAACTACAAATACTACAAAATATTGTTTATTTTTAACATTAAACAGTAACACCAGATAAATAAACTTAGTCAGCAACATAGTTGACATGCTGATTATCACAGTTATATACATACAACAATATAATACCCATTCATTGATATCCTTAATAAGTTACTTTCACTCATTAAGACTCCTGTTTACTGCACCATTAACATGTGAGGAGGCTCAAGGTAAAGATGCCCATTCATTGATATCCTAAGTTACTTTAACTTGTTGAGCCGCCTGTTTACTGCATCCTTAAAAATGTGAGGAAGCTCAAGGTAAAGACCTTCATAATATCAAGTAACGTTTTTAATACATGTATATTTTTTCTCTCACAATTTGTAATTTTAATTATGAAATGTAGATATTCACATTTCCTACATATACCCATAATATACATATTACCTGATTGGTTTTCGTCCATTATATATATATATATATATATATAAATGAATTTCGTGAAATAAAGGCGCTGTTCTGAATTTACCTTTGTTGCACTCATACCACATCTTCTTATATCTATGTAATTTGAATACAAAAATAAGTAACATAACTCTTACATAAACAAAATCTTTTTCTTCTCCCATCTGAATTGCCTGCATTTTAAAACTTATATTTTCTATTTTCTGTTTGGGAATGTTTATGGCTTTGTTTAAAAGTTAAAACATCTCTTAAAATGACAAAATTCTTGAAGACTGCAAAAACTTAATATATAATACTTGAATATATAAAGAATTAGAGGAAAAGGTAATCAAAATGAAATTTTGAACAATATTTTCCCCCCAATATCTTAATGAAGACATATGCGACAGTGTTTTTGTCTGATCTGTTTAACAAAATTTGTTTGTAAGATCCAGTAAAATCGATTATATATAAAATCAATATTGTAATCATTAGATTTTAAACAAAATGCATTATTTCCTTTCGTAATATCTCATTATGTTGAATGCTGTTTTCTTTTGTTCGAACCCTTTAGATATAAAGCATATAGGTCCTTTTGTCTTGTCATCAGATTGCCAAAATTCTCGTCGTAAACCGCAAAGCAGTACGTTAAAATACAACTGTTTGCCTCAGAAATCTAAATTGGTAACTAGAGTGTGTTTAAATGCTATTTTAGGGTAGACACCGCTAACGTCGCCAAACACACACAACAGATTTATCACGCTGTGAATGTTTCATATACAATATATGTATGTTGTCGGAAAATATATTAATATATAAAATATATATATTCGTATGAGCTTTAGAAACAGGACGAAAAGCGAGGATCCGCCGAGCTTTTCTCCTGTTTCGTAGCGAGTACAAATAAATTTTGTATTTTCCGACAATGTACATATATTGTGTTTATCCTGAAATCACTTCCTACACTTGAAACTTTAGTTATTAAAATCAAAATCATTGTCTCTAATTTCTCAAAGAAATCGACATGGTTGAAACGCGGACCGCGAAGAGGATCCCAAAATGAACTGGTTAGGAAACATGGAAGTGGGGTAAAAGGAGGCTTTATTTGTTCATGTACATATAAAGCAAAAAATTATTTGTATACCTGTTATTTGTATAATAGATGGTTAATTGTAGGATAAAATGTTTTTTAACATTTTACATTTAGTCGGAATATTCTAGCATATGTTATGATAGAGTTCTTTAAATTTGAACACGGAATACCTTAATTGATTTTGGTTTTTAAAATATGAATACTGCAAATGGAATGCTATAATAATACATAGTGAAGTACGTAATATTACAGTTTATGAATACATTAGACATATTCAAAGTGTATATAATAATAAAACTATCACGTGTCTGTATTGAATGATAAATGTACATCTTATGGACCACTTACAGACTACACTTCCTCTATTTAACTGTAGTATGAATTTGTCGTTATTGCTTTGATTTTTCATCACGTCAATCTTTAAATCATGATGGTCAAGAAATCTTCTTGTTCAAGTCACCGTATACTGTGGGGGACACAGGGATCGGAGATCTCCGTCATGACTCGGATATCCGATCCTTGAGGTCGTTGTTAAGGTAAACACAACGATATGAATGTTTAAGTAATGGCTGCCGTCGATTATGACCAATATCACGTGAACCCCTAGGTCATGATCCTATCTTACTGGTCTTTATCACAGGATGCCAATAGTCAGTTGGTCTGTGCGGGTGCTCCATAATGTCATACCAATGGTCTAATTGTTCACCATGACTATACCACCCTAGTTCAACCTGTAAAATATCAGTGTTTTTTAGTATTGACATTTATTTGCGCTTGAAATATATTTTTACCATGAACATAATCAGCATTCACTTATAATAACAACAATCCTTTGAAGTTTGACCAGATTTACAGTTGTGTAGTCGAATAAGATCTCTACTATATAAATATCTATATTGTGTTAGATATAAAGGAAAATACTTTCTCTTCGTCGGCTTTTAATATTCGTTGATGGAGATTTTATGCTGATAAGGAAGCTATTGAACGAGCTTTGCATTAATGAGTCCATTGGCCGCCTCTTTTTCTAAGTTATAGATTCAAGGTCAGATGAATTGCATTTTGTCCTATATGTTCTCCCCGTTATTGTATTGTAGTCCTGTCATGTAATGTTGTCATTTTAATTTTATATTTAACATTGTCATAAAAGCTGGAGGTTTGGGATGCCACAAAACCAGTTTCAACCCAAAATTTTTTTCTTAAAATGTCCTCTACTAAGTCAGGAAAATGGCCATTGTTATATTATAGTTCGTTTCTGTGTGTGTTACGTTTAAATGTTTTGTTTCTGTTGTGTCGTGGTTCTCCTCTTGTATTTTATGTGTTTCCATCAGTTTTAGTTTGTTGCCCGGATTTGTTTTTTTTTCTCAATCGATTAATGAATTTCGAACAGCGATAAACTACTGTTGCCTTTAATGATTACGGAATTATTCCAGAGAAAATGGACAACTGACATTACTATAGTGACCATTATATTGTGTGACACTTAAAGGGCAATACATTGGTATTCGTTTTGGCAGCAATTTGATCAATCTAACTAGATACCCTGTCGACGCACATTATTTTGTATTCATTCGATGCATTTTGTGGTGTTATCCTTGCTGTCTGATTGTTCTACATTTATTATTTCAAATGGCGTCGATATAAACAAATATACATGATGGATTCGAAAATGTTGACAATGTTTATATGGCTATTTTAAAACACTAAACAATGTCTTTAACAACGCCATAGTCGTTTCTCTGTCTGTATATTGTCATTCAGCCATAGTTCTTAATTATACTTACTTGACCTAATTTCTGAACTCCCATCATCATGTCTTTATGTATTAGTTGAAAGACAAATGCATGCCCAAGAAGTTTAGGGTTTTCCCTATTGATTTCAAAAACACAAGGATGATTCCATACCGGGTCTTGAGTATTTTGCCTCACTTTGGTTTTATGTTTATCCTGACGGATTCCATTCACATACATTTCAACTTTAACATATGGATCTGAAAAGTTAAGAACGTATATTTTTCAAATTCAATTGATAAACATGCTTGAAATTATCAGAAATACATCATGCGCTTCAAGAGGAATTGAAAGATGTAGCTCCGATACTTATATGAGCAGTAAGACGGGTGTCAAATAAAGAGCAGGATCTGCTTACCACTCCGGAAGGCTTGAGGGTAACCCTCTTATTCTTAGGGTTCGTTTTTCTCCGTCATCAGTGTTTATGTGTTGTGTTTTATATACTTATGTTTATCTTTTTTTTCTTCTTCTTCTTTTTTTTTACCATGTCGTTGTCATGTTTTTTAAAACTTATAATTTTGAATGCCATTTTGATATCTTTCGTCTCTCTTTTTAAATCATAAATGTGCTTTGTTTGGAGTATTTGCGATGGTTTAATCATGTTTCTAGGAAAAAATATTTGCAAAATAAATTGTTTAAACAGGGCACAAGAAAGCTTCACTTGGTTTGTGACATCATTTATGTAATTTTAGAACCGGATTGGAATGAATAGTAATACGGTGTTTCGGCAGACACGTTGTGTATTTGCCGAAAAGTATGAAATATATTATAAAGAATTAAAAGATGTATTGATGATATAGATACATTTTATTCATGAATTTATTGATTGAACGTTTCTGTTAATTGTAAGAGATCACGGTCAATGATGCTAAATAATGTTCTAATATAGCGTTCGACATTTTCTATAAGTAAGTTATAACTGTGAAATAAATGGATGTTTGGAATGAAACCTTACACTCCAGAGGAAATTACTTTTATGCATTTCCTATCATTTCAAAGTATATTTAATATAATGTGTGATTATTTTCTGTACTTTTAATTCATCTATTTGTTTAACACGTATCATGTTATGTGATTCATGCTGCGAAATGTGAATCAAGGTTGAAATGTTCTTCCTTTATGTTACAATTCACTCCTAAATGACATGTGCATTCACATGAGCACAGCTTTCTCTTTCCAACTATTATATACGACAAGACAATAGTTAGTAGACACCGAACAACAAGCTATAAAGGGCCACAAATGACTAGTGTAAAACCATTAAAAACGGGAAAACCAACAGTCTTATATCTATATGAAAAACGAGAAACGAGATACATTTATGAACAACATCACCAAACAGCGACCGCTCAGCATCAGATTCTTGACTTAGGATCGATAAACAAATGCAGCTGTCTTAAACGTTTTAAACGAGGGACGAAAGATACCAAAGGGACAGTCAAATTCATAAATCTAAAACAACGCCATGGCTAAAAATGAAAAGGACAAACAAACAACAGCACACACGACACAACATAGAAAACTAAAGAATAAACAACACGAACCCCACTTTTAACCTACACCCTTACCTGGAACAATAGTGTAACATCACAACATAGACAGACACACTATGAAATATGAATTGGAATGGGTTATGTATGACACAATGTCAATATAAAATCAATAAAATAAGGGATGAGATAATAAGCAATTTCAGAAAGTCAACTTTAACATTGAACAAAATGCCGCCATATAACGATGTAAACCCTGAACAAAATGCCACAATATAACGATGTTAACCTTGAACAAAATGCAGCAAAATAGAATAATGTACACAGGTAAAAGACAATAAGTGTGTACAGTAATACTTACTAATAGCACCTAATAATGAAACTCTTGGCAAGTTTCTAGCTTCTAAAACATTAAATACAATTTTTCCTGCAACCGGCTGATAACAACCAGATATTCGTATGTCTCCTTGGTGAAGCTACAAATATAAATTACTTCATAAAAAAAGATAGTTCTTCCTAAATGCTAAGAAGTCATTCAAAGAAACATTCTATAGGTCTTAGCATGTTTGCAGTTATTTGACAAGACAAACAATAAATAAATTATTTCATTTAATGCTTACAACCATTAAAAATTAAAAAATATTGTTTTTTAATATCTTCAGAAATTTATTTCTCCTGTTATGTAACTTTCGTTTTTGATGTAATAAGTCATAATGTAACATAAAAGTAATGTTAAAAACATACCAAGGGGTACCTTTGACAATACTGACGTCAATTGAATGAATAGTGTTGGTCGCATTATATACCAGTTACAGTCATCATATAATAGGTATCATTTATATAATTGCAGTGCAGAAAGTCTTTGAACTGTGCTCAACCAATTTTGTCCTTTACCAAGTCAGGAATATGGCAATTGTGATCTAATTGTTTGTTTCTATGTATGTTGCATTGTCATTTGTTTTTTGATGCATTTCAGTGTTCTGTTGTTTCGTTGTTTTCCTCTTGTTTTTCCAACGGTTTTAGTTTGTTACCTGGCTTTGTTTTCTCCCAATCTATTTATGACTATTAAATAGCGGTATACTACTGTTGCCTGTATATAAATGGAATGTGTAGCTAACCATTAAACCAGGTTTATATCCACGGTACTCTATCATTGCTGATATCTTCGTCATTTGAACTATGGTGTCAATTGTATGTTGATTAGTTTTTAAGAATATCATTAAAACCTGTTCAGATTTCAATGAGGTAAAAACATCATGCGCATGACATTAAAATCTCATCAATGATAAAAAATGAAACCATTTCAAAAGAAAATTTTAATTGTATATTTAATGTATTTGTTATAAAACTTACTCTATATACAGTTTCTGGCATAATGGTTAAATCAGCCAATCCATTTTCCAGTTCACAGAGATTTGACAGATAAATAGAAGACATCCCGACAAGATGTCGACGTGTCACATTATGTGAAGAATAAATTTGAAATTCGATAGCAGCTTTATCGTCCATGTCACTTGGCACTAAATCCGTTATTGTAAATTTCTCAAGAAAGACTGGAGTCTAAAATAATCATTGAAAAAAATCTGTCAGATTAGAAACGAAAAGTAAACCTCATTATAAGATAATTATCAGACATATAGGTTGCATTTCTGTAAATATTGACAATGCAATTTCCCATAGGAACTCCTTTTACGGCTAAAACTGTACCACTTTTACTATGAAGTTTTTAAAAAAATCTTATCCTACAATTGAAAGTTCATATGCACCACAATTTTTTTCAAAGGTCAAAATATAGAGCTGTGTGGCATATTTTCAACGTTTATATACTCTGATCTTCTCAGAGTTGAAACTAACACTAATTTTCTTAACTACCTCTACCGAGAATGAAAGGTTACCAAAGATTTCAATGTACACAATATGCACATGTAAATTTACTGGTAACATTCTCAAGTTCTGTCTCTGTGAGATGGAACACAGAGAGCATAACTGGGAACCAGTATGTAAACAAAATTAATTTTCTATGAATATTCAAGATCTCCCCAAAAGAGGCGTGTTTTGAGAAACAGCTGTTTTTACAAAGTGCAACCTAAAAGCAAACTGTAGATTTTGCTTTTTGTTTGTTGATTTACTCTGCATGAACTGAATTTGTGCCATAAATGGATACTCTATATCCTTTTTGTATTAGGCATTACATTACATTTTTTTTCATCGGAACATAGTCTTTTCATGTATTCTTTACGAATATTGAATGAAAATTTTGTTCACATCGTAGTACTTGTTCAGGCTATGATTTCCGTCTTGCTTTAAACATTTGACAAGGGACTATCGGATTTGAATTTTCCATGGAGTTCAGCTTTTTTTGTAATTTGACCTTTTCCTTTGTAGCGTTTTAGTGATTTGTATTTTTATCGTTTTTAATATTTTTTTAATGGCGTTGTGGCTTTGTCTACGAAATATAAGTCATTAATGTGCCGTTGTCATCCTCTGCCTCGTTTGTTTTACAGTTATGTTTATGCCACTAATTTACACATGATGCTAGTAAGATACTTTTCCATCCATTACACGACGGGCGTCACATGTGGAGCAGGATCTGCTTATCCTTCCGGAGCACCTGAGATCACCCCTAGTTTTTGGTGGGGTTTGTGTTGCTTATTCTTTAGTTTTCTATGTTTTGTCATGTGTACTATTGTTTGTCTGTTTGTCGTTTTCGTTTTTAGCCATGACGTTGTCAGTTTATTTTCGTTTTATGAGTTTGACTGTTTTCCTCTTGTATCTTTCGTCCCTCTTTAACACATCATGTCACTAAGATACTTTACAATCAAATCTATCAAGTGTTGTTTTAATATTTCCGAAGGAAATTTTATCAATTTAAGTGCAAGCTATTTTGAAAACAGAAAGAGAATAAATTGTCAATCATTCGAATGATATTAACTAATAATACCAATATCAAAGTACATTTTAAGTGTTTTGTGATTATCTTTGCTTAAGTACATTGAAAACATTAACAGTACAAGTTGACAATTCACATAATATCATATACAACTTAAAAAAATAGTTTAATATGTATATAAGCTTAGTATTAAAAATTTAAACACAATATACACATAAAAGATGACCTTTTTACGTATGTACATGCATACAATTAAAAAGAAATGGTGACATCAAGTACCTTTTCAGTTCTTCAAACAAAGTAACAGGAGGCTTCGCATTGGGATGTACTTTTACAATGCATTATTATAATCAACGAATGTAAAAAGTTATATACGTACTTTGGTTTTCGGAATGGTTTTTGTTCTGTATTTGAATGTTCTTCCAGGCACTAGGAATGCTTTAACATATGGATTGATTTCAGTATCAGCGGGAAGTCCGGCGATCCGTAGGTTGTCTGCCTGAAGATACAAGATAATCATTAACTCAAAATGATGAATAGTACCAATAAGGAATGTATTGACAAGATTAGACAATGTCAAAATCTGAAAACTTGCAACACAAGTATGGAAACGCATCCGTGTATAACTCTTTTTTGAAAGACAGCTAGGAATGATGCGTACCTGATAGTTATAAAAGGTACCAGGATTATAATTTAGTATGCCAGACGTGCGTTTCGTCTACATAAGACTCATCAGTGACGCTCATATCAAAATACTTATAAAGCCAAATAAGTACGAAGTTGAAGAGCATTGAGGGTCCAACTCCAAAGTTTTTAATTTGATACTGTGGAGTCATTATTGTTCGTTTGATACCAATTTTCGTTGCTTTTGTAGGTATAGGTGAACCACGAATAAAAATGTTAAACTAAGTACAAAATTTCTACTGCTTTGTATGCAGAGATGAAAGAAAGGTAATCGATAATATCTAATGAAAATATAAAACAAGGGATCTGTCATAAAGTGCTTGTCGTAGGTTCTTTCTAAACTTTTATGATCATATTTGTTTTTCGTAAATTGTGAGAGGGTTAGCGCTATAAAACCAGGTTTCATCCACCATTTTCTACATTTGAAAATGCCTGTACCAAGTCAGGAATATGACAGCTCTTGTCCATTCGTTTTTGTTGCGTTTTGTTATTTGATTTTGCCATGTGATTATGGACTTTCCGAATTGATTTTCCTCTAAGTTCAGTATTTTTGTGATCTGACTTTTTGATATAAATTAGGGCGTTTGTTTTCACAGTTGTATTGTTTCATATTTGTCATGTCGGATCCTTTTCGAGCAATTTATACGGTAAGGTCTTTTCCATTGATGAAGGCCATACGGTTACCAATAATGGCTGAAATTCACATCATCTGAATATTCATGGATAGTTATCTCATTGGTAATCATACCACATCTCCTTATCTTTATATGGAAATAAAAATCTTTGTCAAAAATTGTAGAACATAACAAAAACTCTGACTGATTAAAAATATGTTTTTTTTTATTCACTTATTCAACCTGAAAGATTCTGTATGTGACCTTCTCAACATAAAAAAAGTAACACTAATTTGCTTAACTACCCCTACCTCGAATGAAAGGTTCCATATTCCCAAGTTATGTCTCTGTGAGATGGAACACAGAGAGCATAACTGGGAAACAGTATGTAAACAAAATTAATTTTCTATGAATATTCAATGAATCTATGAATAATCGCTTAAGTGTTGACTACTGGGCTGGCGAAACGTCCACCAGCAGTGGCATCGACCCAGTGGTGTAAATAGTTATCAAAGTTACCAGGAGTATAATTTTGTACGCCAGACGCGCGTGGCTCATCATAGATACCAGGCGTTTCGTCTTCAAAAGACTCATCAGTGACACCCGAATCAAATAAAGTTAAGAAGGGCAAATGAAGTATGAAGTTGAAATGCATATTAATATTGAGGACCGAAAATTCCTAAAAGTTTTTCCAAATACAGCTTATGTATCTTATTCCTGAGGTATAAAAGCCTTAGTATTTCAAAAATTCAAAAGTTTGTAAACAGTTTATTTATAATTATGACCATATCAATGATATTTCATGTCAACAAGGAAGTCTTTAAAATATAAAGGTTTCCGTAAGAAAGGAGAATAAAACTCCATATATATCCCATATCATAAACTGAGTATGTAACGTCAGTGAAGGTCTAGTACACATATTTCCATACAGCAAATATTACCAATAGGATGGAATTTTAATGCGACTGTCATACAAGTGAGAGGTTCAGTTAGCTATTAAACCAAGTGCAATTTCCAACATAATGGAATACCACGTCAGGAATATGACAGTTGTTTACCATTCTTTTGATTTGTTTGTGCTTTTGATTTTTTCATTTGATACGGAACTTTTCGTTTTGAATTTTCCTTATAGTTCAATATTTTGTTATTTTCCTTTTTTATTTGGTACTACTCAATTATTTTATTTAATACATTTGACGAAATGATTTCGGAGTTATTGTCTTGTAAGAACTTAAAAAATCTAGTTATATTATGGTAAAACCAGATTAATAAAATAAAGTCTGTCATTAGTTTTCAGACAACCTAGATTAATGCATTCTGTTCTACAGTATCCGCTACTGCCCCTCAGAAATGATTATATATAATTTAATTGTGAAGGAACGATTTTACCACCGCTGGTTATAAAGTCATCCTTAATCACGGTGGTTATGTATTAGAGTTATAAACTTCACATCCAGCATATAATGCGACATACGTTCCATTACATCCTATTAATTCTAATTACGCCAAAGAATAAAGTCCCCTTTTAGAACAAGATAATTCTAACCAGTTTGAAGCATACTCGAATAAAGCAACTTGCGTATTAAGAAAATAACTTCATTAAACTTGTCCACAGTAATGTTTTAACATTTTCAAAAGAACCATGCGCATTGATTATTTTTTTTCCATAAAAGATGTTACCTGCCAGAGTAACATCCGAAATAGTTTTCTATGGTTATAATCAAGCTTGTTTTATTGAATTAATCATTCCAAAAGTCAAACCTGCATTTAACGGTTTTTTCTGTAAATTGTCTTTATAAAATTATATCACATAATAGTTATCAAAAGTACCAGGATTATAATTTTATACGACAGACACGCGTTTCGTCTACATAAGACTCATCAGTGACGCTCAGATCAAAATAGTTAAAAAGCCAAACAAATACAAAGTTAAAGAGCATTGAGGACCCAAAATTCCAAAAAGTTGTGCCAAATACGGCTAAGGTAATCTACTCCTGGGGTAAGAAAATCCAAACCGAAATAAGTTGAAAGTACCATTTGCGTCATTCATTATAAAATTGGCCCTATTTCTAGCTACAATTTCATATTAGGACCAATGTAACGACGAAATATACTCGATAACAATGACAAGATAGGAAAAGTGTCTATTTGTTGAAAATGTACGTGCTTGCGTTCTATTCATGACGTCAAAAATAGCACTCATGATTTTTTTTCTCATAAAATTAAAATGATACAGGTCAAATTCACTTAATTGATTTGACAGGAAACATAAAAAGCTGACAAAAAAACTTTTCACATTCTGTTTGTTATTACTTTCTGACTTTTTTTAATATTTAGTATGTCGACTGCAATGGTTGATGTTTTCTGATGGCCTTAAATTAATTGATATTCATGTCAACACACTACTGGGATGGTGATTCCCTCAAAACGTCCACCAGTTGTGGCATCGACACAGTGTTGTGAATAGATAAAACATTAAACAATTCTACACTATTTAAAATGAAAACAACAGGTTATATAAATTTCATGTGTCCGAAGAGCTTTTAAGTATTCCCCTTTCAAATTTAAAAAACGAATTGAAAGAGTTGGTCCTGCTTTTGTTTCATAAGAAAAGATGACAAATACTTAGATATGAATTTCTTGTCTAAATGAAGGGATACATGACTCGGATACAAACAAGAAATTCTCTGACATTTTAAAGATGCTTAATTGTAAGATTGACAACATATTTTTACGTTTGAATGACATGTAACAAACAATCGGCATTTCCTTGGGAACAAACTGTGCTCCTCTTCTTGCTGACATGGGACTGATTTCATACAAGAGCTTATTTGTAAAATCGTTAGAAAGTCATTATCAGAGCCTATTTAAAATCACAAATGACATATTTTGGATAACTTTTATCATTACGTGGTTAAATCACAAATGATACTTTTGGTATGTTGTGATCAGAACGTGGTTAATAAATCACAAATACCAATTTTTAGTATTTTTGTACGAACTGTATAGTTCTTGTTGAAGAAGACATGCAGAGCAGGTGCAACGTAACTTATGTGAACTGATATCAAATATCTAAATTAGTGTATATTATTCTTCTTACCTCTATTACAATAACTGTTAATGACGTCTTGTTTTCTGCCATTTGAAATTGAACTTTTAATTTCCCCGTAGGGGGCATTGGAGGAGTAAAACTTGGCATCATCATATCGTCTAGATTTAAATCATGCATAACTACTGGTTTATCAGGAAGTCCAATACTAACACCTTGTCCTTTAGCCTACAAAATAGAAAAGTCCTATAGCAAATATAGTATTCATTAGCGGGAGTGTGCTATTTTTTAGAAATCTGCTGAAACATCGACCCGCACACAATCTAAGTGTTACGTTCACAATTATACATTGGTTGACACATATGATAGGTATTTGATTCTTATCGTTAATAATGAAATGTATTCACTGTCTCAGACATTAAAATACCAGAATAGTCGTAATCTGTAATTTTAACAATTTTTTTGCTACTCTGCATTGTGATATTTTGAATGAGTGTTGATTCGCATGATTGGTCATGCATGCATATTGGTTACGTATCCGAATTTGAACATTAGTATCTTTAATATTATTGCCTTAATTTCAATATAAATTTGCATTTTTATAAAATGATAATCTATTCTATTTAAAATCAAAGATACTCCAAAGGATCCCAGACATTTTCATTTCATTAGCATAATGTACGTGAAAAACACTAATAATAATGGTTCATTGGATTGACCAATGAACACGCTAAGCCCCTAACATTGGTTATGGTTTACATAACAAAAATATTATAGTTAAGGATCCATCTGTGGCTTAAGGATGTTTTTTACTCTTTAGTCGGGTAAAACGTATTACGTATTACTGAAAAATATAGTTATAAACAACCATCATATATGCGTCATTTCGAATTGCTTCGTGTGAAAAAGACATGTGTTTGTGTCATCTGTATTAACAAAAGTGTAACGTTATCGTAGATAAATAAGAAAATATTACACAATCAATAGACATGACGTGTAAATTCGGTTCAGACGTTTGAAATATCGTAAAGTTTATAAATGAAAATAGTTGGCATAATTTGAGTTCCGTGTTGTCAATCTCATCAGCAAGGTAGTTCTGTCATTAAAGTAAACGCGTGTGACGTAATTAACTTTGACAAGTCGTATCGTATGTTCTATTGAAGTCAATTGCCTTGTCGGTTAACCTTATGATGAACGTCATCAGAAACAATAGAAGACTTCAATGAACTAATTTGCACACGACAAATACAGAACAATGACAAATATGTAACCTGACACGAACAGTATACTCTACAACATGCATTAGTCATAATGGAATGGTATTGCGCTACAATTCACTTGACTGTATCATTTTGTATCCTAAATTATCAAAGCTCTGATTCCTTTCCCGACTTTGGCTATACGTTTTTGTCCTTTTAACGGAATGGCATTGCCTTGAAATTCACTTGACTGTGGTATTGTGTATACTTAATTGACATTGTATTGCAATTACAGAAGATGAACAACAATGAAAAAAAGCTCACGGGTCTAAATCATTTTTTTATTTAATATAAGATTTCGCTCTTCTTTTTTTTTTAAATGAACTTTATCTTATATCTAATAGAAAAATAAAATAAAAAAGAGGGGTCACCGATCATTTACGCTCATAATCTGCCTTCGAAAGAAGCATTCATTTTTGTAAAGATACTTTTTTCTGTTGAACTAATAGAAGAAAAAGCGGTAATATCGAAATAAAAAAAGAATTTAATTACAGAAATCGCTTTAATTTTACAATTATTTAGTTTATATATAGCATATTTGAAAACAATAATAAAAAATATAGGTCACCGATGATTAAAAAAAGATGTTTCAATTTTAATGCCAAAAAATAGCAATTTTGCACCAAAGGAGATAATTTGGAGCTTTTTCAATGATATAAACATTTTAAAAGTCATCTGGGGCCAAACCGAATCGATTTTTTTGCTTAATTTTTTAATCATATCATTAAGTAATAACTTATAGTATAATAAATAGAATTTGTAATGAAAAAAAAAAAAAACAAATGTTTATTATTTTGCTGAAATTTTTGTACCCGCGAGCCTCCTTAAGAGACACGAAAAGTATACTCTACAACATACATAAGTCATAACGGAATGGTATTGACTTTAAACTGTCATAACGGAATTAAATTCACTAAACTGTTATAACACTCACACCACATCTTCCTATATCTAATAACGGAAGGATATTGCCTTGAAACTTACTTGACTGTGTTATTTTGTATCCTAATTCGACATTGTAAAGAAAAGGGAACACAAATGTATAAAAGAGATTTAATATTATGCAATCATTGAAAAGAATGAAAACAACATGTTATGGTGTTATGTAACCGTAAAGCTTTTCTGCATTTTCCTGAATCTGTACCGATGAAAGACGAATATCTGACATTAAGGGATATATGAGAATCGACACAGCTCGAGAGCAATATGATGAAAGATTGACTTAAAAATAAATTCAACTATTGAAGCATTATCAAATTGATGTTGGTCCAATTGTAGCTCTATCCGTTAAAAGGTAAAATAACAAAAGAACCAAACTCCGAGAAAAATTATAAATGTAAAGTCCATATTCATGCTTTAAAAAAATGTTTCTTATTCATAGCATCGTGTCCCCTCCACTTAGTATCAGTTGGTATAATATAACATATCTTTGTCATCGTTCCTGTTTAACATTATTGTTGATGCAATATCATCCATTATATAGTTATTGAAAACTTTATTATGATTTTTTTTTTAATTTTCAGATAAAAACAAATATGTTATGCGAGTTTGTAAAACGGTTTTCATTATTGGGAAAACAAATCTATGTAAAAATAAGCAAAACAGTCAGTTTAATAACTGCTTCAAGTTAGGTAAAAACAACAATTCTTCTTCAAAAACACGGAAGAAAAAAATTGTTTTTCGACCTTGTATCAACATCTATATCATTATCTTAAGACTACTTTATTAATCCTTTTTTCAATCGCCGGAGGCCATAATTCCACAACAGGAAATATACAACTATGGTTAAAAACTTCCCCTAATCTCCAAAGAGGTCGAGAACAGTTGTCTTATAAAAAGTCAATAAAGGAATCGTTGACGATGAAGGTGTATATAGATGTTTGATGATGTGGACTTTCTTCTTCAATTTCATTGTCATCAAATATTGATTTTCTCATTTTCATGTTTGGTTGCAGCAGTGGTAATCGTCTGAGTTAATGGTGATTTATCAGCAAGGGTTTACCGTACAAACAAATAGAATCCAGGACGGAAATACTAATTTTTTTTTTCGATTTAGCAAAACCAGAATTTAAATCAGATGTAATAACAAAAAGTCTATTTGTCTTAAAGTTTTAGTTTGATGAGAATTAATCTAAAATAAATGCACGACTACAGTCAAATAATGTATAAAGTCAGTATTAGTCTGTGTAATTGTCAGTAAATCTTGTTCAATATAAATTCCAGTATTACAGGGAAAAAAAACATAAATGCCTAGCATAACTATAGTTATCAAAGGTACCAGGATTATAATTTAGTACGCCAGACGCGCGTTTCGTCTACATAAGACTCATCAGTGACGTTCATATCAAAATATGTATAAGTCAAACAGTTACGAAGTTGAAGAGCATTGAGGATCGAAAATTCCAAAAAGTTGTGCCAAATACGGCTAAGGTTATCTATGCCTAGAATGAGAAAATCCTTAAGTTTATCGAAAATTTCAAAGTTTTAACACCTTGGCATTTTGGAATGTAACGTTAAATGTTAAATAACAGGACAGATGTCCATTGATTGATTTATGTTTAACATCACGTTTTCAGCACTTATGAGCTAGGTCGTAACAGGCACTTATTCTTACCGAAAAAAGAAGGAGTACCCGAAAAGCACCACTGATCTCAAGTTGGACTAACAATTCTAACAATTCTAGTAAATTAAGATTGAAGTCGAGCACACTTGCCACGTGCGAGGTTCGAACTCACAACCATAGTGTTCACAGGCTAGCGAAACAGTTGCTTGACTACTAAGACCACTCGGCCAACGTGGTCCCAGAAGGGCAATTAAGAATATATACTGAAATACCAAATAACGACACATAAAAATGAAAACACAGAAATAGAAAAAAATATTAATCTAAACTTGCTGCAATTTGGTAATGTCAAATGTTCCTCAGGGGAAATGAAAGTTTCTGTTTATAGACGTTATACTAAAAATATTATTAATGCAATATTAATGATATAATCTTATATAACACGATACAAGTTAGATTTTAGCTGCATACCATATACAAGTAATAATATATTGATTACCTTAAAATGTATTTGTGCTTTGATTCCCTGAAATATTTTAAGAATATCTAACGGTATATTTAACATTAACATAACACGCGGAGGTTCAACCCACTATTTTTTTTAATTTCCTGTACTAAGGCAGGAATATGGCAAACTCATGCATTATTAAACGCTTTTTACGAAATATTTTTTCAAAAAGTACAGAACACTGTTCTATTCTGGGGTGGTGTTCTCGGAAGTATCCTAAGATTCGTCCTAAGACACATCTTAGACCGATTTTAGGATGCACTTAGGATCAGTTTAGGACACTCTTAAGTTGTGTCTCGAAGCTATCTCAGACGAATCTTATGTTAGGACGTCCTAAACATATCCTAAGTCGAAATATTAAATCATAAAGTATTTTTTTGATAAAAAAATTAGTTATGCCGATATTATTTAATAAAATTGTTTACGAATTTTATTATAACATGTATAGAATTAAATGCATAATTACCAATGTAATTATATCAAAAAGGATTGTAATTTAAACTGGAAAACAATTTGTTTTGAAATGAGAATTAAATTTGTAGTGTTATCGTATCGTGAAACACGAAGTTCAAAGTTTAAAATCATGCACAATTTCTTTATATACGAGTTAATAACCGATGGTGCGTTTCATTTCATGTTCATTTTCACGTAAAATAATGAGCAAAAAGCGAAATTTAAACTTTATTATACTAGGATGAAGATATGGTGATCTTAAGACACCTTATTGGGTATCCTAAAGTTAGGACGAAAAATGAGATATATCATAATTTAAGAGAGCTTCGAGAACACGACTTAGGACAAAGAATTGTCATAAGATAGACTTAAGACACGTCCTAATCTTAAGATAGCTTCGAGAACACCACCCCTGGTGTCTTGTTATTTTCATTTCAAATTTTACTGCATGGCATATGACTTCTAACTTATTATGATTGAGCGTTCCAGGTAAAAAAAAACGCCTCGGACACAGTGATGTTTTGGTTGCTGCATACTTACATTTAATTTGGGTTTTTTCCTAGGTTGGCACTGTGGAGTGACTGGATTTACTGTGTAATCTAAGGCATTCATACTGCTAACAACTAACGAAGATAGAGTAATTCTTCTACCGTCTCCACGCCCTCGTCCACCTGTCAATATATATATTAAAGTTTGTGATTGTAAAATATGATAATCATCTGTTGTTTAATAGAGATGACTGGGAAATCTGTCAAAAGACGATAAGGTATTGGTAACATTGAAGAAGAGAGGCTAAATATAGCAAAGGGACTTTAAAACACTTAAGTCGAAAACAACATGACTACGCCATGGCAAAAATGGAAATATATCAACGGACAGATTACACAACACAACATAGAATACTAAAGACTGAGCAACACAAATCCCATCAAAAACCGGGGGTGATCTCATGTACTCCAAAGATGTTAGTAGATCATACTCTGCATGTGGCACTAGTCGTGGTGCTCATATAAGTACACACCTGGTGATAATTCTACTTTGGTAAGTCATATTCGGGAAAAAAGAATACGGGGTTGTTGTTACGACGATTTGAACGAATCTGTCGTCTTCATCTGTGAAACAGATATTCAATAAATTCAACCAAACCGTGGTGGCGTCCCTAAAATTATAGAATGAATAATTTCGCCACGTGGCACTATTGGTTTGGGAGCAGCAATATTATATCAAGGAAATGATGTCGGTAGATACGCAAGCCGTGGAATATCGTATCAACTGGGAGATATAAATTCCATATGCGGGCGCTGTTTGAATCTTGCTGCGTAGAAATGGATAGTTTACAAATGTGAAGCTGAACACTTTTTTATGACGACATTTCTCATTGTCTATTTCTAGATGTAAGTCAACATATGAAGCAGACTTGTCTGTATGTTTATTTAAAGTTCAAATTTTACGAAAACAAATTGTTTATACCATTATTTTGATTTCAAAAAGAAATAAACAAATCGTGAACTTGAATATTACGGAAACCTGAGGTCACCCTAGTTATTGGTGTAGGTCGTGGTGCGCTTTAGTTATCTGAACCGTGAAGTCATTGTTAGGTTAGGTATACTACCCTCCTTTCGAAGCAGCATAGTCCAACAGATAGATCGATTTGTTTTCTGTCGGACTAGTCTATTCTTAAAGTAGGGTAGTTTACCTAACCTAATGTTCAATGACTTCATGGTTCAGCTAACAAGCAAGCTAACCAAAGATATTACCTTTGGCTACACACTCAATGGAATCCGCTGTAACATGTTGTCATTAATAAAGATCAAACAAAATATTGTTCAGTTCGAAACTAAGTTCATGGAGAAATAACAATGTTAATCAATGATAGAACATTTTAATCATATCTTATTTCTATTTTTCATTTCTGAAATGAAATTCAACAATCAAATGAAAGATATTTAGCTAAACAACGGCTTACACAAACTATCGAAATATTCGTTCCTTCATTGAATATTTAGTTCTTAAGGGCATTTTTGCAAAACAATAAATTAAGAATGACGTCATTGAATATACAATAAACGGCAAATTTCATTGTCTGACTGAAATAAATCTTAAGAGTAACAAAACTTGCACTGAAAAGCAATGTCTTTCGCTTTCTCCCAGCTTTAGGGAATCGCTTGATAATATTATATCACAACTTTATTAAATAAATACTATTTTCAACTAACTGAAACCGTATAAGGTGACACTATAATAGCATTTAACTTGCGGTTCGTGATGTTATATAATGTTTATGACTTTACGATAAGAAACCACAATTTCTGAAGAGGGGGTTGTAACTAAGTATGATTGTACTTATCTGATTGAGCAGACGAGAGGGATATAATAGCAAAAAAAAAAAAAAATGACGGAAGGATATATCATACTTGATTGTCAATTATGTTGGTCGGAACGTATTACTAATACCAAAACTTAAACTTTTATGCGTTATTAACCACATTTTTAAGAAAAACTGCAATTTAAAGCCAAATACCTGCTTAACACCGTTATAGAGTCTATTTTGATTTTATTTTTCACATTGAAAGATTTTTTTCATATTTTCATAGATGCTTTATTTTCACTGTTCAGAAATATCGATCATTGATTTCATTGTACAACTTTAAAAACATTTAGAAAATAATTAAGACATTCAGAAAGACTGTTCCTTTTTATTTTTTTTTATTCGAGCGATAAATTACGAATATTTATTTTTTGTAAACGATACGCGTGACTGTCATACACAGTCTGGTATCTATGATGAGATTATTCAATGCTGTTCTAGCTACCAGTATTCAAAACACTCGATGTTTATCTATTTGTATCAACGTTTCCGAATTTTTCGTCTGTTAAATTTTCTTTAACGATGTAACTAATTTGGCCTTCAAATTATTTTGATACCAGCAGTCTCATATAAAATGTAGTAGGACACAACAGGTTATTTTAAGCTTTGTCTGGATTCGCATTACGTGACCATTTTATAGCTGGAGACGCAGGAGACGCCCACCCTGTCGACACAGCCAGATTCATTCCCTTAACAAATAATACAATGTCTTCGCTTTATTTCTTAGTCAAGTGTGTTGTAATTACAAAATAAACAAGTCATGGTATCGGGGGAGGGATATGAGATTTCGCTAAACACGTTTAACCCCGCCGCAATTTTTGCGCCTGTCCCAAGTCTTGTTAGTCTTAATTCCCCATTTTTAATTTTAGTTCATTTATATGTTTTGGAGTTTAGTATGACATTCATTTCCACTGAACTAGTACACAATTTTATTTGGGGGTCAGCTGAGGACCACCTCCGGTTGTTGGATTTTCTCGCTGCGTTGAAGACCCATTGGTGGCCTTTGGCTGTTGTCTGCTCTTTGGTCTGATTGTTGTCTCTTAGACATATTCCCAATTTTCATTCTCAATTTTATGACTGCCATTGAGACCACTATCCATAAGAGACAATGATGTTAACGACGAATGGGCACTTACTATTCGACCTTCACTCACTGACTTTGAGCAAAACCCATACCATATAGTGATCTATGCATATGGTACCATAATGACATATTCAATCGGGATGCGAGAGTATTTTTCTTTTTCAAAATCAGTCTTTCTACGGTCGGATTTTATCAAATGCTATAATTAAATCCAGATTTAGCTTTGGTCGGAAGGTTGGAATTAAATTGAATTAATTGCAAGCTGTATTCGTGTGTTTCCAAATGGTTTCCTGTTTAGCCAGTAGCTATACTTAGGAATTTCCAAGTACCAACTGCTTCCTTGTGAGTTTTAATGAGGCACCTTATTAAGTCTCTACTTTGTATAGTGCGGAGGCGGGAAAACTTGTAGATTATAGACAAACCATGAAACAAAAGATTTATACGTGAAAACATATTGTCAACATAGCGGGGAAAGTTAAACGACTTGCATACGCCGGGGACAAAAGATTAAATATATGACGTTTTTCTAATTAAACACAATTTATATCTCCGATGTTAAGGCTTGTTTTTTTTGTGGTAAACACATTGCTTGTTTGTTTAAAAATAATATGTTTTATGTTTTTGTTGATATGAAAAATGACATTCAATTTATTTCAAAGGTAATGTGTTTTTTTTTTACAATTTGTAACAAAACAGTATTTAAGAATTTACTTTATTACTAAAAAACTAAATTTACACAAGTTACAACAAATAACATTATTTGAATCAAAACCCATTTAGTACTTTACCTTCGGGAAGAAACACGTGTGTAGGACGCCGAATTTCAGCCAATGAATGACTCCGTCGATATAATTTTCTGCGGTCCTTTTCTTTGACTGGTTGCCCAATTGGTTCCTCGTAAGATGAACGTCTCATTTCCTGTTCATTCATCTCGGCCATCTCCGCCATATAATCCTCTTCAATGGTTTCAGAATCGGAGTAATCTATAAATACACAATGAACTAAGTTATGAATAAAGGGAGATATTGGAGGACAATACATGACAGGAGACTTTTATTGATATTTTGTGGTAAACTTATGTACCAATCTATTTTCTCATGAATGTCTGCTGGTATGAAGTAAATCTAAAAGGAACAGTACCTACTATATGAAACGGTACTTTAAACGACGTAATTAAATACATCTTGCACAAATATAAATTCACATTGTGGCAAATGGTATTCAGAAACAAGGAACAGCGCTTTTATTATATTTCTGTCTGAATATTTTATTTTGTATAATGTGCTGCTTAGATGCTATCAAAATTATTTTTTATTGTTTATAACTTCGTTCATAGATATTTACAATATTTTAATAAAAACATTGCTAAAAAAACGAACAAGCAATGTATTTATTAAAAAGATAAAAACCATTTAAGACGACGAAAAAACAAGCATAGTTAACCTTATAAAAGTGATACAGACATAATCATCTAAAAATTTAATTAGTAATGTCGTAAATTTTTAATCAACGACGAAAGTTTTTACGTGATTCTTAAAGTAATTACGTAAAATTTATCCGGTTTTTACTAATCGATACGTCTTCGGGAACGACTTGAATTTCCGTGGCGTTTTCCAATTAGAAAGGTATATCAGCTCTTATATTACAACTTAACTATCTGAAGAAAAAACAGATTGCAAACCAATTGTTAGTAACGACTGCTTTATAATTATAATCGCCGGCGACATGTTTTGAGGTATTGATTGATATTTCCTACATAAGCTCGCTTTATCTTTATATTGTGTGTCTTAATCTCGAGGAATACTAATTAGACACAAAACGATATTCATGTTCGTGATTAAATCTGAATTTAAAAATGTAGATTCCAGACTAGAGAATATATTCTGTCGATAGATTTACAAAAAAAAATCGTTACTATTTTTAAGATTTTTACATTGTACAAAAAAGGTTTTAATATTTAATGGGACTTAGTGCTTTGAATCATGAATACATTAACCACAAGATTAATGTCTTATTTCAATCAAAATGAATATAGTTGTTACGTTTTAATTAACAGATTTTTTTGACTCGATGTCAAATATAGTGGTATAAATATATGATCAAATATACACAATACGTATTAAAATAAAAAATCTAGTACTTTATAATAAGCAGTAATTATCAAACAGATATATATGTAAATAAACTCATATTTCTTTAAGAATTAATTGCTTAAACTCAATTTACGTGAACTTTGGTGGAATCATAACACATTTTCTTTTCTATATTTAGAAGTTTGCTATTGAGTTAGGCTGCATAACTTTTTCCAAGGTATGGATTAAAAATATAACTGAATCGTGACTATGGAATTGTTATACATGATACTTTGAGCCAAGACTGTCTTTAGGTTTTCCATATAAATCTTTAATTCTTTATAATTTCAAAAGGTAAATCAATGTTATCTAGTGTATTTATAACCGATCAACATTTATTTTTGTTTGTAAAAATAACAAGTGCTTAAAAGAATCGTCACAGTTGATCAGTTGATAACAGAATATACGCAAACACTGTCTCGGTTTAATATTTTGCGCTGTATTCAAATCGCATGAGAAATTAAGAGAAGATAAAATGAAGAGCTATGGAGTTAATATTGACAATTTTCCATCTATGTTAGCAGTGATGCTAAAAATAATAACTTTCTAATTCAGGAATAAATGAAAGTCATTCAGTTCATGTTAATCTGAATTTAACATTTGTTCAAAGAAAGAACAGGAAATCGCATACGAAACAGTAGGAATGCATCAAATGATATCCGCAACGGCTCAACTTGATATTCCGTTAAAATAAAGAACATTTTGGGTTGATGTCATTGACATTAAATAGTGTCAACATGATAGAAATGTAACGGTCATCACGACTTTACAGAACAACAGGGGCGGATGCAGGAATTTTCGAAAGGGGGGGGGGGGGGGTGCTAACCCAGGGCAAAGGGGGGGTGCAGGGGGGGGTGCAAAACATATGTCCCGATACAAATGCATTGATCGGCAAAAATAAAGGGGGGGGTGCGCACCCCCGGAACCCCCCCCCCCCCCCCCCTGGATCCGACACTGGAACAATATGATAAACTGACCAATATAAAAATTGATAGTTTTCATATGGTAGTTATTTTCCATCGTTGATAGGAATCTCCAACGTTGTTACGCCTAATTCTTGATTTTAATTCAGGTGTAACTGTTTTCTGTGTTTGCATTTCATAGCAACGGATATCATTCATGGTTATTATATAAAATGTTTCCCAAGGTCTATTTGAGTTTCACAAATGTCTTTATATTTTGTTTCATGTTTCATTTATTTGAAACACCAAACCCTTTAAATTTATATATGAAACAAGAATGTGTCCTCAGTACACGAATGCCCCACTCGCACTATCATATTCTATGTTCAGTGGACCGTGAAATTGGGGTAAAATCTCTAATTTGGCATTAAAAGTAGAAAGATCATATCATAGGGAACATGTGTACCAAGTTTGAAGTCGATTGGACTTCAACTTCATCAAAAACTACCTCGACCAAAAACTTTAACCTGAAGCGGGACAGACGGACGAACGGACGAACGAACGAACGGACGGACGCACAGACCAGAAAACATAATGCCCCTCTACTATCGTAGGTGGGGCATAAAAATAGATTCAACATAATTCATCGTGTACTTAGCAGAACGTACGTTATAAAACTTAATTTACACTCCAAATCTGTTAATTGTTCGGATGCCTCAAGCTATTCGACTGTATACGAACGACCACTTGTTTAACCATTGTGGTGCGGTCACCTATTGATTTACCGTGGATTCGTTTTCTCACGATTACATGGTCACTTACAATACATTCTAATTAAGAATAGGCGTTAATTTTTAAAAGGCATTAACACAATAGTTTAAGTTATAGATACAATGAATCAACGCTTATCCATTGTATCTGTCTCACATATTCTTAGGGGGGGATTTTTTTTGCAAATTGAATTTTCCTCTTTTGCTACGCATACATATATGCTTATATATTTCCGCTGTTTAACACATTTTCCCTTCATTTTATGTTGCCGATTATTTGCCAGGATATTCATTTTTCAAAATTCTTTTCCTCGAAAGCCAAATAACCGTCCCCTATACCAGTAGTCATTTATATTCAGACTACCTTGCAATGCTATTTTTGTTCTTGCATATTATTCATGAGATTGGGCTGTGTTCAATGTAATGCTGTTTTGTTATAATCAATTATGCTACAAAATCCCTGTATTTATGTCAAAAAAGAGATTTTAAATAGCATCATATATTCTGTCTAATGATTTTGTCGTTATTTTTTTTATTCACGACTCATTTATTGAGCTTATTACTGGCAGATCAAATAACTCATAGAACACAAAATGAAAATGAATATAAAACGGACGGTTTTTCTGTAGTTAAGTAACATCTTAAATATGCTATGAAAGATTTTATGTTGTTTAACATATGCCATCTTCTTTAAAGTGTTAAACACACTTCCACTGGGTGATCCATCAATGAGTCACGGGACAAAACCGGAAGTAGTAAGTAATTTTACCAAAATTCATCACATTGTATCGATTCCATATAATAGTGGAAACATCATAAAAATCTTAGAATGACATTTCTGTAATTGACACAAGAGAGTAATGATATAAGCCAGATAACTAATATAACCTTTCAGTTTTCATGACAAATTTTGTAGCCTCATATATATAAAACTTATGGTTCACTCAAGCTTAAACGATTTGGCTTCTTAATATTGTTCTTTCGATTTTGTAAGTCACCGTGAATATATACAAGTTTAATGCTTCTGAAATAGTGGTTACTTTAAAAATTAAGAAAATTGCAGTATTTTTTGCTGATTATGGTCCTTCGCATTATATCATTATGACACTCCCAAAGTGCAATATGATATTCTGCTCGGAATAGTACTTCTCAATAATAGCGCAATTATATTAAAATCGAACATACTATATTATGTTTTGTTTTTGCATGTGTTTTTGCCTGTAATGCAAAATCAACATTTAAACATGAAGCTTAAATCGTGTCATCAGTTTTCTATTTGCATTGTTTCGCAATTCATTTTCCTGCGCCTTTTTTGCTATAGGACTTCATCGTTGATGGATGCTATGCGCGATCTGTAGATGCTTAAAACCTTGCTCATTTTGTCTTTTAGGGGAAAATTATTCCATTGGCAATAATACCACAGCTCCTCATTTTTTGAATAAAAAAAATAAGAACGAATTAAGCAATCAACTGTATTTAAGAAAAATAGCATGTAAAACAGAGATCAAATTGTGAAAGTAAACACAACGCTTTATCGTCAACACTAAAGCTATAACCAGAGTAAAATTAATCGGTATTTTAGTGAAATGCTGACTACCGCATTATTTGTCTACTGTTTTAGATAGATATTTCTTTAAAGTACAATTTACATGTTTCTGTGTCGTTAATTATTCAGAACTAATTTCCCTAAGTTGTAAAGTTCACCGTGCTTGCCCAACCATGTTCAATGAGACTCATATATGTTCAGTCTTATCATGCTAAGACAAATAAATCAGCCGCAGTTTCGTACTTTTATTTCATTCTGGATTACTAGACAATTGTGCTAACTTTTGTTTCTTTTTGTTTTTTTCGATTATGATTTGAATTAGATGTTTCGGCTCGATTTTTTAATATGCGTCATTTTGATGAGTCCCTATAGCTACTTTTATTATATAATTAACTAATAAGATTATAATACAGCAAAGCTCTGATGCGTGACAACCATAGACAAATTGGAATAATCGATCCCTATCCCCACCCCACCGAGGGTACATGTATATAATTTTTTTATAAATATTTGATCAACTTTGAAGGGGTGACACGGGTTTCTTATTTCCCAAATCCTGTATTTTTGGTATTTTTTTTTTCAACTTCCTGCTTTTTCTTTTCTTTACTAATATCCTCACATTTTACATCCTATATATCCCACATAAAATTGTGTCAACCCCTCAATCTTTTTAAATGCTCATTTTATAAGTTATTTGTTTTCCAGTCTTTTTATGGCGTAATTATAAAATTTATGTTGTTTTTGTTTTATGATGACAACGATACAATGATTTGTTATCTACAAACTCTAATTTGGTGAATGTCTAATATGTGATATACGTCAGGAACAAGAAATGAGTATTATTTTTTTTAATAATTACAGTATCATAAAAATGATAGTGTTTTTAACATAAGAGTATGATTATTTCATCTTCTTGTTGAGACAAAACGAATATGATTTTTATTAAGCTTTCTATCTGTATGCCGAATCATTTACATGTAGAAGGGGAGCCAAAAATTATCAAAATGGGAGTAAGGGTTTGATCTGGGAAAGGGGGTGTTTAACCTATTTTAGGTGATCAAAAACTAGTTTCAAAACAAAATGGACACGTTCTCCAATAGACTAACCAAATGCAAAAGATGACTATGTTTGATGGTATGTTTTCAGTGCTAATATTACAAACGTCCAACCAAAACAACCCCCAAACACCATCTTTACAAGTCACGCCATTTTATCACTGATAGAAGCACTGCATTTTTTTTTTCGTACATAGCTCCAGTGACACAAAAGAACAAATTTCTATAACGTGCTAATGATTTTTACTTAAATATGTTGTTGCTTGAAAGCATTATGTCCTCTGACTCAATATAGTACTTAATTGGTTTTCATCTGACTACTATGATTTGTTCATTGTTTGAGTGAAGCGTAATACAAGCGGATTCCAGTTTTTAAAATAGAAAACGTGGTAACCAACCAATCACAGGCAACACGACAAACAACAAATCACAGATGATATGTCAACCAACCAATAACAAACAACATCAAAATCAACGAATCACAAACAACATGGCAACCAACCAATAACAGACAACATAACAACAAACAAATCACAGACAATAGTAAACTCGCGTCGGAATGTTTATGGATATTCTGATTCAAACGTTGCGATTTATAAATACGTGTTGTTTTTATACCTCAATATATAGTATTAGTCTATTGTTGAATGAATCTTGTCCTCGTTCGGTCCTTGAACTAGAATTGATACACGAAAGGTTCCTTAATCAGGTCATAAAATCAAGCAATCATCATCATTCGAGCCAAAAAAATCAAAGTTCTCAAAATTTTGTCAGAATATTCCTGAAGTGAAACAATTTAAAACTAGCACTTATTTTTCTTTGGCTTATGTTCCGTTGGGAACAAACAGGATACCATAGCACAGAGATTTATTTTTACTGAACTTTAAATTGTGTCTTTGAACATTTCAAATTTTCACGAACGTGCATTTTTACCGCCAATGACCAAAGGATTTGGCTTAGAAAACAAAAGTCACATCCTTTTGATTTTATTGTAATAGGTATATTCTACTGCTGTTCTTTATACATTGATTTTTAGACAAACAAGTTCAAATATTTGTATGCCTGCATTACTGAAACAGAATAACTGGCATGTGTATCATATTCGATAATGAATAACATCATATAGTTTTAGCAGTCAACTCTTTTGTTTTCAGTAATGGGGCTTATACAACTAGACATTATTGATTAAATATCCGTGTGAAAATTATCATTTACCGTGGGCGATCAGAATGTATGAAAAAAAGATAATACAATTTACACTTACCGGCTAGTAACTCGTCAGTGTCGCCGAACCGACTGGCATCAGAACTCTTTCTACTGCTAGCACAACTTTTGCTACTTCCGGAACCTCGTCGTGATGCACAATCAGAAGACAATAAAGATGTTCGTCTGCTTGAGATACTACTACCAGCAGATCCCCGACGATCAGCATCAGAAGCGAGAGATGTTCGTCTGCTACTTAAGCTACTTCCTGACCCACGTCTATCCGTATCACCGGAAGCTAACGATGTACGTCTACTACTTCCGCTTTCTGCTGAACATCGCCTCATGTAATCTGAGGCGTATGAAGTTCTTCTACTACCATAATCCACAAAAATTTGAGGCACAACAAATTTAGTTTGTTCTGATTGTCTACGTCGAAGTAATGGTCCCATAACGAGGCTTCTAGTGTCTTCCGGTTTATCTCTTTCCCGTTGTAATCGGCTTGCAGATAAATTTAGTGACTCTGAAAAAGGAAATAATTCCGTAAATCTCGACACTGCATCACCCATATTCAACTATACATTAATTCCTGGAATTGCATGTCACAATTTGTCACTAGAACATTGATTAGATGACCAACTATTTACTATAGACAATACGACATCTTTAACTGACATCATCATCACGAAGCTGACAATCACATTTGTATCTTAGAAAACCTAAAGATTTGCGGCCCATTTTCACCTTGATCATCAAAGGATTTACTTTTTTATACGCTTTCTTCAATACCATCTTTATATGCAAAAAAGAATGAAGCGAAATCGATAAGAACAATTCTAAGGATTTGGCGGGATAATTTCTGTTATCTTTTCCTAGGACCTTAATTGTCACTGCTTAATCCGATGGCTAACATTAATCTAAACAGCTTTAGTGTCACTATACATTTATAAACAAATTATTTACTGTTGTTGTAAACCATCACAATATTTTCCTAATAAAAAAATAACCATAGTGTAGACGTTATTCTATCCCTGAAATGTTATTAAAAAAGAATCATATTATTGACTTTATGGAATATTGAAGTTAAGAAGCTCAGAACTCGTTACAAATTAATTCAATTAAAGATCTTGTCAATTGCCTGTATATAGTCAAACACGGCCATTAGATTTAGGACCTGAAGTGTCATTAAGCAAAATGAAAAATCTACGTTTACATTAAGCCATTCAATCAATTAGATATCTACAATATTTATATGCATGCTTATTTTAGAATATAAAACCAACATATTGGATAGACACCGACCTCTTGCCAATAAATATTAAAACATTCATTATCTTATATTGAGTTGAAAATCGCTATGTAAAGTCTGTAACTCTTTGCGAAATTATTTGTTATAAGAACCCTACAAAATGACCACAATTATTTTTCATTTCGTATTAGAATGTTCCAAAATCAGTCAGAGTCATATATATGTACATGTATAAGTGCACTTGCATGAGGTCTATTTCTAACCGACGCAGCTCCTATATTGTTGAAGGACTTATATGTATCATCAGCTAAGTAATCAGTGTATTGTTGAAGGACTTATATGTATCATCAGCTAAGTAATCAGTGTTTCGGTAATGAAATGATTTATAAATTGCCGTTTTTTAGTTCTCCATTTTGTGTTTGAGCGTTCCTGGTAAAGGTAAAGCCAAGAAACACTTAGGACGAACAAAATGTATAAAATATTATTTTCGTTTTTCTAGCTCCTTCTGTGCTTCTGATATTGACCATCTAAATGTTCAACATGAAAAAAGTAGCTGTTGTTTTGTTTAAATTATTAAGTTTGGCTTTTATGTTTTAGTCTGTTACTTTTTTCATATATGCTCTCACACGTTAAATATATTTTTTAACTTTCTGCAGCCATGAATCACGGCAGACAATTTATGCCGGAGGCACACATTTATATACTTTAACCGTCTATCAGACTGAAATATCTATAGAATAAGGTTCCTACAAGAATAATTTTCGGAATTTTATTCGGATTCATGGTGTCAATATAATTCAGAACCCATGTCTTCTTCATGCCAATTTTGTTCGAAAAGGAATATTCTGCATGTCTTCGGTAACAAAAGTTAAATTCCACTATAAATATTTTCCAACTAAAAAAAAAAAACAGTTAAATTCCACTATAACTATTTTCCAACTAAAAAAAACCTGTAGGAAATTTTTGAAATAACCTTTCAATTTTGATATGAAATTATTATCTATAAATGTAAATCTTGGAGGAAAATATCCCAATCTTTTACCTGTTAACACATGATAGTGTCCTAAAACCGATTAACCAAAACATTTTGAGAAACTTGCATTATTGTTTTACAACATCAGGACAATATTATGTTGTAAAGATTGTTCTGAAAATACATGAAATATTTGACACTAGACGTTAAGCAACCAACAATCAATCAATCAATTTATACAACATAAGAACAATTTTACTGTTTGACAACATCAGCGAAACTTTACTGTTTTACAACATAAGAAAACCCTTCACTGTTGTACAATATACTTGACTCTTTGACTGTTTTAAAACACGATAAAAAATTAACTGTTTTACAACATAAGAAACACTTCACTGTTTTAAAACATAAGAAAACATGACTGTTTTACAACATGAGAAAAACCTTTACTGTTTTGCAACATAAGAAACACTTCACTGTTTTACAACATAAAACAAACTTGGCACAGTATAAGAAAACCTGACTGTTTTACAACATAAGAAGAACTTGACTGTTTTACAACATAAGAAGAACTTTACTGTTTCCCAAAATAAGAAAAACTGCGCTGTTTTATAAAAGATGGAAAACTACTTGTTTAACAACATAAGACAAGCCTTCACTGGTGTACAGTATACTCGACTCTTAAGATGTTTTACAACACGAGAAAGTCTTGACTGATTTACAGCATATAAAAAAACTTGACTGCTTTACAACACAAGAAAAACTTCACTGTTGTACAATATAAGAAAAACTTTATAAGATCGTCTCGAACATTTATGCAATATTTGTCACTGGACGTTAAGCAACCATCAATCAATCAATAAAACATAAAAAAAAACTTCACATGAGAAAACTTTCACTTTTTTAAATCATTAAAAAATCATCACTGTTTTACAACATAAGAAATCTTTCCATAGTATGATATATTGTGTGATATAATCTCCTGCCAACCATTAATAAATATATTAAATTTATTCCCATTGCAGATCAGAAGCATAATAGTCATATCGTGACAGGTCTACAGAAATTGCTGATAAACAATATTGATCGTCATTATCTTAGGCTACGACAATTCTTTTTTTGTATGATTAAAAATTAACGATACAAGAATAAAAATAAATTGTATAGCAAAAAGAAAAGAAAAGGATGAAAAACGAACGAGCTGTATTTTTTCACTTTAAAATATGCAATTACGATTGATTAATTACTTTTTTTTCCGACCGTGCGAGGGCTGTATAGCCAGTCAAGGTCGTTAAAAACTTCCATTTGTTATTAATTACTTATTAACTTTCCTACACGAATATTTGTTAATATACAGATACAATTCAAATATCAAATTTGACCAAAAATGATTGAGTGGGTATAACACGAACAGTTTAATTCTTTAGTTTTTAGTTTAACTAGCTGAAAAAAGCAAGTTAGAAGAAGAAGACATAATTTTCAAGAATTTTCCACCTAGAAAAGTTTGAATCAAAAACAATTATAACCTAATAAGCCAAGGCCTTATAATCTGCCGTGATATCTTTTCCGATATAAATAAGTTTTTTTATGAGACTATTACAAGGTTCAAAAGACAAATAACTAAACCATCAGTTCATTAATTGCTTGTCAATGAGTAGATATTTTAGCTGATTTGATTGGAAAACAAGTATGCTTTCATGATTCAAACTGATAGTAATTGTAAAACACATATGAAATATTATTCCCTGATGCTATTATATTTATATATTGGGGAATATTGTCCCGAGTTGAATTTTATATTGCACGAGCTTGCGAGTGCAATATATGTTCTACGAGGGACAATATTTCCAAATATTATTAATTCGTATATTTTAACAAATTTGATTCGTTTAGGGATAGTCACATGTTAAACGTAGAGAGAAAACGACCGATAGCAAAAAGCATATTGACCGGCAAAAAGCATATTGCACGGTTATTTTTAGAATATCTAAAAACCGATATACTTTGTGACGTCATGTAATGAATTTCAGGATATTGTTTAACGTTTTGAAACAAATGGTATCTATGATCGATTATTTGACGAAAAAAAATCTTCAAATACATAAGTTGTCCAAATAAAAAGTAAATGAAATAACAACTAATATGTTGTTATTGTCAAGGGGACAATGTAATATCTATAAAGTTCCAACAAACCTAAATGACGATTTTGATACAAACTAACATGGTCGGAAATTAATAATATATCAAATATAGCCTTTGTATGAGGTCAATACAGGATATATAGACCCAAAGAAGTATATCGACCTCGGACTTCGTCCTCAGTCAATATACTTCTTTCGGGTCAATATATCCTTGTATCGACCTCATACAAAGGTTATATTTGTATAATATTCATGCAATAACCCTTTTATTGTATAGCAATATAATATTTGAAAGTAAAAATTGGTTTAAACTAAGATTTAAACGTTGATAGTGCAATATTATAGGGTTATTGCATGAATATTGGGGAATATTGTCCCGAGTAGAATTTTTTATCATATACTTAGCATTGATATGATAGCTTTTGCATATGTGTAATGAGCGGAAGTACACAAGCCATAATTTCCCACCCGGGCTGATAACCCATATCAGGGGCGTCTCGTGCAAAAACCCATAACAGTGCTTCTCGTGCAAGTTACTTCCGGTGTTTCCGGTATCGATTGTTTTCTTTTCCATTGTGACGTCAGATATTTTTTATGACGACGTCAAAATTTACGGGAACTTTTGTGGGGATAGTTTAGTACTTGCTAACAAATGCCATTGACAATTAAGAATCATTTTATAGTACAACACACATGGAGTAATAATGAAATAATAAAACTCTTCCAAATTTCCAATGTTTCAAAATGCCTCTATAGGAAATGTTACCATACATATATATGGAGGTAGTGATGCTGTTGTTGGACAATTATAGTATATTTGATTCATAATTTAACTTCTTTATAAAGTTTTTGACTGTTTTAGTTATTGCATTTGTTTATTTGCCTTAGGTAGCAATACACAGTTAGGAGTTTAGTTTCGCATGTTGGACCCTGTGGATTTTTCAAATAGGAAAGTTATTGTGTAATAAAATTCATTTTTAGACAGCTGAGTGCTAATTTAGCCTTCAAAGATGGTTTATAAGAGCATCAAGATTATTTTTTACATGTTTTATGGGCTGTTTTCTGTTTGACAATCCGTATTTTCATAGCTAGACCGGCCATCGGTCCAGAAATTAATGTAATGTTTACAAAAACCTTTTTTCTACACGAAGTTTTTGACGCAATTTTACAAAAAAATGAGACGAAAGACATATGATTTTCATTGGATTTGCTGAATGATATATGTACACAGTTTCAGAAAAGGTATTACTTCAAGCGATTGAAATTCTACTTTTAACCAAATTTTGGGGAAATATGTGACATCTTTTCCCCCCTTTTTGCAAAATTTTATAACAAATAAATGCAGATTGTTGCCATAGATACACCCAAAATAAATTATATTTTACCATTTTATATACTGGATATAAAATCTATGGAAGATTCTGATTACATACATATGCCCATATATGACACAAACAGTAAGCTTGATATTGCAAGAAAGCAATGAAAAGGGGATGGTAAAATTTATAAGGGCAAATTTTAATATTTTTTCCTGACTGTTTATTGCTACCTTACATGAAACTATTGTCGGAAGTATATGATAAAGCGATTAATACATGGCCTTTTCCATATCAGCCTGGGTATCATCCCTCGTCCTATATCAGCACCTCGACTCCGTCTCGGGCAATAACCCTTTTATTGTATAGCAATATGATATTTGAAAGTAAAAATTGGTTTAAACTAAGATTTTGTCATTGATGACGTCATGAATTTTGAAGATTTATTGCACAAGTGCAATATTAGAATTTATTGCATGCTAACTTTTGGTAACTTTCTGTTGGAAATGTTATATTGCTATACAATAATAGAATTTATTGCACGCTAACTTTTGGTTACGTTCTGTGGGAAATATTATATTACTATACAATAATAAATTTTATATAAGCTGTATTTACCACAGAAATGAAGACAACAGTAGTATACCGCTGTTCGAAACTCACAATTCGATTGCGAAAAAAACAAATCCGGGTTACAAACTAAAACTGAGAGAAACGCATCAAATGCAAGAGAACTACGACACAACAGAAACACAACATTAAATAAGATAGTCCTTAAAATTATGAAATATTTGACATTGGACGTTAAGCAGTCAATAATCAATCAATCAATCAATACAATATAAGAAACACTTTACAGCTGATATTATAATTGTGTATGTAAATTCTATAAGCTGTATTGCTTTTGAATAATAAAAAAAAACTATTCTAGAAATCTATTTGTATATACTTTCACGTTCAGTGAAAGATAACTGAGATTAAGGGACGACATCAAAAGTTCAATGAAGGATAAAAAACTTAATTCACATAGTTTTTTCACTGACCCCCACACCCCCCTCTTAACTTAATTTGGGAAAAATTGATTGACCAATAGGGATATATGTAAAATCGATTTTAGATTAACAAAACTTGCAGCAATGTTGACCCCCAAACTATTTGATTTAAGTTTTTTATCCTACATCGATCTTTTGATGTCGTCCCTAATATACCATAGTTTTAATATATAATCAAATGCGAATGAAGCATTTCAGTTACACAAACGACGTGTCAACATTAAGGCTATATATACCATTTCAACAGCTTTAAAACAAATGATTTTGAATGATCAATCTATAACATTTTAAAATTTGACAGAGCTGTATCAAAAGCACTGTAGTTTAGACAATGTATTTCTAAAAGTGAATTGATCATATCACACTTCTTGGACATATTACTGTAATGACTGATTGATAAACTACAACTGTGAAAGTGGCAGTTTGAAATGAAAGCCTGTGATAGTAACAGTTGAGTGTGAAAAAAATGTGGTAGTAACAGACAAGTGTGGAAATCTCTAATAGTGACAGTAAAGTGTGATAAACTCTGATAGTGACCGCAAAGACAGTTCAGTGTGAAAGACTGTGATATTGATAATTCGGTGTGAAAGACTATGATAGTGACAGTTAAGTATGAGAGACTGTGACTGTGACCGTGACATTTATAAGTAAAAGTAGTGAAAACTTGATATGGTTGGTCGTAGAAATGATTGATAGATATGACAGGTTGCGGAAATAGCTGAAGGAAATAAGATTTGATACTATTGAATTGACGTTTTGATATTTGATTGTGCTGTTCCAGTTACAATGTGTGATGTTGTTGTTTTGACATTTAAATAGGAGAGATACTATTATACTGACGGTTAGATAGGAGAGATACTATGATACTGACGGTTAGATAAGAGAAAGACTATGATACTGACGGTTAGATAGGAGAGAGTCTATGATACTGACGGTTAGATAGGAGAGAGTCTATGATACTGACGGTTAGATAGGAGAGATACTATGATACTGACGGTTAGATAGGAGAGTCTATGATACTGATGGTTAGATAGGAGAGAGTCTATGATACTGACGGTTAGATAGGAGAGAGTCTATGATACTGACGGTTAGATAGGAGAGAGTCTGTGATACTGACGGTTAAATAGGAGAGAGTCTATGCTACTGACGGTTAGATAGGAGAGAGTCTATGATACTGACGGTTAAATAGGAGAGATACTATGATACTGACGGTTAGATAGGAGAGTCTATGATACTGACGGTTAGATAGGAGAGAGTCTATGATACTGACGGTTAGATAGGAGAGATACTATGATACTGACAGTTAGATAGGAGAGAGTCTATGATACTGACGGTTAGATAGGAGAGAGTCTATGATACTGACGGTTAGATAGGAGAGATACTATGATACTGACGGTAAGATAGGAGAGAGTCTATGATACTGACGGTTAGATAGGAGAGAGTCTATGATACTGACGGTAAGACAAGAGAGATACTATGATACTGACGGTTAGATAGGAGAGAGTCTATGATACTGACGGTTAGATAGGAGAGAGTCTATGATACTGACGGTTAGATAGGAGAGATACTATGATACTGACGGTTAGATAAGAGAGTCTATGATACTGATGGTTAGATAGGAGAGAGTCTATGATACTGACGGTTAGATAGGAGAGAGTCTATGATACTGACGGTTAGATAGGAGAGAGTCTATGATACTGACGGTTAGATAGGAGAGAATCTATGATACTGACGGTTAGATAGGAGAGATACTATGATACTGACGGTAAGATAGGAGAGAGTCTATGATACTGACGGTAAGATAGGAGAGAGTCTATGATACTGACGGTTAGATAGGAGAGATACTATGATACTGACGGTAAGATAGGAGAGAGTCTATGATACTGACGGTTAGATAGGAGAGAGTCTATGATACTGACGGTTAGATAGGAGATAGTCTATGATACTGACGGTAAGACAAGAGAGAGACTATGATACTGACGGTTAGACAAGAGAAAGACTATGATACTGACGGTTAGACTGAGTGGCTGTGACAGTGACCGTTTTTGGTCAGAGACTGTGACAGCCACAACTTAGAGAGACTGTATAAAAGATGGCGATGTGGTATGATTGCCAATGACTCAATTGACAACCAGAGTTACTACGAAAAAGGCAATTGTAAGTCACAATTCGGCCTTTAACAACGAGATAAAAAAAAACATATCGCACAGTGAGTTCTAAAAAAAAAAAGAAAATTAACGGTGTTATTAACAAAATACAATTTAGGGAACAAAAATATGACAAACATGATTTACAGACTAACCACTGAATAAAAGGTAACTGACATGAGACAGACACAAATAAAATTTATAGCAGGTTACACGAGCGCTAAACCCTTCCTCTAACCTGGGACAGTGGTGTTACAGCACGCCGTTAGAACAAACTATAAAAATGACACACCTCAATAAACGGATACAAACAATACAAAAACATAAAATCAATAGACACACTTTACCCATATAAGAGTACTTGCAGTTACTGAAAACTAACCAAACACAACTAATACGAATTGATATAAGAAGACAGTGATAGGAATATTGAAGATATTGAAACTGTTATCGTAAAATGTGAGATAATCTTTTTTTCCTTCTTAACGCAATATCTAAGTCTATTGTCAATATGATTTTAGATATCTTAAGACCATCAACAGTGTGCTTGTTCAGACAATGGACACTTGTATAACGTGGTCGTCTAAAACTGTTAGTGTTGCGTTTTCAATATTCATTTTGCTTTTAAAGTGCAATAAATTATAAGAATCAAAACATGATCACAAAGAAACTACTAAAGTGCCATCCTATTTTGAAGTTACATTCATTTTGAGTTCAAAATAATATAGGTATTTTTTTCTGCTTGTCTGGTGATTCGAGAAATCTCTATATATCCTTTGGTTACAATGATAGCAAATTACGGATACTGCTCCGCTTTTATTGATAATTTCTTGTGCATATATCCCTTGCAGTAGGAAGATGCAGCACAGGATGTTTTGGTTTACACAAGTGCGAATAATTGTTCGTGAGCACGTTGACGTCGACTTGAGATTCAAAGAAATTTGACCGTGAAAAATCATATTTTAATCTCGACATTGAGATCATTTTGTTTTATGTAAAGAGGCAACAATGACCAATTGTATATGAACATTTTACAATGTTTTTTTTTGTTAAATGAATTTCAAAATATGTATTGCAAGACGTCTGAGTTCATTGTAATTTAATGTCATTTAAGAAGGATAAAAGCTATGAAAGAGAATTACATGGGACATAAAAGAGATTTTTATTGATATACCCTTTTCTTATTTCTACTAATACATGAAAGCATGCACAATAAATTAAAAGTCTGAACTGTTCTGTCTTATCACGCAACATAGCAATCTCTTGGCTAGACCCCTTTCAAAAAATTTTCCTTTGAGGAATTAAAGGTGCTGATTATATAAGCTTTTATAAATGACAATGAAAATAAACAACAGTACAATGGTAAATATATATGTTTTGCTTGAATTACTATGCACTTGTTGATTTTTGTCCGGTTCATTTTTATTTTCAATCAAAATATGAATAATGAAAGATAAACACGACAACGAGACAGCGATCACAACGGCACAAATTACTGAAAGTATATCTTCTTAAAAGGACAGCCTTTGATTTTTAGGGGGTACCATATACCTTGACTTAATTGGCCCATTTAATTTTCATAAAATTTTGGCAAAAGATTTACTTTGACCCTTTGGCCAAACTATAAATATTTCAAAAAATTTGAAACACACTTTTTCGGAAAAATTTCAATGGATAAAATTACAGAAGTTTGACAATCACTAATTTTTATCATTGGGAAGCTTAACAATACAACGTGATTAAAACGTTTAGATGACTTTTACAGAGTTATCTCCCTGTAGTGTTAGGTACCACGTTAAAACAAGCTCTCAAACCTGGCATGAGTACAACCTCTGCCAAACGTACACAAAACCGACACGATTATACACCTTCTGCCAAATTAATTCACAAAAACATTAAAAAAAAGACATGTAGAAAAATTCCTCCGTTCGGAACAAATCTTAACTTAAGGTGTCAGACCACCAATTATTCAAATTCCCTCAATTTTAGAACGTATAGAGTAGCCCTACTCTGACACAAAATAGTGCTTTTGGTGTCATTGTTTACTTAAACTAACCAACAAATTTGCAGAAATGAAACATTTGGTGAAAGAGAAATATATCTAAGCCATTTTGAGTCAAAATTCACTTGTCTAAGAGTTTGCATTAAAAATCAGGATTAATGCTCTACATAGTTTACTAATTTAAGATTTCCATAAAACCAGGGGTTATTTTTGGAGTAGTTATTTTCTCAAAGGCAATACTTTCTTAGAAGATTTTAAACATGGTTTGAAAATTAGCATGTAGAAATTAAGGTGTTACATATCCAATTCAGGATATACCTTGTTTCTATGAAGTTAAACTTAAGGTAAAATATTTAGAAAGCTGTGAACAGATAGGGATTTTTAATTGGTGGTCTGACACCTTAAGTAGTTTTATGCATATCAGCCCTGATCAACAGGTGTTTATGTAAGATAACCACACTGAGTCACTCAGAGAAATGAATTACGTTATTGTAAAATGAAGGTTAACAACAGTTTAATTAACCAATCATTTCGTGTTATTCTGTCGTCTGCAGAAATATAATAATTCAATCTTTTCAAATTAGCTCTTAAGCTTTGTCTAGAATTGTCGTGTAATACCATTTACTATTAACGGAATGAGCAACTGATTTAAACTCCATTGAGCCGTGCTTGAAAACCAAATTGAAAATATTTAACACGGAAATAAATTGACAATAGTCATTGCTATCTTGAAAATTAATCTTCGATTCCTAACATGACAACTCTAATGTTGATTTAGAATGTTGATCGAGTACAAGAGAGTGCTTGAACACGCCTTTATTGTACATTATTAGTCTAAGCTTCATAACGACAAAGAATATATTATATCTTATTAGACTTACCGATATTACAGTTAAATTAGAATGTTGATCGAATACAAGAGAGTGCTTTAATACATCTTTATGTACGTTATTAGTCTAAGCAACATAACGACACAGAATGTATGATACCTTATATGCCTAACCGATATAACATTTAAATGCAGCAGACTCGGTTGCCTGTGTTTTTGTGCAGATCTAACCAAATATTAACTTGATGACGCATTAAATTTCTCATGTGACACGTAGCGTATCATGTGATGAATAATATCTATTGTCGATCGGACTTGACAGTGGGGTTGTAGTTAGCTTATTCTCAGGGGAACTATTACTACATTACGCTGTAAATATTATCACACAGACCCTGAAATATTTGATTTACTTGTACTTTAAACTATAACACAATATCTGACATTATTTATATGGTGGGTTAGCGTTTCTAGGACAATTTGATTAAAGATATGGGATACATATTATGGTTGGGTTTTGTATTAGAAAGTTAAAATGACAGATAAATTCAAGAGGGTCTGGATTGGGTTATTAGATAACAGAAATACGAACCCCTCCCCCCCCCCCCAAAAAAAAATGAGAAAATTAAGCAAAAATTAAAAACTAGAGAATAATAGTGGTGCAAAAAATAAATAGAGAATAGAGCATAACAGTAACACAATTTATAAACAGTAGAGAACAATTACCTCAAACCTTAAGAATACAGAATTGAAGGACCCCATCCAAACTCTTAATGAAGGCTGACAGAATGTATATCTGGGAGGATTTAATTCCTTGCAGTAGAGATATTTCGCATTACGGCAAAATACAGAAATACAAAACATATCAAAAAGTAAAAGGTATAAAATATTTGATTTGCAAAAAAAGGAACAAAAACATTTCAGTTGTCATTTTAACACTATGGAGTGTCGAGCAAAGGAACTTATCGACAGAACGGAAGCCCTCTTTTTCGTATAAAAAGCGTTCACAGTAATTATAGCTCTTGGTTCTCGGTCATACACTTCACTAAGTACTCGGTGTACAAAATTTGTGTTTGAAACACCAAATTCAGTATTTTGATTGTTTGAACTCTGAATCTGTGTACGATAATCGTACTCGTAATGTTTTTGACCGCAAGGGAGCTGTGATAATTAATGTATAATGCTGAGTATATCTAAATATTTAATGAAGTATATTATAAGTAGATTACGCTACTACAAAGCTTCATCAAATTTTAACTGTAACTGTATATATAAATGTATTTATTCGGGAAAATGTCTGTTCTATATACTATAATTACAAATGGCGTATAAATTGCAGACGATTAATGGATTTTCCCAGCAGACACCGGAATAGAACGTCAGATGTTACAGACAGGTAGCTGATGAAATAAGCTATAGCCTGATAATTGCCGCATTATGTCATACAAGAGGGTCTGGATGGGCCTTTCATTTCTTTTTATGGTAATTTTTCTTTCTTTATTTTAATTTTACCCATAATCCTTTGCTTTTATATTTTAGCATCATTTACTTTCCATGTATGTTTGCCTATTTTTCCGCACTTTTTTCCCCATTTTCCTCTTTTTCTGTTAACCCGATGCAAATGATCGTGTTGGCAAAATATGGAGGACCACAAGTGCAACAAAGTAAACGGTTGATTTTGTACTATGATAATATCCTAAGAAATAAAATACCATCAAGTGCTAATCAAGAAAATAGTTGAATAGCAAACTGATAAATCATTAAGAATGTTTATGGTTAGACGGCCATTTAACTTTTTTTCTCAATTAGATGATTTCATGTATAGTAATGTTAGTATGTGATGCCTATTGATGGCGCAAGTTCTTTAGTACAAAGACGTAAAAGACAGGCAGAAGATACCAAACGAACATTCTAACTCATGAGTCGACAACGGGTCTAGAGAGCCACGACAAACAACAGTACACAAAACGCAACATTAAATATCTAAAAACTGTGTAAAACAAAGCCCATCGAAAACTGGGGTTGAAAGATGGTGTTCCGGAAGGGTTAGCAGAGCCTGCTCATAAAAAGGATTACCGTTACTTCAACCGTCAATAAATGTTAATGTTGACAGATTTTTATATAATCATTTTAAATATTCCATTCCCTTCTAGACTCGGAGCGATTAGTTGCTTGTAATATTGTATCAACAGCTATCTATTGTTAAAGACCATAAGAGGACTTCTAAATGGGTTTAATCTGAAATCTACTTGGCTCATATATTAGGCGAAAGCATTAAAATAAGGAACAATAACTTGATGCAGTTTATTATTCCTTGTCAACCTTTTACTTGTATTCAAGATGTAATGAGTATCATTTTACTTACTGTATAATTTTCTAAGTATTCTTTTAGTTTGTCTGTCCCAGAAAGTCCTAGATCTACATATGGGGAATTTCCAACATATAAATATAACTATGGCTGCCATTATTAATCCAACACTTATAAGTCCCGTGGCTATAGCAGCAGCTTCATATGGAGGAACTAAAAATAGAAAGTAACAAACGTCATTTTAGACTTTTAACGTTTTGCATTTTACAATCATGTGCAAAAAATATGATGACAATAAAATTTTCTATATAGATAGAAAATATGGTATGATTGCCCTCAATGATGAGACAATTAAAAAAAAATATATAGGAAATGAAAAAAAACATTAACAACTAAAGGTCATCGTAAACTTTCATCAATGAGCTATTAAAAGTCCCGAAATGACAAATATCAACCAATTCAAACAAGAAAACCAACGACCTAGTTTATGTACAAACACCAATACCGTATTTTTTAATATCTAATCTATACTATTAAACGAGAAGACCTCATTTTGTGTGTCGCTTCTCTTCTTTCCACAATAAATTAATCATCATGCCTCTATGTCCTATAGGTACATGTCATATTCGCATTTGTCATCCATTCATATGATTATTCAGATTGAGTTATTTTGGGAGAAAAACGAGAAAAAAGCGTCCGGATATTATTCCGACATTGGACGAAATTGTAAGTCAGATTAGACTCCCGGTTTGCCTTTTCTTTATACTTTAAACATACATTTACTACGAATAAAGAGTATTTTCTATCTGATATCATTTTCAAGTTAACTATCCACGGCGGTCACAGAGTTGATTAATTGATAGAGTTTGTTTAATATATAAATAACCGCTGGCCCGATTAGTAAAGTGAGAATTGAAAGTAAAAAAAAAAAAACAAATACACTTTATTTATAGTAATGAATAAACTCATCATAGATACCAGGACAAACTTTTGTATATACGCCAGACGCGCGTTTCGTCTATAAAAGACTCATCAGTGAGTCAATCCAAAAAAGTTAAAAAGGCCAAATAAAGTACGAAGTTGAAGAGCATTGAGGACCAAAATTACTAAAAGTTTTGCCAAATACAACTAAGGTAATCTATGCCTGAGGTAGAAAAGCCTTAGTGTTTCAAAAATTTTAAAATTTTGTAGACAGGTAATTTATAAATATAACCATATCAATGATAATTCATGTCAGCACAAAAAAGTGCTGACTACTGGGCTGGTGATACCCTCGGGGAAATAAATCTCCACCAGCAGTGGCATCGCCCCAGTGGTTGTAAATAAACTCATCATAGATACCAGGACAAAATTTTGTATATACGCCAGACGCGCGTTTCGTCTACAAAAGACTAATCAGTGACGCTCGAATCCAAAAAAGTTAAAAAGGCCAATGTACATACTATACAGATAAGCGCTACAATTATCCATGTGTTATTAGAATTAATAGAAACCAAAGGGAAATTTTTTTGGGGAAAAGGAGGAGCCGGGATAGAAAAACAACTGTCATGTCCCAATGTACCTATGACTTTTGATACCTTTTCTGAAATTCATTAAATCTTTTACAAAAATTTATTGATTTCAATAAAAGAAGATGTGGTATGTTTGCCAAAAAGACAGTTCTCCACAAGAGACAAAACTGACACAGAAATTAACAACTATAGGTCACTGTACGACCCTCAACAATGAGCAAAGCCCATACCCCATAGTCAGCTATAAAAGGCCCCGAATTGACCATGTAAAACAATTAAAACGAGAAAACTAACGGCCTTATCTATATGTACAAAATATAAACGAAAAACAAATATGCAATTTATAGTAATGAATGTACATAATGTACATTTAAGCACTAAAATTATTCATGTGTTTTTAAAATTAACAGAAAATAAAAAAGGGGGAATTTTGGGAAAAAAAGGATGAGCCGGGCTAGAAAACAAGTGTCCTGTTCCAAGGTAACTTTGACTTTTGATACCTTTTCTGAAATTTTCCAGTCATTAAATCTTTTACAAAATTTCATTGATTACAAAAAAAAAAGAAGATGTGGTAGGATTGCCAAAAAGACAGTTCTCCACAAGAGACAAAAATGACACAGAAATTAACAACTATAGGTCACCGAATGGCCTTCAACAATGAGCAAAGCCAATACCACATAATCAGCTATAAAAGGCCCCGAAATTACAGTGTAAAACAATTCAAACAAGAAAACTAACGGCCTTATTTATGTTCAAAATATGAACGAAAAACAAATATGTAACACGTTAACAAACGACAACCACTTTTTACAGGCTCCTGACTTGCATGTTCATAATATACTAAATATATGTTCATACTGTAATTAATAGAAAACAAAACAAAAAAATGGGAATTTTTGAAATAAAGAAGAAGGAATAAAAAAGACATTTTCCTGTCCCCAAATACCTATTCCTGAAATTCTCAAGTCATTAAATCTTCCTACAACACTTTACATACTTTCAACCACGCTCTGAATGCCCGCGATTTCGCGGGTGTGTTCTAGTATCTCTAAAACTAAGATGTTATAAAACGTCAAGGAAGTACAAACAATTAAAGACAACAATTGTGCTCGAAGCTCGAAGCACTGAATCATGTAAAATGATTAGTTGATTTCCGAATAGATTATTCCGAATAGGTTCGTGTTGCTTAGTTTTTAGTTTTCTATGTTGTGTCTATTATTTGTCTGTTTGTCTTTATATTTTTAGCCATGGCGTTGTCAGTTTATTTTCTATCTATGAGTTTGACTCTCCCTCTTGTATCTTTCGTCCCTCTTTTATTATGTACACTAATTGTTCTAGAAATTTTGATGACCGCAAAGCCGGGTGTGTTGTTTGATCGCTACTTAGAACATTGCACTATGGAAGGTTATATAGCGGTGTTACATTATAATTTCCAATCGAAAGAGACTAGCAAAGGCTAGGATGCAATGAACTACTATAATTTTCCTTGAACGAGGGAATATTAATCTGTTGTTTTAAAGGTATTACTTCTTCTATGACTTTTTCATGTTTATTTTTTTTTACAATAATATTCCAAGGATCATATTCGCTAATTACATTGTCAGCTAACACGTTTTATGTAAAACATTCTTTCATCAATATAATTCAAAGAATCATCTTGATGAAAGACACCAACAAAGGCAGATGCCTTCACAATACCAGACTACTATCAAACCAAACATAAAAGCAAAGGTTGAATAATTAACCCTTTGTCAGTATGAAAATCAATCTTAACAGTTAAATTACTAACAGTTCATAAACCCTGTCTGTTTTTCATATTTTTCTCAATGTTATTGTACATTACGCCACGCTATAAATCCTACCGGCGTACATAAAGAATGAAGGAGGAAATTAAAAAGTCATTCAAGTTGATCAAATATTGATTGTGTTACCTTTGTTTATTGTTTACCCGATAGAGTAGAGATTTATGTGTACTACGTCAGCACTATAGCAAAATAGGTCTTTATGGATAAAGGATTATTAGTTTATATTTGTTCTTATATTGTGTCGTAACACCCACTGTTCTATACTAGGGGATAGTTGACCTCTAACATTTGTTTAAAAGAGGGACGAAAGATACCAAAAGGGACAGTCAAACTCATAAATCTAAAACAAACTGACAACGCCATGGCTAAAAATGAAAAAGACAAACAAAAAACAGCACACATGACACAACATAGAAAACCAAAGAATAAAAAACACGAACCCCCAAAAAACTAGGGGTGATCTCAGGGGCTGCGGAAGGGTAAGCAGATCCTGTTCCACATGTGGCACCCGTCGTGTTGCTTATGTGATAACAAATCCGGTAAATAGTCTAATTCGGTAGGTCACATACATGAAAGGCAAGGGGATTGTAGTTACGACGTAAGGAACATATCCGATATAATTTGTGAAATGGTTATTCCATAACGGTCAACCAACTCATGATGGCGTCCGTAAAATTTACGAAGGGATGATTTCAACTTCACTTCACTTTAACTCTACAATATTCGTTATGTGCTTGTCCCAAGCATCGAACCTGTGCTTGTTGTTCGTTGCTACATGTATCTATCATATTTGTTTTCTGTTCATTGTTTTGGTATTAATAAGGACACATTGTTTTGCTCATTGTCGAAGGTTGTAAGGCTTTTTCTTATTTCCTTGTTTGTATTCTGTCTCATTGGCTATCACACCACATCTCATTATTTTTAAAATTAAGGAAGTTAGTTAAATTAGGAATGCACAATTCCAAATAAACCGCTGACCAAAATATTTAAATCTTCTTCTCATTTTACCAAGCAAGAAATATTTGTTACTTTATCAAGAAGAATACACATGTTTCTATCAAAGTTAACTTTAGCAAACCCAGTCGGATCGTTATGTTGATGTCATCGGTTATTTTCCTAGAGCAAGATATGACTATATAATAGCAGCTATTATGTGGTTGTTATGATAAAACATATTTGATATTTTACCGATAAATAAATAAGTGACATAATAATAACATAATTTTATGTTGATATAATAAATAAAGGCAATAGTAGTATACCTCCGGCAAATAGTCATAAACGATTAAGCGAGGACAAATCCGGGTCACAAACCAAAACCGACGAAACACAACAACTTATAAAAGAGAACAACAAAACAACAGAAACACTGAACTGCAACAAAAACAAACGTCAACGTACATAAAAACACAATTAAACCATTATAATAGCGCCTCATAAAATATCAATATGTTTAATTTATCAGTTGAACAAACAAAAACTGACCGTTGATACCGTCTCAATCTGAAACCTACTTGGCTTTAATCTGAAACCTACTTGGCTTTAATCTGAAACCTACTTGGTTTATTGCGTTTATCTCTACCATCCAAACAAAGGAATGAATGTAAAGCGTGGAGGAGTAAATATACAGCCATTCATGTCCTCTTCTTACATCAAATTTATAACGACATCATGTATCTGTAACGAGTTTTTCTTCAGAAATTCTTGAATGGATAATCTTATTGATTAAATAATGATGTTTTCCCCGAAGTTCTTTGAAATATAATATTTTAAGTAGTGTTATTTTCCCCCTGAAACCACAACTACATTAGAATATTTTTGCAGGGAGTGTTCAAATAGATATTTATACTGAATAATTTTCATAAAAAGGAAGAAGAAACTTTATCATTTAATGTAGAAAACACTACATAATGCGAATAATTGACATTAAAGAAAACAAAAATACAGTAAAACAACCATGAAACGTGATAACTATTGATTTATATGAGTTTTTCGTGATTAAAATGATAAAAAAGTTATTGAACCAATGCATACATTATTACTACACTACATGTAAGTCCTCTGTGTACGTCTGATTTTAAATATAAAGCTGAACAGATAATCGACTAAAAAAATGATCATTCTTCAATTGTTGAGCGTTAACTACGACTGATCCAATCAACTCAGAATCATCGAGCACGTGAAAAAGTGTAATGATAGAGCGATGATTATTCTTTTTGTCCATGAGTTTCATTTTGCAGGAACAGTTGTTAAATACTTTGGTGTAATTTGTTTTTTTTCTTTCAGAATCGATTGATAACATGTTCTTTCCACGCTTGTTTACCTTATCTTTCTTTACAGAGCGGCAGTGTGCTTGTCAAAGTTCATACGGGTGATGCCATGCATCATGTTAAGGCTACTGCATACGGAAAAACTTCGGCAAATAAAATACTATTAACAAATGATTAAATAGCAGTATGCTTTCGTAGATTTAGAAAAAAAGCATTGTCTGTCACAAGAACGTTTATGTTTTTGTGTTTGATAGTAAAACTTAGCCATCAGATATATACATCGTTTTCAACTTTTGTGTTTATTTGGCAGTATCATGTGACTTTTATTAAGGTGGTTCTGAAATGCGAGGTCTCCTATAACTTTAATTAAAGTGGTTATGAAATGGCCCATAAGTGCTTATAAATCCAATTCATTTAGATAGTTCGTACCATCTCCCTATTTAAAACACTGAGTTGCGAAACCGTAGCTCTTGGGTTCTTTTTATATTTTGATAATGACGCAACTCTCCATCCAAGTCACAATTTGTAAAAACTTAACCATTAACGGTCAAAGTACGACCTTCAACACGGAATCTTGGGCTACACAGAACATCAGGCTATAAAGGGCCCCCAAAATAACTAGTGTAAAACTATTCAACAGGAGTTGTCTATGCGCTATGGTGCTGTCTGTTTTTTTTTTTCCTACTGATGGTTTAAGGTTTACTTTTTTATATACATTTCTTTTGAGAAGGAGTTTTGAATTATTTTAATTACTAAGGCCGCATTTTTTTCTAACCAAAATTTTGTAAACGTCGTGTCGCGTTTGTTGTTGTTTTCTAAACTCTACAAAAGTAGAAACAAATGCATCGTTTAATAAGTCTTTACTGACCCTGCTTGAACTTTCAATAATGCATGCAAATGTTGTTGGTAGACAGACTTTTTACAAATACTTCGTTTAATCAGGTTGAAGTAAGAAACAAATGTAGCGTTTGTACTAACAAACGACAAACTACAAACTGCAGACGCACTTTTATCGTTTGCATAGTTTGTCAAAGTTTATGTAAACTTTGCACTGTATGTTTGAAAGAAATGATCAAAACATGTGCGCGCTTAGCCGTTTGCATCGTTTGTGTTAGAAAGAAATGCACTCCAAATAAAGAATGATAAGTCAAACAAAACAAAAATACCTGTGAATAACAAAAACGAAAACAGATCAATTGGCCAAAGAATAAAGAATTATGAAGTACTGAAACTGATGAATGTTATATTACAATTGGCCAAAAATAGAGAAAGTAGTTATCAAAGGTACCAGGATTATAATTTAGTATGCCAGGTGCACGTTTCGTCTACATAAGACTCATCAGTGACGCTCATATTAAAATATTTATAAAGCCAAACTAGTACAAAGTTGAAAAGCATTGAGAATCCAAAATTCCAAAAAGTTGGGCCAAATACGTCTAAGGTAATCTACGCCTGGGATAAGAAAATCCATAGTTTTTCGAAAAATTTAAAGTTTTGTAAAAATATTTTGTAAAGAATATCCTAAAAAGAATACAAAAAAGAAGTCCCCTTCTAGATATACAAAAGGAGATGTGGTATGATTGTCAATGAGACAACTTTTCACAAGAGATCAAATGACATAGAGATTTACAAATATATATCACTATACGGCCTTCAAAACCCATACAGCATAGTCAGCTATAAACCCTTTTATATTATGTGTAGGTTATAACATAGTGTTTACACGATATATTAACGTGGATTGACATATACTGACAGTGTCATCCCGGGGAACTTCGTTAATTATCTAATGTCCTTATATATGAAAATTAAATTACAGAAAATCATTAAACACAACATTCAGTTCATAAATCAACTAAATTTGATTTATATGAAATTGAATAAAGCAAATTTGTGTTTAATGATTTGGGTCTTTATAGATTCAGTAAATCTTGAGAGAATTACACACATTATGAGAAGTTGGTTAATAATATAAATAATTTACCAAGAATAACGGTGGTAATTATTCAAGTTAACATATAATATCAAATAAAATTGAAAAACAAGAGTTTATATTGTGAATTTATTTTAGTTAAGTTCCTACACACACTCGACCAAATCTAAATAAAACAATATTATGTTGTTTTATAACAATAAAATTGAGAATGGAAATGGGGAACTCACATTAAGGCAATTAGCAAAGTACTGATATAGCGTATAAATATGAAGTATGCAGATATGTTAATAAAAGAATGAAATAATTATATACGTTTTTTTTCTACTGGATAAATGCCACATCTTCATTATACTATTACATTATTTGATATTTCGTCTCCTTGTCAAACATTTGTGTAGCGATATGTTTGAAGAAGAAGAAGAAGAAGAAGAAGAAGAAAACACGTCTGTTTTAAAATTATAATCCTGGTACTATTGATAACTATTCACGATTTGATATCTATAGATAAAAGGAGATGTTGGTTAAACGTCAAAGTGTCATTTTTGTTTTTGTTTTAATGTTATTCGTTGGTATTTCACATAACTTCAAGCTTCTGTACTGTAAAGCAAACAGGACAAAATCCAACATATTGAAGCTTTATCTGTGTAAACCACTCCATATTCCCCCAGAACAACAGTCCATTAATTACGCAATACATGTATAAAGATAAGGCGATGTGGTACGATTGACAATGAGACAAAGTGTTCTATCTACCAGAGACCAAATGAGCAGACTTTTCTGACCTTGTCATTGATATTTTTGATAATTTTGACAGTTATCAAGTTACAGTAATAGTTTAACATGTTAGTGTGCCTCCACTGGCACTATGGTTGTAAATCATGGTTCCATCGTGTTGGTTATTGCAAATTTCAACAGCGTAATGCTTTTGTCTTATTTTATTTGCCAGCCTTTTTCAAATATAATCACTAGTAGTGTTTAACGTTGTACTGCTTTAATTTAATTTTATTTTCTAACCTTTTTCAAATATCATTTGTGTTTATGGTAATTCTTTGATGTTCTGAAGGTTGCCAATTGAATCGGATTGTTTTGTTAAGCGTTTTCATTACCCTGTTGAAGGATTTTATCAGGTTATGATTTTGATGCGGTGGTTGTCAGTTCGTTTCTTCATTTTCTATTTTGTGAGTTGCATTTTCCTTTTAACAACATTATAGTGTTTGCTTATAAAGATAGGTTTATCAATCAGACACACACACACACACGTGTTCGCTCCTTGCCATTAAAATGTTTTTGCAGGGAGTGTTCTAATAGCTATAACTGAACAATTTTCATAAAAATGCAGAATAAACTCATTTAATGTAGAAAACAATACATAAAGACCTGTTGGTGACCTTCTGCTTTTGTCTGTTCTATGGTCGGGTTGTTGTCTCTTTGACACATTCCCCATTTCAATCCTCAATTTGAAGACGAAACGCGCGTCTGGCGTATATATTAAATTTAGTCCTGGTATCGATGATGAGTTTATTTATAAAGCAAATTAATTATAAGGAAAAAAAATATTTGAAAACTGTGAAACGTTATAAGTATTGATTTGCATGAAATAGACATAAATCTGGTGATTAAAATGATAATGACGCTGTTGAACCAATGCATACATATATATGCTGCTTCAATCAACAAAGCGCCATCGAGCACATGAAAATATTAAACTGGTCCGCCATTTCATCTTAATCCGAAGGTTAGTGTAGCAATAAGTGAACACAACTGGGGTCTAGTATAGTGAAAATAAGTGAGATGATAGAGCAATGATTATTTGTTTTTTTTAATTGTCCATGCGTTTCACTTTGTAGGAATAGTTGTTAAATGATTTTGTGTATTGTCTTATCTTTCTAAATCGATTCATAACCTATCTTTCATTATAGTTTTCCATTTGCACTTGCGCTGTGTGCTTGTCGAAATTTTAACGAGATATGTCATAGTTAAGGCTACTGTATACAGCGAAAATATTAATTCAATAGCAGTACATTTTGAAAGTTTTGGACACAAGAATGAACTTTCTTTTACAAGAGTCTATGAAAGTAAAACTTAGCCATCAGGTATATACACCATATTCAACTTTTGTATTTATTTTGAGACATCATATCACTTTGATTAAGATAGATATGAAATGCAAGGTCTCGCATGACTTTAATTAAGGTGGTTATAAAATGCGAGGTGTCATATGACTTTAATTAAGTTGGTTATGAAATGCCCATAAGGGTTTATACAATTCATTAAAAATAGTTTATGCCACATCTCCGTATTTAGATCAGCTGCGCAACCAAAGCTATTACGTTCTTTTAATATGTTTGACACACATTTTGGTAATCATAAACATAGATATAAGAAGATACGGTATGAGTGCCTAGAACACAACTCTCCATGCAAGACACAACTGGACCATTAAATGCCATCAACACGGAGCCTTGGCTCACACCGAACAGCAAGCTATAAAGGGCCCAACAATTGACCAGTGTAAAACCATTCAAAAAGGAAACCAATATTTATGTGAATATATGATATAAAAAAGAGCAAATAATAGATTTAACGTCTCCTTGTTCTTGAGAGTTTCATCTCCTTTACACTGCTTAAAAATATAATTACAGGTAGTTTTTGTCTTTGGGCTCTGGTTTTTTCTGTTTTCTTCTTATTAATGGTTTAATTTTGACGTTTTTTTCTGTTTAGAAGGAGCGGATATTATCCTGAATTCTTGAGAAAAATAAATCATTCTTTTATGTACCCCGATAAACTAATCTTTAACTCCCTATTCTGGGGTAAAGAGTAAAACCATTGCTGCAAAAATAAAAGTGGGATCCCGAATCCCCGCAAAAATACAAGCACACTACAGACTATCCTTCGCTTCTTTATTTTCGTCTCCTTTTCAAGTTATTGTGGAACGCAAAATTAGTTTATCTTTTAAATGCACTTGTCTGCTGAATATGTTTCTCTCATATTCAACACACATGTCCCTTCGAGTTATAAAATAACGGCTGTAAATGGTGACCAAATCTGGGAGCAGTATACAATAAATATATATGTTTCTGACTAAACAAAAGATAATCGGCCGAACAAATGAAGACTAACTGTGAATAATAATAAAGAAACAGAAAAAATTGTTCGAAAATTAAAAGAATAAAATACTTGAAATAATCTGCAAATAAAAAAAAAAAAGAAAGAAAAAGAATGGAAAGATATCATACAAAGTAAAGGATACTAATATGAAGAATACCCCTTCAAGCCTCTTCTATGTATAGGTTATGATATAGTGTTTACACGGTATATTAACGTGGATTGTCAGATATTATAAATAGTATCATCCTTGGTAACTTCGTTAATTATCTTATATCCTTATATATGAAAATTAAATTACAGAAAATCATTAAACACAACATTCAGTTCATAAATCAACTAAATTTGATTTATATGAAATTGAATAAAGCAAATTTGTGTTTAATGACTTGGGTCTTTATAGATTTAGTAAATGTTGCGAGAATACCACACATCATGAGAAGTTGGTTAATAAGATAAATAATTTACCCAGAATAACGGTGGTTATTCTAGTTAACACAGTGTATAATATCAAATAAAATATCAAAATGAAAACAAGGGTTTATATAAGTCATGTTCCAACACACACTTGGTCAAGTCTTGAAAAAACCCACAATCAAACAAAAAACAATATTTTTTGTTTCATCACAAACTCGCAATAAGGCTTTAAGCATACTGATACAGGGTATAAATATGAATTATGCAGTGTTATGAAATAATAAACTGATCATAGATACCAGGATGTAATTTTGTATTTACGCCAGACACGCATTTCGTCTACAAAAGATGTATCAGTGACGCTACAATTCAAAAATATTAAAAAAGTTTTGTAAACAGTTAAATATGACCATATTAAGGAAGTGCAGAACTGGAAAGGTGAGACCCGTGGGGGATTAAAATTATGTAATTAATACGTCCGTTTTCAACATTTAATTTCAATAAATAAAGAAAAGATGTTTGTTAAACGTCAAGGTGTCATTTTTGTTTTAGGTTTTAGCTATGTAATGGTATTTCACAGAATCGACTTTATATCCAATCGTTGTTTTGTTCACTTAAATGACATGTACAAACGTTATCGTCGATAAGCATTACTGTTAAACTCGTGTAACTATCTATTTAACAAAACCGATATTCATCATAAGACATCTTCTTATGTCCATTTCAAACTAAAAATAAGTAAAAATTCTGTACAGAAACCAAACATATATCCAAGATATTCAAGCGTTATCTATGTAAACCTCTCCATATTCCCCCAGGTCAACAGTACTATCCATTACGCAATATATGTAGAAAGATTAGGCGATGTGGTGCGATTGACAGTGATACAACTATCCACCAGAGACCAAATGAGCAGACTTTTCTGACCTTGTCATTAATATTTTTGATAATTCTGACAGTTACAGTAATAGTTTAACATGATAGTGTGCCTCCACTGGCACTATGGTTGTAAATCATGGTTCCACCGTGTTGATTATTGCATTTTTGCATTTTCCCATCCTTTTTCGAATATTATTTGGTTTAACATCGTAATGCTTTTATCTTATTATTTTATTATTTTTTTCAGCCTTTTTCAAAAATTATTTGTGTTTATGGTAATTTTTCGATGTTCTGAATGTTGCCATTTAAAAGTTATCAAAGGTACCAGGATTATAAAAACTGATTGATTTGGTCAGCGTTTTCATAACCCTGTTTAATGATTTTATCGGATCAGGTTTTTGTTGCTATGTTTTTTTTTTAACTTTTTTTGGTAGTTGCATCTTCTTTTTGACAAATGTTTTTGGATTAACCTCACGAATCTTTATGATCCTTATAGTGTTTGCTTTTAAGGACAAGGTCATCACCCAGACACACACACACTTGTGTTTTACTTCTGAGCAGCCAGCCTTTGCTTTTTATAGATTTATTTTTGGTCAATATTTCACATCCAAAGTTTTTCGTCCAAATCTTTTCTCAAATGTTTGAACCACATCATGGTCATTAAAAGTTTTGCGATTATCAGATATCAATCATATGGTTTCGGGTTCGATTTTCGAAAAAAAAAATATTTCCAGATTGATCACATGGTGTATCAAAGCATAGATATAATGGACCCGATATAATGACTATCAATGTTCATGCGGTATTGTTTTTATTTTGTTTCATCCTTGGTATATTACTGTCCTTGTAGCCTAACTATTACAGACGTTAGTTTGCTGACTCATTGTCTTTTTCTTTGTAATATTGTTGTTAGGCCACTTTTGATTCGTTACTCTGTCTTTTTCTTTGTAATATTGTTGTTAGGCCACTTTTGATTCGTTACTCTGTCTTTTTCTTTGTAATATTGTTGTTAGGCCACTTTTGATTCGTTACTCTGTCTTTTTCTTTGTAATATTGTTGTTAGGCCACTTTTGATTCGTTACTCTGTCTTTTTCTTTGTAATATTGTTGTTAGGCCACTTTTGATTCGTTACTCTGTCTTTTTCTTTGTAATATTGTTGTTAGGCCACTTTTGATTCGTTAGTAAAGATTCACATCAATGGTCGCGATCGAAGTCGTTGAAAACAAATCGAGGTTTATTTTTTTTTTATTTTTCTTAAGCTGCAGTTGTTCATATTGTTGCCGTCACTTTAGGCAGTTAAGTACCAACCATTCAAATGAAGTATGAATTTGATATGCAGAAAAATATGTTTGATCTAAGTGAAAATATTAAAATGTGTAATTATTGGTAAAGATATGATAACTTTAATCTAGCAACATTTTTGGGGTATTTTACCGTCTATGAGTTGATGCTTTGGTTATGTGAGATTATGAAAAATCTTCTTAAAATTTAATCACTTAAAATATCAAAGAGACACTGTTTATTTACAAATATCTATCCAACTTTCTAGCATTCCATTTGAGGAGTTGATCTCAATCAAATATTCAACCTGCCACTATTTTGCTTCTTGGTCTCATACACGACAAGGTTTGTTTCAAATTGCACTTTATTTCAGATCAAAATATTCAAATGAACGTTTTAAGATTATGCTACTAAATCAAGTCTCGCCACAGGGGCCCTACACAGAACCAATTTTCTCCAGAACCATCAGCAGGTTTTGAACAAAACAAGGCAATTATTTGGTTGATTATAATGTGCATAACACCATGTACCTATAAACAAACTGTCTCTAGAAGGACCAATTATAATTTGTTCAATAAATATAATTGGTTATTAAACACTACAAGCCATTTTCTATAACTATATATTCTTATAATTATATAAAAAAACCAGTTTCATTCCAAACTTGTTTCCCCCGGCTTGGTTTGGAATTAGGAGCGGTTGATCATAGGGAAAATCAATACAACACCAGTTGCTTATGAATGAAGATATCGTTTCAAGATAATGCTTTTTAAACAGCAATAAATGTGTGCTATTTCTGAACCGATTTCCGACTATCAGTTACAGTATATTACTTTGTCAGTCTTCACGCTATTTTCTGATATAAATACAGCTTAGATTTAAATAGCGATATTTTTTAAGCATCAAAAACATTTTCGTATGATGTAATGTATGTAATAACGGGGTGTATGTTTTAAATGTTAAACCAAATGAGCATTTAAATGTTAAATGTTCTAATTAAATTTCTAACAGAAATGCAAGTGGCGTCATAAGGCCCTGACGATCTTAACGGCTTAACCTTTATTAAGACTATTTTAGAAGGCACGTTTTTGGTATTATAATAGTCGGAACCCCACGGGTGACCTTCACATCCTCATAAGAACAAACCGATATATACCCGACTCAGTGTTAATTTTGTCTGAAGTATATCAAAAATGTTTCTTTCTTCTCAAGACATGTACTGCCCCATTAGTCAAGATTGAATGGTTTCAAATTTCTATTCAAAGCAGTGAGATAGAGAAGCGTTTGATATTTATATATCCTCTTTGTGTGTATTTGCGGCTTCTCTACAAGGCAAGCAGCGTACATGGTCGGCTCGGAATCAGAATAAGATAGGACGAAATGTTACTAGTACCAAGCAGGTTAAAGATCCGGGTTAGGTTGTTAATATTATACAATGCAGGGCTTATAACAATTCTGTCTTGACATGTTCTTGCCCTTAATATGCCTTAATCTAATTGGCCGCTAGACGCTAAACAGTCGCCTATAGATATAAATATGATTTACTTGAATGATTTGTATAAAACATACCAGCATTTTGTACATGTATAATTAAACAAAGAATAAATCTACAAAGACTGCATGAATCTGTATAAACGCAGCATCCTTGGACAGAAAGCGTGAAGTAGCAATGTCCATGTCATATGTCTTTTGATAAATTGAATCATTTCATTTGAATGATAATGTTCCAATTAGATTTTAATGGCAATCTAATAAATGTTACCGCATTCAAGCAGAATCATGACAAAGTGGTTTAATTGATGTCAGCTGACCTACTTAATGTTTTGCCGGATTTTCCGATGTGCATCGATAATTGAATTATATCGAAATCCATTCTCCATCATTGGTTTTTATATTTACCGTCTTTAATAGTGTATCCAAATAGGTTTCCTGTTAATTAAATGCTAATATTGACATAGAGTTCACAGACTTAAATTGTTAACTATGGTTATATGTAAATAGATTCTTTTTCCATCTAGAATATCCTTTGAAACCATATTTAAAGGAAATTAATTTTACTTTTCACGTTACCTTTCTTTACCTAACAAACAACGATAACTTCAAAAGAAAACAATTTATATAAAAAGAAAATGTATGGATATTTTTTTACTGTTTATTTTGAATATTTATGTTTGGATCAATATGACAAAATGATTTTTATCATTGCAATTCAGTATCATTGTTGAATGTTCAGAATTTTGTTTTATCTTGCGAGCGAAAGTCTTTAACACTCCTACACAGTTTGTTTATATCATTAGATTTTTGTAGGAGAAAGAGCAGGTGAAAACGAGTCTTGAGAGCACTGTCTGGTATTGTTGAATTAATAACATTTTCTCATCTCACAAAAGGTTAAAAACCACACGGACATAATGGTCATGATTGCATTGTTGATGCCCAAAGGATTGATAATAAGTTATAGGAAAATAAAGATGAAACTATAAAAGGTATCATGAAACCGGAAATTATTTGCCCTCTTTCAGAAAGAGATGACAATTTTGGTTGAGATATTTGGCTTTCGGATGTATATTCATTATTGAAATTTAAACACGGACAGCTTATTTTATAAACAATTGGCGAATCATCCGTTCATATTTTTTCCGTTTATTATTTCGCACATTAAACATTATATTTCTCTTTTGTTGTGTAAAACTAACAACACTTTTGAATATAGCAATTACAATGCTTCAATAGTTGTGACCATCTCATACCGCACAATTAATTATGAAACAAGGTTGAAAAATTGAATTATCATAATGAATATGCATTTATCAAAATATCATGTCAATATAAAATTGTTTTCTTACTTGGAAACTTCAAAGAAATATTTTTGTGTTTCTAGTCTTGAAATCAAGACGTAAACAACAGAGTAGCATATAAAGGAAGTTGATTTCGTGTTCGTTTGATATGGTTCAATAACCCAAAATACATTTCATTGCATATATAAACACTCACAGTCTTTTTCAGATGTTATGGATAATACTGAGATAGAAAAGTGTCCTCTTACATTTTGTCTGAGGCAAAAAAAAAGATGATTATTTCCTATTACGGTACCCACCCTAATTTTTAAGCAAAAACTAGCCATTTCCTAAAGTTTTTTTTGTCATTTTTCAATAAGCACTGTTAAAGTCTGAATGTCCCTCCTCTAGACTCAATGTAAAACAAAGGTTAAAAAATTAAAAAAAATCCCTACCTACCTACTCTTCTTTTACAAAGATGTAATAGGCAACACACATATTATTTTGTTATGGCCTTATCGTGGATGTGTTTCCGTCGATTTTGATTTGTAACTCGAATTTGTTTTCTCTCAATCGATTTATGACTTTATAAGACCGGTATACTTCTGATGTCTTTATTCATTAAAAGTTAGATATAAAAAAAGTCATCAAAGATACCTGGCTTATAGTTGTTTATGCCAGACGCGCGTTTTAGAGGGTCGCAGGTTGATAGAGGGTTGTTGCTCACAAAGAAGCTATTTAACCAAGAGTTCCAATTAAATGGTGAAGTTGAAATCATCACTTCGTAAATTTTACGAACGCCATCACGAGTTGGTTGACCGTTATGGAATAACCGTTTCACAAATGATATCGGATATGTTCCTTCCCTTTCATGAATGTGACCTACCGAATTAGACTATTTACCGAATTTGTTATCTCATGAGCAACACGACGGGTGCCACATTTGGAGCAGGATCTGCATACCGTTCCGGAGCACCTGAGATTACCCCTAGTTTTTGGTGGGGTTCGTGTTGTTTATTCTTTAGTGTTCTATATTATGTCATGCGTACTATTGTTTGTATGTTTGTTTTTTTCATTTTTAGCCATTGTGTTGTCAGTTTATTTTCGATGTATGAGTTGGACTATCCCTTTGGTATCTTTCGATCCTCTTTTATCTCCAAGAGACTCACCGGTGACTCCCGAAACAAAAGTTTTAAAACGCCAAATACCTAAATCATGTTATCTTAAACGTAAACGTATCAATAAATGTCTTTTCAATTACCCCTATTTCCTCGAGAAACTTGATAATGTCCTTGAAACGTATCAGTAATACATAATTCTTCTTTTAGTACTGAATCTATAAAAACTGTCATCCCAGGCCAATATATAGTTATGATATAAAAAGAACAAAAGCAAAAACCTATTACAAATAACTTAACTTGTGCATGTATATAGATTTTTTTATATAGATTAGACCGTTGGTTTCCCGTTTCAACTTTGAATGATTTTACACTAGTAAAGTTTTAGGCCCTTTATAGCTTGCTGTTTGGTGTGAGCCTTGGCTTCTTGTTGAAGACCTTACCTTGACCTATAATGGTTTACTTTTATAAATTGTGACTTGGATGGACAGTTATCTTATTGGTATACCACATCTTACTATGTCTATGTATCTATGTATGTCTGTTCGTTTGATTAGTGTTCTTATATACATGTACTTCTGTTATTAACCCGTATCAAAAATCAAGCTTTGTAGCCCTCGTGCCCAATACAACAACTTCAGATCTAGTTAGATTTTGAATCTTTAAATTTAATCGAATTTTATACATTTGGTATGAAAGCTACATGAATAACGTGGTATCATTTCAAAGCATTATATATTTTTTCAAGACATTAAATAAAATACTATTTATTTGTAGGTGTTTACCATCTTCAAAGAAAATAAATGGCATTGCCTTTTAGTACTTGTTCGTAGATATCCACACTCATCAACGAATCCAAAAAGACACTGCCTTGGAGTACTCATTCGTATATATCAACACTCATCAAAGAAATTAAATGGCATTGCCTTTAAGGTTAACATTTTGTACATGATGAGAAATTGAAATGCATTAAATCCTGTTAGTTTCTGATGTTCTTTCTCCATAAATGATAAAGTTAAATGTTGTATTGGAGATTAGGTGTTATCTATAGGACTAATTAGGAAAACAAAGCATGATTGATTGTATATTTGTATCAGATCACCTACACCATGTCACACTCTCATTCATCAAACAATAATCACCAAATTATCTATTCCACCTTCCATTTTTTGTTCCGGAAATAGATGTCGCTTTGATGATAACACGCCGTGATTTCGTCAATGAGTCGAATGTCGTAAAAGGAATTGGCTCTTGCATTGAAGCATGATATCTTTAGATTGGTTGTGAATCACAATAGAATACAGCCTTTCAATTTCCTCAAATTACAGAAGACCTGTAAGGGATTTCATTCAAGTTATCTTTTTAGAAAAAGTCAATTATCAGATAAATATAAACAATAAATCTGATTACTGAAAATATACCAGACTTTGATAATCTGTTTCTATGGATTTAAAAAAAAATCAATAGTTTCAGGGTAAATTTTATACATTGTCAGCAGAATTCAATATGACTTGCTTTATATAACTTGCTCAAAACTTAATGACATAGTTTAATATATAGATTACACAGGTGTTAAATGATGCATTGTAAAACGTAGGCGACAATGTGTAAACTTTGTTAGTTTATTTTCATGTTGGACTACAAATTGACACAGTTATGAAGAAAGTACATCAAATACAAAATCAAAATGAAATTGATAGTACAATTTATAACACAATTTCTTCTTGATGCAAAGTTCACACGCAAATTTTATATTCAAAAATCAATTAATATCTTTCTTGCTTGAATAACAATAAAATGATAGAATAGAAATTGTTTGTAATCTTAACGACTTTGTGTTTTTTCATCATTGTGGCAATTATATGTAGCCAGTAGGCAAAGTTGTTTACGACATTGGAGGCTATTGCAGAAACAAGGTGTCGTGTGCATTGAATATATATTTTACGGATTTTGTTCTTCAAAAAACGAATAACCAAAGACAAATTTGGTATGAGAAGATCATAAGCTTGTGTGGAACAAATGTGTATTCGCTAAGTTTATTGTTAGGATTTTATGTTTCGTATGGTTTATATATAGCCAAATATGCGACAGGGGTGGATCCATCCATTTTAAAAAAAGGATCCAACCTAGGATAAACGGTGGGTGGGATTTCAACCATATGTCCCCATTCAAAACCATTGGTGTTAAAAAAAAGTTGAATTTAGAGACTTCTGACCCCCTCCTGGATCTGCCACAGATACAAAGAGGACAATTAAAAAGCAAAAATCTAAGCCAGAAAGTACAACACATATTTCAAACGAACAAAACACATTTTGAAAAAAAAACGTACAGAAAACTACAAATTGAACAACAAAAACCTCCACAAATAGCCAAGAGATCTCTGTGATCCTGATGTGTACCGATAATATTTAGACAATACTCATTTTCTTCATTAAATTTCGCGAGCATAAGCTCTACATAGGATGAGAGGTCACGTGTATTGAAAACAACAATGCAATAAGTTACAGTTGTTTATTTTTTCTACTTTATTTATTTTGCATATTTACATTGTCAATGTTAAATTTACTCTCAAACAGTTATTCCTAGAATTCTAATGAAATTTAAGAACAAATGTTATTAGAGATCAACTAAAAAATTTCTGAAAATCTAAATTAAAGTTTGTTGTCATTGAGAAAAGATGATGAATGGTATTTTAGTGATTGCATCGAGTTGTGAACTGTGAAATGACATACAGTTAGATTGCCATTTGTAAATGTTTTACCTTAGCCGTATTTGGCACAACATTTTGGAATTTTGGATCCTCAATGCTCTTCAACTTTTATTTGTTTGGGTTTATAACTATTCTGACATGAGCGTCAGTGATGAGTCTTATGTAGACGAAACGCGCGTCTGGCGTACTAAATTATAATCCTTGTTCCTTTGATAACTATTAGGGAGTTGTGATATCAGCACAGAATGACGAGTAAATTCGTGTTTCAGAATTTATTAACGCCTGCGGCTTGTTTGTTTGTTTGTTTGATGTTGTATAACGCTATTTTCAACATTCTCGGCTCTTGTTATCAGCGAACGAAGTCAGGCTACATGAAAATCTAGGAAAACGCTTCGAGCGCATTAAATTTATAAAACTTTTTTTCATTTTTGTAATAGCGAAGATTATTTTCGTTTATATAGTTCCCATTATTCAAGCTCTTAATATAAGAATAAAGAGATGTTGCAAGATGCTATTGAGAGTAAGTAATAAAAACACCAAGGAAAACGTTTGTAAAAATATGCTAAGACGATAAACATAACACAATTTTGTCGGACAGCAACCCCTGACATAAAAAGAATATTGCAGGATAAACGACTTGTGAGCACTTAAACTCATCGTAAGCTAAGACAGTGGTGTAAATCAGCTGGAAAGATATTGGAAAGATATTGACTAGTCAGATTGACACGGATAATGGTAAAAACAACCCCCTTCTCCCCCCCCCCCAAAAAAAAAAAAAACAAAACAAAGAAAAACACATACGGTTCTATTAACGAGTACTCACAGTCACTGAAAACAAGTACAATGCCAATTTCAACTAATAAATAACCAGCATTAAATATCAACCAGTACACGTCCAACGAACTAAGTGTAAATACGTCATTATGAAGTTAGCACGACCTTGTGCAATTAAAACTTATAAGAATCGACAGGTTATAAAAGCATACCCGTATAAACTTATTTAACAATGTTTTAATATATTATAAACAAAATCAATATTTGTATCGATCAAGGCCAAACTCAAAGTTCTTATTACAGTGTCAAATTGACAACCTTTTAGAATATGTTTACTCCTAGGTTTTGGTAGGGTCTGTGTTGTTTTTTTATCCCTATTTGTGACATTTTGTTCACTCATCATTGTCAATATAATGGAAACTGATGCGACTGTCGTACAAGTGAGAGGTTTAGTGCTTTAAAACCAGGTTCAATCCACCATTTTCTACATTTGAAAATGCCTGTACCAAGTCAGGACTATGACAGTTGTTGTCCATTCGTTTGGTGTGTTTTGTCGTTTGATATTGCCATTTGATTGAGGACTTTCCGTGTTGAATTTTCCTCGGAGTTCAGTATTTTTGTGATTTTACTTTTTGTTCAAAGTATTAATATGTTTACTAGTGTCGTATATAAACTTAAGGGCTCTTTAAAAAAAAATATCGCCGGAAAGTTAGTATGTTGTCAGGTTTCCACAGGTACACACAAACTTTCATAACTATTGAATAATTTATCAAGGATTCCAAGTAATTTGTTGTGTCGAACTCATGGTCTAAATAATTTTCCAGTCGCAGAGTACGTTTTTAAAATCTTAATATCAGCCATACCAGTCTATTAATGCTCAATTTCAATAAACCACTTTTATTTTGCGAGCCGCCTGATATACTGTCAACTCGGTATTCAATTGTCGGTATTCAATTGTCTTAATAATAAAATATACAACGCATACTTCTTTGCATCAGCATTCCTTATTTGGTCATTTTGTATGTTTAAGTCAAAGTTTATTCTTTAAAGCAATAGTAATAAGGATGTTAAGAATATATTTTTTTTAGTCTTATTTTGCTCTCTGTTTTATGTTTTGATTTTATAACCTTTATGATCAATCGTGTTGTAATGACAGATTGATCTTTATAAATCATTAAAACATCAAAATTTCAAACATAATACGTTATAAAGAAACCAAAGGAAAGGAAAACAAATGTCATATTCCTTACTTGGAACGTGCATTTTCCGAAAAGAAATGGTGGGTTAAACCATAAACCATTCAATCATTGTAACAAACAAACAAAACATATTGAGTTTGAGGATAATCGCGTTAAACAGGAATTAATTCAAATGAAGTGTGGCGATTAACCGAACGCACGCAAGCATTCCATATATTTCCTGTAAACAATTCTGTCAATCGACTGACATTTTGAAAAAAACAAAAATTATAGAAATATTTTTATTCGAATAAGATTAGTTGTGAAATAACAGGAAATATAAATATGGTTTCCATACAAGGCAATTAAAATTAAGACTGAAATAGCTTTAACTTGATGTAAAATTCTGTATACAATAACACATGATAAGAGTTCATCAAGATTATCTGAATCCAGGTCTCCTGAGAATATATTGAAATGTCAGATTGATTGAACCATAATATGTTTGTTATATGTAACATAAGATCTAATCCTCCGTCAGGTACCTATAACATTATTTAGCCGAGAAAAGTTAAATAGTCACCGCATTTGGAAAAAAAGAAAGAATTCTAAACGTTAGTAAAAATGTCGAAACATGTTTCAGTTTTAACACTAGTTAAAACGGAAAGTCCATAGTCAAATGCCAAAATCAAAAATTCAAACATATCAAACGAATAGATAACAACTGTCATATTCCTTGCTTGGTACAGGCAATTTTTTTTTTGTAGAAAATGCTGAATTGCACCTGGTTTAATAGCTAGCTAAACCTCTTACTAGTATGTAAATACATTATATTGACAACGACGCATGAACAAAACAAACAGCTGAAGGACGCCTCCGGGTGCGGTAGGTTCTCGCTGCATTGAAGACCTGTTGATGACCTTCTGCTGTTGTCTGTTCTATAGTCGGGTTGTTGCCTTTTTGTCAAATTCCCCATTTCCTTTCTCAATTTTAGACATAAGAGGTAAAGACAAACAAATATGTAACAAAGAAGCACACAAAGATATCTATGTTTAATCCATCCATTAAGGATTGAAAGAATTACAGTACTGGGACCGAATCCCTACCCTGACAGACACATGGTTAGGTCATTAACTCTGACGTAGAATCACACGTTTGACGTACATCAGTTGATCAACGTTACAAGGTAGATATAATTAATTTTGTCGTTCAAAGTATAACCAGCCTATAGTCTATAATTCTTTTATGCATATCCTCTGCAGAATCTAAATAAGAAGATTTCCTTGTCCATATGCTTATTAGGAATTTCTTCCAAAAAGAGCCACATCAGTATGTATCAAAGAAGCACAGAAGGGCGTGTAGACAAATTTGCGTTTTGTTTTGATCATTTTTTTTATCGCAAATTGACGTCATTTTTTAATCACGAAATGTATGTTATTTGAAAATTTGTAAAGTAATAGAATATACCCTCCAAAATCATTTTGCATTTTGCTTGAGGGCTTTATCTATAACGTTTTCAATAAGCATGTCTTTACTTTGTCTTTATACAGATTTCGCTGTAAAAGCTTAGTTCGTATGCAAATCTTTGGTCGTTGCTTGCTTCGTTCGTTATTATAGGTAACAGTTAGGTCTATAACCACTTGTTTTAATAAATGTAAACTCTAGTTTCTTTTCATTCAAAACTTTTGCCCGATGAATTAATTATTGAATATAAATGCGAACCACATCTTCTTTTTTACATTTAAAAAAAAAATATATGATGGCTTTCCGTGTGCGCAACTTAAGTGTTCGGAATAAATAAACCTAAAAAAACCAAACAAACATAAACGTTTGAAAGCATTAAAATCAAAAGGTCCAAATAAAACAGCCTAATCAGTTCCCTGGGTTAATACGCAACACTACCCTCTATATATATATATGTATCGATGAATGAATCGTTAACAACTAAGCAACATCAGGGCTGCTGTATATTATGCAAAAAATAATTCAGTATTACACATACAAAATATAAACTGATAATCTATGATGATGAGTTTTATGCCGCCTTTAAATTATTATAATTCCTAAATTAGATAGTTAATGCAATTATAATCTTATTTATTTTTTAGCTTTAGTGCATGATGTTCTTCATACGTAACAAAGGATGGCAATAATCATTTGACAAGCTTTTCTACATTTTAAAATGCATGTACCAAGTCAGGAATATAACAGTTGTTGTCCATTTGTTTGATGTGTTTTGTCATTTGATTTTGCTATTTGATTAGGGACTTTCCGATTGAATTTTTCTCGGAGTTCAGTATTTTTGTGATTTTACCTTTTGCACTTAAGTATCATGATCACGAATACACCACTGTTGCAAAGTAAGAATATAAAAAAAAACACGTTATAACTTTATAATCGATTTTTAAAATGCAATATCAATACAATAACGATCAAAACCAAGGAGTAAACAAAGACTCACAAAACAAAAGGATATTTACATAAACAGTTATAAATAATAATTGAGATACAACACGAACTCCACAAAAAAACTGGGAGTGAAATCAGGTGCTCTCGAAGGGTAAGCATTTCCTGCACCGTAAACTGAAGAATATCGACTGTGGTATTAACATCTGATTTAGTTTACATAGTACCTTGTATGTTTAATAAATTAGCCGTCAATTGCATTCGCTATAACTCAGTAGGAGTAATTTAAATCAAGTTATTAAATACACATAAAGAAGTTCTATCTTTCTGGAATACGTCAAAATACCAATTTCATTAATAAAATAAACTCCTTGGTAGAAACTTTCACAAATAAATTCATTGGATTTGAAATATAGTAAGGAAAAAAACAAAGCAATCCACAACATGCACAAAATGTATATATACAAAAACAAAAAGAAAATTCTAAAAGAAAAAAACCTTACCGGATGCACCCATATTTGGCGTAATATTAATCCAGATCGTGTAAAATGTTAAATCACTGTTAAAATCTACATGCACCTGTATGATGAGAACCTGTTGGAGTCATTTTATCGATTCTCAAAGTTCTGTTCATTCTGTTCATTCATTGGCATATCCCCCGATACGTCGGCGTCTGATCACACAGCAATACAAAATACAATTTAATGACAATACTTGATTATTTTACACAAAAACATACGTCTCCCACTCGATTTATTCCCTCAAGGTAGTACTTTCTTTATCTAATAGTTTTTCGGAAAAAATATCTTTTGTAAACAAATTTTGTATGTAAAATAAACTTAAAATCTTGATGACATGATTATGTTATAAGCTATCTTGCAGTATAGTATCGAATCATTTTAAGTCGCTTGAGATTATGCCTTGTGAAATATAAAGGCATGGAAACATTTCAGGATTGGATCCGAACCTTACTCAATCATTTATCCAATAGATTAACATGAAATAATTCTTTGATATCATATTTAACGACATATTCATAGAATTGAGAACAGTAAAAGGGACATTTTGTCTGATTCCATAACTTAATTATTATACAGTGTAGTTTTAATTGAACTTAAGACTGATACAGTATTTAGTTTGTATTCTTTATCACAATTTCATTAGCTTTTCATGTGATGTTAAAGTATGATTACAGGAATTAAACCATTGCACTGATGATCAAATGTCAGATAGCATTCAACTGTACAAATACGCAATTTATATTAACACACAGATTGTTTTGATTCTAATTTATTTATTTGTCTTTTCTTTTCTAAATTGAACATTTTTCTATCTTATTCTACGTTCGTTGCTACCGTAGTGCTTTGAATCGTGCTTCTCATGGGTTTTCCCGTTTTATTTATAGATTGAAGTGCTTCCCTATAGTGATATTCACGTGTTTGGTCTCGTAACATTTTCTGTATAAAAATCATTCTTGTAGTCGTCAATTCAGGTGATGTTAACATCTTGTGTATTAAGTTTTACTTTAAATAAAGACAACAGTAGTATACCGCTGTTCAAAACTCATAAATCTATGGACAAAAAAAAAATCGGGGTAACAAACTTAAACTGAGGGAAACGCATTAGATATTAGAGGAGAACAACGACACAACATTAAAATGTAACACACACAGCAACGGACTAAGCATTAGACAACATCCGATGAGAATAACCAATATAACATCAAAACCAAATACATGAATTTGGGATAGAAAAGTAAATCACTCGTTTTAAAGGAAATATGTTTTGTACACAAAAAAAACAAACCAGCAACCAAACATCATTAATATCCCATCGCCATCTATAAACAGGACAGCGAAGTAATTGGCTCATGTATAATTGGCTTTGTAAAATTGCATCTCAACATCCTTTTCAAATCTCGAATAGTGGAATGACCAGAGGTGTATTATCTATGACCTTCAACCCTTGTTACGTTTAGAAATACAAATGTGTGAGTAAAACAAAAATAAATACACTTTACTCAAAATTAGAAAATGAAATAGGCAGTTGCGTTAACCAGATGTTATGTGTTTTCTTAATTTATACAATTATTTGTTTTCTTTGTTCTTAATAATTTCATCCTAACTATTTTATTTAATTTTAATTAGTTTTTCTAACCTCTCAAACAGTGTATCTGTAGCACCGGAAATATATTGTCTTATAGTGGTAACCTTTAAGAAGTGATTTACACATTCAAATATAATTATGTTTCTTATCTTGTATTGTATTGTTGTTGGTCGAGGTTTGTTTTGTTTGCATTTGTTCATTTTAAAAGTTTTACAGATGACGACGGTTATGTTCCAGTTGTTGTAACCACAATACAGTCCTCTTTGCCTCGAATGTAATTTATCGAATTATACTCATCGTCAGATAATATCTGTGACTTATAAATGAGCTACACGACAAACACCATACATGGAGTCTAATCAGCTTCATTTCGAAATCACATAAGATCACCCCTGGATTTCGGTGTTATTCAGTCATTAGTTTGCAATGTTACATTTTATGTATTATTATTTGTCGTTTCGTCGGTTTTCTCTATTTTTGTCATCGCATTATTAATTTAGTTTCGACATTAATTTGATTTTTTTTTTGTGCCGTTTTCACAAAAGAAGGATGATAGATCATGAAGATAATATTTAAATAAATTAACAAATTAAGGTGGTACCTAACACCACAGGGCGATAACTATGTAAAATCAACAGAACGTTTTAATGACGTTGTGTTCTTAAGGAATATTAAGCTTCTCAATGATCAAAATAAGTGTTGTCAAACTGCTATATAACCAGTGTAGTTTTTCTGATTAAACGATTGGTTCAATTTTTTTGATTTTTTTATATTTTTGTCAAAGGGTCAAGGTAAATACTTGGTAAAAATTTTAAGAAAATTAAACGAGCCAAATTATTTTAGTTAAAGTGTTAGGTACCACCTTAAAAATTTTATTACTTATATAATTATTAGCCATCTGTAAAAGTCCCACAAAATCTTTGTAATTTTTAATAGTTTTTGAGAACTTAAACTTGTAAATGATAAAGCTATGAAAAATTAAGAGAGAACATTTTCCCGTCACAATTTCAATAACTAATATCTCTCGAATAAGCACAACGGTCTATATATTTTTTTTTTCGCTCTTTTGGTTCGTTTATCAATCCCCTATCTATAAATAATAATGTTATGAAAATCTTGTTCTTTTGAATGGTTTACCTTTGTGCGTCTTTGTCGATGTCCAACAACTTGGTTATGTCATTTATTTCTTTTTGTGTGTGCATTGAGGACAACATTAGTATGTTACATCCAAATTATTTTCTGGCGGGGTCTATGTTGCTCAATCGTAAGTTTTCTTTGTTGTTATTCGTATTTTATTTTTTATCTTGTTGTCGTTTTACATCTTTTATAATCGCAAATTAAATTCGTTTTCATTTTTTTCTGATTGGATTCCATTAGCATATCCCCCACAACTAGAAGTTAAAGCATCCAAAAGACATAGCTTCCACTGCCTCATGTTTAGACTTATACCTCGCATTTGGCATATGCAGTCATCTCAGTACCAGAATCTATGACAAACGAGACGATTTCAATTCTTCCAACTTTATTACCAATATACAATTTTCACCTGCATGTAACTTATTCGGTATTTGTAAAACGTCGCCAGTGTCTGAGCAGAAAGTTGATGAATCAGGGGTATGTCAAAGAACTTATCGTTCTTTTTCTAAAAGATTTCATTAGAATTTACCATCCCCTTGTTAATAAATATTCCGTATCAACTTCACAAATAATATACGATGGCCTTGAAGTATAGGTTATGCGTACTGACGTTGTTTATCATCTAAAGAAAGTTTTATAGTATTCTTTTGTATGTCTTTATGAAAAATGTTACCTTTACTGTTTTGTCTGTTTTTTGTGATGTACATTTTACGTGGCTCTGTTCTTTTATGCGTATGTGCTTTGTCTATATGTCTTTTCGGGTTTCTTGGTTACATCTGACGTAGCACTGTACTTATACATCCTCTCATTTTGTCATTGTGCTATGATAAAAGTTTGTGTATTATTGTCTCTCATTTTTGTGAATGTGCTTTGTCTTTATGCCTTTTTGTATTTCTTTCTCACATATGACGTGGTGCTGTACTTTTAAATACCAGCATTGTGTTATTGTATAAAAAAGAAGATGTGGTATGATTGCCAATGAGACAACTATCCACAAAGACCAAAATGACACAGACATTAACAACTATAGGTCACCGTACGGCCTTCAACAATGAGCAAAACCCATACCGCATAGTGAGCTATAAAAGGCCCCGATAAGATAATGTAAAACAATTCAAACGAGAAAACTAACGGCCTTATTTATGCCAAAAAAAAAAAATGAACGAAAAATAAATATGTAACACATAAACAAACGACAACCACTGAATTACAGGCTCCTGACTTGGGACAAGCACATACATAAATAATGTAGCGGGGTTAAACATGTTAGCGGGATCCCAACCCTCCCCCTAACCTGGGACAGTGGTATAACAGTACAACATAAGAATGAACCATAAAAATCAGTTGAAAAAGGCTCATCAGATGGACAAAAATACAAGTGGACGTGTCCCGGTACTTATACATCCCGACACAAAAAGACACAATGAACAGATCTGAGAGTACTCGCAGTTATCTGACAGCTAGTTCAAAGCCACTAACAACTAATATAAAAATCAAGCAACTAAGACTAAACTATCAATCCGTACACATCCAACATCCAATTGTGTCTGGTAAAATTTCTGTATTCGTGTCCTTCATTTTTGAGAATGTGCTGTGTCGCTTTTTTGAGATGCCTTTTGGTTTGTTATATTTTTGTTTGTATTTATAGTGATTAGATTATAACACAATCTTACTGCTGTACCCTTTATTTTCGACAATTCTATTGTTTGACTGTTTTGTTCGCACATAGTTGTCAATATAATAGAATTCAAGGTATAATCCCCCATTTTCCACATAAGAAAATGCTTGTATCTAGTCAGGAATATGACAGTTATTATCCATCCGTTTGATGAGTTTGAGATTTTGATTATGCCATTTAATTACTGTCTTTTCGTTATTAATTTTTCTCGAAGTCCGGTATTTTTTGCCCCCACATATCAGGTGGATTATCCTTTTGGTATATGTCGCCTCTCTTTAAGCCACCAAACCAGGTGCAACCCACCACCTTTTGCTTAAAATGTCCTGTAAAAAGTCAGGAAAATGGCCATTGTTATATTATGGTACGTTTCTGTGTGTGTTACATTTTTATGTTGTGTTTCAGTTGCGTCGTAGTTCTCCTCTTATATTTGATGTGTGTCCTTTAATTGTAAATTTGTTTCTTCTCTAAATCGATTTATGAATTTCAAATAGCGGTACACTACTGTTGCCTTTACGTATGAAATATTAATCATGGTACTGTATACAAAATATTCTGCTGAGTTGTAGTTTCTTTTAATGGTCGAATGTCACACATACTGTTAGGTTAACTTTGATTAAGCGATATTTTACCTTTGATTTTCCGTTTAATCTAGGCTTGATGAAGTTGTGCTATCTCTGGTGACTCTTGAGAATCGTTTATACAAACTTTAATCTATATCTGAACAGTTAAACAACTGAGACAGATCGTCTTCATTATTAGTTTTCAAGTGTTTAAAAAAACATAAATTATTACTATTTATACATTCGGTTAAAACATTCTTTCTTCCTATTAGGGATTCAACGTCCATGCTTATATCTCTATGATAAACTCCTCAGCATATAATCTTTTTCGATTGTTGATCATCGCAAAGAGTTGATTCAAGTTTGGACTATCAAAGGATCACTTATGTCTGTCGGGAAGATTGTATGTTTAAAGTGTCGAGAAAATATTGATAAGCTAACCCTTTTCCTTTTACTTTTCTTTATATAGGTGGTGCCCGCGCACTAAATATTTCAAAGTTAAGTGTCCTTACTGATCATGACTATTCGACTTGATATCGCAAGTAAATTTTTACCATTCTTGACTAACATTCCCTTTCTTTATAAACAATCCAGTTTATTTTAAATTTACAAATTTCATAGTTCTTTTTTAATTCATTCTTTGTCATTCGAACATTATTAATGACCAAACTCCTTTCATATACCTTTATGATTTAATTTTGTATGTAACACGTATCCTTGTTGGCCGACGATGTTATTCCTATCAGCTCATAGACATAATTTGTAATATGACCGTAAAGTTTTTTTTCTCGATTTTCTGCGACTAAGAATGTAATTTAGAAATAAATTATAAGGAATAACTGTAATTTCTTTTCTGTCTTTAAAGAAATAACATGAAAAAATGTGGTGCCCACTTAAAAATTATCCGCTACGCGAATTATTCTGTGTGCACCACAATTTTCATGTTTTTTCTTCTTAGACAGAAAAAAATATTACAGTTATTCCTTAAATATTATAAGTTTACATGGTACTGTTTATTTCAAAATTCTAATTTACTATGTTGATTTTGTTTTTGCTTGAATGTGGTCTTCTCTTGACTCCTTGTTATGTTTGTACACGACGGGTGCCACATGTGGAGCAGGATCTGCTTACCTTTCGGGAGCACCTGAGATCACCTAGTTTTTTGTCATATTCCTTACTTAGTACAGGCATTACCAAAAATACGAGGTCTTTGTCATTTGATTGTTTTACTCTGCTTTACCTTGGTTACGTGTGAACGTGTATTGCAATAACATTAACGGTACCAATTTTCCTGCACCAGATGCGCATTTCGACAATACGTGTCTCTTGCAATGGGTTAACCAGATTGATATAATAAAGATTACAGTTGCTGAAGAAGAGGTGCGAAAGATAGCAAAGGGACAGTCAACTCATAGATCGAAAATAACCAAACAACACCATGACTAAAAAGTACACAAGACACAACATAGAAAACTAAAGCCTAAGCAACACAAAACCCACCAAAAAAACTGGGGGTGGTATTCAATTTAATGCAAACTAATGTTAACGATCCAGTTGCTTTTACATTTACATGTTATTAGAGCTCACAAATATAAGAAGTGTCCTTTAAACATAGCAAAAGATAATGTTTACCTGTTCCATCGTGATGTTGTCATGAGAAATCGTCTTTGAATGAGAGGTGAAAGATATTAATCGGACATTCAAACTCATAAATCGAAAATTACCTGACACTAATTTTCCCCTATCATAACAATATAAAAATTACAGTGATGATCACTTTTGAACTAAAGTTAAAAAAAGGTATTGCTTTTAATCTTCCATCCTGACACATTCCAGCCTCACCCGCGTCTTAACATGGTGTATTCTGAATTATTGTGTGAAAATATTCGTTTATTATCCCAAGAGTTTAAATTGATTTTGAAAAAATACGAGATATAAAGCTTTACATAATTAATTGAGTAACCGAATGTAATTTAGATAATCGTTATTATCAAAGATTTAGCAATTAAGATGATATGCAGCACAAGCTATTTCAAATTATTTTATGCAATTATTTTCACACAATCTATCAGTACATCTGTTAATTATGTTAACACATTATTATCCATATGATGGAATTATATGTGACTGTCAAACAAGTGAGAGGTTTAGCTAATTTTATAACCAGATTTAATTCACCATTTTCTACAAAAGAAAATGCGTGTATCAAGTCAAAATATGACAGTTGTTATCTATTCGTCGATGATGTGTTAGAGCTTTCGATTTTGGCATTTGCCTAGGGACTTTTCGTTTAGAATTTTCCTCGGAGTTCGGTATTTTTGTTATTTACTTTTCATTGTTCACATGAACTCCCGTAAGAATGAATCTCTTGTGCTATAAATGCATATACCTACTCGTGTTTGGTATAAAAAAAAAGATAAAACTAATTACACATTCAAAGATCGAAACTTACATTAATAATAGGCGATCGGATTGTGCTAATATTATTAACTTTCCAACTATAACGGATTGAAAATCTGTTGAAATAGAGTTATATCAAACCAAAGCGAATTGAGGAGTATTGCCAAGTTAAACGTTTCCTGCTACAAAAAAAAGTTATTTGTTTGAACCTTATTATTACTTCTCGTTAATGTTTTTGCGACATTCTCTTTTTCGTTTCTTTCAGCATCAAAGCAATTTCCCAGATTAATTGTAATCAATGCTGTTAAAGCAGCTCTGGAACTCAACGTCATTACTTTTAAATGGTTTATCATCAAAGTGTTAATTATATTGATTTTTGGCATCTGATGCATTTGACAGTTACATCTGTATGATATGGAATTTGCCAATTTCGTTTCTATATATGCAATCGTTATTTAATAATTCACCTTTGTCCAGCTAGATTGTCTCGTAATTGCAAACTCGTTAAGTGGGAAGTTGTGGGTTGGATGACCGACTTTGTCAAATAACATAATTTGTAATTGATATTTGTTATCTATTCCCCAATCACAAGATGTATTTACCACTGGAATATGTAACCCTCATATTTCGCGCCTTCTAAAGATCACGTTATGAAGTATATAATGGAACCTTTATATTTACAACAATTTCCGCGAATTCCCGTTTTGCGCGAAGCTGCGGCAAGTGTTTTAGGGGTGATTTCTACCTTTGTTGATATATCTATATAGGCAAAATTCTTTGTACTTGTTTGGCTATCTAACTTTTTTTTATCTGAACGTCACTAATGAGTCTTATGTAGACGAAACGCGCGTCGGGCGTAATAAATTAAAAGCCTTGTACCTTTGCTAACATCTACATGTAAGACATAATCGTAACGATTTGTACTGACATTATTTTTGAAATTATATTGCTGCAAAAATTCGTCAAGAGTATACCTAATGTGTCGAAAGAATGCAATACAATAAGGAAATATGTTATTAATTACTTTAAAGCGTTATTTCCGGTATATGTCATAATTTCCACATTCAAATAATTTATTTTTGGATGTAACGCGTCTCACGATTGACTGACAGTGTTTTGTCTATCAGCTCATAGATATAATTTTGTAATTTTAATAATTCACTCCGGCTTAAAATGAATCAAATCATAAGGAATGGCTGTATTATTATCTGTTTATTTAAAATAACATACAAATGTGGTAAAAAAAAAACCGGGTTATTCAGTGTGCAGCACATTTATTTTTATGTTATTTCTCTATTGATAGAACAAATAATACAGTCATTCATTTAATAAAGGAAAAGAAAAATCAAACTGTGAAGTTTTGTGGAGATGATGTGGTTATTCACCGCTGTTTGAATTAACTGAATTATTCTATGTCACGTGAAAACATCTTACCCAATAGAAAATAAACTCATCATAGATACCAGGATACAAATTTAGTATTTACGCCAGACGCACGAATTGTTAGTATTATATGTAAGGTATAATAAGAAAAGTAATTCTTTATTAAAATTTGCAAAAAGAGTCTTAAATTTTTATACTTTATCTTTATTTATTTTTTTGCCGACAGCATGTCGTTTGTTATTTTTGCCAGCAATAAATTTTCCTAATGAAAACTATTTATACTAAATACACCAGTACGGCAAAAAGTAAGATGACCTCGTAACTGGGTTTTTGAATACACTGATTCAATAACATCCAACTTGACATGAGCCTGATGAACAGCACAAAGGATGTCTCTAGTGCTGCTTACAATTGCGGACAACCTTTATACATCCTGGTGTTTGTTTGGATGCGTGTTGGACAAGCTTTATTTATCCTGATATTTGTTTGGTTGCGTGTTGGACAACCTTTATTTATCCTGGTGTTTGTTTGGTTGCGTGTTGGACAACCTTTATTTATCCTGGTATTTGTTTGGTTGCGTGTTGGACAACCTTTATTTATCCTGGTGTTTGTTTGGTTGCGTGTTGGACAACCTTTATTTATCCTGGTATTTGTTTGGTTGCGTGTTGGACAACCTTTATTTATCCTGGTGTTTGTTTGGTTGCGTGTTGGACAACCTTTATTTATCCTGGTATTTGTTTGGTTGCGTGTTGGACAACCTTTATTTATCCTGGTGTTTGTTTGGTTGCGTGTTGGACAACCTTTATTTATCCTGGTATTTGTTTGGTTGCGTGTTGGACAACCTTTATTTATCCTGGTGTTTGTTTGGTTGCGTGTTGGACAACCTTTATTTATCCTGGTATTTGTTTGGTTGCGTGTTGGACAACCTTTCTTTATCCTGGTGTTTGTTTGGTTGCGTGTTGGACAACCTTTATTTAGCCTGATGAACAGCACAAAGGATGTCTCTAGTGCTGCTTACAATTGCGGACAACCTTTATACATCCTGGTATTTGTTTGGTTGCGTGTTGGACAACCTTTATTTATCCTGGTGTTTGTTTGGTTGCGTGTTGGACAACCTTTATTTAGCCTGATGAACAGCACAAAGGATGTCTCTAGTGCTGCTTACAATTGCGGACAACCTTTATACATCCTGGTATTTGTTTGGTTACGTGTTGGAAAATCTTTATTTGCTTTACTATGTTAGTTTTCACTGTTGTATGTCGTTTCCTTTGTTTTTACTAAACGGAAATGATATTGTTTGCTGTTGTCATAACATTGATTTTGACATTTAATTGACAATAGATAGGGTCAACTCGAAAATGTATTTGTTACACTCAGAAAATATTTCATTCAAGGAGCGTTTAATATATAGATAGTTTATTCTCATAAAACCTTGCAAGTACTAAGGTTACAAAAATGTAAAAACAGTTATGAAATTTCAAATCTGTCTGGATGTTTCTATTTTGGAGTTAAACAGGTGTTTATATTATAAAACGTTTTGTCTGCTTATTAGTTATTGATTTAACAAAGAGAAATGTTGCAAAACCGTAGTGTCCAGCCCGTTACAAAAGTGCAAAAGAAAGACAAACACGTAATCAATACTAAATGTCACGAAATTAAAATCCCTATGGTAAACAATATGCAATCTGCTTTAATTCTGTTAGAACTCTGTCCCCGTCATCCCTTTGTGTATGCCATCATGCATCATTTATTGACTTATATTCTGTGAGCCATTTTAATCGTAACGAATAAAGGCATGCTCTTTTGTTTAAATCTGTGATTATCGGTGTTTGATGAATTTAACCAATTATAGTTGAATAATTCAACCTGAGAATAGTAAACAATATAATTAGATGTAGAAAAGTTCAAGGTGATTACCATACAATGTCGTACAAAGTATTGACACTTTGACAAAATAAAAAGGAATAGATCTATCGTTACATACGCCCTTTTCTATCACAGACATATATTTTGGACATAGAACTTTGGTTTTCAATGCTATTCAATTCCGTAATTGAATGGTTTTTCTTTCTGATTTTATTCGAGCGCCTTGGGTGAGTTGTATGTTGGAATGTCACCAAGGAAAATTAATCGTTACGGTTAATGTTTCACATAAGGCTTTTTCTGTTTTTATACTCTTAATTATTTAATAATTTGAATGTTTACCATGGAACCGGTACTTCTTGTAGTGATATGAAACATACACGTTGTACACCCGTTAATCATATATTATGGACATGTATTATTCTTCGAAAATTATATCTGACTTTTTGTTAAAGTACAAATTCTCGTGTACTTTTACGAGTTTGTAATACTATTTTTTCGACTTAAAGGTGAAAGTAGCAGTGTGATGTTTGTTTATCTCAAAATTAAATAAAATCTAGAATAGCAGAACTTAGCACCATGATTTATAACTGGGAAAACCCCATTAGCACCAAAGCGGGTACAAGAAGATTTCATTACTGACGTGAGAAACATGGCAGAGGATATTGATCAAAGTATTTTTTTCATTAAAGGACAAATCTATTTAGTTAAATAACTTTTTGATTGCAAACATGTCGTTTAATGAAATTTGGTATGACCTTATATGTATTTCTTTATTTGGCCTTTTTAACATTTTTTTATTCGAGCGTCACTGATGAGTCTTTTGTAGACGAAACGCGCGTCTGGAGCAAATATGAAATTTTAATCCTGGTATCTATGATGAGTTTAGTTTGTACCAAGTCAGTATTTTGACTGTTGTTTTCCAATAGTTTAATGATTTACGAGTTTTGAAGAGCGGTATACGACTGTTGCCTTTATTTAATGTGTTTTCGCTTTGAATTTGCCAGTTGATACAGGATCTCCCGTTTTAAACTTGGAGTTAAGTAATTTTGTTAATGTACATTTTTCATTGGTGAGTTATTGGAGCGCAAAAATATGCATTGAAGACCTGTTGGTGACCTTCTGCTGTTGTCTGCAGACGCAGACTAACATGAATAACACGACGGGTTCCAGGATCTGCTTACACAGCTAGAACAACACGTGAGATCACTCCAGTTTTTGTGGGGTTTGTGTACAGTTTTCTATTATGTTCGACTTATGTCCCTCTGATATCTTCGCCACTCTATTATGATACGTTTGTTTCGTCTAATATACATACAGTACTTCATTCTGGTATGAAACATATCAATGCAAATCCTGTTGAATCACGCTAAATGACTATAAAGTACAGACTCATTAATGTTGACCTCTAAATGCACCCTGTGGCTTTGATTGTATATATAAACCCGGTTTGATCATTAATGTGTTTTAAACAGGAGATAAATGGTTGAACAATATAAGAATTAATCAAACTAGACTTAGGCAGCATAAAGTCTCTTGGTTGTTGCTACATTCAAAACAGCTTCATTTGTTAGATATATTCATTGATTAAAATCAATTTGTATATCTTTTTCAAATTATATACATGGTTAATACATTTGTCTACATTTATTAATCGCTCGATTTTAAGATTTTTTTTCAATTGTTATCGATTGACTTTTTTTGCTTGTAAAACTAGTTGGAGTTTAGCATTTCTACTTCCGGTTATGATTGAAACAAAATCTATTGTTTGTCTTCTTGGCTTTTTCTTTTTTGTTTGCAATGGTGTTCTCAGTTTATTTTCGACTTATTGCTATGCATGTCTCTTAGGTTCCCGTCGCCCCTTTTTAGTCGGTTATTTGATGAAATAAAATATGTAATCAACAATACAGTACAATGCATTGTGACATTATCTTATGTGTCTGTTTGTCTTGGAACAAGTCGGGTATAGGACAGTTGTTTTCAATATGTATTGCAGGTTGATAATGGCTAATGTTTGATTTTGTCAGTCCTCAATAACTTACCTGTTTAAATTACATTAAAGTTCTGAACTTTTGTTAATGTGTTTTTCTACAAATTTGCCATAACAGACAACACGATCGAAAGACCTTGATGTCAGCACAATGATCCTCCCTAGTTTTTGGTGTGTTTCGTGTTGCTTATTCTTTAGTTTTCTATGTTGTGTCATGTGTACTATTGTTTGTCTGTTTGTCTTTTTCATTTTTAGCCATGGCGTAGTCAGTTTATTTTCGATTTATGAGTTTGACTGTCCCTCTGGTATCTTTCGTCCCTCTTTACAGCTTTAACTTCAGTATTTGACAAAATCTAACGTTGGACTTTTATCGAACGTGTTTTGTAAATTTTTTTTATCGAAATCAGCGTCCTTGTAAAATAAGCATGTTATGATGTTATGCTATTGTTTCAGAAAAAAGGGAGAAGGTTTGGATCTATTAAAACGTTTAATCCCGCTGCAAATGTTTGCACCTGTCCTAAGTCAGGAATCCGATGTACAGTAGTTGTCGTTTGTTTATGTAATTTATACATTTAAACGTGTTTCTCGTTTCTCTTTATATATATATATATATATATATATATATATATATATATATATATATATATATATATATATATATATATATATATATATATATATATATATATATATATATATATAATAAATATATATATATATATAGATTAGACCGTTGGTTTTCCCGTTTGAATGGTTTTACACTAGTAATGTTGGGGCCATTTATAGCTTGTTGTTCAGTGTGAGCCAAGGCTCCGTGTTGAAGGCCGTACATTGACCTATAATGGTTTACTTTTTCTAAATTGTTATTTGGATGGAGAGTTGTCTCATTGGCACTCACACCACATTTTCCTATATCTATGAAAACACTCCCACTTTTCTGTACTTTCTCTTATTTCATAGATGTACTTTTGGTTGACATCAAACCTCTTAAAAAGTGCACAAAGAGATAAAGATGTAAACGACATGCATCTCTAACAGAATAAAGAAATTCATCAAATTGAATACTTCCTGAAGACATATTGTAGCATACAACATGTTATCTATGGCCTCGGACTAAGGATTCCTTCTACTAATTGTCAAAGATTGATGTTCCTTTAATGACAAAACTGAAATCTAAATGAGCTCTAGTGATTTCTGGATAGTAACAAAACGACTGAATCCATAGTATTAATGCTTTGCAAATAATCATTCCAAATGAAAAAAAATGCAATAAATATTCTTAATTAAAAGTCATAGGAAAGTCATTTGGACGAATCACATACAATAAACATCCGACCAACGGAAAAGCTCGCGCTATATAAAAACAAATATGGGACGTTTATGAAACATTACATATGCATTATACAGAAACATCACTAGTTTGACCTTTGTCGCGTTATACAAAGTTCAAGGTCGTACTAATGAGTTACAACTTTATTTCAAGTAATCTTTCATTGTATTGTACTTGGTATATAAAGGAGAAACGAAAGATAACATTAAGAAATGTTAGATATGAACATCGTTAAGCATGTGTTGCCCTATCAAAATTACAATATTATTATTACGTTGATGTTGTTCAGAAAGCCCGAAAATATTGAAACGATCAATATACAATTATTTATTCTTTAAGTGATCTTTTTTTGAAAGGTTAAGAAGTTTGCACTGATGTAAGTTTACATCCGTGTCATTTGGTCCCTGATGAACAGTCTCATTGACAATCATTCATGATCTCCTTATATCCCTTTCATGAATGTGATCTACCGAATAAGACTATTTACCGGATTTGTTATAACATGAGCAGCACGACAGGTGCCACATGTGGAGCAGGATCTACTTACCCTTCAGGAACACCCTTATTTTTTTGTGGGGTTCGTGTTGCTTATTCTTTAGTTTTCTTTGTTGTGTTATGTGTACTATTGTTTGTCTGTTTGTCTTTTTCATTTTTAGCCATGGCGGTTTCAGTTTATTTTCGATTTATGAGTTTGACTGTCCCTTTGGTATCTTTCGTCCCTCTTTTAATGGTATTCTTTAATCTGCTCAAACGCAAATCATTCTAATGCTCTGGTTTATTCATGTTAGTAATGTTTGTTGACATTTTGACTGCTTCGACATTTCCTATCTGATACAGTATGCAAGAACTTTCGACTGCTACTCAGACTCCAAAGTCATCGCAGCCTTTGCCAAACAATAATAAACTAGGTTCTGTCAAAGAACATCTCGTTTTCTCTCCCCTTCATCAGAAAAGTGCCAAGAGTCAATGATAAGTAAATAAATATTCAGTTTCTACTGCAAAAATAATACAAGACTTGCTGGACTTATAGCCTCTAGTCCTTTTAATTGTTTATCTTTTTATTACGTTACAGTTTTCTCTGTATTTGTCCTCGTGCAATTGTTTTGGTTGTATATCTTGTGATGTGACTCGGTATTTATGTATCACGATATCATATAAAAAAAGAAGATGTGGTATGATTGCTAATGAGACAACTATCCACAAAAGACCAAAATAACACAGACATTAACAACTATAGGTCACCGTACGGCCTTCAACAATGAGCAAAGCCCATACCGCATAGTGAGCTATAAAAGGCCCCGATAAGACAATGTAAAACAATTCAAACAAGAAAACTAACGGTCTTATTTATGTACAAAAATGAACGAAAAACAAATATGTAACACATAAACAAACGACAACCACTGATATTACAGGCTCCTGACTTGGGACAGGCACATACATAAATAATGTGTCATGTTCTTCTTTAAGTTTTTCTGGTGCTGCTAGGCACTGAAGTTCGATTGATTCGGACTTTACAGACTTCATTAACAGAGATGTGCTGCTTACAGAAAAAACTGCTATTAACTAACAGATTTAATATTATTATGAACAAAAAACAACTGAAAACGACACAACATTAGTTGTACGGTCACCATTACGAATTAGTTGATCAATAGGCGTTGTCGTTATCACAACTCACTAGCGAATGGTTAACGCTGTCTTATATCACGAGATCAGCTCACAAGCAACTAGTAAACACAATCTTATATCACGAGATAACAATTATGCCGTCTGTTTGAATTTTGAAACCTGTTATGTGATTCGGTTTGGACGGATGCGGTATTTATAGTTTGTTTATATTTTGTATACCCTTGTTTTTATATTTCACTTGATTTGTACTTTATCGAGAAAAATAAATATTCTTCAGAATCATATTGGATTTGGTCTATAAAAGTAGAAATAAATAAATAAAGATAATTTTTAAAGATTTCATTTTCCATCTCCCTTGCGCGTAAAAATGACATATATTTGCAATTTTATATTAGTAACCATGAGTTACCATTATGTTAAAGACTCTTGGGATAAATAACTTGGTATTGGTGCACAGAAAATTTATCAAGTGTTCTATCTATTTAAAGGTCTTTTATGAAATTATATGAAACGTGGTATCAATTATACATTCACTTATATCACTTATCATTTTATTTCAACCAAATTTAATGGCTGTCTTATTGAAAGCGTGCTCGCTTTTACCATGTTTACACTAGGCTGCGTCATCCCAAAGATCTGGAAATGAAAATGTGATTTTTCTCCTCAATTTACGCAATGAAATAAAGTCAGATAAAACGTCTGGTCAACTCAATGTCAGTATATAATTAATAGGTAGGAGGATATATTCAACTATGAATTGTTGCCTTTGATGAAGCTCTCTAGAAATCTGACTTGTATTAAGGTGGCTCGGGCCTATTCGAAGTTTCTATCAGAAGTGCCGTATTTTTTGTTATTTTATTCTTTACAGAAAGTGAATCAAATTGGTCGACAAAAAATAGGGGGTCACGGACCATTTAAGCTCAAAATTTTACTTTTAAACAGGTATGTAAAAGGTACCATTTTTCAATGAAATGATAGGGAAAATAGAGGTGTTGACATATTTTTATCGGAATATCAAAAAACCGTTCTATGACACTTGGTCCAAAACTGTAATATAAAAAGCTGAACTAAAGCTTCAAAGAATGAGCAAATAAAAAACATAGGTCACGGATAAGGGAAAAAAAATATTTTGCCTTAAAACCCAAATTTTGGCGGGTAAATGGTGAAAATAGGTGAAATGTCATTTTGACCCTTTAACAAATACGGATAATAACGAAAATATTCTATTAGTCACATAACTACAATGATTTAACATTTCTAATCAATCAAAATATTTAAAAAAAAATATATCGAATTGACGACAAATACTTTTGTAATTCATGCGTGAAATTATGCGCAGTCGAATTGTCCCGAGCCACCTTAATCCAATATGTTATGTTCAGTATTATTTTACCAATGTATAAACTCAGTCTTTCACTTTCGATAAAGGAATTTCCGTTTTGAATTTTCCTTGGGGTTGTTTTGTTATTTCACTCATACATGATTTACTTATATCTTAAATCTTAAGAATTGTAATTTTTGAGTTCATACCAATTCATGATACTTTTCAGTAAATGACATGATAATCGGTGCTTATGTCTTTTGTTATATAAATAAGATTCATTTTATTTTTTGAAACACTTTTTTATCAGAACTGTTAATGTTGTCTTTTACTCCTTTAGTTACCATAAGAGTGTATCATTAGCTCAGTAGTCAAAATTTTGGTACTAACATGATTTATAACAAACCTTTTAAAAATTGTCAGTTAACAAATTGTGAAAGTAAGAAGAAACTAAGGTTTCAACTATCTCAGGCATGGTGATTGATATGGTCATATTAATAAATAAACTGTTAACAAAAAATTGAATTTTTGAAATACTAAGGCTTTTCTGCCTCAGGACTAGATTACCTTAGCTGTATTTGGCAAAACCTTTAGGAATTTTGGTCATCAATGCTCTTCAACTTCGAACTTAATTTGGTCTTTTTATCTTTTTTTGGATTTGAGTGTCACTGATGAGTCTTATGTAGACGAAACGCGCGTTTGACGTGAATACAAAATTTAATCCTCGTATCTACATGATCTATGATGAGTTTATTTGGCTTGCTATATTAGGTCCCTTTTTCGTCATATAGGAGGTTAAATAACACTTTGAGCGTTCAATATAAATGTACATTAAAACAGCGCTTCAAACACATGAAACGTAAAGCGTGTTGTTCTTATTTTTGATATAACTAACTTTTATATTCTGTATATTGAAACGAACAAATTTCTTTTTTCTCAAGTGACTACGGTATTTATCAAATAATAACGTGATTGCTCTGTCGGATCATCCGGCGATAAAACTGAAAGAAAAAACCAATAGTAAACGTATCTCGGGAAATGTTTAATTCCCAATTTAGAAGTAAACTAGTAAAACTGCATATATTTTTATTTAACTGCAGAAGAGTGCGAATAGATTGCTGATTTGGAGCTATGGCTCAGGGAATCATATATTTTATGTATACCATTGGCGTTTTTAAGCTCACTACTAAATGCATTCATTGACAAAAGTAAATATAATTGTTGTTATTGGTTTCTGTAGGCGGCTTACTTATGTAGTAAATATTATCATCCAAACAATAACACAGTAGCTCAGTTTTTATTCATACATATTGTATTAAACATTTCGCAAAGTAACAAACTAGTACAATTGTTAGAAATTTCGTACAAAGAGACGAACGTTCTTTCGCCCTCATGAGATTTGTCGGATATTTTAGTCCGTTACAATGGGCCAATATTTAGCACAGAATAAAACCCACACTTTTGCAGATTTTTATTGTTTAAAAAAGTAAAATCACAAAAATACTGAACTCCGAGGAAAGTTCAAAACGAAAAGCGCTATAAAACCAGTTTCAATCCACCATTTTCTACATTTGAAAATGCCTGTACCAAGTAAGAATATGACAGTTGTTGTCCATTCGTTTGATGTGTTTTGCCATTTGATTTTGCCATGTGATAAGGGACTTTTCGATTGAATTTTCCTCGGAGTGCAGTATTTTTGTGATTTTACTTTTTTCCCTGATCAAATGACAAATTCAAATGATAAAACACAGCAAATGAATGGACAACAACTGTCATATTCAAGACTTGGCATATATCGGTTATTGAGTTGTATAAGTCAATTGAATAAATGTTAAATATATATCTCTTGTGTATATAGTTATCAAATGTACTAGGCTTATTATTTGATACGCCAGACGCGCGTTTCCTTTTTTAAAACCCATCAGTAACGCTCAGATCAAAATAGTTTCAAATGCAAAACAAGTACATAGTTGAAGAGTATTGAGGACCCAAAATTCATTCAAATTATGCCAAATACGGATAAGGTAATATAGGCCTAGAATAAGAAAATCCTTAGTATTTCGAATGATTCATACTTTTGGTTAGTAAAGTGTATGAATATAAAATATATACGTATGTAACAAGTTTTTATCATATATCAGTGTGTGAGCAGAAAGTAGATCAACTTATACTAGAACACACCCGCGAAATCGCAGGCATATATAGCTTGTGAACTGTTGTGGGATGATTTTTTGTAAAAGATATTATGTATGGAGAATTTCATAAAAGGTATCAAAGCCCTCTCCTTTTTTCCAATGTCCGTTATTTGTTTCCTTTCTATTAAATTCAATTATTTTCGTGTTTCTGGCCTCAGACCACAATTTTTCTTTTCCTTTGCTACAATGCATCTTTTGGTAAAAGTCAAATTAAATTAAAAATTTGCACCGCTTCAAACATGAAATAAATGTAACTGCTTATTTATATATTTATAGACCATTATTAGTCTAATTAAATATGCTTCTAGGAAATTCATCAGTGCTTTTTCTTTTAAGAGCCTTATAAAGATACCAATGGTAGGATATGAATCTTGTATAAATGACTACGACCGACGAAGGCTAACTTGAGTGGTGGTCGGAGGGGTCCTGATCCCGAAATCCCGGGCTTAAAAACATAAAATCTCGAGATGCAGAATTTAAAGAAATTCATATACCGAAATCCCGAAATCGAAAAATATATTCCCGGATCCCGTAAGGCTCAATCCCCAAATCCCGAGCTTAAAAAGAACCGATCCCGACATCCCGAAAAGGTCCTGCCTCCCTCTAATCTCTATTCTACTTTCAGTTTTGCCAAATCACAATTTTCATTTTCAACAATATTTTTTATGCCCCAGTTCTGAACATTATGTTTTATAGTCTGTTCATCCGTGCGTTCGTTCGTCCGTCTGTCCCTCTTCAGATTAAAGTTTTTGGTTGAGGTAGTTTTTGATGAAGTTGAATTCCAACCAACTCAAAATTTAGTAAATATAGTGCCGATGTGGCATCCGTGTACTATGGACATATTCTTGTTTCCACGTGTTTTACTTATTTTGATATATATGCAACTGGTACGACCCCTTAAATAGTAAACATTTCAAAACAGTACACAGAATACAGAGAGTCTCTATATAATAAAGTAGAATAATCGTAGTTTACATGTAGATAAACGCGAAAAATAATTGTCCTCTCTAAGGGGGTATAATAGTTGTGGTTCTTGCGATCAAAACACCATGATATGGAGAACACTCGGATTAGCTTATTTATTTTTCATTTTTGTTATCTATCATACGATTGGTTATACTTGTGCATGTTTCAAACTGGAAGTCTTATCTATGACTAAAAGTCAGTCTGATGACGGAATCAATATCCGGACTCCTTTTTTTCATTTTTCTCCCAAAATAACTCAATCTGAATAATCATAAGAATGGATGACAAATGCAACTATGCATGTGACCGATAGAACACAAAGTCATGATGATTAATTTATTATGGAAGGCAGAGAAGCGACACACAAAATGAGGTCTTCTCGTTTAATAGTATAGATAAGGCTAAAGAACGTATTGTCTTCTGATACAAAAGGTCATCGGAAGATCCCAATTTCTTATTGATTAATATTCCGTATCAACTTCACAAATAGAACACGATGGTCTTACGGATGTGTTTTGGCGTTTTTTTATTTGTCTTTGAAATTATCGACCTCAACTGTTTAGTCCACTTTTGATAATATTCTTTTTGGCGATGTTCGGTACTAATGGCGTTGTTCGGTACTAATATACATCCCGCCATTAAGTTATTGTGTTATGGTTCTTCTTTTGTATTTTTGTCCTTAAAGTTTGCTTATGTTCTGTATGTCAATTTATTTTTGTTGTTGACATACAAGCATTTGTTTCTTTTTATAGTGATTAATATTACAACACAATGTTAACTGCTGTAACCCTATTGGTCCGTTTCTGTGTGTGTTAGTTACATTGTAGTGTTGTGTCGTTGTTCTCCTCTTATATTTATGCGTTTCCCTCAGTTTTAGTTTGTTACCCCGATTTTGTTTTTTGTCCATGGATTTATGAGTTTGAACAGCGGTATACTACTGTTGCCTTTATTTGACATTTTTATAAATTACTTAGTATGGCTTTTTGTTCAGTTCAAATAAAGGCAACAGTAGTATACCGCTGTTCAAAACTCATAAATCTATGGACAAAAAACAAAATCGGGGTAACAAACTAAAACTGAGGGAAACGCATTAGATATTAGAGGAGAACAACGACACAACATTAAAATGTAACACACACAGCAACGGACTAAGCATTAAACAAAATCCGATGAGAATAACTAATATAACATCAAAACCAAATACATGAATTTGGGATAGAAAAGTACCGTGACACGTCTTATAGTAATGTGAATTCACACTCAAATATAGGAGAAAACAAACGACACAACGGAAACACAACGTAAAAATGTTACACACACAGAAACGAACTATAATATAACAATGGCCATTTTCCTGACTTGGTACAGGACATTTTTAAAGAAAAAAATGGTGGGTTGAACCTGGTTTTGTGACATGCCAAACCTCGCACTTTAATGGCATTGTTAAATATAACATTAAAATGACAACATAATAATACAGGACTACAATACAAATAAATAGGAGAACGTATTAGGCAAAGAAACACATGAATAATAGATAACAAAAGGCATCAGGTTTAAAATTCATTAGGTCAAAAACGCGCCTCGTCCAAACAAGAATTACCAGTGACGCCCAGATATAAAAGTTGGAAAGTCAAAAAAAGGTTGGGGTACAAAGTTGTAAAGCTCTGAGGATCAAAAGTTGAAAAAGGTTGTGCCAAATACGGCTAGGGTTTTCTGCTTGTGATAAGAACATCCTTATTATATAGAACAATTTATGCTATTGCAAACAGTAAATTTTATCAAATGAATATAAAAGATTTACATGATAAAACTGACGTCTTAACTAATTACAGAAAACAAAACCCGAATACATACATTGAAGACCAACACAGAAAATAGACACGCCGACTCAGTGACAAACCAGGCCTGAACGCAAAAAGTAAACAATGACGTCACATACGAACGAAATGGTGAAAAGGCACAATATTACGTCATGCAGACATTTGAATTTCTGAAACAGTACAAATATGACGTCATATTTCAAAAATTATGTCTAAAAAATAAGATAGGAAGAGGATTGATATAAGATTATAATAGAACTAAATACTGATATAACATTTAAACACAATGCACATTGCAATACTAATCAATAGCAATTAACTATATTATATATATATGTCCGGTTTGTTTTGAATCTAATTTCAAACATAAAAATCGTAACGATTACGTTGAACAAAATCAAAACTAATATATGAAGGCGGTGAATAATGTTCTTTACCATAACACATGAATTTAATAGATAAGATGTCAACCAATTTGACAAAATCCGATGAAAATTACAAATATAACATCAAACTAAATACATGAATTTGGGATAGATAAGTACCGTAACACGTCTTATAGTAATGCGAATTCACACACAGCAAAACAGTCACAATCGGGAATAAGTCACGTTCGGTAATTAAAACATTTCTATCATTATAACGGATTTTTTTTTGCGACTGTCGTATAAGCGAGATGTGTAGCTAAATTTGACCTTCCGTTTTGAATTGTTGTTGGAGTCCGAAGGTTTTTGTATTTTACTTAATACAAACAAAAAAACCAACAAATTAAGACTGAACAACACGAACGCCACCAAGAATCGGGAATTAACTTTTCGGTAAGACACGAACAGAAATATACCTGCACTAGCCGACAAGTAACTGAAAATACTCGGTATGTGCATGTTGAGATTAATGACAAAAAATGTAGACGCGATTTACATTGATATTGAAGTAATAAAACCTATTAAGTAATTCTTGCAATTATTTGATTCCATTATTTATTTAATATACATGTAGTCATAAAAGGTACCGGAATTATAATTTGATACGCCAGACGCGTGTATTTTAGCATTTCGCAGAGTATTTCGGTTTTTTAAAGTATTTGCTAAATTTCCACTCAAATCAGTATAAACGTGAGGCGTATTAAATACAAGTAAATATTCGCTCCCATTCTAAACTCTTGACTGCAAACTTAAGATGAAAAACATTCTGAAATTGAGAATGGACATGGGGAAGTCGGGACATGGCGAGTACGTTTAAGGATTTTGTGTCGTTAATCAATAACACAATATCCGTCCTGTCACATTAATGTTTTGATTTTATTGATGGAATTTTGATTAGATTTTACAAATCTTTGTTCTAAATAGTATAAATAAAAAATAACTTGGAAATTATATTGTGAAGTATTATTTCTCATTCACATCTAAAGGATTGAAAAAGATAGAGATAAATGTAGGTCATTGTGACGATTGTAATTTACTCCTCCCTCGTGAGTCAATATCATGTATTTGTGTGAACATTTAAGACATTATTACAATTTTGTCACCATAATTTCCCACGATGCTAGTTCTCTTGGGATACTTACTTTAATATTGTTGCACTGATAACCGAGCAAGGGATTAATTGTAATTAATATATGACACGTTGTTTGATTTATTCAACCAATTACAGTACTTCTAATGATTTTTTAAAATTTTTATCTTGCGGTAGCGTGCACGCCTCGATTATGAGATAATATGCACTCGATACTAGATTTTCAAGAGGCTTCGCGAAGTACATGGTATATATGATGTAAAGCAATATAGCTGTTCAACTCAGACTCAGTATGAACCTTTTGAACGTATTTAACTAGCTCTCTGAAAACCTGACTTATATAATGTGAATAGGGCTCACATAGGCTATACTTGTTGCCCAATCCAATTAATTTTTTTTGGAATAAATACTGTTTAAATAAACTATTTTACTAAACACCCAATGTGTTATAAAACACTTAAGTTTTCTTCAGGACAAAGGGACATGTATGATTTTTCTAAGATATGGTGAGACATCATAGTTGGTAGCATCCAGTCATGGTTTCTTATGTTTTGAAGACTGTTTATGACGTCTGTATTCTGCATCCGTTGGATGTTTACTGAGTGATACTTCTAGTCTATAAAAACATGTTGTAATAATCTAATTTTGGATGTAACGCGTCTTCTGATTGGCTGACGTTATTTTAGCCCATAGACATAATTTAGTCATGTGACCGTGACGTCATCAACGTTTTTTCATGGTTTTCTACGGTTTAAAATGGAAATTAGAATTAAATTATAAGAAATAACTGTAATATTTTTTCTGTCTATTCAAATTACATAAAAAATGTGGTGCACACTGTTAAATAACCCGCTACGCGGGTTATTCAGTGTGCACCAAATTTTTTATGTTATTTCTTCATAGACAGATAAAATATTACAGTCATTCCTTAAATAGTTGTATTTAACTTTCAGTAAATTCTCTAAAAACTCTTGCACAAACAAAGTGTTTTTGTCTACAGTTATTATTAGAGGTACTTCTTAATCGTAACGATCATTCCAGCAGATTTTTACCTTTTGTTCTTGTGCTTGTATACAACTGTCAAAGGATAGAGTTAGAGATGGGCACTCCCAAACATGTTCAGTCCGTCTTTTCCTCTTATTTGTGTGCATGTTCCAGGTCTGATGTCTGTAGATCGGTGGTTGTCTAAAATAATTGTTTTTCGTAAATTGTTTCGGAACAAAAATAAAATATACTGTTAGTTTTCTTTGTTTAACATTGATCATGTCTGTTTTTTTGATAGTCGACTAAATTATATTGGATTTCCGTATAGTTGAAGGCCGTCTGGCTGCCTATTATTGCTTATATATAATTCATTTGAATTCCAGTGAACATAAATCATGAACCATTGACTTATTTTTATCTCTACTTTTACATATTTAACTTGTTATTTTTATACGTATAGAAAACAAAGGATATTAGGCATCGATGATAATTACATGGACAGCCAATAAAAAAACCTCTAAAAACAAGGAAACAGCGCTTTTATTGCTGTGCGTCATCTTCAAGTCAACGTTAGACCTTCCACCGAATAAACACAAACATTTACCTCAGTGCAAGTTTAAGACGGCCACAAGCACTGGTTTGAGCGGAATCTTTTACCGGTTGAAGCGGAATCTTTAATGAATAATTAATTTCAAATCCGAGATCAAAATGACTTTATCTCGGTTAGTTAGTTTGCATAGTTCAAGGGTATCAATTTAATCTATTTCTCTTGTGTAAGAATTTTATTTTATTTACGAGATTAAATGATATTTGAAATATCAGCTGTTTTTCATCAGGTAAACACCACATTATACTTTTCCCAAAAGAACATGGCCATGTTAATCAGTATTTAAATCTTAGTTAAAAGGTATTGTTCATTCAAACAGCTTATTTTTTATTTATCACAATGTCAATATAATCCAGCAACACAACATGCAATGCTGAAACAAATTACAACAAAAGGCTAATGCTCAACATTGAAAAGTATAAATTTGTCTCCTGTATAATTCTATAAAAACAACTAACTAAAGATACCAGGCTAATGAGTAAGTATCAAGTCAGGAATATGACATATGTTATCCATTTGTTTGATGTGTTTGGTCATTTGATTTTGCCATTTGATTACGAATAAACTCATCATAGATACCAAGATTAAAATATATACGCCAGACACGCGTTTCGTCTACAAAAGACTCATCAGTGACGTTAAAAAAAAACGTTAAAAGGGCCAAATAACGTACGAAGTTGAAGAGCATTGAGGACCACAAATTCGTAAAAGTTTTGCCAAATACAGCTAAGGTAATCTATTCCTGTGGTAGAATAGCCCTAGTATTTAAAAAATTCTAAGTTTTGTTAACAGTTAATTTATAATTGTGAACATATCAATGATAATTCATGTCAACATAGAAGTGCTGGCTACTCGGCTGGTGATACCCTCGGGGAAATCAATCTCCACTAGCAGTGGCATTGACCCAGTGCTTACAAATAAACTCATCAGAGATACCAGGATTAAAATTTTATATATACGCGAGAACTTTCCGTTTTGAATTTTCATCGGAGTTCGGTATTTTTGTTATTTTACGTGTTAGCTATATTACGTCGGATGCACCATGCATCTTCATAAGACTCATCAGTGGCGTTTGAACTAGACATTTCTAATTTTGGTTGAAAACCAAAATTCAATTCGACGTTGGAAAAAAGTGGACAGAAAACATTGTAAGAAAAGTAGAGTCAAATACTACCAGCGTTGATTTTGTCTTAGGGTAGAAAAACGCTAGTTTTTTTTCCTTCCATATTTTATAATTCAGTGATATTTAGTTTCAACATAAAGTTTTACTAAGGAAATAATTTCTATCATGTCTAGGCTCATTTCAACACGGGTAGACTTTATATTTGTCAATATCTTTATAAAAGATATGCAAATATAATGCCTACCCGTGTTAAAATTAACACAAAGCATGATATAATAGAATTATGTCGATTCTGATGGGAATTTTAAGAACGTTTTTACCTCGAAGCAGACCTATAAGACACATTAAAAAAACAGCCATTTTGATTTGATGAACCAAAAATTTTATACAAAAAATCAACAGTTGAACGATAACATAATAATATATATTCGTAAACTAACTTTTAGAATGATTTAATTGAAATTCCAGAATGCAACACTGAAAAGTGTCCATTCTGACCTCTATTGTTGCAGTTTGAATTGTGACTTCAAGTGAGAGGTTTAGATTGGTAAAAAGATTTTAAAAAATGCCTGTTCTGATCATTCTTTTTATCTGTTTCGGGACTTTCCGTTTTGCATTTTCCTCTGAGTTCAGTATTTTCGTAATGTAACTTTATTTCAATAACGTGCAGCCATGCTTTATCGGAATTAAAACAAAGCAAAATTGGGACGTCATATTACAATTAAAATTTTATCGATTGTATTTTGAAGAGGAATCGTTTTTCAATTTTGTGTAAGGTCGAAGTTTGAATTCACGTACATTATATCGACCACAAGATTTCATTTATCACCATAGCATTATAAACTGGCTGTATTGGCCTTGGATTTTTTGAAGGCATATGATGAGAATATTGTAATCTCCCCTCCTCAAAATTTGTGTTAAAAATTATCTCAAACTCTATCCAGTATCTTATTTGCAAATATTCGCATGTAATGATAAATTACTAGTAATAAGTTTTGCTATAGTTCTTGTATTAGAATAATTCCTATGTTGAGTATGACCATCAAGTAACGACATATATTGCTCGGTTGAGATAATTTGTGACCTTTGACGAGTTTTTAGATTGATAAGCATTGTATTTCCAAGTATGTCCTTCTATATCAAATAAATGTCTTATTTACACACCGGGTTATGATAATTTTTAGAAATACTATGTTAAACTATCACATAATTTTCCTTCTTGACAGGCTTTCTGAAAGAATTTATATATATAGGCTATGCTTGATTGAAAAGTTGTGCACGGCGATGACATATGTAGAGCAAAGACAAAATGCTGATTTTTATCAGTGTTAAGAGAACTACATATTTCCTAAATCATTATAAAAGAATTCTGTCAAATACATGGAAATGATGTAGTAAAAAGACGATATAGTTCATTTGAACATCTTGTTTCTGGTAAAGGATTGAACTGTCAACGTATCTCATGGAAATGATGTCGTTACGAGACAGTACATTTCAATTCAACATCTTGATCTTATAAATATTGTACTGTTAACGTATATATTTCAAGATCAAGATCAAATGAAAAATTAATAATTAATGTTGCCCACTTTAAATGCTCTAACCTTGGTTCTGGTTAAAGCTAATTTAATAAAAGTGTATAAGACACAGCCTAATTGCCTTTGATGATTTATTTAATGTTGGGTAAAAAATCAAGTCAATTTGTTTAATGAAGGAATTTCTAACTCAGTGCTGATGTAACTGATAATCTTTAAAATATTTGACATAATTTACTGAAATTGAAATGCCATTCAGAATGATGATGTCCGTTTTAATATTGCATATTTTGTATGCGTTGATAAAATATTGTGTCTAATGACATATATAACAAAAATGAGTCAACTCAAAGTAGAGTGTGAAAACTAAATTTAACCATCGACAACAGGTACATGATGTAGGCTTTGGACTATAGTAAAATAAACTATTTTATAGTAAATTTGACCTATTCACTTATAAGAACAACCAATCATATCAAAAGAATGTCGATGAGCGATACGTCGAGGTTGATTAAAGAGATAAAATAGTTGACGCTTCCAATGATGTAAATCTGAACTCCAGCAATTGCTTAACATGATTTTGGAAATAGTTACGGGTATCGACGCTACAATGAGACGAATGGAAACAAGTATGGAGAAGCGCCTTGATGATTTGAAACAAGATTTCTTAATGGTGTCAGCTAGGGTTAGAACATTAGAAAACCAGGCGGACAATTTCAGCAAAAAGCTGTCAGACTGCGAGACTAGCTGCCAAGGTGTTAGCAATCTTTTTGATCAAGTATCTGGACAAGTAAACACTAACAGACGTAATATTAACAATCATGATACGAGAATTAAGAAACTCGAAGACAACATCATCGTCCAACCGGGTGTTCCACTTCATAGAATCAAAGGAAATTGAGTCCCTAAAGGCAGCCATTCTTGACTTGCAATGCAGGTCAATGAAAAACAATCTGATCTTTACGAGAGTTCCGGGTGAAGATACAGAAGAGCTTTTGCGATCTTTTTTATACGATGAGCTGAGGATCGACTACAAGATCTAATTCGGCAATGTCCATAGATTCAGAACACAGGGGACAACAGAAGAGCACCAATAGTTGCAAGATTCCTATATCACCGTGATCTGGAATATGTTTTAGCAAATGCTACCAGACTAAAATGTAGACCATATAGAATACGGAAACAATTTCCTCGTGAAATTGAACAAAAGCGGAAGGAACTCTATCCGGTATTAAAACAGGCCAAGCAGCAAAATAGACAAGCCTCTCTTGTGCGTGATAGGCTATACATAGACAATCAGCTCTACATTCCTGACACGGTATTAGCGGACACTAGAACGGAGCATTATGGCTCTTCATCAGCAAACCATGACACGAGGCCAAAAGGGTCTTATTATAGTGATACCCCTCTTAGCAAAAGACAGCGACAGGGACCGTCTCCTCGCCCGCCGCATGCAGATGATTCATCAAATTCTGGCAGATAGGGGAATAGTGCAAGTAGACAACCTCAAATGAAATCAAAATGTTATGAAACTGTGAATAAGAAATATACAATTAACAATGATAGTTTAAATATTCATTTCTTAAATGTTTGTGGACTTAAGAAAAGACTATTGTCTCCTGATTTCATTGACATTTTGCTTGAACATGATATCTGTATTTTTGTTGAAACGATGTTAACTGACTGATTTAAACTTACCAGACGATTATATTTGTGTCACAAAAAATAAAAAAAAATTTAAAAAAGCATCAGGTGGAATAGTTGTTATTTATAGAAAGATTTTAGAAAAAGAGTTGAAATTCTATAATACTGAGAGTCAATTTGTTTTATGGTTTCAAATTTCGAAATCAATTTTGTCACTTAATTCAGATGTAGTTTTTGGCTGTGTTTATGTACCACCTGAAAATTCCAAGTATTCTACTATAGAAGCTTTTGAAGAATTGGAAAATGAATTGAATATCGTAACAAACACTGAAAATTGTTATGTTTCCCTAGTTGGCGATTTTAACTAAAAAACTGGGTCTTTACCCGATTATATTATACCTGATGAGTCAGTTGTTAGTATGTTTGATTTAGATTGTGATGCTGATATATTAAATTATTTGTATGATTATGCGAATCTGACTCGAAACAAAATCACCTTACAAAGAGTTCTCAGTGTACATGTAGACCTAATAAGTATGGTCATAGACTGTTAGAGTTGTGCAGATAAAATAATTTATATATTGCAAATTCAAGAGTTGGATCAGATAAAGATATTGGAGAGAAAACATGTAACGATTCAAGTGCTGTTGATTATTTAATTATTTCATCAATGCTCTTCCCTTTGATTTTTTATTTTGAAATTGCTGACTTTATACCGTTATAGTCTGATTGTCATTCTTTCATACATTTTAGACCTCAGGCCACATTTAGTAAATCAGATTCAATTGTTACCAACAATAGAAATGATAAAACTTTTGTCAGATGGTAAAGTGAACAGAAATCTGAATACGTTGATCGAGTTCACAATGATCCCGAAGGTATTTTGACCACTGTTATGAATAAACTGGACGAGTTGTCCGTAAATAATGATGCAACTCAAAATGATATAAACAATATAGTTTTAGATATCAGCAAAAATTTTAAAGATTCGACGGCAGAAACGTTTGGGAAAATAAATAAACATAAACATTTTTACAAACATGAAAATTCAAAACCTTGGTTTAATAGAAAATGCTCGATGAGTAGAAAAAAATTTCATAAAGCTCGAAAGAGATATAGTTTTTTGAAAAATGTTGAAAACAGACGTAAAATGAGACAAGCTAGTAAAAAACATAAAATAACATTAAATAAAGCTTTTGCAAACTACCAACAGACGGCTGCTGATGAGTTGCGTAACATTTCTAAAAAGGATACAAAAGCTCTATGGAAAATCCTTAATCATCTAAATGTTAGTAAAAAAAAAAAAGATAACAATGACGATATATCTCTGAAAGCATTGTGTGATCATTTTAAAATACTAAATGAAACTGTTGAGACAGAAAATGACTCCGAACAAGATTTGAAATTTGATACTCTATCAGACGATGTTGATTTGTATTTAAACAGTGCAGTAACAGAAGATGAAATTAAAAAAGTTGTTTCAAATTTAAAAAATGGCAAAGCTTCAGGTAGTGATGAAATTTTAAATGAGTATATAAAGAATACAATTGACGATTTGATGCCAATTTACGTTTAGCTATTCAATTTGATTTTAGATACTGGAATTGTCCCAAACAGTTGGTCTAATGGAATCATGATTACTATATCTAAAAATAAAGGATCAAGATCTGATCTCGAAATGTACAGAGAAATGACTTTGAATTCATGCTTTAGTAAAACTTTTTCTGCTATGTTGAATTACAGGTTAAATAATTATGCAGATCACGTAGACTTAATTTCAAAGTCACAAGCAGATTTTCGTAGAGGATTCTCTACTGTTGATAATATATTTGTATTGTATTCTATATTTTTCATTTGGTAAGAAGCTATTTTGCACTTTTATAGACTTTAAAAGCGCTTTTGACACTGTGTGGAGGTCAGGATTGTGGCAAAAAATGCAAAAATCAAACATGAAAGGTAAACTATTTAATGTGATCTATAATATGTATCAAAATATAAAAACATGTGTCAAGAAAGGAAATGAATTTTCCGAATTTTTATATCTCACACAGGAGTAAACAAGGTTAAAATCTATCACCTTTTTTATTTTCTTTGTTTCTAAATGATTTAGAAAGTTATTTAGTGGAAAAAAATATAGAAAGTCTAGATAATATTTCAAAGCTGTGTTTGGAATCATTAGAAATTTATGTTAAATTGTTTATTATACTGTACGCAGATGATACTGCGCTATTGTCTGAAAGTGCAGAAGGATTACAAAAAAACCTTGTATGTTTTGAAGAATATTGTAAAAAATGGAACTTAAGATTAACACAAGCAAAACCAAAGCAGTGATTTTTAGTAAAAAGAGAGTAAAAAGAAATCAGCATTTTAACATATGGAGAAAAAATTGAAATAGTTGATTTCTACTGCTACCTTGGTGTACTTTTCAATTACAACGGTAGCTTTTGTACAGCAAGAAAAAAACTTCTTGATCAGGCACAGAAGAAAATTAAAAAATATATATATTCCCGTCGATTTGCAGCTAAAACTTTTTGACTCATTGGTTAGTCCTGTTTTATTATATGCTTCAGAGGTATAGAGATTTGAAATTTGAAAGCATTGAGAAAATACACCTTCAATTTTGCTAAAACATTTTGAAATTAAGAAACAGTACACCAAATTATATGATGTATGGGGAACTCGGAAGATTCCCTTGGAAACCATTGTTAAACGTAAAATGGTGTTGTTTTGGAATAACTTATTATTAGAAAATAACAAGTTATCTTCCATTATTTATAGATTACTGCTCAAATTACATTTTCAAAACCCCACAAAGTTTAGATGGATAACGTACGTTAAATCCATATTTGACGAAAATGGAATTATTTTCATTTGGCAAAATCAACTTCCACTTGGATAAACTGGGTTTAAAGAACATTATTTCACAAAAACTGAATGACCAATTTATCCAACATTGGGTTTCACAAATAAATAACTCTTCAAGAAGTGCATTTTATTTATTTCATAAAGAAGAATTTCGTTTGGAAAAATATTTGATAAAGTTTAAGCTGTGTGACAGGATTTTTATGACAAAACACAGATGTTCAAATTTAAAATTTCCTGTCCGGAATTCCAAAAAATGCACGAATTTGTCATCTCTGTGGAAATGGAATAGGAGATGAATCATTATCTATTTAAATGTCAAAAATAGGAAATAAAACTGCTTAGAAATAAATATATACCACAATATTATGTGGCAAATCCAACGGAGTACAAATTGAAACCGCTTTCAACATTTTGCAATTTAGAACTTTACAAAACTTAGCAATATTTTTAAAAATTCTTACACGATACTTGCGATTTATGTTAGTCTTTTTGAGTTGAATGTTATGGTAGTTTGTAAATTGACATTTTGCTATATTTTACCATGTATGTAGCATTATTATGTTTAGTGTGAATGTATTGAGTATAAACGTGTGTATACGTGTATATATGATGTCCTCTTGTACACCTATGTGTCTGAGGTTTATTAATAAAGTATTGTCTATTGGTATAGAATAATGGAACGTCCTTCGTACCGCATTATTTTCTATACTTTAAAACATATAATTACAAAATTGTATTTTATAAAGTTGCAGTTTTTACCAATTATGAGAAGTTTTTGGTCAAAGAATCAAAAACCATGAAAACTACATTGCTGTCAGAAATCGCACATCGCACTACAAAATTCATCCCTTTCTGTATATAACGTAATTACCTCGTATCTATTATCATAATTATAGTTATTGATATTGCAATCCTCCTCATCACAACATTGATTTAATTTTCTTGGAATTTTCTATTTGATATATTATGTACATATTTGGAAATTAAAGCATCACACAATGATAAAACAAAACAGTATTTAATGACGTTTGTTGTGTTTCATATCGAGACTATGTATTCAATTAGGAATAAAGAGTAAAAACAGTGTTATTATCTATAGGATCATTTCAAAGCTACAAGTACAATGATACAATAATTAGTTTCATTTTTCATTAAATCAAATTACCTTTTAGAGAGCACAGACAATAATGTATGCAAGGTAGTTCATAAGTGTTTCCTGTGTCTCGTTTTTTATTTAAGGAATGCCTGTAATATTTTTTCTGTCTATGAAGAAATAACATAAAAAATTTGGTGCACACTGAATAGCGCGCGTAGAAAACCACGAAAAACGTTGATGACGTCACGATCATATGACTAAATTATGTCTATGGGCTGATAACAAAATAACGTCAGCCAATCAGAAGACGCGTTACATTCAAAATGAAATTATTATAGATTATACAGTTGGTTTTCCAGTTTTGCACTACTCAACTTGGGGCCTTTTTAAAGCTTTCGGTTAGGCGTAATCACTTGTCTCCGTATCAAAGGACGTACTTTCACATATAATGGTTTATTTTTTACAAATTGTGACTTGGATGGAGAGTTGTCTCATTGACACACATACCACATCTTCTTTTATCTATTGTTAAATATTCAGATTTGTCTTGATAGTCATAGTTTCCGTGTTGAAGGCCGTACATTGCCCAATAATGGTTTACTTTTTTAAATTGTTATTTGGATGGAAAGTTGTCTCATTGGCACTCACACCACATCTTCCTATATCTATATAGTATATCTATAAGTTTCAAATGACAATCATACAAGCATAAAAGTATATTAATTCCATAATGTTTTTGCTACATTTACTTTTAATTGTAAAACGTTATATAAAGGACGTCAATAAACTATAAACCGGAATTCCAACGTTGGGTTATATTGTTTAGTGCCATTTTATTGATTTTATCTGATATAAAAAGAATACAAAATCAAAAATAACTTGTTTTGGAAAAGTTATATAAAGAGATAATTTTCAGTTTTTCCTTATTCTGCACATTCGTTGATAGAATGCTGCTTAAAGGATAAAAATTGACGTCAGCTACAGATAAATTTAAAGACTCAACCGGGAATATGTGTTTCGTTTTCATGTGATGTAGGAGTTCAAAAAATAAATGACAGAACTAGTTTCTATGTCAATTCTCAAGTGATATTAAGTACAAGGTGCCGCTAGTCTATAAATATGTTTATATAACTACTAAATTAATTTTTAGTTTTTGTTAAATTAATTCAACAGATCTATTTTCAATCGTAGAAAAACAATTGTCTTTATTCGAAGTCAAATGAAGCTTGGAACTTTATGGACTCTTTTATTATCTCTACTTCCGGTTCCACAACATAAAACAAACTTATTAATTTCTATTTTTAGTGGTACTTAAAAAATTCCGTAAAAATTTTCAGTGTTGCTTTTATCAACCATACTCTCATTGCTTGCCATAGATTTAACGCATGACATTTGCATTCACTGACGATTTTTCACGCTTCTGTCATTTCTAACTAAGAGGAAAAGAGCCAACAGTTAATATATTTGTAACGTATTAACAACCTGAAGGACATAATAGACCGTTTGAAAGGTTAAACAACGTGTTTTGTTCGATGTAATCAACGTTTATCGTGATGAATTAGTATAGATTTTTAATAAACTTCAAGCCCATCCCGGACATGTGACATGAGCAAATGTGTTTATGTTACATCAAAACGATGTTAATTTTGAACAATGTCTTAATTCGCAATTAAAAATGATTGTTAAATGAAGTTTGTATCAAGCAGTCCATCATACTGTGGAACAATAATTGATCTTTCTATCTCAATAATATTCCCTTGTACTCCTATCTCGTCCAGTATAATTGTATTGATTGTCACATCGTTGTCAATATAATGGAATTTTTCGACTGTCATACAAGTGAAAGGTTTAGCTAGCTATAAAACAGGGTTCAATCTACATTTGTCAACATAAAAAAATCGCTGTTCCAAGTCAGGAATATGACAGTTACACATATATATGTATTAGTTAACTTTTATAATCAGAATTATGTAGAACCTTGATTTTTCAGGGATTTTGCATATATATATATATATAATCATTAAATTCATTAGTGATAATATATAATCCCTGTAAATGGCAAGTGATTTTACATAATACATAATCTCCAATCTAAATTATAAGAATTTAACAAATTCCTTGAAATGATTTCAGGGATTAGTAATACAAAGATTCTCTGTTTGTTAAAAAAAAAATATGAAGAACAGAGTACTACATCTATTTTTTATTTTTTTTTTTTAAATATTTACGTACTTCATGTAATAAGAATTATTAAAAATAATATGTAGAAGTAAACTATTGTTTAAGGTCAAAGTACGATTTTCAACACGGAACCATTGCTTGCACCGAACAGCAAGCGATAACGGACCACAAAATTGACTAGTGTAAAACCCTGGATTACATGGATTAGACAATGGAAACGATGAATGTGTCAAAAAGACAAAAACCGGTTCAAAGAGAAGACAATAGCCCAAGGCTACATGTGAGTCTTCTGGGACAGGCGCAAACATACAATGGTGGAAAACATGTGATCTCAACACCCCCCCCCCCCTTGATTTCTATCCAATGTGGAATACACAAACACACAGCAAACACTCATTTTAAAAGAAGTTCGAGTCTGTATTAGGTTCAGAAAGGTCTCTAAAACGAATCTTATTCTTATATATTAAAAAGCAAAATTTCAATAATACCGAGCTCAAAGAAATATTCAAAACGACAAGTCACGTGTCAAATGGTTAAATCAAAAGCTCAAATACATTAAACGAACGGTTAAAAACTGTCATATTCCTGACTTGGTACAGGCATTTATTTATATATTTACTGACTTTCCATTTAAGGTGTTAGTAGGGAAAACGGTACTATTACATTTTCGCAGCATTAGGTTGGCCTTTTGTGTACCCAAGACAGGTGAAGGAAGTCAACTTAGGAAGGCTGTGATTGGATGTAAAGGTACAATATATTTTTTTATTTATCTATGAATAACTGCAGTGTGTAAATTTACAATATGAATTTTAAAACTTATTGAAATATTTTCTAGAGAATTATTCGAAAAGGCTTCCAAAATTTCATAAATTTGGTGTAAATGACGGTGGGCATGGATAACATAAACAAGCTCCGTTGGAAATTGGTCATGATTCTATTTGGCTTCAATTTTTAAAATAGAGTAATAAAGTACTAACACCACACATAACTGTTTTATCCAGGTTTTATTATAAAAACTGGTAAATTTAGAAAATGTTAGTATTGTCGCCTATGGCAGAATAAATAGTACCGTTTTCCCAGTAAGCATTATGACATCCTAGCTTTTTCATACAATGAGAATATCTTCACTTTTCAGTACATCTAGACTCGATAATCCAAAACAATTTTTTTTTGTTAGCATCATTATTTTTTTTTATTAATGGTTATTGTTTGAAAAGGTTATTTAACATACATTGTAGTATTACGTTAAGATCTCTTATCTTCATTGACAAATTGTTTATGTGTAGTTTTCTAACAACCTCGATTTCTTTCAGCGGTTATGTCCAGAGTTCTAAAAGATATTCATCACCATGTTTATTAACCTTTTTTTCCTGTTATAAAATCTAATTATTTTTTATAAATTTGACGTTGCAGACAGCCTATCGGCAAACAGAGTATTAAGCTGTGAAATTCATTATGGTAAAGCCTAAAATGTTAGTATATCTCTTTGTTAGAAGCTGACATTTCATCACTTCGTTACTGCCGGTGGACAATGCCAACGTAATCTCCTTATCAGATCCTAAAGCTTTTAAGATCATTGTTCCTGAAACATTTTTATCACTAGAATACAAAATTCCGAATCAATACCAGCGTCCGCCAAACAGCCGCTGTCATATTATTATGTGATTATAATTAGTTTTCCACCTTCTCTTCACCACCAAGCTTTATTTAGTGGTAAACATATTAATGTCATGTAGACTGTTGTCACGGTATGAAATGGAAGGCGTGTAACCTTGCATTATGACCTTGGCGTGTAATGTTCTCTTTACCTGGTGTTTTGGTGTTTTGTTATACTGTTGATATATGCTTCCTTTGAACTGATATCTATTGTAAATTGCTTTACATGCAGTGTAAATTATCAAATTAAATAAGTTTGACCTTCAGTCATCTTCATATAAAATTTCCAAGCCAGGTTGTCGTGCACTGTACTTTGGATTTATATAATTATGTTATCTTTTTGAACATTTTTTTATTGCCGATCTTTGATCGCATCGTTCAAATTAAATCCCAACTTTCCAAGACTTTAGGCGCAAAGTACTTTCCAGACATGTGTATAGGTATGAGGACTGTTTATTTGTCCGTTTATGTCTTATGGTTTTCTGTATCGTGTCTTTACTGTCTTATTGATATATATCCCACATCTTAATGTCCTTAATGTATTGAGATCATATTGTTCGAATACACAATATGTAAAAACTACACCATTTTGAAGTTAGATGAACGATAAATAATTAGTAAAATCTCGAATAATTACAATAACAGCATTCGTCATCTGTTAAATTATCCATCTAATCAATCCATTTTTTTTTCATATAATATTTCAGATATTTTTATGTGTTTAGTATTAGATAAACAATTAAACGTCTTGACCTATTATGAAATTCCGTGTTCATTTATTTCCAGACAGGTTGTTTTAAAGATATATGTGAGGGACGAAGTAATAACACTACAATAGTGTCGCCTGTGCATTAAAACTACTTGTTTCTTACCTAATAATCCTGCTTTATTTTAAACACAACTCGTATTAACGAATTGAAAGAGCGATTGAGAACAATATTATGATTTTTCAATTCGAGATCACATGTAAGAAGAAGTTATCAGTGACGTCACAATGTGTGAGGAGATGTTATCAAGCATGCTTAGGCAGCAACCATTTGATTTTCTGGGGGGGGGCTATGGTTTTTTTTTCTGGACAAATTTTTTTTTTCGCCTATGGCGAAAAACAATCTATTTTTTTCGCGACAAGTCGAAAACAATTTTTTTCTTTCAATTTTAGCATTACATATAGTGGCAGCTGAGGGTGAAACAAACAATTTTTTTTTCTCAGAATCAAAAACAAATTATTTTTTTCTCCAAAAACTAGAAACAAACTTTTTTTTCCAAAAAAAACCATAGCCCCCCCCAGAAAATCAAATGGTTGCTGCCTTATGTCAAACGTAAAACTGTTTAAAGGAAGGAGGAAAAGACCAGTAATAAAAATTAATAAACAGCTTATCGGATATCGTAAAACATCAGGCGCTCGACACAAAATGGAGCTTCTTCGTTCGTTTTGCTGCGCTCACTCGCCAAAAAAGGGTTCAGAGTGTGGCTCGCATCTGATAGTTAACGATATATATGTTTTAAAAAAAACGATAATCTATACTTATCAGTCCATTAGTGGTTAAACTTCCTCGTTTAATAATGTATTTATAGGAAACAGCCTAGTTATACAAGTTAGAAAATTGAGAATGGAAATGGGTAATATGTCAAAGAGATAACGACCAAAGAGCAGATAACAACCGAAGATCACCAATTTGAATTTGGCCGAAAACTTAAGACAGCAGGAAAGATAACAGTTATTACACCTGAAATTTCAGCCTACAAGGTGTTTCCCTATATGCGGACAAATCATGAACAATATCTTTTTGTGTCTGTATTTCTATTTTGCATCTTGCTTGTTTACGATTTTTCGTTAATTTATGTAGCAATTATACGACGGTTGCGCTTCAGATTTTCAAACTAAAAAGGCCGAAAGTTTTCAAAGTAGACCATGTTCATTTGTACACGGACAGAAGCAAAAAAACATGTACAATTCAACTATATGCGGATAAACTGTTCATTCGACATAGAAATGTTTGCATTTATGTTGAAGGGACATGTATTATCCTATTGTAATGAGTGTCGTCACGATAAGGCAATATGGCCGCTATGCAAATTAGCAAAGTACCCCAAATTTTGCCATATGAATGGTCCTCTGGTAGTAATAGCTACACTTCCTCGTCTAAACTTTATATTGACAATAAATCGTCTTCCGTTTCTTTCATTTCACGATTAATCTTACAGATAAACTTCAAGATGAAGTATTTATATAGTATATCTTTTTCTTGATATTTGTATGAGCACAGTTTGTGAACAAGTTATTATTTTCTCAAAAGCATCTAGTTGTTGTATGACATCTGTATGTAGTGACCTTGAAAATGACCACCTCACTAGAAATTCTCGCACTGAACAAGTGCAAAAGGAAAATCATGTTTGAAGAAAATTGAACATATAAGTGCAAGGAGTAAGGTAGTGAAGAACGATTTAAAAGAAAATATTCAATACACATCTGTAAAGACAAAGTTGAATCCACAAGTAGGAACGCTTGGAAAATATTTAGAAAAAAAAACCGAAATAAACATTTACTATTTTCTCAAAATCAAAGTTTAGTTGGGGTTACCTCTCTGTATTTATTGATTATAAAGGTCATTGATCGTTATACTTCGGCCACAAATCACGAAAATTAATTAGCAGCCAACGCTATGGATTCGTAATAAATGATAAAAACACAAAGAGACCTAGTTACGAATATATGCATGCATTTGGTTCAAAATTTCTTGTACATTATAATCACCAGAAACTCGTTTCATATGACTTTAATTTTCTTTGCAATGACTAGTAATATGTACGAAGAAGGATAACTCTGATCTTCTAGTAATTCCAAACTCCATTAATATTAGATGTGTATCGTAAGTAAAAAAAAACATTGATCGAGATTATCAAGAGATAAAAAAAAATACCACGTGGACACAAGGATCAGACATATTCATACTCTAAACGTTACAACCGCATATGTTATTTTCTTAGGATAGGTGTTCCCATTCTATTAAATGGTTGCTATCTTGTTATACCTGATGTAAGATAGGTGTTCCCATTCTATTAAATGGTTGCTATCTTGTTATACCTGATGTAAGATAGATAGGTGTTCACATTCTATTAAATGGTTGCTATCTTGTTATACCTGATGTAAGATAAGTGTTCCCATTCTATTAAATGGTTGCTATCTTGTTATACATGATGTAAGATAGGTGTTCACATTCTATTAAATGGTTGCTATCTTGTTATACCTGATGTAAGATAGGTGTTCCCATTCTATTAAATGGTTGCTATCTTGTTATACCTGATGTAAGATAGGTGTTCACATTCTATCAAATGCTTTCTATCTTGTTATACCTGATGTAAGATAGATGTTCCCATTCTATTAGATGGTTGCTTTCTTGTTATACCTGATGTAAGATAGGTGTTCCCATTGTATTAAATGGTTGCTATCTTGTTATACCTGATGTAAGATAGGTGTTCCCATTCTATTAAATGGTTGCTATCTTGTTATACCTGATGTAAGATAGGTGTTCACATTCTATTAAATGGTTGCTATCTTGTTATACCTGATGTAAGATAGGTGTTCCATTCTATTAAATGGTTGCTATCTTGTTATACCTGATGTAAGATAGGTGTTCCCATTCTATTAAATGGTTGCTATCTTGTTATACCTGATGTAAGATAGGTGTTCACATTCTATTAAATGGTTGCTTATTGTTATATCTGATGTAAGATAGGTGTTCACATTCTATTAAATGGTTGCTATCTTGTTATACCTGATGTAAGATAGGTGTTCACATTCTATTAAATGGTTGCTATCTTGTTATACCTGATGTAAGATAGGTGTTCACATTCTATTAAATGGTTGCGATCTTGTTATATCTGATGTAAGATAGGTGTTCCCATTCTATTAAATGGTTGCTATCATGTTATACCTGATGTAAGATAGGTGTTCACATTCTATTAAATGGTTGCTATCTTGTTATACCTGATGTAAGATAGGTGTTCACATTCTATTAAATGGTTGCTATCTTGTTATACCTGATGTAAGATAGGTGTTCACATTCTATTAAATGGTTGCTATCTTGTTATACTTGATGTAAGATTGGTGTTCACATTCTATTAAATGGTTGCTATCTTGTTATACCTGATGTAAGATAGGTGTGCACATTCTATTAAATGGTTGCTATCTTGTTATATCTGATGTAAGATAGGTGTTCCCATTCTATTAAATGGTTGTTATCTTGTTGTACCTGATGTAAGATAGGTGTTCACATTCTATTAAATGGTTGCTATCTTGTTATACCTGATGTAAGAAGTGTTCACATTCTATTAAATGGTTGCTATCTTGTTATATCTGATGTAAGATAGGTGTTCCCATTCTATTAAATGGTTGCTATCTTGTTATACCTGATGTAAGATAGGTGTTCACATTCTATTAAATGGTTGCTATCTTGTTATACCTGATGTAAGATTGGTGTTCACATTCTATTAAATGGTTGCTATCTTGTTGTATCTGATGTAAGATAGGTGTTCACATTCTATTAAATGGTGGCTATCTTGTTATACCTGATGTAAGATAGGTGTTCACATTCTATTAAATGGTTGTTATCTTGTTATACCTGATGTAAGATAGGTGTTCACATTCTATTAAATGGTTGCTATCTTGTTATATCTGATGTAAGATAGGTGTTCACATTCTATTAAATGGTTGTTATCTTGTTATACCTGATGTAAGATAGGTGTTCCCATTCTATTAAATGGTTGCTATCTTGTTATACCTGATGTAAGATAGGTGTTCACATTCTATTAAATGGTTGCTATCTTGTTATACCTGATGTACGATAGGTGTTCACATTCTATTAAATGGTGGCTATCTTGTTATACCTGATGTAAGATAGGTGTTCCCATTCTATTAAATGGTTGCTATCTTGTTATACCTGATGTAAGATAGGTGTTCACATTCTATTAAATGGTTGCTTTCTTGTTATACCTGATGTAAGATTGGTGTTCACATTCTATTAAATGGTTGCTATCTTGTTATACCTGATGTAAGATAGGTGTTCACATTCTATTAAATGGTTGCTATCTTGTTATACCTGATGTAAGATAGGTGTTCACATTCTATTAAATGGTTGCTATCTTGTTATACCTGATGTAAGATAGGTGTTCACATTCTATTAAATGGTTGCTATCTTGTTATACCTGATGTAAGATAGGTGTTCACATTCTATTAAATGGTTCAAATCAATCAAATCAAATCAAGTTTATTGTACAAAAACAGGCCTCCAGCCCACGGTACATTTATAAATTCACATTTTAATATCAACTACAGTTCAATAATAACATATATTAAACAATACAACACACACATATTACCAACATATATATATATATATATATATATATATATATCTATTAATTTTCAAAAAGTTTTATAAACTTGTATTTGTAATAAATTTATTTATTTATTTATTAAGTATATTCATTTGATCAAGTCATAGTGACAAGACTTCTTCTCTACAGCATTTAGCTTTTTTCAAAAATACAGCCAGATTTTTCAAAGTAATTAAATTTTCTGTTCTAAAAAGACTAGTTAAAGTGTCTCTGTTACAATTACTTTGACACCATAATGGTAAAAAATTTCTCCTTATATCAGCCAAAATTGGACAAACTAGTACAAAATGGAATTCATCTTCTATTTCATTTGTATTACAAATTTTACACAACCTATTTTCCCTTGGTTGGTTTTCATGTCTACCTTGTTCAATAGCTAGCTTATGGTTTGAACATAAAATTGAAAAAATTTCATATCTAAGATTATATGACAGTTTCTGTATATTTTCATTTATACAAATATAATCCTTAACTTTTGAATAAAAAGCACACTTTGATGAGTTGCCAATATAATCTGACCAAGATTGTAAGTTTATATCTGTAAGTCTCTGTTTAAATAAATGTAAAAACAATTTTGCATCTCCAACACTTTGACTTTCCCATACAACACCAAATCCATTTGAAAATAATAGTCTTTGCACTTTAGAACACCAATTTAAACGTCCATGTTCATTCATTTTAAACATCATACGATAGCATAGTTTTGGAAGTCTGTTATCATCCATGCATTGTAAGTGTAGAAAATATTTAATAGGTTTACACGCATAATTTATATATAGTTCATGACGGCCACATTCACCTCTTGCTATGTGATTATTAGTCTTTTGGCCCATTCCTAGTAGCCATTTACAAAATTTATTTTGAACAGTTTCAATGTCTTTCACTTTCTCTGTTCCCCATAATTCTGCACCATAATAAAGAATTGGAGCAACCATAGAGTCAAATAACTTAAATCCAATATTTATATCTCTAGTTCCAAGTTTACACATACAATGTTTTATCATGTTCAGAGCCTTTTCACACTGCATTCGTAATGTTTTGCAACAGTAAGTCCATTTCAGTCTATTGGAAAAATATATTCCTAAATACTTATAATAACTGACAACTTTTAAAGGTTCATTATTGAAGTACCACTTCTCGTTTTTAGATAATTTACCTCCATTTTTAAATACAACAATATTTGATTTGTCCATGTTTATAGTCATATTCCACTTTTCGCAATACTTTTCTAAATTGTTTAATCTTCTCTGTAGATCAATTGGTGTATCGGCTATAAGTGCAAGATCGTCTGCGAAGAGTAGTAGCATAACGTTATGAAAGTTCTCATGTATAAAGATGCCATTTCCACCACTGTTCTCAATTTCAGTTGCAAGTTCATTTATATACATTGCAAATAACCAAGGACTTAAAGTACAACCTTGTCTCACACCAGAATTACATGTAAAAGTTTCTGATAATCCATCAGTTGTTTTAACTTTTGCTTTGACATTGCCATAAATATTTTGCAATAGCTTTATCATTCTACCATGTAAATTTTTACTTAACAATATATAAAAAAGTTTTGAACGATTTATGCCATCAAAGGCTTTGCTAAAATCAATGAATGCACAGTACAGAACACCCTTTTTCTTTGATAAATATTTCATAATAATACTACACAGTATGAAAATATTATCTATTGTGGAATAGCCACTGCGAAAACCAGCTTGTTCTTCTATTAAATGCTCATTCAAATCTGACCATACTTTTAATCTATTACAAATAATACCCATAAATTTTTTTTGAACAATGTAATAATAATAGCAGTAGACCAACATTCTGGAAAATCTCCAGTGTGAAATATTTTATTAAATAATTTTAATAACACTGGCAGAAGTGTTGAAGATAAACATTTATAAAATTCCCCTGATAAACCATCTTCACCTGGTGATTTATTATTTTTAAGCTTTTTTAATTCACTTAAAATTTCTTCACTAGTAATATCACTGTCTAAATATGAAAAATTTTCATCAGTACATAAATCACATTCAGTATTATGAGCCTGTACAAAATTATCAACAAATTCAGAAAAATTTACATCTTTATCTATTATTTCAGGGTTCAAAAGATCAGAAAAATAAGTTTTCCATTCTTCGCTAGAAATATTTGACCTAGGTATATTAGATTTACTAATAACTGATTTGATCAATTTCCAAAATTTACAAGAATCTCCAGTTTTGGCAATATTACATAATTCAGTTTTCTTATTCTCTTTGTGTTGTTTTTGTTTAGTTTCACACAACTTGTTAAAATTTTGTTTTGTTTTAACATATTCTTGTAGTATGTCAGCATTGCTAGTTGCTCGAAAATCATTTAATAATTTACACTTTTTTCTTTTCATAGACACACATTCTGAGTCAAACCATTCCTGATTGTTAATAGCACGTTCACTGCTTTTATTATGACATGATAATAAACCTGCTTCTGTACAAATATTTTGCAAGTGAGATATTAATGCCTTGGCAGCGTCATTTGTATAGCTGTCTATTAATTCTAAAATATCATTTAAACCCGCTAAGGAAGTCGGATTGACTATTAGATCTTTGCACAACTGAGCTTTGTTACTGTTCCATTTAAATCGTATCTGTTTCTCATTACAATATTCTTCACCATTTTCAACATGTCCTGAAACTGGAATATCTAAGCAACAAGAAATTGGTAAATGTTTAGATAAATCAACAGAAAGTACACTAAAATGTGATATCCATCTGAATATGTTATAGCTAGAAATAATATAATCTATAACACTAGCACCATTTGCACACATATAAGTGAATTCACCATCTCTATCATTATGTTTGCGTCCATTTAATATATATAAATCCTTTGCACAACACAACTGTATCAATGAGCGACCAAAATTATTTGTAATTTTGTCTTTATTGCTACGTTTACACTGCGTAATATATGAGTCGTGATCGTTGTTTATTATGTATTGAAGACCAGGAATATAGTTAGGTTTATCTTCTGTGACAAAATCATTTAATTCTGAAGTCCTAGAATTAAAGTCACCCGCCATAAGTATTTCACAATTATCATACAATGATTCAACCTCAAAAAGCGCTTCTTCAAGAATATCAATACCATTTGTAGTGTTCTGATTACTATAAAAAATAGAGTTTTCTGGGGGTATATAAATAAATACCATTATAATTGTTTTGTTTTCAGAACAAAATTTAAGTATAACCATATCTTTAAATTGTTTCAAGATTTGTATAACTTTATATGTTGTAACAATATTTTTTCTAACCAACACTAACACACCACCTGAAGCTTTGTTGTAGACAAATTGATCGTTTACACGAATACTTTCGTAACATTCAAAATCACAAAACGTATTTACAAATTCATCCTCTGTTTTTTGAAATGTTTCTTGAAAGCTAATAACATCATGATTTTCTACTATCTCATCAACAGACTTCTTGTCACGATATAACTTAGTTTTTAGACTTTCAATGTTCCAAGACACAATCTTAATTTTGTTCTCTGAGGAATCGGGTTTACATTTAAAATAATTGTCATATGTACAGTACCGTGAGCCTTGACCACATCCCTATTTTCTTGTGACTTCTTGTATGTCTTGAGTTTCCGCGTCAAAAGTGTACAGTTTACTATCGATCAAAAGTTTATCTTGACGCATTGAGAATTTACTGCCATTTTCCCTTGCACGTAGAAGGAATGGGCTTAAATTTTTCCTTGCAGCTCGCACACTTGGTGTAAAATCTTCGTTGACTCTGTAAGTTTGACTTTGTTTAAGAATATTTTTTGCCGTTTTCAATACTAGGTTTCTGTCTCTGTAGCTTAAGAATCTAACAATTATCGGCCGTTTTCTTTCTGTTCCACGTTTGCCGTTTAGGCCAGGTGAGCTAAAAAGTACTTATCTGCACGTCTTTCAGTTAAAAGTTTTTGATGGGTCACCGCAACCCAGCTGTATTGAGAAAAATTGTTAAACATTTTTAAAATTCTGAACCTTTTGATGTCACATTAATTCAGAATTCACAGGGGATCAATCATTTGTAAAAATGAGTAACCGTTTAAAAGTAGCGAAGGTGATCGTCATGTGCATTCAAGCGCTACTGTAATATCAGAATTTCGTGGTTATTAAACATCTTCTTCATTACCATTTTTGTCTTTTTCTTGAAAAATTCACATGTCAAACATTGATATTCTCATGTTAAATATACAATCATTTGTGTATGCTTCAATTTTTATGCCATTTGTCTCTATTCTTTATACTTTTTGCACATTATTTTCTATTCTTTATATTTTTTGCCCATTATTTTCTATTCTTTATACTTTTTGCCCATTATTTTCTATTCTTTATACTTTTTGCCCATTATTTTCTATTCTTTATACTTTTTGCCCATTATTTTCTATTCTTTATATTTTGACACCTCATTATTCTATATTGTTGATTTTTTGGTCTATTTTTCTCCATTCTTTATATTTTTTTTCATTATTCCTTAGACTGTGAACACCAATTTACACCATCATGAGTATGCATATATATGTAGGACTCAAATCTATGGCGGGTTCCAAATCTATGGAAGATTCCTTATCTATGGCAAATGTGACGTCATGCCATTCCAAATCTATGGCAGATTTTTTACAATCCTAGTCTATATATATATTTGTTGCATTATCAGTATGAAATATTCGGTTATGCATTTTACTTTGTATTGTTTATTGTCAATGCCAGTGGTCCATTATTTAGATAAATGGGGAATGTGTCCATGGGACACAGATGGTGTCCCCGCTTGCATATAACGTTATAAAGGGGCATAACTCAAAAACTGTAATAGTGACGCTTCCAAAAGTACTTGATCTAAGTTTTGTGGTAATAAGCAATGTTTATCAGTTTCATAACATTTAGTTGGGGCAAACTTAAGTTAGAGAACAGAAATAAAATCTCAGCATTTTTTTCCATTTGTAAAGGGGCATTTCTCTAGAACAGTAAACGTGACGCCACCAAAATTCAAACTTGATCTGTGTTTTGTGGTAATAAGCGTTGTGCATAAGTTTCATAACATTTGTTGGAGACAAACTAAATTTAAATTCAGAGAATGGAAACCAATTTTCGGGACGTACGGACGGACGGATGGACAAGGGTAAAACTTAATTCTCCCTCCGCTACGGCGGGGGCATAAAAAAGATATGTGGGGGTATACGTCACTGTTCTTTATATCAATTTAGACTTGTGTATGATATCATTTGAAAATATAAACGCGTTTTGTCTTATAATTTGAGATTTACTGATAAGCAACGCACTTCTTAAAGCAGTATTTGGCACTTTTGGCAATATCATGACGTCCAGTTTTTATTGACGGAGGAAATGGAGGTGTCTGGCAGGAAAACTGACAATCCTATCGATCTCCTGTAACCTGAATATAAATGATTGTTTTCGCAGGTGAAATCGTTTTTCTGTGTATGGCTATATAGTTTCACTTCTTCAGCTGAAATTATTTTCAATAACTAAACATGCTGAGCACATGTGCAATCAACTTCAACTGAGATCATATCATAGGAGCATGAAAGTCAATAATGTATCAATGAAGTCTTGATGTTTATTTATTTTAACCAATTAGAACCCAACTGACTGCTAATTAATAACAATTAACAATATGCTATTCAATACTCTGTTCTTGTTATTGTTTGAAACAAAAAACAAACAACTGATGCAACTTTAATTTCGCAAACGATCATTTACCTCCCCCCCCTCCCCCCTTAAAAAAGCTGTCATTCAAACATATGTTTCCACATTAAATGGCAAAGAAATAACTCTTAGAATTTGGAATGATTTGTTACAAATCAGAATTTATACCATATGTATATATATATTAATTATATTTATCTAATCTAAAGTCTAGTTTGTATGGGAAATATAATACAAATTTTGTTGTTAAGTGCTTATTGTTGTGACATTTGCTGAGAACTAATTTGTGTCAGTTTTTTCGGACTCGCTTCGAACTGTGATACTTCAATTCTACAATCGATCGAATGTTTAGACTTTCACAGCATGCATTACAAAAGCTTTCTGGAAATCCGAAACTTCAGCCTCCTCTGCAGTTCGTGGCGGAGGAATATATTCCTTCCAAGTCTTTATTTCAAATCCATTTGTTGTATATGCTGTTTTTACTTCAGACTCTGTTATTTTCAAACATCGAAAACTGAATTTACCAACTCTGTAAAATGTTTCTTCTAATACTCCGACTACAACAAGATGACAGCCATGGGCCATTAAACTTCCAACATACTGAACGACTTTGTTGTACTCGTGAACATCTTTGCATGCTACTTCAAAACAAAGGCTAGAAACAATTATATCAGGGTAATCATTCCCAAGATGTATTGAAGAACATTTTGTCAGGTCAACTGGAAGTATTGCGCTGACTTTATTACGAATCTCTGCAAATCGTTCAGGAACTGTCTGGCTAAAATACAATTGAAAACACATTATAGAACAATTTCACAGATTTGAAAATAGAAAATGCAAAATGTATCTTAAAAATTAGATATTGTATTTTCATTAAAAAAATACCGATGAGAAGTTTTACGCAACATTTCACTACACTCTCAATATGTTCCGAATTTTACATGTACATGCTATAATGTTTTCTCCTTGATATATTCATGATAATCCATTCGTGTAAACAAAAATAGTCACATTTTATGCAAAAAATGATATGGTATCTAAGAAGTGAATTCAAATAAAATAAATCCCAATATGTTATGCACATTGATTCCAATAGATTTCAAACACTTTGAATAATATTCCAAATGAAAATATATTTGTAAGACTGCTATTTCTTGATGAAGCTGTAAACTGAATTTGAAGTTTACCGTCATGTTTTAATTTCAATAAAAAATGTTTATATGATAAGTATAGTTGCAGGGTCGGATCCAGCCATTCTTAAAAGGGGGTTCCCAACCCAAAAGGGGGGGGGGGGTCCCAACCCAGGATAAAGAGGGGGTTCCAACTATATGTCCCCATTCAAATGCATTGATCGTCAACAAAAAAGGGGGGTTCCAACCCCCGTAACCCCCCCTATGGATCCGCCACTGAAATACCGGTAGTTGTTGCTACATGTATGCAGTAGTAGCAGATGTCCAAACATATCTATCAACATGAGTTCAATCTTATCCTGATTTTTGTATTACTATATTTCGTTAAGGTTACAATATATGAATCAGGTTAATCGTTTTTGTGAGCTAACAATCATATGGTGTTGATAAATAAAAAAAAAGAGTTCGTGTTGTTCAGTCTTTATATATATTTGATAACACAGCGTTCTTGTCGTTCAGTCTTTATTAGATAACACAGCGTTCGTGTTGTTCAGTCTTTATTAGATAACACAGCGTTCTTGTCGTTCAGTCTTTATTAGATAACACAGCGTTCGTGTTGTTCAGTCTTTATTAGATAACACAGGGTTCGTGTTGTTCAGTCTTTATTAGATAACACAGCGTTCATGTTGTTCAGTCTTTATTAGATAACACAGCGTTCGTGTTGTTCAGTCTTTATTAGATAACACAGCGTTCATGTTGTTCAGTCTTTATTAGATAACACAGCGTTCTTGTCGTTCAGTCTTTATTAGATAACACAGCGTTCGTGTTGTTCAGTCTTTATTAGATAACACAGCGTTCGTGTTGTTCAGTCTTTACTAGATAACACAGGGTTCGTGTTGTTCAGTCTTTATTGAATAATATAGGGTCCATGTTGTACAGTCTTTATTAGTTAACATAAGGTTTATGTTGGTCAGTCTTTATTAGTTAACAAAAGGTTCGATTCGTGTTGTTCAGTCTTTATTGAATAATATAGGGTCCATGTTGTACAGTCTTTATTAGATAACACAATGTTTATGTTGTTCATTCTTTCTTAGATAACACAAGGTTCGATTCGTGTTGTTCAGTCTTCATTAGAAACACAAATTTCGTATTGTTCAGTCTGTATTAGATAACACAAATTTCGTATAGTTCAGTCTTTATTAGATAACACAAGATTCGTGTTGTTCAGTCTTTATAAGATAACACAAGGTTCGTGTTGTTCAGTCTTCTTTAGATAGCATAGGGTTTCGTGTTGTGCAGTCTTTATTAGATAATATAGGGTTCGTGTTGTTCAGTCTTTATAAGATAATACAAGGTTCGTGTTGTTCAGTCTTCATTAGATAACACAAGGTTCGTGTCGTTCAGTCTTTTTTAGATAACACAGGGTTCATCTTGTTCAGTCTGTATTAGATTATACAGGGTCTGTGTTGTTTAGTCGTTATTAGATAACAAAAGGTTCATGTTGTTCAGTCTTTATCAGATAACAAAAGGTTCGTGTTGTTCAGTCTTTATAAGTTAACATAGGGTTCGTGTTGATCAGTATTTTTTAGATAACACAGGGTTCGTGTTGTTCAGTCTTTTTTATGTAACAGAGGGTTCGTGTTTAAACAGTTTAATTTTGAAAATAATTTAGTATGAGTGATGCATAAATTTTGGTAAGGACTTTTAAATAATTCACAAGTTTTGTAACAGCTTAATACAGACATGGACACCATGACTGAGTTGGGTAATGAACACACCAAACATGGACGAATAGAAACCAGCGTCCCAAAAAGGAAAAAAAAACAAAAAAAAAAAACTAATGATTTGTCCGCTCTGTTGAAATTTGTCAGCCTGTGAAAACTTATGAAAACATAAGATCCCAAGGGAGTTATTCCAAAAATGACCATGGCTAGCCATGCATGGATAAATAAAACCTTCGTGTTTTGAAACATATTGGCATTAAATGAGTTATAAATTTACGGAAAATGACCAAATCAATGATGATACCAGCCAAACAATGTTGGCTACTGTGCTTTTGAAATCCTTGGGGACGAAACGTGATTAAAATTCAGTGATTTCTTGAAAACATATATCTCCCTTTGACACCAAACAATTTTCATATACCAACGACTTATACAATTTGTACTACATGTATCTTAAGATTAGACGAAGAACTGTTCCAGTACGTATAGCTTTGGGGCACTACGTTTTATATCGGTGTTAAGCAGGTTTTGTTGTGCTACATATTCAGTTTTCTGATCAAGGTTATGCTGAATTGTGTTTGTATTTTATTATCGTTTTGTTGTGTCAAATTTGCTTCTTCTTTGCCAATGGAAATATTTTTATTCTCGGTTTTTATTGCCCGTTGTTTAGATCTTTCCCTTTTTTTTAAAATATACTACTCAGTTAAGTTTGAACTAACTAATACTTACTGAAATTTGCCACCTTCCAGGTCAAGTATAAATTTGCATAATGCACTCCCGGTCTGTGATTTGTTATCTTTCCAATGCTGTAAGGCGTCTCTATTCACTTGAGAATAATCTGACAGTATTATCTTTTGTACATATGGACATGCACTAATGACAGAGTGAATTGTTGGCCCTGTGCCTATGTCTAATAAAGTGTTTCCACGGACATTGCCTTGAACGAGAATGTGCATATTGAATATCAACTAATACAATTTATATGATATATATATACCAGAGCACGATTATTATGATACATAAGATATATTTGGAAATTTAGTAAATATTATTTGTAATCTCGATCTTAATATTTGTGGACCACTAACATTTTTTTGTACTAAAAAAACTTCAATAAATAAACAAAAAAGGGATAGTTGGTTTGTTGAGTTACGGAAAGCGTTTGATTTAGTGTGGCGAGGAGCTTTGTTTCTGAAACTTCTATCGTCAGGAAACGGTAATCAGATAATTAATATAATTCATATAATTAACTGCAGTTATTTTAGAAAATATCAGCGTTAACAATTCAAAACTGTTTTGTTGATAACCGTTATACAAAAATATATATATATATATATATAAAGGAATTTGCCAGGGGAACATTCTAGTCACACCCTGTTTACGCTGAATATATTGATAATTATAAACCTTTACACTATGAAACGATTGCCAACCGTTAACCTTAGTTCATTTTTGTTTTCGAAGCCACGTGTTCCCATATAACTTGTTAATCTTGTCAGATTCGAAAGCAGTTCTTCATTGCAGCTCACCGTTATGAACTTTATTTAAGTCATACTACTGCTACCTAATTTGTTTCTTTCTTTGATCCGACAGAATCTTAAGTATAAAGAGGAAATTTGTAATGTATGAACATTTACAGATCTGCAATTGTTAGTGCAAACAATTTTTTTTTTAACTTATAGTAGTTGCAGAAGAAAGTGCTTCCAACAAAATGCACTATCAGTTTTATCAAAATTAACTTAACTAATGAACTGTGAAAATAACATTGCTCCTAGTTCCTATACTGGGAAGATCCTTCTGCATTGGTTTTATATACACTGTCACTTTTAATGAAGACGGTGTGTTTAGGGATAAATCATCTCGTATGTCAATTCTTGTATATGTCCTTCAAACTCGAGGAATTTCTCAAATTTCACGTATGTGAACAACGTTGTTTACGTTACTTCTAAGACCAAATGACGAACTTATAAGTATATAACATTTAATAGGATAGAGAATGTAAACGGGGAATGTGTTAAAGAGACAATTTAAACCCTCACAAAGAGCAGAAATAGCACATTATAACTAAGTTTAAAAGAAGTCCGAGACTGTAGTTAGAATAGGTAACCCCTTTTGGAACCTCAATTATGTAAGCAGAGTCTTGCATAATGAGTTAACCTTTTGCTATTGTTGTTTACGTTACAAGACCAAATGACGAATTTATAAGTATATAACATTTAATAGGATAGAGAATGTAAACGGGGAATGTGTTAAAGAGACAACCCTCACGAAGAACAGAAATAGCCCAAGACCCCCCCCTGGATCTTTAACATAACATAGGGATAAAATCCCGCACTTTAGCTGGACACAAACAATAAAGAATTCTAGTTCAATGAAATGAACAACGCACTTAACTCGTAATCATACAAATGAAAAAAAAATATATAAATAAAAGGCTAACAAAGGCACATTATGTTATAGATAATGCATATTTTAAGGTTTTTCTTGTCGTAGAACACACCGAGGGGTGTCAGGATTGATCAAATGAAAGACCGACCGGAGGGAGGTCTTTCTTTGAACAATCCTGACACCCCGAGGTGTGTTCTACGACAAAAAAAACCCTTAAAATATGCATTATCTGACTTATATACCGTCAAAAAATATTAATTTTATAAAGTTTTGTAAAATTTAGTATCCTATTTTACCGATGTGGCAGTTAGGATTATTACGGCATTGTTATTTCCCTTGTTTAAAACTATAAATTTCATATTTCTTTATTTATTAATTTACATGAAGCTTATTAAGGATATATTTGTTAAATTACATAGCTTTTGCTATTTTAATTCATTGGTTAAAGATATTTATTTATATTGTAAAGTTTAATATTTGCATCGTTGCAAATTGTTTGGTTACCTTCTGTGAGAAATTTATATATTTTATATATTAATTAGTTTTAGATTCTTATTTTGAAACCTCTCAGGACTGTTATTCAGTCCAACCAAGGAAAGCTACGTTTTCCAACCAGAGTTTAGGTTAGTGCATTTGCTACATGCCTCCACAGTACGATAGTGCATTTGCTACATGCCTCCATAGTACGAGTTAATTTGAAGATATGGAATGCTCCATTTCTAATTATTTTTGGCATATGATAATAAAAGTTGTACTTTGTTGATTAGATTATATATTGTTTTCAGTTTTTGGTTTTCATTTACTTAGATATATTATAGCGCATCACTTTTGGCATCAGTCGTTTTCCGCACACATCAGTTTACAAACTAGAATTAGCTGTGGTCCGCATCCCCGAATCTTAGGCAGAATTGTTCCTGCTACATTTGGTAGTGCGGGTGGGGTGTGGAATTATAAATCAACTTTTTCTGGTTTGTAACTGAACAAATTTATATATAAGAAAGGGAGCAGATATTTGAGTCAGTTATTGGTGCTACTGGATATGACAGTCCTAATCAGAGCAGTTTTGAATAGTTATTTCTGGAGTATTTTATTTTTATTGTTTGGTTCATTTTGTAAATGTTTATTCAGTTATGATTAGGTTTGAAGAAAAACCTTGTTTGTTTGATGGTATCAGCATTGATATTACAGATTATTTTGTTCATTTTGAGACAGTTTCTCTTTGGAATCAGTGGAATGAATTTGAGATGGCATGTCAGTTAATAATGAATTTGAGAGGCGATGCTCAAACTATCTTACGTTTCTTAAAGAGGCCACAGTTGTATGATTATGACTGCTTAAAAAAGGTTCTCATTCAGAGGTTCAATCCTAAGGAGAGGGTGGCATATTTTAAATTTCAACTGCGAGTTTGTAGTTTAAAGGAACATGAGGCAATTTCTGAGTTTGGTCAGCGTTTTAAGATACTAGCTCATAAGGCTTATCCTGATAATTTTTCAGATTTAAATGTGTATTTTACTGACTTATTTACATCATGTTTGAACATTGAGATGGCTAAATTTGTCACATTTAAGCACCCTCATAATTTAGATGAGGCTTTATCACATGCCATTGAATATGAAGCTGTTCATTTTTCTGGTGATTCAGAGACTATTGATGAGACAAAAAGTTTAGATTGTTGTAAAACAGTTCATAACAGTTTTGAAACTTTAATTAGTATATTGAGGAGGCGATTGAGATCACGTAGGAAACGTAAGCCGAAGAGATGTTTTAAATGTAATCAGTCAGGTCATGTCAGATCCAAGTGCCCAAATATATCTGTTAAGGTTCATGCTAGAGATGAAAGGTCTGCAGATATTCAAGTAAAGCTCTCAGAAATAGGCGGGATGTCGAAGAACGATTTAAATAACAATTTTTGCAGTTCAGATTGTGTAACCTTGGTTTAATATTTGTTTTTACATTGTGTTGTGTGTAAATATACAGATTTATACATTAGTTTATTTCAATTTACTCATAGGTGTCGTGTGTCTCAGTTTGACTGTTTGGTTTTTCTTTTTCAAAGGGAGGGATGGCGCACATCCCAACTTGTTTTAGTTTTCATTTTCAATACTGGCTTGAATTATGGCTGATCCTCTGTGTAGTTTGAAGTGTAGACTGTTAGCTAGTTGTAGTTGGAATTGGCTTGTTTTATGAGTTGTTGCTCGTTTGTCTGGATTGTAATCTCTAGCTAAATATTTATTATTTAGAGAGTTTACAGGAGACCGACTTCTTGACTTTTGTCATGGCAGAAACCAATAGAGTGAACGTAAAGCTTGAAGTTAGGAACACTTCTAGCTCATACAGATGGATCTAATCCATTATTTAGTACCTTGCACCAAATTTGGGCATCGTCCATTTTATTTTGAGAACCTTCCTATAAAGCTGGGCATCGTCCAACATTATTTTGAGACCCTTGCATACAGATGGACCCGATCCATCTTCGGTGGCACAACGTCTGTGTTACCGTTATCAACAACGTTGGAGTGCAGTTAAAGAACCCGGTGGTACACGTTAAATGTGCCACTGTGAGATCAACATTGGTGGACATTGCCTGGTATAACTTTTCATGTTGGATTTCAACCGTTAGCTGTGCCGTTTCCCTATATGACGTACCACTGATTATGAAGCCTACTTACCAAGAAGACCTCAAGTCGCGTCCGCCAAAAGATGTACCTGATTCCGATGTGTGTTTGTGTATGCGTTAAACAGTGACATTTATTTAAAAGGGATATTATTACATGCATTTGAAAGACATTTAATCTGACGACGTTAGTTATCAAATGTTATTCCATATACATTTGTTTTCGAAGGGAGGAGGAGGGTAGCAGGTTAGTGAAGTGGTCTCCATTGAACAGATTGAACTGTCTCGGAATTTGGATTTGACTTATATATATTTGATTTAATGTTTACATGACTTTTGAATTTTGCGTTTTTTGTGCAGCAGATACATCAATTTGATAGCTATTTTAGTGTGCAGACTTTATTTATGAAATTTATTGTTTGTCTTAGGGGGGAGGAATGTGGCAGTTAGGATTATTACGGCATTGTTATTTCCCTTGTTTAAAACTATAAATTTCATATTTCTTTATTTATTAATTTACATGAAGCTTATTAAGGATATATTTGTTAAATTACATAGCTTTTGCTATTTTAATTCATTGGTTAAAGATATTTATTTATATTGTAAAGTTTAATATTTGCATCGTTGCAAATTGTTTGGTTACCTTCTGTGAGAAATTTATATATTTTATATAACTAGTTTTAGATTCTTATTTTGAATCCGCTCAGGACTGTCATTCAGTCCAACCAAGGAAAGCTACGTTTTCCAACCAGAGTTTAGGTTAGTGCATTTGCTACATGCCTCCATAGTACGATAGTGCATTTGCTACATGCCTCCATAGTACGAGTTAATTTGAAGATATTGAATGCTCCATTTCTAATTATTTTTGGCATATGATAATAAAAGTTGTACTTTGTTGATTAGATTATATATTGTTTTCAGTTTTTGGTTTTCATTTACTTAGATATATTATAGCGCATCACTTTTGGCATCAGTCGTTTTCCGCACACATCAGTTTACAAACTAGAATTAGCTGTGGTCCGCATCCCCGAATCTTAGGCAGAATTGTTCCTGCTACACCGACAACACTAAAGTGGGATATTCCTTTCTAATGCGTTCAGGTTTTAAATACGCCCTGCGGCTCATTTAGAATGTGAAATAAAACTCACTAAATAATTTAGATATAAACCTTTTAAAAATTATTATCCATACACAATAAAAATATTACTGTAACTGCATGAAGTAAGACACAAATGTATTGTTACCATCCGATAACGGTGTATGACAAATACAAGACACATTGTAAGTAATTTATTGTACCACATAGCTTATGGAAAAGGGGGAGGGGTATGGTTTTTTTCCTATTTTTTATGTTATTTCTATCGCGGAAAAGTGGTTATTTTTTTTTTAACAATTTTATTTGAATCGAATGAAAAATTCAGAAAGATTGTCTTTTGAATAGCAATACATTTTATTAAAAGATAATCTGGATATAATTATATACCCTCCGCACCTGACCCTTTCGTGAGTTACGTTAATGTTATTCAATAGAATATAAGATTATCTTATTAGTTGATCATTTGATAGAGTAAAAGGTATACGTAAATTTTTAAAAGTTAAGAACTGACACGAAGACGAATATAAATACATGTAGGTCACAGTATGATTTCCTATTCGATGTGTATCGTTCTGAACATGCATGAAATATTTGCCACTGGACGTTAAGCAAGCAACCAAAATTCAATCAACTTTTTCAGTTTGACTCAATAAGATTTTCAAAATCTTACACACGAATATGTTAAATCTGGATTTATTTTATGAAAGTCTACATTAAAATTCATCTGACATATATGATAATGTTTCTTTATTGTAGCGATAAATTAACAAAACTTCACGTTATTTGTTTCTAAAATTAAAATACGGGACTACAATGACGGTTTCTTTTACACCTTTCATCGATTGAACTTTAAAAAATAAATTTCCAAATCGGCAACAAAAAACTATTAGACGAATAAATTTTTGAAGTAAATCATAGATTGCATGTTTATCAAGGAAAATAATGACCTCACACAGGTCATTATTTTATGCCTTGGAGCATATATCATTGAAACATGGTATCGTCCGGGTTGATTCTGAAAAAGAATGACCTGTCGTTCTGAAAGAAAATAACTCCATATAGGTATATAAAACTAAGTTTAAAAGAAGTCCGAGTCTAATGTTAGAATAGGTAACATATTTAAAATTGAATATCAATTATTTAAATATATTTAACTTCAATATCTATGCTATCACCCATTTTTACCCCCAAATCCCCTTTGGAACCTCACTTAATGTAAGCAGAGTCTTGAATGATATTGTAGAATTAATAAAGGAAGGAGTTAGCAACAAAGACAGGTAATGTTTTTTTCAAACTAGATTCAGCCCATGGACGTCAAGTTGGTTACTTATTCCCTATTCCCTATTCGTTACCTATTCCCTATTCCCTATTCGTTACCTATTCGTTACCTATTCCCTATTCCCTATTCGTTACCTATTCGTTACTAATTCCCTATTCCCTATTCGTTACCTATTCGTTACTAATTCCCTATTCCCTATTCGTTACCTATTCCCTATTTCCTATTCGTTACTAACTCCCTATTCCCTATTCGTTACCTATTCGTTACTAATTCCCTATTCCATATTCGTTACCTATTCGTTACTAATTTCCTATTCCCTATTCGTTACCTATTCCCTATTCGTTAATTATTCCCTATTTCCTATTCGTTACTAACTCCCTATTCCCTATTCGTTACCTATTCGTTACTAATTCCCTATTCCCTATTCGTTACCTATTCGTTACTAATTTCCTATTCCCTATTCGTTACCTATTCGTTACATATTCCATATTCCCTATTCGTTACCTATTCCCTATTCCCTATTCCATATTCGTTACCTATTCGTTACTAATTCCCTATTCCCTAATCGTTACCTATTCGTTACCTATTCCCTATTCCCTATTCGTTACCTATTCGTTACTTATTCCCTATTCCCTATTCGTTACCTATTCGTTACTAATTCCCTATTCCCTATTCGTTACCTATTCGTTACAAACTCCCTATTCCCTATTCGTTACCTATTCGTTACTAATTCCCTATTCCCTATTCGTTACCTATTCGTTACTAATTCCCTATTCCCTATTCGTTACTTATTCGTTACCTATTCCCTATTCGTTACCTATTCGTTACTAATTCCCTATTCCCTATTCGTTACCTATTCGTTACTAATTTCCTATTCCCTATTCGTTACCTATTCCCTATTCCCTATTCGTTACCTATTCGTTACCTATTCCCTATTCCCTATTCGTTACCTATTCCCTATTCCCTATTCGTTACTTATTCCCTATTCCCTATTCCTTACCTATTCGTTACCTATTACCTATTCCCTATTCGTTACCTATTCCCTATTCCCTAATCGTTACCTATTCGTTACCTATTCCCTATTCCCTATTCGTTACCTATTCGTTACATATTCCCTATTCCCTATTCGTTACCTATTCGTTACTAATTCCCTATTCCCTATTCGTTGCCTATTCGTTACTAATTCGCTGTTCCCTATTCGTTACCTATTCGTTACTAATTTCCTATTCCCTATTCGTTACCTATTCCCTATTCCCTATTCCCTATTCGTTACCTATTCGTTACCTATTCGTTACCTATTCCCTATTCCCTATTCGTTACCTTTTCGTTACCTATTCCCTATTCCCTATTCGTTACCTATTCCCTATTTCCTATTCGTTACCTATTCTCTATTCCCTATTCGTTACCTATTCGTTACCTATTCGTTAACTATTCCCTATTCCCTATTCGTTACATATTCGTTACTAATTCCCTATTCCCTATTCCCTATTCGTTACCTATTCGTTATCTATTCCCTATTCCCTATTCGTTACCTATTCGTTACCTATTCCCTATTCCTTATTCGTTACCTATTCCATATTCCCTATTCGTTACCTATTCCCTATTCCCTATTCGTTACCTATTCCCTATTCCCTATTCCCTATTCGTTACCTATTCGTTACCTATTCCCTATTCGTTACCTATTCCCTCTTCCCTATTCGTTACCTATTCGTTACCTATTCCCTATTCCCTATTCGTTACATATTCGTTACTAATTCCCTATTCCCTATTCGTTACTAATTTCCTATTCCCTATTCGTTACCTATTCGTTACGGGTAAATATGCGCTAATGTTTTTTTTTAACCTCAGAGAACACATAATTACCGCCAAAGACATGAAAGCAATCGATAATCGATTTATTTCAAGGTGCAACGCATACCACGCGTATTAAAAGCGAATAAGGAACGAATAAGTAACAGGGTATCAGTCGAGCGCTGAAACGGGTACAACTGTTCTATTAGAGTTATTTCACCTCTAAGAACCGACAGTTACCACCAGAGACACAAAATTATTTCTTTTTTAAAGTGCAACGCATAACACACGTTTTATAAGCGAATAAGGAACGAATAAATAACAGGGTATCAGTGTAGTGCTGAAACGGGTACATACACGCTAATAGGGTTATTTCATCTCTAAGAACACATTGTTACCACCACAGACACGAACACAATTGAAAATCCTTTTCTAAAAGGTGCAACGTATAAAAAACGTATTAAAATCGAATAAGTAACAGGGTATTATCCGAGCGCTGGAACGGGTACATACGCGCTAATAGGGTTATTTCATCTCTAAGAACACATTGTTATCACCAGAGACATGAACACAATTGAAAATCCTTTTCTAAAAGGTGCAACGTATTACAAACGTATTATAAGCGAATAAGTAACGAATAAGTAACAGGGTATTATCCGAGCGCTGGAACGGATACATACGCGCTAATAGGATTATTTCATCTCTAAGAACACATTGCTACCACCAGAGACATGAACACAATTGAAAATCCTTTTCTAAAAGGTGCAACGTATAAAAAACGTATTAAAAGCGAATAAGTAACAGGGTATTATCCGAGCGCTGGAACGGGTACATATGCGCTAATAGGGTTATTTCATCTCTAAGAACACATTGTTATCACCAGAGACATGAACACAATTGAAAATCCTTTTCTAAAAGGTGCAACGTATTACAAACGTATTATAAGCGAATAAGTAACGAATAAGTAACAGGGTATTATCCGAGCGCTGGAACGGATACATACGCGCTAATAGGATTATTTCATCTCTAAGAACACATTGCTACCACCAGAGACATGAACACAATTGAAAATCCTTTTCTAAAAGGTGCAACGTATAAAAAACGTATAATAAGCGAATAAGTAATAGGGTACTGACCGAGGGCTGGAACAGTTTCATATGCGGTAATAGGGTTATTTCATCTATAAGAACACATTATTACCACCAGAGACATGAACACAATTGAAAATCATTTTTTAAAAGGTGCAACGGATAACAAACGTATTATAAGCGAATAAGTAACGAATAAGTAACAGGGTATTATCCGAGCGCTGGAACGGATACATACGCGCTAATAGAATTATTTCATCTCTAAGAACACATTGTTACCACCAGAGACATGCACACAATTGAAAATCCTTTTCTTAAAGGTGCAACGTATAACAAACGTATAATAAGCGAATAAGTAATAGGGTACTGACCGAGGGCTGGAACAGTTTCATATGCGGTAATAGGGTTATTTCATCTATAAGAACACATTATTACCACCAGAGACATGAACACAATTGAAAATCATTTTTTAAAAGGTGCAACGGATAACAAACGTATTATAAGCGAATAAGTAACGAATAAGTCACAGGGTATTAACCGAGCGCTGGAACGGGTACATACGCGCTAATAGGGTTATTTCATCTCTAAGAACACATTGTTATCACCAGAGAAATGAATACAATTGAAAATCCTCTTCTAAAAGGTGCAACGTATTACAAAAGTATTATAAGCGAATAAGTAACAAATAAGTAACAGGGTATTATCCGAGCGCTGGAACGGATACATACGCGCTAATAGGATTATTTCATCTCTTAGAACACATTGTTACCACCAGAGACATGAACACAATTGAAAAACGATTTATTTCAAGGTGCAACGTATACCCCGCGTATTTAAAGCGAATAAGTAACAGGGTATCATCCGAGCGCTGGAACGCGTACATGCGCGCTAAAAGGGTTATTTCATCTCTAAGAACACATTATTACCACCAGAGACATGAACATAATTGTAAATCCTTTTCTAAAAGGTGCAACGTATAACAAACGTATTATAAGTGAATAAGTAACGAATAAGTAGCAGGGTATTAACCGAGCGCTGGAACGGGTACATACGCGCTTATATGGTTATTTCATCTCTTAGAACACATTATTACCACCAGAGATATCAACACAATTGAAAAACGATTTATTTCAAGGTGTAACGTATAACAAATGTATTATAAGCGAATAAGGAACGAGTAAGTAACAGGATATTATCCGAGCGCTGGAACAGGTACATACGCACTAATAGGGTTATTTCATCTCTAAGAACACATTGTTTCCACCAGACTTATGAACACAATTGAAAATCCTTTTCTAAAGTGCAACGTATAACACATGAATAATAAGCGAATAAGTAGCGAAAAAGTAACAGGGTACTTACCGAGCGCTGGAACGGGTACATACGCGCTAATAGTTTTTTTTTCACCTCAGAGAACACATAATTACCGTCAGAGACATGAAAGCAATCGATAATCGATTTATTTCAAGGTGCAACGTATACCACGCGTATTAAAAGCGAATAAGGAACGAATAAGTAACAGGGTATCAGTCTAGTGCTGAAACGGGTACATATGTTCTATTAGGGTTATTTCACCTCTAAGAACCGGCAGTAACCACCAGAGATCGACACGAAAATATTTCTTTTTAAAATTGGAACGTATAACACACGTTTTATAAGCGAATAAGGAACGAATAAGTAACAGGATAACAGTGTAGCGCTGAAACGGGTACATAGGCGCTAATAGGGTGTTTTCCCCTCTTAAAACACATACAATGTAGGTACCACAAGAGACAAGAAAACAATTGAAAATCATTTTCTAAAAGGTGCAACGTATAACAAACGTATGAGACGCGAATAAGAAACGAATAAGTAACAGGGTAACAGTCGAGCGCTGAAACGGGTACATACGCGCTTATAGGGTTAAATCACCCCTTAGAACCTAAATTTACCACCAGTGACAAGAAAACAATTGAAAATCATTTTTTTTTTAAATGTGCAACGTATAACATGCGTATTATACGCGAATAAGGAACGAATAAGTAACAGGGTATTAGTCGAGAGCTGAAACTGCTACATACGCGCTGATAGGGGTATATCACCTCTTAGAAACGAAATCTAAAACTAGATACAAGAAAACAATTTAAATCCTTTTTTTAAAGGTGCAACGTATACCACGCGTATTAAAAGCGATTAAGGAACGAATAAGTGACAGGGTATAAACCGAGCGCTGGAACGGGTACATACGCGCTAATAGTGTTATTTCATCTCTAAGAACACATAGTTACCGCCAGAGACAAGAACACAATTGAAAATCATTTTCTAAAAGGTGCAACGTATAATACGCGTGTTATAAACAAGGTATTAGTCAAGCTCCGAAACGATGTACACCCCGCTAACATGTTTTATAGCTGACCATGCGGTATGGACTTTGCTTATTGTTGAAGGCCGTATCGTGAACTATAGTTGTTAATGTCTGTGTCATTTTGGTCTATTGTGGGGAGTTGTCTCATTGGCGATCATACCACATCTTCATTTTTATACAAGCGCTAAAAGGTGATTTCACCTCTTCGAACCAAGAACCAGATCTTCAAACATACGAATATAAAACATTTAAAAGGTAGAACGTATAAAAATCAAATAAGAAACAAATAAGCATCTAACATAGAGCAACGGGATCGGTTAAGCACAAACACATATAAATAGGTAATAAAAAGGTCATTTTACCTCAACAAATTTAGAACTAAAACCAGACATTAGAATATAAACAATTAAAAAGGGGGAAGGATATCAAAAATCGAATAAGTAACGAATAAGGAATAAGTAATAAGTAACGAATAGGTAATAAGGAATAAGTAACGAATAGGTAACGAATAGGGAATAGGGAATAGGTAACGAATAGGTAACGAATAGGTAACGAATAGGGAATAGGGAATAGGTAACGAATAGGTAACGAATAGGGAATAGGGAATAGGTAACGAATAGGTAACGAATAGGGAATAGGGAATTAGTAACGAATAGGTAACGAATAGGGAATAGGGAATAGGTAACGAATAGGTAACGAATAGGGAATAGGATATTAGTAACGAATAGGTAACGAATAGGGAATAGGGAATTAGTAACGAATAGGTAACGAATAGGGAATAGGGAATTAGTAACGAATAGGTAACGAATAGGGAATAGGGAATAGGGAATAGGTAACGAATAGGGAATAGGGAATAGAGAATAGGTAACGAATAGGGAATAGGGAATAGGTAACGAATAGGTAACGAATAGGGAATAGGGAATAGGTAACGAATAGGTAACGAATAGGTAACGAATAGGGAATAGGAAATTAGTAACGAATAGGTAACGAATAGGGAATAGGGAATTAGTAACGAATAGGTAACGAATAGGGAATAGGAAATTAGTAACGAATAGGTAACGAATAGGGAATAGGGAATATGTAACGAATAGGTAACGAATAGGGAATAGGGAATAGGTAACGAATAAGGAATAGGGAATAGGTAACGAATAGGGAATAGGTAACGAATAGGTAACGAATAGGTAATAGGGAATAGGTAACGAATAGGTAACGAATAGGGAGTAGGGAATAGGTAACGAATAGGTAACGAATAGGGAATAGGAAATTAGTAACGAATAGGTAACGAATAGGGAATAGGGAATTAGTAACGAATAGGTAACGAATAGGGAATAGGAAATTAGTAACGAATAGGTAACGAATAGGGAATAGGGAATATGTAACGAATAGGTAACGAATAGGGAATAGGGAATAGGTAACGAATAGGGAATAGGGAATTGGTAACGAATAGGGAATAGGGAATAGGTAACGAATAGGTAACGAATAGGTAATAGGGAATAGGTAACGAATAGGTAACGAATAGGGAATAGGGAATAGGTAACGAATAGGTAACGAATAGGGAATAGGGAATAGGTAACGAATAGGGAATAAGTAACCAACTTGACGTCCATATTCAGTCCCGGATGACTCCTGAGTAGACAAAACGATCTGGCTGTCGTAAAAATAGCTTTGTATAATCATAAATTTTAGTAGCAAGACTGCAACATTCGTTTTGGTCGATAATATTGGAGATTAGTAATTCTTGTGTTCATTTTAGCATATGTTCCATAAAATCACTTCAACTAAAATCAATTGACTTATTTATAAATAAAATATTAAAAAATATACATAATAACCAAAAGTTTATTGTTTTTTACTGATATAAGTGGTGTTTTGCTCTTTTTTTTTTAAAGTTAAAAGTTTGCAGTTGTAGGGAAGCCAATGAGCACGGGGTTCGTAATGGTTAAGTTGATGTTATCCCTTTAATGCACATAATCAACATTTTGTTGACCGTTATTGAATATCTATGCTACTGTTAACCATATACATGTACTGTATATATATGTTCTGATCGCCGTTGCAACAACCGTGTTTTCTACTCCTCCATTGTAAAATCTTCAAGTTTTTACTTGTCACCAGTAATATAAAAATAAGGAGATGTGGTTTAGGGGTAAATTTAGTAAATACATATATACGTCATCAGGAACCGCCCATTTGGGGGGAGAGCTTTATGTACATATATATCTTTATTCTCAATAAACCATCATTTTGACAAGGTATAGAGAAATACATATATGTACAATATTTACAATATATACAATATTTAATAAAAACAATTAGTACAAGATATTTTACAAAAAATAACAAGGGTGGTATAAAACTGAAGTCCTGTGCTCTTCTGATTGGAAGATAATGTTTGTAAGAAATATTTTTTGATAGATGGATCAAAACTAGAGTTAAAAGAAATTAAAAAAAAATGAATGCTGAATGTACTATTTTTTTTTACTACAGGGTTGAAAAGTAATGGGGGTCAGTAAAGGAATTAAGTGCGAATCTACAGTGTTTGTAAACAAGGTCATGTGAATGCCTAAAAATGCCGCATGACCCTATGTTTTTATTGTTGCAAAATATAGGACTACATTTGTACTTTCATGAATGACATATGAATTTCAAAGTTTCTAATTTCTAAAGGTAAATCAGGTTTAAATTTAATTCAAGACATAGATAAGCATTAAAGTCAATGGGAGTTTTTTTTACTGAATTTACATGTACCAGTACCCCTTTTATAATTGCCGATGCTACAACTATCAACCCAAGTTAAAAAAAGTAGATGTAAGCATTTATAGGCAACTGCACAGCATCCAACAACGAAAAAAACCTATACCGTATATTCGGCTATAAAAGGTCCCCACATGACAAATATGAAACAATTCAATTGGAAAAACTGACCGCCTAATTTATCACAAAACAAAATACAAAAAACAAAAATAACAGACATGAACCATTGACAACCACTGAAATATAGGCTCCTGGCGTAGTACATACATTAAAAGGAGGTGTCGGGGTTACACATGTTAAACTATATATAGTAAGCGTTAACATTTTAGAGAATCTGTGTCAGTTTCTGTTGTTACTAAATAGTGAGAGATTTCGATGATTTGTGTTGTACTGTTGAATGTCGATTCAACCTCTATAAAGTACATCTTTGTTGTTCTTAGATTTATGGTATTTAGATGTTCTTCACCCTTATTAACAATACAAAAAAATAATATTCAAGATCATGTGCATTATCTATGGGAATACACTGTGCAGGTTTAACCAATATTTGCACCATAAGGAAATGCCGACGTCAAGTCTCAAGTAAGGAATATATATGACAGTTGTTTTCAATTCGTTTAATGTGTTTGAGCTTTTGAATTTTATTGAAGTTCGGTATTTTTGTTATTTTACGTTTGTTGTCTCCCTTTTCCTATATATTTTTAGTTTATTGTAATTTTTCAATAAAAAATCATTACGTATTTAACTGTAACTATTTTGCTGATCGCCCCGATTTGTCTTGATTTTGACAAATGAAAATTGTTGGTGTTGTTGATGTGCACATTATTAATATTCTTAATAACATATTTGTTCTTACCAGATTTGAAAATATCGTGCAATGCCGTTAATATAAAGGGCAAAAACTGTCCTACTTCCTGGCACTCTTCAACTTCAGAATAATATGCGCCAACAAACCAATTGGCGTCAAAGTCATTAGAGTAATCGGAACTTGGTATCAAATTCGCCATAAGTGAAAACTGCTAATTTCTATATTTAGATCGCCTCGCTCCTTGACCACCTATATCACTAATGTCTCGATTTCATAGACAACAACAAATGGATGTTTTTAACGACCTTGACTGGCTATACAGCCCTTGACGGTCGGTGATTACCTAGAGACGTGTGAGATATTATTATATAAGGATTCACCTGTGTGTATCAAAATTAAATACGCCCCCTTTATCTAATCTCTCGGATTATTGCTATATAAATACACTCCATTCTTATGATTTGATTTAATAACAGTACATCAGTTTATTTTTAAACACTTCCAAGCCTAGATACAGTCAATGGAAAGTGCGATTCAAGAAATCCGTGTCTAATGTGGAGTAGCGATATTTTTCTTTTGTAAATGAGATTCATTGTTTGGAATTATCATGCAAATGTTAAAATTTGTTTAAATAAAACAAAACTTCAGCTGCCCCTTTAACAAATTTGTATACTAGTTCAGTGATAATGGACGTCATATTAAACTCCGAATTATACACACGAAACTGAAATTAAAAATCATATAAGACAAACAAAGGTCAGAGGCTCCTGATTTGGGACAGGCACAACCATGCGGCTGGGTCAAACATGTTTTTTTTTTTTTAGATCTCAACCCTCCCTCTATACTTCTAGACAATTTAGATTAAACAAACACATAGCGATACGTACAGTTAAACTCAGTTTAAGAGAGGAGATCCGAGTTCAATGTCATAATAGGTAACAAAAGAAACTAAACAAAATGACAATAATACATTAATTAACAAAGGACTACTAGCAGTTACTGACATGCCAGCATCAGATCTCAGCATCAGATCTCAATTAAACTGATTGAAAAATTATGTCTTCATCATATGAATATCAAGCACAATACCTCCCGTTAGGGGTTTAGTATTATACCATCATAAAATATATGAGAAGAACATAACCTGTGTCATGCCAATAACAGGTTTTAGAATAAATGTGTTTAATTCGGATGCAAAGACCCTATAAGTGAATCAATATTAAAGCCAAAATATGCAACCTTTAATCACCTGACAACATTATCGTAAATATATCTCATCTTAATAAGTCTGTTTAAAGGTTTTGTTAGCTGTTGAGGTGATTACTGACATTTTGTGTTCTGTAAAGAAAATAATGATAAAAGATTGCATGCGAAATACCTGAACGTATAAGATGCCTGCATGTTAAGTTATATGTTTGAATGATGTCCTTGTACCGATGATAAAATTTAGTAAATGTTTTGACTAGTTTGTTTATCGAAAACCCTGGTGTTATAACTTTTCAGTAATACAAAAAAATTATCTTGCTACACTCTAATACTGTTGTTACATACACGAGCGAATCGTACAAGTGGAGATATATAAACACCATACAAAGCATTGAAAGTCAGTGAAATATGATTAAAGTTACAAGAGCAAAATAATCTCCATAATTATGGTCTGTAAACGTGTTCACTAATACCCTAAAATTAATTAGCAGTAATGTTTTCGAAAACGTTTACTAAATGAAACTTTTGTCCATTATACGTTACGGATTAGTAATAAAAATGTAAAAAAAAAACGTACTCATAAAACTTGGTTAGTGTGTGTAATTGCATAAACATCATAATGTCGTATGACATAAATTAATCTTTGAATAAATAAAATACTATTAATTTACAATATTTGAAAATTAGTACATTATTCTGCCATCAATGAATTTCATTTATCATTTTAGATAATATAAATTTTATATCATTCAAATGTAAATTTCATTATTCTTTATATAAAAAAAGAAAGTTTATTTATAAGAAAATGTTTAAAAAACATTCACTTTTTATGGAGACTTATAATTCTTTCGAAGCAATACACATAACTATAGAAGAATTTCTTGTTCTTTTCATAGTTGTATAAAGTCATGCAAGTTGTTTTTGAATAGACCAGATGTTAACCCAGGTGTTTATTGGAGTTCCTCTATATTGCGTTGCTTTCCTTGTTATGAAAGAGGGGCAAAAGATACCTGAGGAACAGATAAACTCATAAATTGAAAATGAACTGACAACACCGTGACTAAAAATTAAAAAGACAAACAGAAAAATAAAACTACACAAGAAACAACATAGAAAACTAAAGACTGAGCAACACGAACCCCAACAATAACTGGGGGTGTTCTCATGTGCTCCACATGTGGCACCCATCGTATTGCTCATACAAACGTTATATAGATTTGATTGACATCGTAATGGATCATGATCATTATTGTAAGGTAAAATGCTAAAAAGAGCATTCTTAAAATGCTCCGAACATCCCCATGCATGATCGACGCTTTCTCGTAAGAATAAATCTATGATCTCAAAATCAGCCACCAATCAGTCAATCTAATTTAGCATCGCGGCAATACAATCTTTTTGTGCTAACGGGGCGTAAAGCTACCACCAATCAATCAATCAAATTTATATTTAACTTTTGACTCTCATGTACCGTTTGTTAACAACTAATTACACATACAATTGCTATTGTTATAACATTGTGATGAGCCTACGAACTTCGAAGTCGATATTGAAGGTGAAAAGTTCATACCAGCTTTTCTGATATATAGTAGTCATGCTTCGTTTAGTTAGTTTGAATAGACAAATACAAATACATACGGCATCCTTGTTTATTTGAGAAGAAACGTGTCGAAGTGTTGAATTACTCTCATAAATTAAATATTATAACTTTATCAGGGTTGACATTAATGTAGAATACATGTACATTGTAAGCAAATAATTGTATGTTTGACCTACTGATAGAAATATGTGGTAACTTTAAAGGTTGTGACAATATAGTATTTTTTAAGATGAATATGTAAACCTTTCTGAAAACAAGTTCTACAAAGTTTTTATTGACCATCGTTAAACGTCTAAACGAAATGTTTCTTTAGCATTTTCAAATATATGTAGCGACAAAAAGAATATCATGAATACAAATTACAAATCGACGTTTGAATTTTAGATTTCTTAAACAGGCAATATTCAGTTTACAAAATAACTTAACATTACCAAATCGATGTATGAAAAAAGGAAAATGGGGAAAAAATACAAACGAAATCAAACAAAAACTAAAATCCTTTAAGAAATAGCAAGATCAAAAGCTAAACCACACCAAATACAACAGTCATATATATTCTTACTTCGTACAGACATTTTAATTTTTTTATTATCTATAAATGTCAAATAGTTCTCACTTAATTAGGACACCGTCAACATTAAGCATTTACATGTATTACAATACAATTTTAGACAATATAAGTAACATTTTTCAGACTTTTCTCTTAAATACTTGTAATGCTCATTGTATGCTAAAAAAAGTAAATGCTCATCCTTAAGATATCATTCGTCAGTTTTATACTACCCATTTTCGATATGAGACCAATCATCTATATGAAAACAATGAAAGCCCAATCTTTCTAATGTAACCGCATAATCAGCTATAAAACGCCACGAAATGACAAATGGTAAAACATGTCAATTTAGAAAATCAGCGGTCTAATTTATATACAAAAAAATGCACATAAAACAAATATGTAACACAGCATCATCAGACAAACACTGTATTTGAGGCTTCTAACTTGGGACAGTCACATACGCACAGAATGTGAGTGGTGGTGGTGGTTGGGGGGGGGGGGGGGGGGGGGGGTTGCACATGTTTGATAGGTACTTAACCCAATAAAAACTGGCCGCCACGAAATAGCATAAATACGATGATTAAAGTGGCGTTAAAACCCCAAAAAAAAACAAAATCAGATTTAAACAATGACGTGTAAGTTGAGAAGTGGAAATTATCCCTTTGTATAATATGCTTCAACTTTTGCAATGTTTTGATTTTGTCATTTACTAAGGGACATATCGTATTGAATTATCCTAGGAGTTTAGTTTTTTTTTTTAAATTTAATCTTTTTTATTATGTAGATTAACAGTGACCGTACACGCGAAAATCAATCTCGTTGTGATGACCAACAATAATCTATAGTTTTCAACAAATTTGATCTATCTTACAAATGTCGTTATTTAAATAATAAAAAAAAAAATTAAAAAACATTTATATGCATTTTTGATATAGTATTTAGCTGCTTAAGAAAATAAAGAAAAGACATTTCCATAAAGTATAGCTCAATCACATATAAACATGACAGATAAAATTCAGATGCAACTCACTTTCAACTATAATAATAAAAAAATGATTAAATAAAAGATATGTTTTTTATTTTGCGTATAAAAGTAAAAACATATGTTTTGAAAATAAAATTTTAATGATTATAGGGTAAATATATGCACATGTTAAATGCATTACGGATCAGCAAGCAGGATCTTGACGTCTCTCATATATTTCTATTTTTTGTTTCTTTTATGCAATTCTTTATTATGTCACATTAACATTTAGTTTCACCTTCTATGGAAAAACTGTGGCCTTTATTCTCATATTTAGACTTCACTCAGTAGGATTTGATGATAGCTTAAAGCAGTTAGACTAACAGTTAGATAATATGTATAAGATAATTTGTAGTATACAATTATTATAATCGATAAATTCTAGTTAGAAACTCGTCTTACTGTCCTTTTAACAATGATACCGGTAGAAGGGACTTGTTGAAGATTATCAATGACCACATCAACATGTTGTTATAATGCAACGTCAATAGAATTCGATTACGAAACGTCATTTGCGAGACAGACTTATGGCCGCAACGTCAACTGCCTATCAATTTGATGAATGCCATTTTGCAAAGATTTATGCCATGAATGTTTTTCATTAACTGAAGTTGCAAATAATCGACTGCAGAAAAACGCTTAAAGCCTTAAAGTTTTAACCGCATAATTGCCAAAACCCGTTGTTATGAATGGAACAACGGTAAAATCAGAAGATGAAAAAAACAGAACAAAAAACGTGTCGAACAGAATTGGTTGACCTTTCTGATAATCATTTTGGTGTTTGATACAGGCAGTCATTATTTTTGACGGTTACAGGTTGCATTTCTGTAAATATTGAAAATGCAATTTCCCATAAGAACTCATTTTACGACTAAAACTGTACCACTTTTACTATGAAGTTTTGAAAAAAATCTTATCCTAGAATTGAATGTTCATATGCACCACTATTTTTTTAAAGGTCAAAATATAGGGCTGTGCGGCATATTTTCAACGTTTATATGCCCTGAACTTCTCGGAGTTTAAACTAACACTAATTTTCTTAACTACCCCTACCTCGAATGAAATGTTATCACAGATTTCAATGTAAACAATATGCACGTGTTTATGTACTTGTAACATTGCCAAGTTATGTCTCTGTGAGATGGAACACAGAGAGCATTACTGGGAACCAGTGTGTAAACGAAATTAATTTTCTATGAATATTTAAGTTCTCCCCAAAAGAGGCGTGTTATGAGAACAGCTGTATTTACAAGGTGCAACCTATACAAACATTTATTCAAATTGAAAACTCTCTAAAATCATTTTTTCTCACATAAATACTCATTTATCAGAATTATAGCCTTAAAGAAATCACTGTGTATACTCTAAGTTTTTCTTAACTGTACATTTTATTCCCCCCTCCCCTGTTTCAATTTTTTAAAGAATTTGAAAACAAGATTTTGATTATTGCCAGCTTACCCTATGTGCATATTTTGTGATAAACAAAAATGCCTAGAACCTGTTTAAAACTGCTTTGATAACATATTGAAAGCATATCAGAATACTATAAATGTAATGTTTAGCAGTCAATCATTACAACATTCAAGATTTATAAAGTATCCAATCCAGCCTCTGTCTCCAATCCACATCTTACTGTACGCCTGCAGAGATGACTGCTGATATTTGCATTACTTCCAAGCATAGTCATTGTTTTCTGTATCAAGAACTTTAAAATCATAAAATCATAGCATTTACAAGTTAAATTATTTGTTTTATAACGCAGAGGGTAGGCAATTTTGTATGTTTTTGCCCCTGGAGCCTCAAATTTCCTAAATCATTCTGTTGTTTCTAGCAATTTGGAATATTTAGTACATATTCAGGATAGAACACACTATTGTAAGTTTTGTTAAGATATTTTGTTTTTCTAGCTAGTATTTATTATGCCGTGGTGACAAAAAAAAACTGATAATGTCCAAAATATAATGAAATTCGAAGGGATACTATCGGGACGGTCTCTTGATCTAATCTTAAGATTATCTTATATGGGGACAGTTTAAAGGCTGACGAGGACAGTATGCAAATATTTCATAAAGTTTCTAAATACATGAATAAAATAAAACGCGTTGAAATTTGATCTTGTATATAAATATTTATATTATATATATAAATACGATTTTAAATCGAGTGGAAGGCCCAGCGTAATTGACTATAACCGGACAAATGTGTTGGTTCCAGTGACATCAAGAAAGTAAATTACAGTTTCATTTTTTTCATTTTTTTTATCACATTTTTTTTTTATTATTAATTTTATTTGTTAGTTGTATTTTTTTGTGATTGTATTTATTCAATTTATCATTGGCTACTAGTTGAAGACTATTGTATTCACAAATGTGTTTGTTAAATGAAATAAATTAATGACTATTACAAAAAAAAATAGTCGAAAAATAGTCTGATTGCTTTAGACTTTTTAGCAAACTGTTTGTTTGATATGACACGCAGGTCTTTTGTTCACGGTTAAACAAAGCGTCGTTGACAGTCGTACATCATTTTAATATTTAAATTTGTAATGTACAACACCATACTTAATTTTCTGTTGGTTAATTATTCTATGTAAAACATTTTACAATAATAGACTTGGAAAGATGTGGTATGCATGTCTTATAGTATGTATCTTTTTGCAAGAGTTTAACATCATTTGATATTGGGGTATTTGAATAGATCAGGTGAACACAGGTGGTAATTAAGCTTCCTCTATATATGTCACATAAACTGTCGAGAAGACGCTAAATAAAATGCTCTGAGCATCCCCCATGCAAGCACTAAGCTACCTCGATAGAATAAATCTATATCTCTGAAGCAACCACCAATCAATCAAGCTTATTAAGCATCGGTCCAATTCATCTGTTTGTGTAAATACTGCGTACAGCAACCACAAATCGAACAATCAAATTCATATTAATTTTAACGTATGACTCTCGTGTTCCGTTTGTAAACAACAAATTACAAATACTCGCGCCACTGTTATAAAAGTGTAATGAACTTATGAACTTCGAAATCGGTATTAAAGATGAGAAGTGCATACTAACCATTCTGTTATATTGTAGTCATGCTTCATTTACTCAGTTTGAATAAACAAATACAAATATATACGGCATGCTTGTTTAACGGAGACAAAAAAATATTTAAGTGTCGTATAACTCCCATACATTAATTATATATAAATGTTATAAAATTATCAGGGTTGACATTAATGTAGAATACATGTACATTGTAAGCAAATAATTGTTTGTTTGACCTACTGATAAAAATATATATAACTTTAAAGGTTGTGACAATATAGGTATTTTTTAAATGCGCAGTTGTCAGTATATGATGAATATGTAAACCTCACAAAGTTTTTATTGACCAGCGTTAAACGTCTAAACGAAATGTTTGTTTAGCATTTTCAAATATATGCTGCAACAAAATGAATATCACGAATAAAATTAAAAAGCGACGTTTGAAACTTTTATTTTTTCTTAAACAGGCAATATTCAGTTTATAAAATATCTTAACATTTAATTGTCACCAAAAAGATGTATGAAAAAAGTAAAATAAAAAAAAACCCATTTTTTTATCATCTATAACTGTCAAATAGTTCTCACTAAATATGGACACCGTCAACCTTAAGCATTTACATGTATTACCATACAATTTTAGACAATATAAGTAACGTTTCAGACTTTTATCTTAAATACTTGTAATGCTTATTGTATGCTAAAAAAGGTAAATGCGTATCTTTAAGATATCATTCGTCAGTTATATACTACCCATTTTCGATATGAGACCAATCATCTATATTAAAACAATGAAAGCACAATTTTACTAATGTAACCGCATAGTCAGCTATAAAACGCCACGAAATGACACATGTTAAAACAATTCAATTGATAAAAACAGCGGTCTTATTTATGAAAAAAAAATGCACATAAAACAAATATGTAACACAGCAACAACCGACAAACACTGTATTTCAGGCTTCTAACTTTGTACAGGCATATACGTACAGAATGTGGCGGGGTTTGAATATGTTTGATTGGTGCTTTACCCTCCCTTAACCGTGGACAGAGGTGCAACAGCACAACACAAGATCAAATTGTACAACAAATAAACGAATAACAAATATGACGCACAGAAAGAAAGCATTCTTTTATGATTTGCATATTAGGGAATAGGTTGATATGATTGGTCGAGACAACTTCTAGAAGTTGATGTTGACGTTGGTTTTTTTTCGATAGACGACGTTGACCGAACTTCTTTTCGTAACCAATGTAAACAAGATGACGACCAGAGAGCCGTGTTGTAGTTGTTAGTGCATCGGACTACTAACACAAAGGTTCCTGGTTCGATTCCCGTCCGGGATGTTAATTCCAGGGACTGAATTTTCGGCATTCCCTTGACACCATTTGCGCGTATGGTCTCAAGGAAATGATGATAGTCCGTCGGAAGGGCACGATAAATGGCTGACCCGTGTTAAGAGAGAGTCATATCTCTTGCACGTTAAATATACCCTTGTAGATTTCGAAAAAGAGCAGGCTAATGCCGCTACAAGGCAGCACTCGCACCCGCAAAGTGGAAAGGGATTAATATAAGTTGCAAAACTGTTTCCCAATCCACTATAAACAAATATGTTTAAACTAAGATGAAGGCAATAATTACACCGATGTTACCACTTTTATTTGTTTGTGAGTGAATTGGTCGAGTTTATTCACCAATAAATACCTTTAAAAAGGCGTTTAATCCTATAATAACAACCACTGAATTACAGGCCCCCTGACTTTGGACAGGTACATATATAATATGGGCGCCCAACCCTAAACAATTAAATATTTCCAAGTTTAGTGACAATGTGGAAGTCATATATCCCATATAACTTAAAATACGATTTAACAGATAAAGATGCTTTATATCTTGACTAATTATCTAGTAATTATAATTGAGGGTCGACGGAGGACAAACTATAACGACAACAAAGATGATATAAGCTCTCCAATTGTGAACTTTCAAATCATTTTAGCAATATTTCAAAAACGCTTGTGTATGTAGTGTATAGTTCCAATTTGGTACGTTTTCCTATTGTGATTTCCTTGATAGAGTGTTTGACACTTACAATGAAGCTTTTAAACAATGACGGGGGCCTCGATGGCCGAGTTGTCAAGTAGTTACTTTAGAAAATGAAGCAAAGACCTATACAGAAAGTATAGACCAATCACATATAAACATGATAGATAAAATTAAGATGCAACCTACTTTTTACTATAATAATAAAAAAAATATCAAATAAAAGATTTCATTTTTGTTTTGCGTAAAAAGTAAAAAACATATCTATGGAAAAGAAAATGTTAATGATTGTAGGGTAAATATATGCACATGTTAAATGCATTACGGGCCAGTAAGCAGGATCTTGACGTCTACCAAATATTTCTATTTTTTTGTAATTTATGCAATTTTTCATTATGTCACATTAACATTTAGTTTCACCTTCTATGGAAAAACTGTTTCGTTTATTCTCATATTTAGACTTCACTCAGTAGGAATTGGCTGTTGCTTGTAGCAGTAAGACTAAAAGGTAGATACTATGTATTAAATAATTTGTGGTATACTATTATCATAATCAATATATTTGAGTTAATTTGATTTTCTAAATACAAAGAAAATGATTTTTGAAATTTTATCTACCTTAAAAAGATATTATTAAATAATAAAATTAAGAAATATTTATTTGCATTTTTGATATAGTGTTCAGCTGCTTAAGACAATGAAAAAAAGAACTATCCAGAAAATGATTTTTGAAATTTTTTATTACGAACAGGAAACATTATCATATAGATACAAAAGAATTATTTACAATTCTAACATGACGTCCTTCAAACGCTTTGAGTACATACCCGTGGTAAAATATGAATATAGTGGTTGGGCTGTTCTGATTGTACTCCCACGTCATATGACTGTTTATGGATGGAGTACACGACGTCATAGAATGATAACGTAATAGTTTAAGCATTTTTCGGGAAAATACACGCTTCTGATACCGAAAATCATCACCAGAATAAAACGTAAACAAACAATACTAAAATGTGGTATAAGCTCTTTTTTATATACATAGAAGATATATAAGTAAATTATCATTAAAATTCATCCAAATCTATCTAAATATATTATTGTAAATAGTTTGAGCATGTCACTAAATCTGTTTGCTCCGTTCTTTACCGCCAATCTTAAAGTGGGTTAATTTATGGGAACGGCAAATATTTGCCTCCATCTAGTGCGCTTTGAACCAAAACAATTGCTATATTTGTCTTATCAGAATCGAAATAATTCATGGGGGCTTGAATATATCTAAATTTTACCACGGGTTGTCCCTTTATGCCGATATTTTACCCCTCGCTATCGCTCAGGGTAAAATATTTGTCATAAAGGGCCAACCCGTGGTAAAATAACGATATATTCAAGCCCCCATGAATTATTTCTTAACTACAAGATGAAAGTAATTTGAAAAAAATAATCATAAAATCATAGGAGAGAAATGTGCTACTTTTTATTAAAGAATAACGAATCGAAGAATTATAATAAAGAAAAATATATTCAACGAGTTGCCGAACAACACATATATTCACGAAAGCGTGTAGAGAATGAGTTAAAAATTATGTGTTTTACGGTCACGAGTTGAATATTTTTTCGTTATTCGAATTTTTTGCTTAGTTATTCTTTCTTTATACATTGGGAAATGTTTTTGATGAAATTAAAGTAGAAAAAGTAAGGAACTATATCCTTTTCTACGAATTCACAATTTGTTTTGATCCAATTTCAAGATCCGACCTGTCGGGCTTTTCAATGCAGCTTTTATGAGAATTCTTCGACTGTTTTATAAATTGTTTACATTGTTTTACATTTTGCATTTCGGGCCTTTTATAGCTGACTTCGCGGTATAGAATTTTCTTATTGTTCAAAGACGTACAGTGTCCTACAATTGTTAATTAGTTTCATTTGGTTCCTAGAGGAGAGTTGTCCCATTGGCAGCCATACCACAACTTCCTTTTTTATATTTATCGACGATTTGACATTGCCTATTGCTGTATGACGTCCAAGTAGTGAAAATAACCACGTTTATTTCACCTGTGAAATTTCTGTTTTTATTTTACTAGGATATCAATGTAATTCATTGCAACTAATGTAATTATACTTTTAATCATTACCAATATAATCACCAGTTTACCAACTAGTTATTTCATAATTACCATCCGATTTGACTTCAGATCATGTGTCCATGTTTTAATAACAAGTATCTGACATCACTCAGTCTTACGTTTTGGTATTGTAACATTTAAGGGCATACGATACAGTTTTGATCACGTATTTACATTTTGATAAAAATTTCTATATAGACTATTTTTTACCTGATTAAATCAAATATGTAATAAAAATATACCTTCATGTGATATTTTTTTTAGTAAAATGAGTTCGAAATTTTGTATATTTGTAACACTCATAAACGTGTCCTCACCACCCCCCCCCCTCACCCCCAAACGTGTCCGATACTCCCAAACGTGTCCATATCCACGTCACTAACGTACCCAATCCGTCAAACGTGCCCAATCCCCCAATGTTGTCCTATAATATAAAGAGAACTAAAAGATTGTTACACTGACATTCCGTAAAAATAAAACTGTCCTTTTGCGCTCCAAAAAAATATAATTTAATTCCGAGTTACGATTAGTGTAGATTCCTAATTACCGTAAAGTGTCAATTCCTAATAACTGTACACAATTCATTTATGCCTAATCCTAAATTCCCGGAATAATTAAGGTACAATCCATGAGTTCCGGCAAATATTCTTCCGCATCTCATTATCTAATTTATCCAAAGTATGTTGTCGTCTTGTCCATGCATGAAATATTTGCCACTGGACATAATTTCTCTTGTTTGCGTGTATTTAAGTGATGCTCGAAACTAAAAGTTCATAATATAAAACCTTACTACCAGTTTATAATTTTTAGAACGTTTTTTTCCATTTTTTGAGAGAATCAAATAGTTTCTTAGTGAAGTTATAAAAAAAATCGGTCTTTACTGGCTCTTTAGATTTTTAAGTTTAACTAATTATTTATCCCGAAAAATCGTAAACAAATTTAGGCCCAATCCCTAATCCCCGGTATGATAATAGAACGTATGTAAAGTAAAAATTGTTAATATGATATCGTTCTAATAATGCATGAAATATTTGGCACTGGACTTATAACTCTTGTTTGTATGTCTTCACTTTAGTAGTTATGCTGGAAATCTAAAATTTATTAAAATACCTGATAACCACATTATGATTTGAATATCTTTTAAAATATTCAAACTGTTGAAAAAAAGGAAGTCAATTCTTTAAAAATCCACCGTGCAGTATTCGCGATTACAGCTGATTTTCTAATGCTTGCAAAGTAACACTTTGTTTGGCTTGCTTGCTTAGTTTGTGTAATTGTAAATACAAGCTTTGTGAATAAGATTGACATCTTTAAGCAATATATATAGGCATAGTTTAACCTGAATATATTATATTTAAATTTAATTGGGTGTTATGCTATGGTAAACGCTTTATTCAACTGAACTAGAATTGTTTGTACATGTTTGTGCGCTCTAAACGAACATAAAACTTGCAACTGGACAATTTCAGTCAAAAGTCGATTTATATGTTACAGATTAAATTTGCAATAACAACCGGCATTGAACCAACTAATACTAATAAATGACCGCTTCATCAACTGTGTCCCCCATTATAGAATTGCCGTAAACGTTATTGATTTTATTTATGTATTAGCGCTAAAAGACTTGAGACGTCCTGGCGTTAAATAGTGGACACGTTTTTGGCGATTAACAATTATCAGACACGTTTGGGGAATATTGGATATTACGGACACGTTATGGGAGAATAGACACGTTTGGTGGAATCGGACACGTTTGGGAACAGGACACGTTTTGGAGTGTTACATATTTGTGGCCGTATTTTCCTTTTCGAAAGAATGACATAACTTTTTTGTTTTAAGAGATAAACACAAATTGTTTTTTATCAAAACATTTCTAATTTCTTTATTTTATAAGTATACTAAAAATTTACACATTTTGTTTTATTCAGAAATAACTCATATTTATCAAATGTTCATGAATGTAGAAAAAAACATATTTTTTTCGCTGTATATTTATCAAATTTAAAAAAAAAATGCACTATTTACGTTTTCATGAAAATTGGCACACATAATCCTCTCGCGTAATCAAAGCAAAAGTCATTTAAAAAAGAGGGGTCCATGCACTCGTTTTCAAGTAAAAATGAGTTTGTATGATAAAAATCAGTCGTAAACTGAATCTTTTCCCGATAAGTCATAGTTTGACGTCGCGAAAATAACAATTTACATTATCAACGTCATTACGATAGTCCATCGGAAGGGGACGATAAATGGATGACCCGTGTTTAGAGAGAGACATATCTCTTGCACGTTAAAGACACCCTTATAGATTTCAAAAAAGAGTAGGCTAATGCCGCTACAAGGCAGCACTCGCACCCGCAAAGTGGAAAGGGATTAATATAAGTTGCACAACTTGTTTTCCAATCCACTGTAAATAAATATGTTTAAAATAAAATTAAACTAACCTCCCCTGTAACTCTATCGTATGCCCTTAAATCCACAAGAAGATGTATCTCGATACGATCAATCCCGATGATCCCGTTAGGTCGTGAGAACAGGAAATTAAATGAAAAGGTTGACAGCTACTTGTAAGTCTTGTCATTTCTATATATCTTAATGTAAAACATAATGGTCTGAGAGTAGCCACTTATCTTGGATAATTATATGTACTAAACCAAAAAACCTGAAGTAATAGTGGACGAGTTCCAAAACTTGATTAATTTGATGGTTTTAAATAATCAATCATAGATACCAGGATTGACATTTTATATTTTCGCCAGACGCATGTTTCGTCCACATAAGAATCATCTGCGACGCTCCATCAAAACAGGGATAAAAAGGACAAATAAAGTACGAAGTTGAAAAGCAATGAGGACCAAAAATTAAAGCACAGAAGTCGAACGATCGTTTTATTTCAAATAACAAATGATTGTATTTTATACACTCGTATGGCGAAGGTTCAAGATGAACGACGTTTACATTGTACATACACTTTCTTTTCACTCAAACCATTGTGGTGACGTCAGCCTATTCATTTACCGTGGATTCTTTTTCTAGAATCAACGCTTCCTTAATCCGTCGCTGAAATGGACTCACCAGGTTATATTGGTTCCTTTGTGTGTCTAATTTCATTAAGGTTGAATTGACTAATTTACTGATTTCTGTTCACAAATGCAATTATTTTAAAAACTTACCTTTAATTTTTGTAATTTCTGTATGCCCTCACTGGGAATCGAACCCGTCCATGCTTTCTGTTAAATGCAACTGACTTCAACATATCGATGAAACCTCTGGGCTACCAATTTGTTACGATTTATATGTTTATTTTATATATATAAATGAATATATGATATACATCGGTTCAACATATACACAGGGCTTGTACCTTTTTATATTAATAATAGGTAAACGTGCAATATGAGTTGGTAGCCACGAGGTTTCATGGTTAAGATTAATGAGTTAAAGTTTAGGTCTTGTCTGTTTATGTTCGAATCCCTGAATTCTCTTTGTTGTCCATAATCTCTGGGTTTCCAGTTTTTGTTCTTGTTTTGTATGTTATTGTGGATATTTTGTGTAATAAAAGCGAGTTTGGTCGTTTATAATCGGATTGATGTTGGCTATTCCACGTCCACTTGTATTTCTGTCCATCTGATGAGTTAAGCCTTTTTCAACTGATTTTTATAGTTCGTTCTTATGTTGTACTGTTATACCACTGTCCCAGGTTAAGGGGGTTGGGATCCCGCTAACATTTTTAACCCCGCCACATTCTGTATGTATGTGCCTGTCCCAAGTCAGGAGCCTAGCTGTAATTCAGTGGGTTTTTTTGTTCAATTTTTACATAAATAAGTCGTTAGTTTTCTCGTTTGAATTGTTTTACATTGTCATTTCGGGGCCTTTTATAGCTGACTATGCGGTATGGCCTTTGTTCATTGTTAAAGGCCGTACGATGACCTATAGTTGTTAATTTCTGTGTTATTTTGGTCTCATGTGAAGAGTTGTCTCATTGACAATCATACCACATCTTCTTATTTTATATTCCACATGTTTGAAATAAAAATGATTACATTCTTTTTGTTCATTATTGTTTTATAAATTGATATAATATGATTTCATCTGTTTTACTACATAATTTTACAAATGTTAATTCGCAAATTCCTATGCTAGAAAATCGTTATGTGCCTAGAATTAGGCTTCGTGTTAAAAAATTTCGGAAACACACTTATTATATGCACTATATGTATCTTCTTTATCGGGTTGTTGTCCATTTGACACATTCTCTATTTCCATTTTCAATTTTAATAGAAATGAGTCCGAATAGAACTTATTTTGTATAAACAGATAATATTCAGATGCCTGATAATATGAAGATTTTAAAGGGCAGACGTGTTGTGTAATAAAGTATTTGTATTTTTAAACATTTATTTGTGATATTTAATGTATTGTAATGGATCGTTTGACACGATAACATGGTTATTTAAACTCACTTACAATACCTTCTAATTAAGAATAGGCGTTAATTTTGACAAGACATTAACACAATAGTTTAAGTTATAGATACAATGGATAAGCGTTGATTCATGAAAAACAAACCATTCGCCCTCCGGGCTCATGGTTTCTTTTTCAAGAATCAAATCATCGTGTAACTGTTTTCGCTGTGTAAAAGATGCGAACGAATTTGAGTAATATAAAGAAATGAAATTCGGCCTTTAATCTCAGGTATTTTTCGAGGCTCTTTTCTTAACATGATTACGGTCCAAACACAGCTGCAACTATACCATAAGAAGAGTGTTGTATTACTTTCATAAAACCAATTTTATTACTTTATCATCTAATTAAGGTTGTAAAAACACATAGACTAGATTGATTTTGCATCTTAAGTGTAACACAGTTATTTGTGAATTCAACCTGATCGTTTAGATAAAATTATGCATAGCATAATATGTGACATTTATGTAGAATCCATTGTAAGCAAAATATTGTTAACGTCGTATGTTTGACCTTCTGAAAGGAAAATGTATTAACTTTAAATGTTTTGACAATATAGTATGTTTAGAATGTGCAGTTGTCAGTATATGATGACTATGTAAACCTCCTTTGCAAAATAGGAATGATTGAGTTTTTTATGACATTTTAAAAACGTCTAAAAGAGGGGCTAAAGATACAAGAGGGACAGTTAAAACTCGTAGATTGAAAATAAACTCACAACGCCATGGATTAAAAATTAAAAAAAAGACAAACAGACAAATAATAGAACAGAATGCACAACATAAAAAACTAAAAACTAAGCAACACAAACCTCACCAAAAACTGGGGGGGGGGGTCTCAACTTATCTGGAAGGGTAAGCGGATCCTGCTCAATAATTGGGACCAATCTTATCGACATGTTTTCCATCATTTTACATTGTATTTAGCAACAAACTGAGGAACTTATTGTATCATGTATACGCTATTTGAAAATTCCATGTTTAAAAAAGAATATTTTTCTTCTATAACAATTAAAAGTCAGGTTACACGGATTTGGCTTTACTTTTTGGACCTTTTGGATTATAACTCTTCATCTTTTATATAAGCTTTAGATTTCAAATATTTTGGCCACGAGCATCACTGAAGAGACATGTATTTTCGAAATGCGCATCTGCTGCAGGAAAATTGGTACCGTTAATGTTATTACAAAAAACTTTAACTTAATTTCAGCCTATTGGTAGAACTCCAAGGAAAATTCAAAACGAAATGTCTTTTATAGAATAGAAAACACAAAATAGAAAACAGTTGTCAATAATGACTTGGTAAAGGCATTTCAAATTTTCATAATTTCACTACATTCAATTATCTGACCAAATAAGGAAATCGTGAATCTTTTATTATTTATTGCCAAACATTTTAAGAAAATAGAAACAATTTCAGACTTTGTAATCATTGTAATAATTGTTTAGCTAATTATAAGACAATGTATCAATTTCAAAATAGTTCATGGTTTACTGAATTTGAAAATCGACATTTATATATACGATGTAAAATGTCAGTTTTATTAAATATGTTCATCCGTGCTGATATAAGGACTTGTTTTCTTACAAAAAAAATCGTATACGTGATTCCCTCCCTTTACGTCAAACAATTTATTCGAAGTTATAAAAAGGAAATTCATTCCACCAATACAATGGCACAGTACAAATTTAAATAATACAAAAAGAAATTTTTTTTTTAAATTTTTATCGTTATACATATAATTAACTGTATACATAACGAGTCCTCAAGTTGTTTAAATATATTTGTCATTATGTACCCACAGACATGGAATGCTGTAATATAATAATTTAACAAAAGTTAAAATACTTACACTTAAAGTGATGCGACAACAAATGTTGAAATGTAAAACTTTTATATCTTTACTTTTATATTTAACAATGCATTTAAAGGTAGAAAAGTATTTGATTTTCAGACCCAAACAAGAATATTATCAAAATATAATTACTGTCACTTTGTTTTGGTGTGGACCGTAGACTCTTTATAGTTCTCAATTTGTGTAAAACCCTAGGGACAAAAAAAAGCAATACATTTATTCCGGTGTATAATATTCTGACAAAATGGAAAATATAGAAACATCTTTATGCATATAATCTCAAAAAACATGTATAACCCCGCCGCAGTTTTGCGCCTGTCCAAAGTCAGGAGCCTCTGGCCTTTGTTAGTCTTGTTTTTATTTTTAATTTAGTATCTTTTGTATGTTACGGAGTTTATTATGATGTTCATTATCACTGAACTAGTATATATATTTGTTAAGGGGCCAGCTGAAGGACGCCTCCGGGTAAGGGAGTTTCTCGCTGCATTGAAGACCTATTGATGACTTTCTGCTGTTTTCTGTTCTATGGTCGGGTTATTGTCTCTTTAACACATTCCCCATTTCCATTCACAATTGTAACTACATATTTTGCAATTCTAAACTTAATTTCTCCACCCTTATGTTCTTAATTCAATCCTGATGTATAAATGTTTTAATAAAGTACCTAGTTATTATGCAACAACAAGAGACATAAATATTAGTAACCGTATGCTTATAAAGCTCTCAGTTTGTTTAGAACCATTACTCCTTAGAGATAAAATGAACAGAATCTTAATGTCAGTGTATACTATATAAACAGATTAGAAAATATTGGCTCCGTTCTTTTTATGAGACAACATATTTTGCAATTTTCACCCTGATGTCATCTATAGAAACTTACAGTATACAGTTGTCAGGATTATTATAATTCAAATCTGAAAAGAATCCTATTAGAAATACAAAGGTATTGATAAATTCATATGGTGCTACCACGGTCGATTATCGATATTGGTGCGGTCATTGGTGCGGTCATTGGTTCGTTTTGGCAATCATTGAAAATATCTTTTCGTACTTGTTTTTACATTTAGATATGGAATAATGAAATTTTATTAAAGATACATTCTATAATAAACAAATAATTATTAGCATTATAATATTGGTGCGGTCATTGGTCCAGTCATTATTTCAACCTACCATTCAGTAGTAGCCGTGCGTCTACTTTTTACAACAACAAAAAATGCAGAGGACGCGCCGCTTTCATGTTAACGCGGAAGTAAACGTTAAAGTAAACGCCCGTTAATTTGCTATGTCTACTTTAATTTTGAACGCAGAGTTAACTTAGCGTTCACACGAAGTACAACACTTAACGCGTTAACCTTTTTCGTGCGTCTACATGTAATGCTTGGTCTGCATCTAATTGTATTAATCAGACAAATAGGAAGAAAAATAAATCATTATAAGAAAAGGTGATTCCCTTCTTTGAAGTGCTTTCTCATAATTCCCGAATTCTACAAGATCTCCAATCACAAGCACTTAGAGGAAAGCACTCTATTTTTAATTTTGGTGTTTGGAATGTATTGAAAATTAGAATAAAGGGCATCGGTCATAAGCCTTTTTTTAATCGAACGATAAAAGCTATAACACGTATGTTTAAAAGGGAGAAATAAGTAAAAGAGGGACGAAAGATACCAGAGGTACAGTCAAACTCATAGATTGATAAAAAACTGACAATGCCATGGCTAAAAATAAAAAGACAAACAGACAATTACAATGAATTAATAGTACAGAAGACAAAACAGAAAATTAAAGACTTAGCAACACGAACCCCATCATAAACTGGGGTTGATCTGCGGTTCTCGGCCGGAAAGGTAAGCAGATCCTGCTCCACATGTAGCACCCGTCTTAATTTTATTCTTCAAATTATTTATATTTAATGTAAAATTAAAAAGGTACATTCTTTCTGCATAAAAAAAATGCCTGTACCAAGTCAGCATTATGACAGTTGTTGCCATTCGTTTGGTGGGTTTGAATTTTTTGATTTTGCCATTTAATTAGGAATTTTTCTGTTTTGAAATTAGTATTTTTTGGGTTTTACGTTTTTCCACGATCGTATGTGTCACAAATATTCGTGGTGAATAGTTTTGTACCTTTGTTTTGTATTTTTGTTACTAGTATAGGACCAAGGAAAAAAGGGAACAGGGAAATCCTTTGTACTTTTCCTATTGTAAGCCTCATAATAATCTAAAAATTAAATGAGACATTTATCAACTTAAAGAAAATTTCAATAGATTGTTTTACTTTCAGAAGTTTTACCCCAAGAAACAAATTTGATTTTGTCACCTTCAAAAGTTTGACCCAAACTTCCGCACACACACTTTTTTTTAGTGTACTCCGTTTTCATAAATAAACTTTTCCTATACGAAGGTATACACCTGTAGACGTGCGACCGTAATAATATCAGCCACGGATCTAATTTTTTTTTATTTAATTGACAAACTCTACGGGGTATTATGTCTTTTTGAAACGTGTTTCCTTCAATTAGGATGATGAATATGATTGGGATAAACAAATCGGTATTGACGAAAAAAAAGGAAGTAAATCTGGTAAATTGACGCAGTAGTAAATACCTATGATGACTAAATTAAAAAAAAAACATGCATAAATGATCTCAATGAGAACGTATTGGTAAAGTTTAAGTTAAAATATATTTAAAACGGTTGTTGATAAGTGTAACCTTATCGATATTCAAATATACTTTGATATAATTGTTGAAAATAAAGATTATGATGCATGCACAAAAATACCTGGAGTAGAATGGTAACTTTTTCTTATTTTTTGACAACATATTCAACACTTATCTTTTAATTAACATAATACTCCTTAAATTGCAATTGCTTTTGCAGGTATATCGTAGGAGAAAATGCACCGTGTAATTGTGTTTATAATATGCACTGTGTTAAAAATAACAGTCAATGGGTGCCCAGATGTATGTAGTTGCAGGGGCACGACGATCAAATGCGCGCACAAAGATCTAACAACAGTGCCGTATGAAATTCCTAATTGGACAACCTATTTGTGAGTAGTAGTAAAATTTTAGTTTATAGTTTATTTATATAGTATTTTGATATAATATACACAATGCTATGAGTTTCAGTGCACGTGAATCATATGTTGTAAACGTGGTTTAAAAAAATGCATTGATTATACAGAAATTACATGTTTAAGTTTCATATGAGAGGAAAATACCATGGGCCACTCACAATAATGAGACGATCAAACCAGACAACGGAATGAAAAAACAATACCACTAATAGACAAACAACTTTCTACAAAAAATTACACAAAATATTTAAAGGGCATAACCTGATTCTAATATTTTAAATAAAGTGTATGACTTTAATACTTTTGATAAATTTGTATGTAATTTGCTTTTATTAAGTGGTATTATCTACCCTCACATGTTGTTGATAACCACTTCTCTAATTTACTGTTACAAATACGAAATTAATTGTTAACCGGATTTTTGTGACAAAAATGTCGGTTATTGATTTGGGGATGTACGGCGGGCGGGCGGGCTTTCGGGCGGGCGACAATCAAATGTTGTCCGTGCATTAACTCATGAACCGTTCAACCAAAGCTTTTAAAATTTTAATATGTTGTTACTGACAACTAAATGAAGGTCAAGTTCAATAATGGCGATTTTGACTTTTACCGTTCAGGAGTTATGGTTCTTGGAAGATTGAAAAATTACCTGTCCGTGCATTTACGCATGAACTGTTCTACCAAAGCTTCCCAAATTTTAATATGTTGTTACTGATGACAAAATGCATATATATGGAGGTCAAGTTCAATAATGACGATTTTGACTTTTACCGTTCAGGAATTATGGTTCTTGAAAGATTGAAAAATGGTGTTTCCAGTCGTGTCCGTGCATTTACGCATGAACTGTTCTACCAAAGCTTCCCAAATTTTAATATGTTGTTACTGATGACAAAATGGAGGTCAAGTTCAATAATGACGATTTTGACTTTTACCGTTCAGGAGTTATGGTTCTTGAAAGATTGAAAAATGGAGTTTCCAGTCGTGTCCGTGCATTTACACATGAACTGTTCTACCAAAGCTTTTGAAATTTTTATCTGTTGTTACTGATGACAAAGTAGAGGTCAAGTTCAATAATGACGATTTTGACTTTTATCGTTCAGGAGTTATGGTTCTTGAAAGATTGAAAAATGGTGTTTCAAGTCGTGTCCGTGCATTTTCTCATGAACCATTCAACCAAAGCTTTTGAAATTTTTATCTGTTGTTACTGATGACAAAGTAGAGGTCAAGTTCAATAATGACGATTTTGACTTTTACCGTTCAGGAGTAATGGTTCTTGAAAGATTGAAAAATGGCGTTTCCATTCACGTTGTTGAATTTAATCATGAACCATTCAATCTAAGCTTTTCAAATTTCAATATGTTGATACTGATGACAAAATGGAGGTCAAATGTGATATTGACGATTTTCACTTGCACCATTCATCAGTAATGGTTCTCGTGATATTGCCAGGACACAAATAAATGTTAATAAATCCGGTTTGCTGTCGTTGTGACAGCCTCCTGTTTTATTTGATGTTTTGGTGCATTTCATAATTTCTATTAGCTTTCTGTGTAGTACATTTAATCGTCCCTTTCGGTTTTATTTTAACGTTTATGCATGAAATTCACTCAGGAATATAATGCCCGATGTAAACGTACGTTACTTTATGAAATTCTCTAAGGAATATAATGCCCGCAGTTAAATTACTGTAGTAAATTCACTCAGGAATATAATGTAAACGGTACTGTATGAAATTCACTCAGGAATAAATGCCCGATGTAAACGTTATTGTATCAAATTCACTCAGGAATATCATGCCCGCTGTTAATGCAAGATATGGAAAAGTGTCTGTATCAGTGGATTCATTTCATGGGAAGCAGTCTCTGCTTACCCTTCCGGAACACCTGCGATCCCCTAGTTTGGGTCGGTTTCCTGTTGCTTAGTCATTGTTATATACACATTCATGGATCTACTATCCGTCGATACCTGTATCTGGCTTTGCACAAGGACATGTTTTTCTCTGACTGATTATGGCGTCTCTACATTAAAACCAGTTTATGTTTGATGTGTAGTTGTTGGTGGCTTTGAACTAGCTTTCAGCAACTGCGAGTAATCTCAGATCTGTACTTAGTGTCTTTTTGTTGTTTGTATAAACAAGTACCCGGCCACGATGAATTATTTTACATTTGTGATGTCGGGCCTTTGACTTTGCGGTATGGGCTTTGCTCATTGTTGAAGGCCATACGGTGGCATATAGCTGGTAAAGTCATTTATTGCATCTCTATGATGTTTCGTATACTTCAGTATATTTTCTGTAAATATTTAAGACTCAAACGACATATAAAGACTGTTAAAGCAGTGACTGCCAAGACTAAAATGAATACGATCCATTCTATTTCTTAAAAAGCAATCATAAAATGAATACGTAACCGACTTTTCAATAATTGAAATGACAGAAACTATCCGGGTTCGTGGTTTCATGTTGACAAATCAACGCTTATCCATCGTATCTGTGTTATATAAACTACTTATTTCTACATTTATAAAAAAAGAAGATGTAGTATGATAGCAAACGAGACAACTGTTCACAAGAGACCACAATGACACAGACATTAACAACTATAGGTCACCGTATGTCTTCAACAATGAGCAAAGCCCATACCGCATAGTCAGCTATAAAAGGCCCCAATCTGACAATGTGAAACAATTCAAACGAGAAAACTAACGGCCTTTTTTATATAAAAAAAATGAACGAAAAACAAATATGTAACACATAAACAAACGACAACCACTGAATTACAGGATCCTGACTTGGGACAGGCACATACATAAATAATGTGGCGGAGTTAAACATGTTACCGGGATCCCAACCATTCCCCTGACCTGGGACAGTGGTATAACAGTAAAACATAAGAACAAACTATAAAAATCAGTTGAAAAAGGCTCAACTCATCAGATTGACAAAAGACAAATGGACGTGACCGGGTCCTTGTACATCCCGACAACAAGAAGACACTAGTAACAGATCTGAGAGTACTCGCAGTTATCTGACAGCTAGTTCAAAGCCACTAACAACTATTGAAAAATCATGCATCTAAGACTAAACAATCAATTCGTACACATCCAACATCCAATGGATTTAGTGTATAAAGACGTCATAAACAGTCAGAGAAAAACATGACATTGCGCAATGCCAAGTTACAGGTGTCGACAGATTGTAGATCCATTAATTTGTATATGTATATAACATACTAGTAATATTTAGCTTGTTTTTAATTAACTTATAACAAAGTCAAACATTTATACCAATAAAAACAACATTCAATGATCTTATTACAGTGTTGAATTGGTAACCTTTTAGAATAAGTTTATTTAAGGGAGCGATAAGTTTACAAGGATCATTTTCAAATTTCCGGGCACGGTTAACAAAATTTCCGTATTTATGAAGATGTGCTATCCCGTTTGAAATAAGTTTTCTACTTCAAAACCAAATCTTTATATCTATGGAAAAATTTAGTAAAGGTTTTAAGTAATTTATGGTAACGATATCCCTGATAATAATTTACCAGTAATACATAGATTGCGTTAGTTAAAATTAAAAAAAAACCGTCACACTGACAAGGGGCATAGAAAACGAGCTGTGAAATATAAACACCGTAAGATGGTGCCAAAGGAAGATCACCATCTAAAAATGGAAAATTAACAATAGGGAACGCAAAATCGTCTCTTTTGTCGTAAATTTAAGTGTGGAGTTTCCCGTTTAAAACCGCAGTACATGTATCTGAGTCCAGGAAAGGACAGTTATTACCGTATGAATTTGATTTATTTAAGGTAAGTTCTTTGGGGTAAATTTCACCATTATATTGAGAAAATTCTTGATTATTTAACGAAAAAATATCATCAAGATAACGATAAGTGTTGTTTAATTTATCAATTAAATGCAATTTCGACGGGTCTTTACTGATTGAGAAATGACATGGGGAATGTGTCAAAGCGACAACAACCCGACCATAGAGCAGACAACACCCGAAGTCCACCAATGGGTCTTCAATGTAGCGAGAAACTTCCGCACCTGTAAGCGTCCGTGTAGTAATTACGGCATACCACCATCACATTGTTGGCTGCTTTGTCGGCCGGTACAAACACAAACCGCTTTGAAAGTTCTTGAAGTTTTTTTCTTATTCTGGAAATAGGTGTATTATTGTAACGTTCCGGGGTTGTCTTGTCAGGATATACATTCGTAGTTACTTTTTGTGGGCCTCAAATACGGGAATTGGCAAATAGCCTATTCAGCTTCAGTAATTCACAATATATACAGTAGTTTATAAAACATACGAATAGAGTTATCTTAATATAAACAAAGATCCATTTTATTCCTAACTGCTATATTATAAATCCTATTGCAGTTGGTGCAAGGAAATCTAGTCGGTGCAAGAAATTTAGTCGGTGCAAGAATCTAGTATCCTCTAGTCGGTGCAAGAAATCTAGTCGGTGCAAGGAAATCTACTTGGTGCACACCGAGCAAATAATTTCAGATACTGCCAACCATCACATTGTTGGCTGCTTTGTCGGCCGGTACAAACACAAACCGCGTTATATATTTAACCTCATAATTTTATAAGGATAATAAAAGACTAATTTTTAAATAGCATAAAGCTTTCTATTAAAGAAAAATACTTTTCACTAAGTAATTCCACTTGGTGCAGCACCGAGCAAATCTGCTTTGTGCTAGCCAAAATGTAAATCCCGAGTACGCTACTTGGAGAAATACGGCAGACGCAGGTTTTATGATATTCTCCGAACCATGAACTAAATTCTCTTTATAAAGTTTCAGAATAAACAATTACCAATCTCTGGCCAAATCTGAAATAATTTTGGGTCATGTTTCTGCATAAGTTTAAATATAATTCGCTTGGTGCAATATATTTTTGATTGCAAGTTAAGTACTGCGACCGTTCTGCATTGAGGTCAGGTAAATAGGGTTACACCAATGACTGGACCGAATGACAGGACCGAATGACAGGACCAAATGAAAAATGTTAGTAACTTTTTCATTCCTCAAAGGATTTATCTCAAATTTGAAATATAATATGATTTTTCATTTCCTATCGTTAATTATCCATTTTTAGATGGTGACGTTCCCTTGTCACCATCTTACGGTGTTTATATATCTCAACTTGTACGATTCGCTAGTGTATGTAACAATGTTTTAGATTTTAACGAGAAAAATTTATGTATTACTGAAAATTATTACACCCGGGTTTTCGATATCTCAAACTAGTTAAAACATTTACTAAATTTTATCATCGGTATAAGGACATCATTCGTAAATATAGCTCAACATGCAGACTTCTTATACGTTCAGATATTTCACATCCAATTTTTTATGGAAATATTCTTTATCAAGCACAAAAATGTCAGTATTCACCTCAGAAACTAACAAAACCTTTAAATAGACTTATTAAGAAGGGATATAGTTACGATACTGTTGTCAGGTCATTAAAGATTGCATATTTTGGCGTTAATATTGATTCACTTATAGGGTCTTTGCATCGGAACTAAACACATTTATTCAAAAACCAGTTATTGGCATGACACGGGTTATGTTCTTCTCATATATATTATGATGGTATGATACTGAACCCCTAACCGGAAGGATTGTTCCTGATATTCATATGATGAAATCATAATCTTTCAATCAGTTTTATTGAAGTCTGGAGCTGGCATGTCAGTTAACTGCTAGTAGTCTGTTGTTATTTATCTATTATTGTCATTTTGTTTATTTTCTTTGGTTACATCTTCTGACATCAGACTCGGACTTCTCTTGAACTGAATTTTAAATGTACGTATTGTTATGCGTTTACTTTTCTACATTGGCTAGAGGTATAGGGGGTGGGTTGAGATCTCATAAACATGTTTAACCCCGCCGCATTTTTGCGCCTGTCCAAAGTCAGGAGCCTCTGACCTTTGTAAGTCTTGTTTTATTTAAATTTAAGTTTATTGTGTACAATTTGGAAATTAGTATGGCGTTCATTATCACTAAACTAGTATATATTTGTTTAGGGGCCAGCTGAGGGACGACTCCGGGTGCGGGAATTTCTCGCTACATTGAAGACCTGTTGGTGACCTTCTGCTGTTGTTTTTTCTATGGTCGGGTTGTTGTCTCTTTGACACATTCCCCATTTCCATTCTCAATTTTATTCATTATTTGGTAAATAGATTTAAGAAAATAATTTAAAAAAACTTGTAAGAAACTTAAGAAAACGTGACATGATCAACTCTGATAATGACAGGACCAAATAACAATGCTAATAACTTTTTTTATTTTTCAAAGGAATTATCTTAGATTTAAAATATAATATAATATGTCATATTTTGAAACCTGAATGTTATAAAAATATAGATTTTTTTTTCAAAAACTTTCGAAAACGTGACATGACACCATTGACTGACATGACCAGATGAAATTGTTAATTACTTTTTTATTACTAAACAGATATTTTTTTTAATTTGAGATATAATATAGATTTAAACATTTTATACATAAAGATAGGAATAATATAGAAAAAAATATCAAAAGCTTGCTGTAATGTGACCTGACCAACACTGACAATGACAGGACAAACCTCGACAATGACAAGACCATATAAAAATGCCATTCACTTTTTTATTTTGAAAAGGAATTATCTCAGATTTAAAATATAATAAGATCTCATCTTTTAATACATCAATTAAAGAACTAAATTTTTTTATTGCGAAAACGTGAAATGACCATAGTTTCTACTATACAAATCCTTGTTGAAATTAATATAAAAAAAACCCAAACACATTTAGCCTGATTGAATGATTAAGTTTTTAGCAAATAAGGGGAAAACTAACATGGGGAAAAACGTTAGGTCTGCGAACACCAACCGTGTTTTTTGAACTTTTCATTAATTCTTTTTATTTTGTATTAAACCGAGTTGTAGAAATATTATTGACATTGTAAAACTTTGTAGATTTAATAAATCTATTTCTGTAAAAGTCTATCCTCCTGGTTAGTACAACTATATGTTTATTTATTTTTTGTGTAAATATTTATCATATTAATTGATATTTCACACATACTATATCTTATACATGTTATATATCATTGTTATATCTTCTCTGTAACTATGTATTTGGTTTATAAGAATAAAAATCATTCATTCATTAATTCATTTAGAATATTTTGTATATTAATTACCGGTCATAATCTGATAAGAAATCTTAATTTATCTATATTTTAATGAACTCTCTTAAACTATAAAATGATAATATGTAATAACATGTAAATATTTCAAGACCTTTTTCTTAAATATACTGATCATTCGTGTCTTTTTGTCCTGTGACTCTCTGTCCACCAACATACGTTTAGCAGCTAGGTCAAGAATTTTAACCACCATAAAATATATTTTTCTGAATTTTTATGAAATATCTTACTAATTATGGATCAGAATTGAACAATTTCAGTAAAATAAAAAAGAATTATGATTTTTCATCGGCCAGATCATAGCCGATGTTGGTCAGGTCACATAACCGCAAGCTTTCAATACTTTTTTTCTATACTCTTATATGATGTGCGAAATGGTCTAAATTGTCATTATTTCAAATTTGAGAGGAATATTCTGACAAATGATAAAGCATAAATTAGCATTTTTATGTGGTCCTGTCATTGTCGAGGATTGTCCTGTCATTGACAACGTTGACCAGGTCTCATTACAGCAAGCTTTTTAAACTTTTTTTTATTATATTTATGTATAAAATGGGATAATCTTCTCATATTTCAAATTTCAGAGAAATATTTTGAGAAATAAAAGTGTAATTAGCAATTTCATTTGGTCCTGCCATTGTCGAGGTTGGTCATGTCAGTCTATGATGGTCATGTCACTTTTTCGAAAGTTTTTGAAAAGAAATCTTTTTTTTTTACAAAATTTAGTTTTCAAAATATTTCATATCATTTCATATTTAAAATCTGAGATAATTCCTTTGCAAAATATAAACGTTATTAGCATTTTTATTTGGTCCTGTCATTGTCGATATTGGTCCTGTCATTGTCGATATTGGTCATGTCATTATCAGAGTTGGTCATGTCATGTTTTCTAAAGTTTCTTACAAATGTTTTAATTTTTTTTTCTTAAATCAATTTATCAAATGATGAAATCTTATATTTCAAATTTGAGATCAATCAATCCTCTGAGAAATGAAAAAAAATATTAGCATTTTTCATTTTGTCCTGTCATTCGGTCCAGTCACTAGTGTAACCCAACTTTAATTAAGATGAACGTGTCATAAATCTTACAAAATGTTGCAAAACTTCCAGAAGGTCAGGAACAAAAAAAAAATATTCTAACGATACACATATTCCAATGAGCAAACACCAAACGAGACTTCCAAACACGAGTCTAAATTAAACGGACAACGCAATGGATAAAAAAAAACACAAACAAACAACAGTAACATAGGAAACAGAAGAATGAACAACACAAAACCCACATAAAATTTGAGGTGATCCCATGTGCCCTGGAAAGGTAAGCAGAACCTGTTTCCCGAGAACATTGTAATTGCATGGTAAAATAGAAAAGAAAGAAAAGAAAACATTGTACAAAAAACGTTATCTGAATGTATGGGTATCAAACGCCAAACTTAATACGCCGAATTTAAAAATTGACTTTATTTTTTGCAGCCATCTTTTTTTTTCTTGTTATTTATAACACTTTATCAATATGATGACAATTTGCAGGGAACTGAATGGCAACCGAATTACCGAATTAAACGCAACTGTATTCCAGGGATTGGTGGCTCTTAAATTCTTGTAAGTGAATTAATGTTTATAACAAATGAATTGCCACCTATTTTTTGCTTGTTTGTTGTTGAATTATATCTTAACTTTTTTTCTTATATATGAATTCAAAAGTCCTGCAAACAACTGTTGAATCTTTTCAATTAAATTATTGATTGAATAATAAGCTATTAAAGCTGACCAGTATATAAAGTCTGAAAATGATTTGTTGAAATAAAAGAGTGGTATTAAGTCATAAAATATACTGAATCAACTTCAAATTTAATCCAAATTCATATTTACCTCATCTAAAATGCATAGTCAATTGAACTACAAAATCAAAAACCTGAGACTACTATAAAAAAGAAGATGTGGTATGATTGCCAATGAGACAACTATCCACAAAAGACCAACATGACACAGACATTAACAAATATAGGTCACCGTACGGCCTTCAACAATGAGCATAGCCCATACCGCATAGTCAGCTATAAAAGGCCCCGATAAAACAATGTAAAACAATTCAAACGAGAAAACTAACGGCCTTATTTATGTAAAAAAATGAACGAAAATCAAATATGTATCACATAAACAAACGACAACCACTAAACTACAGGCTCCTGACTTGGGACAGGCACATACATAAATAATGTGGCGGGGTTAAACATGTTAGCGGGATCCCAACCCTCACCCTAACCTGGGACAGTGGTATAACAGTACAACATAAGAACGAACTATAAAAATCAGTTGAAAAAAGGCTTAACTCATCAGATGGACAAACATGCACGTGGACCTGGCCCGGTACTTATACAGCCCGACACAAAGAGACAATGAACAGATCTAAGAGTACTCGCAGTTATCTGACAGCTAGTTCAATGCCATTAACAACTAATAAAAAGATCATGCATCTAAGACTAAAGTATCAATTCGTACACATCCAACATCCAATGGATTTAGTGTAAAGACGTCATAAACAGCCAGAGAAAAACATGACCTAGTGCAATGCCAAGTTACAGGTATCGACAGATTGTAGATCCATGAATATGTATATGTATATAACATACTAGTAATATTATTTAGTTAGCTTTCAATTTACTGATAACAAAATCAATATTTATACCAATAAAAACAATATTCAATGATCGTATTACAGTGTTAAATAGGTAACCTTTTAGAACAAGTTTATTTAAAGGAGCGACGTATAACACAGAGATTGGTCACTTCCCTTGTTAAAGAAGTCTCAGACAAAAACAAAACTGACTTGAATACAGTTTGTTCAGAACTTGTTTGAATAATGGACAACGATGAGATATTCATTATTCTGATATCAGAAATAATCTCATAGTATCAAATTAGAATGCAAGTTCTTTTTATTGAGATAATCAATTTAATCGCATTATTTACTTTAATAAAAGCCTCATGATACTATCTGAATTTACAGTCATGACTTAGCTTGTCAACATCTCACTTGAAATACTTAAGTTAACCTGTTAGTAATAAAATAAAGAGATGTGATATATGATGAGATAAGATAAGATATTTTTATTCCAATTAAAGGTCCCAAGAAGAGCAACGTCATGTGTTACAATGATTTTTTTTATAATTGACACAATAATTTTGATATAAATCAAATTAATATCAATATAACCATCTAAATTCTTAGATTTTAACCACAGCCAGACCAGAGCCACACATTCATTTGAAAAATTAAAGGCATAATAATCTAATATATTATTAACAGGCAAATATTCTCAACATATCTCATAGATAAAGCAATATCTGTACTATACTGATATTGTTTTCAGTTCAAAACATTTATCATTGTTTATTAATATAAATTGCAACACTTTTCAATAGGTTTTCTTGAACAAAAAGCCAAATAAATTTGGCAATTTTGTTTACCATTTCAAAATTTTTACAACCTATTAATATATTATAATCATAAAATTCTTTTATCAAAAAGTTATAAAGGGGACACTGAATTTGAATATGGTAAAATTGCCAATGAGATAACAGTCTAGAAACTATCCACCAGAGTGCAATTGTTTGTTAGCAGTTAAATTATAAGTCCCCTTACACACATCAACCATGAATGGATTTCAAATTAATTGTTTTCAAGCAAATGAGGAAAAAAGAGTAATACTAGCTTTTTTTTAAATTAACAAGAGAATATAAGAAATAATACTATATATATATATATATATATATATATATATATATATATGAGGAAATAACTTAGACAAAAAAGACAGAATGTGACCTACCAAATAAGACTATTTGACGGATTTGTAATAACATAAGCAACACAACGGGTGCCTCATATGGAGCAGGATCTGCTTACTCTTCCGGAGCACCTGAGATCACCCTAGGTTTTACGTGGAGTTCGTGTTGCTTACTCTTTAGTTTATTATATTGTGTCTTCTGTACTACTAACTGTCTGTTTGTCTTTTTATTTTTAGCCAAGGCGTTGTCAGTTTATTTTCTATCTATGAGTTTGACTCGTCCCTTTTTATCTTTCGTCACTCTTTTATAATGATCCAGTGAATTATAAGAATGAATTCTGTCAATGTCAATTGGTTAAAAATGTGTAAACAACTGATACGGAAAGATATCAATCGACTTGCTTCTGAATCAATATACAATATATTTATCAAAATATAATGAATAGAACTCTATATATGGTGACAAAACAAATTGTTTAATGTAATAGGGAGGCGAAGGATACAATAGGGACTTTTGAACTCATAAGTCAAAAATATATTGGCCATGCCATAGTTTAAAACAAAAAAGAAAATCAGACACATACAGAACACAAAACATAAAAATAAAAAAACAAAGAATTAACAGCACGAACCCGACCAAAACTGGTACTTCGAAAGGATAAGCATATCCTATAAATTATCTTCAAAAATATCATTGTTTTGTTTCAGATATTTACACAGCAATCAAATTACTACAATACAACTGGGAGCATTTCAAGACCTACCAGCTTTATACCGACTGTATGTGTACTTGTCAATGATAATAAATTACGCTTATATATACATGTATACTGCATTCGTTCTAATTGATCAGTCTAAATACGCTGACTATATATATTTATATGTCATATACATTCACTGACCTGATATCGTTTTTCCTCATGAAAATTTAAATAGTAGAGCAGGAAATATATTTCAATATTCATGACACCTGCTACATCATTTCCGTATTTCCAATGTATACAACGAAGCGTTGAACGACTCAAACCTATTTCTTTTACAATTAGTGGAAAAACATATATTACTTGTTAATTTAATATATTTTGTATAAATCCTATAAATCACTATGTTGTATTTTTGTTTGATGCGTTTTGTTATTTGATTTTGCCATGTGATTATGGACTTTCCGAATTGATTTTCCACTAAGTTCCGTATTTTTGTGATTTTACTTTTTACTGATGTTTGAGTTCATACTCAAACGAATTATTTCACCATTGACAGGTAATGTTAATTTTATTGCTCTGTGTATTTCTCCGCCCGAGATTTGTGGCCTTTTTCAAAAGATCCTGCTCCACATGTGACACCCTTCGTGTTGCTCATGCTAAAAGAAACCCGGTAATAAGTTTTTTATCGGTAGGTCACATTCATTAAAAGAAACGAGGATCGCAGTTTCGACGTAAAACATATCCGATATCATCTGTGAAACGGTTATTCCATAATTGTCAACCAAATCGTAAGGGCGTCCGTACAACTTACGAAGGGATGCTTTCAGCTTTACCATTTGGAAGTCTTAATTTGAAAGCTACCTTGTAATCAGCAACCTTCTATAAAAAAAATAGATAGGAAACACAAGAGTTGGAATATTGTATCAATTGATAGATATATACTTCGTATGCAGACGCTGCTCGAATGTTGTTACATAGGAATGGAAAGTTCACAAATGGGAAGCTGAAATCATCTCTTTCTCTTTCAATTTTGTTTTCAACCGACCCTCATTGTCAATTTCCAGATGTAGGTCAAGATATTAGGCTGAATAAACTGTATCTGTTGTAGCCTTTATCTCTAGTTGGATGGAATAGATGCATTTAACATATTCACCAAATTAGGAATTATTTAGTGAGATAACATCATCTATAAAGCGTAAAGTAAAGTTAGGATATTGCTTTCTTCTTATCTTTCTTCCTAAGAATTCATTTTTGAAGTCAGCCTCATAATAATGAAAAAAAGAAGTCGGCATGGAGAGGGGCACAATTGGTTCCCATTGGAATGCCTACAATCTGTTGAAAAACACGTCATCCAAACGTTACACATATGTTGTCAATCAAGAAATCAAGCATATAAAAAAATCAAGCATCTTGCTAATGTCATTTTCAAGCAATTTATTGTATAAAAGATGTTTTTTTCAAATATTTATATAATTAAATATCAATAACACAATAAACAATAAGGGAAAATGATTTTTCTAGATTGCAGTATAAAGACAATAATAGTGTATTGGTTTGACATATAAAGTCAATACACTATTATTGTTATATATTTATATATTCTTGTTTATTGACTGGCGCCAGAGCTACACCATTATTATATAAATCCCTATCTAGTAATGATAGAAAACAATGTCTTTAGTGTAAAATATATTAAACAATACTATTGTTTTGTTTTAGGGATTTGAAAAGCAATCAATTAACTACAATACAGCAAGGAACATTTCAAAACCTAACAGCTCTAGACACATTGTATGTGTACATTGTTATAATATCTAATCAAGAAGCAAATGATAACAAAATCTATGGTTAATCTGTGGCACAGTATATATACCGTTATCAATGCTTACGACATTTTAAAGTTCTGCCGTTGCCTATTGGTGTCAAAGATTGATTGACCACAACTTGTCAATTTTTCCTCGAATAATTTTTTTAAACCGTGTTTATTCTTTGAATGTTTTATCATGTTTCATGCAGTTATATATTAATTTTTTTTTCAAAACATTATAATGATCCAAAGAATTATAGAATTACAATCTGTCAATGTCAATTAGGTAAAAATATGTAAACAACTGTTGCCTATACGGAGAGATGTTAGTTGACGTGCGTCTTAATCCATTTTTCAATATCTATCATAATTTGATGAATCGACCTCTATATATTGGGATGAAACAAATTGTGTAATGTAAATAAAGGCAACAGTAGTATACCGCTATTCGAAATTCATAAATCGATAGAGAAAAAACAAATCCGGTTTATAAACTAAAACTGTGGGAAACACAACAAATATATATAACTACGACACAAAAGAAACACAACATTAAATTGTAACACACACAGAAACGAACTATAATATAACAATGGCTATTTTCCTGGCGTGCCAAACCTCCCGTTTTAATGGCAATGTTAATTATAACATTATAATGACAACATTACATTATAGGACTACAATACAAATAAATGGGAAAAAATATAGGACAGAGAAACAAGCGAATAAAAGCCAACAAAAGGTACTAGGTTACAAAAATTATACGCCAGACGTACGTTACGTCCACACAAGACTAACCAGTGACGCTCAGATGAAAAAGTTTGAAAGCCAAAACAAGTACAAAGTTGGAGAGCACTGAGGTCCAAAAGTTAAAAAAAGTTGGGACCAATACGACCAGAATTATCCGCCTGGGACAAGAACATCCTTATTATTTACAATAATTTATACTTTTGCAAACAGTAACTTTTCTAAAATGACTATATGAGAGGTGAAGGATATCAAAGGGTATTTCAAGCTCTTAAGTTGAAAATAAATTGACAACGCCATGGTTTATAATGAAGTCAAACTGAAAAATACAATACACAAAACATGACATTAAAACAAAGACTGAGCAACAGGAACTCCATCAATACTGGGGATAATATCAGGTGATCCGAGGCTGGAAACATATCCTGTTAAGTATTTATACAATTATCATTGTTTTGTTTCAGAACTTTTAACAGCAATCAAATAACAACAATACAGCAAGGAGCATTTCAAGACCTGTCAGCTTTATACAAACTGTATGTGTACTTGTCAATGAAAACAACTAGAAACGCTTATATATACATGTATGCTGCATCGTTTTATTGGAGCAGTCAAAAATGCGTTGACTGTATATTTCTATGTCATATACTGTCACCGAACCGATGTCACTTCTCCTGATGAATAATCAAATAGTAGAGCCTGAACTATATTTACATATTCATTACTATTGCCATAACCTGTCCTGGTTTACAATGTATACAACGAAGCGTGGAACAAATCAAACCTATTTCTTTTACAATTGATGGAAAAAAATATTGAACTTGTTCATATTTTTTGTTTAAAACCTACAAATCAGTATGTTGTATGCTTATTGTTGGTGTTTGAGCCCGTACTAAAACGAATTCTTTAACCTTTCACAGGAAGTGTACATTGCATTGTGCTGTATATTTCGCCGTCTAAGATGTGAGGCCTTTTTAAAGGGGGATTGGTTCTAATATTTAAATAAAAAATAGCAATAACACAATAAAAAACAATTGAATTTTTTTTCTAAATGGCAGTTTAAAGACCATTATAGTGTATTGACTTGACATATGAACGATATAAGAATTCGGCCCGAAACGGAGTAAAAGCTCGACAGAGCCTCTTATATACATGTTTCTAAGCCTCTTCCTTATACCGTTGAAATGTCAAGTCAATACATTAGTGTTGTCTATATATTTGTATGTTCTTGTTAATTGACTTATAGCATTACACCAATATTATATAAATCTCTATTAAGCAATGATAGCTAGTAAACAATGTGTTTGGTGTAAATATGTTTAACATTACTATTGTTTTGTTTTAGGAATTTGGACAGCAATCAGATATCTACAATACAGCAAGGAACATTTCAAGACCTACCAGCTCTAAACGAAATGTATGTGTTTATGGTTATCAAATTATGTTAAGAAGTAAATGATAACAAAATCTATGGTAAATCTGTGGCAGAGTATGTTTACCGTTATCAATACTTACGACATTAAAACATTTTGCTCATTGGTGAAAAAGATTGATTGACTAAAACTTGTTAATTCCCCCTGAAATAATTGTCTCTTAACTATGTTAAGACTTGGTATGTTTCATTCCCATTTTTCAGCAGTAACATACCATCTGCCCCTTCGTATGGTGTTTACAAAATTGATACGCTATTCACGTGCTTGTTCACACTATACGGACTTCATATACAGGAGTGTGCTCCTTACGCAGAAACTGCTCCAACAATGCTATGAGGAGGACAGATTAAAATGGACACTCCGTAAATTTTATGGACACCATCACGAATTGGTGGATCCATACGATGTGTCTTTAACCAAACTAGCTAAGGACATTTTTACCACATGGTAGATTGTGGTTTGTCATTATGTCGTCTAATCTTTTAATTACCAAACGTGACTTATTCCCGATTGTGACTGTTTTGCTGAGTGTGAATTCGCATTACTATAAGACGTGTTACGGTACTTGTCTATCCCAAATTCATGTATTTAGTTTAAATGTTTAATGTTATATTTGTAATTCTCATCGCATTTTGTCAAATGTGTTGACGTCTTTTCTATTATATTTATGTGTTATGGAAAGAAAAAATAATCACCACCTTTATTTATTAGATTTAATTTTGGTCAACGTAATCTGTACGATAATTTACGTTTCAAGTTGGATTCATAACAAACTGGACATATATATACTATAGTTAATTGCTATTAATAAGTATTGCAATATGCATTGTGTTTAAATGCAATATCAGTATTTAGTTCTATTATAATCTTTAATCAATCCTAATTCTATCTTACTTTTGAGATATAGTTTTTCATATGTGACGTCATTTTTCTGCTGTTTCAGAAATTTCATAAAATCAAATGTGACGTAATTTTTGTGCCTTTTCGCCATCGTATGTGACGTCATTTTTATGATTTACTGCGTTGAGGCCTGGACTGAGTCGGGTGTGTCTATTCTGTGTTGGTCTTTGCATTATGTATTCGTGTTTGTTTTCTGTAATGAGTTAATACTTCAGTTTCATTATGTATATCTGTTATATTCATTTGATAAAATTTACTGTTTGCAATAGCATTAATTGTTCTTAATAATAAGGATGTTCTTATCCCACGCATAAAAACATAGCCGTATTTGACACAACCTTTTTCAACTTTTGATCTTCAGTACTGTACAACTTTGTACTTTTTTCACTTTCGATCTTTTATATCTGGGCGTCACTGGTGAGTCTTGTGTGGACGAGGCGCGTTTTTGGCGTATTGAATTTTAAACCTGATGTTTTTTGTTATCCATTAATCATGTGTTTCTTTGTCTAATACGTTCTCCTATTTATTTGTATTGTAGTCCTGTAATATTATGTTGTCATTTCAATGTTATATTTAACATAGCCATTAAAGTGCGAGGTTTGGCATGCCACAAAACCAGGTTCAACCCACCATTTTTTCCTTTAAAAATGTCCTGTACCAAGTCAGGAATATGGCCATTGTTATATTATTGTTCGTTTCTGTGTGTGTTACATTTTAACGTTGCGTCGTTTGTTTTCTCTTATTTTTTAGTGTAATTTCACATTGCGATAATACGTGTCACGGTACTTGTCTATCCCAAATTCATGTATTTGGTTTTGATGTTATATTTGTTATTCTCGTGGGATTTTGTCTGATGCTTGGTCCGTTTCTGTGTGTGTTACATTTTAGTGTTGTGTCGTTGTTCTCCTCTTATATTTAATGCGTTTCCCTCGGTTTTAGTTTAATACCCTGATTTTGTTTTTTGTCCACGAATTTATGAGTTTTGAACAGCGGTATACTACTGTTGCCTTTATTTATCACTGTCAGTTTGTTGAAAATTTATAAACTACTGTTGCCTATACGGTAAGATGTTAGTCGACTTGGATCTAAATCCCTATATCATATTTATCAAAATCGACATCTCTCTATGGTGACAAAACAAATTGTTTAATATAAAAGAGAGGCGAAGGATACTAAACATGGTAAAGGGATTTTCAAACTCATCAAAGTATAAAGTATAAAATAATTGACAGCGCCATGGTTTAAAAAGAAAAAAAAACAGACATACACAGTACACAAAACATAAGATAAAAATAAAGACAAAGACTATTTGCGAATTTTTGGTCTGAATTGACTAGATTTACTAAATAACAACTCTAAGAAACGGTTTGATAATTGCAATATTTATAGTACTCGAGTTTTGAATATTGAATGAGTTCTGTCAATTAACATCTATTAACCAAATGATAATAATAATAATCTTTATTTGTCATATAAGTAACATTATACTTGTGACATAAACAAAAGTAACAACAACAATAAAATAACTGAGTTAAACACACACATATCTATATATATACAAGTAAAACTAACTAAGAGTCCCCTGTCCTCAGCTCTAAAGACTGTTTTATAAAGGAACCTGTTTTTTTCACTTGGTTTATATTAGAAGGATTTAGTAGGACTACTAGTTTTTCAGTATCAGATAGATTTGGAAACATAGGATTATCTATTGCCATGTCATTAAAAAGTTTTATACGTAAAACATTATTAATTTGACAGTGGAGGAGAAAGTGATTTTCATCTTCTAAAGTTTTACACGTTGGACATGTTCTATTTTCTCGAGGTATTTTTAGATATCTGCCCTTCTCAATGAGCAAATTATGGTCACTAATTCTAATTTTTGTAAATAAACGTCTAGTTTCAAAACTGTGATATTTTAGATAAAATTCTTGGTCTTGTTTGACTTTAATATTTTTGTAAAGAAAAAGTTTGTTATTTTCGTTCAAACTATTAATTTTATTTTCCAGTAGTTCTGAATAAAATTTACTTGTAATATTCTTAATCCAAGTCTTTAGTTTGTTAACTTGTTCCATATTTTGACAGGACATTACTTTTTGTATATCAATATTCATTTCTTGTGTTGAATCTTTTATAAAAGTGGACCAAGTATAAACTCCTTGTGAATCAAGGTGTTTACTTAATGTATAACTTTCTTTTAGCAATGGGTTTATGTTTTCAGTATTTAATCTAGCCCAATAAAGAATTGCTTGTGTTTTTATATATTTTTCTATTGGTTGTCTACCAAGTTCAGCTTTAACACCTAAATTAGCAGATGTTTTTTTAGTACCTAAAATATATTTACAGAAATTAACATGAACCTTTTCGAAGGGAGTCTTATCCAAATATTGGAAATTATCTATATCTTTGTTTTGGGATTTTAATCTGCCTTTTGCTCTATAATAAGATTGATATGAATCCATGTAACTATGATATTTCAGCATTATATGTTAAAATTGGTTTTATAAGAGAATCAAAAAGATTACAGGATACATTAACAGGAAAATTTCCCAAAAAGGCTGCATGTGTTTTTAATGAAAACAGAGCTTTCCTAGCTTTTTTGGCTAAATCTGTTAAACTTGCATTTAGATTTCCATTATTTTTTATGAGAGTGCCCAGAAATTTATACTCAGTAACGTTATCAATTTTTTCATTATTGAACCTTACAATGTATGGTTCCAGTTTTGTAGTTCTTTGTTCAATGATCATTGTTTTTGTTTTTTTAGTATTTAGACATAACTGCCATTTTTCACAGTAATTTGATAAGTTATTTAAGCTATTTTGAAGACCTTCTTTACTTTCGGATAAAATTATAAGGTCATCGGCAAACAAAAGACTTCCTATATCAGAATTTAATATTCTCAAGGGTTTTGAACCTTTATGGTCAAAATTTTCAACTATATCATTAATAAATAAATTGAAGAGTGTGGGACTAATACTGTCCCCTTGTTTTACTCCTCGGTCAATGGGAAAGAATCTAGAATGTTTATCATTATATTTTATAGATGCTTCAGTTTGAAAAAACTGTTGTTTTATTATTTCAAACATGTGTTTCCCTACACCCATTTTAGCTAATTTATAAAGCATTCCAATTCTCCAAAAGGAAACAAAAGCCTTTTTAAGATCTACAAAACAGACATAAAGTTTTCTTTTATTTTTATGAATATATTTATTAATCAAAGTTTTAAGGATAAATACACTGTCTGCAGTTCTATGATTAACTCTAAATCCAAACTGGGCATTAGTTAATTTTTTTTTCCATAGTTTTAATCATTCTTTGGTTTAAGATACTACTAAATAATTTGGATATACAGTTGATTAAAGAAATTCCTCTGTAATTGCTTGGATTACATTTGTCACCAGATTTATGTACTAAAGTTATGTATGCAGAATTCCATGAAGTTGGATAGTGTCCTGTTTTTAACATAAGATTAAATAGTTTAGCATATGCTTTGGTAGTTACTGGACTACTAAATTTAATTACCTAAAAAACACACTATCTGGACCGCTTGTTTTTCCATTTTTTAAGTTTTTTAAAATACATTTAATTTCAGAGCAAGTAATAGGCCTGTCTGTCTCCGGGTTAAAAGAAATAGTATCTTCAATATTTTTCAGCTTTTGCTCAATTTTGGTTTGAAGATCATTATTTATTTTTGAAAACTTTCCTTGATTTTGGAAATGTTTAAATGTGCTTTCACTGTCCTTTAACATGTCTTTTAAATCATCATCTCCATCTATATTTTTGTTTTCTAGTGATTTTAGTATTTTCCAGTATTCCTGAGGATTTTTATTCATCGAATCTGAAAGTTTATCAAAGATTTTCTTTTTATATTCTATTTTTTTTCTGTTTTGTTAACTTTCTAAATGATTTGAGTAAACAAAAATATTTATGTTTCAGTGAACAGTTAAAGGGATTTTGTCTTAATTCTTTTTCCAACTGCATTTATTGACTTTTTATATTCATATACTTCATTATCTGACCATTTTTGTTTCTTTGTTTTGTTTCTTTTAAAGTTTGGTATACCTCTTACATGTCTTAGTGTACAAGTTTTTTCTGTTAAGTTGCATAAAATTAAATCAAGCTCACTAGATGCCTGATATATCCCATTTTGATTTTCACTATATTTCTTTGATTCAAAGTTTATAATTTCGTTTATAAAATTTTCAGAAGATAGGGTTTGAATTAATATATTTTTGGAGTTATCGTTCCACTTATAAGATTTCATTGTTTTCCATTTGTCTTCTGGAAGCAGAGACTGTTTTTCACTTATATTATATTTAAGAAATATTTCAATTTGTGCATGATCTGAAAGGTAGTTGATTTCATTAGTTTTAAAGTATATTACTGAGGTCAGGAGACTCTTACTTACAATAGCATAATCTACTGTACTCAAGCCATTGGGCGTGAAACATGTAAAATATCCCAAAGAATCACCAATGTATCTGCCGTTAAGTATACGTAGTCTTGATGACAAGCATAATTCTAAAAGATTGTTACCCTGTGCATTTAGTATTTTATCTTGGTTATTTCTTTTTAAAAATTGATCCACATCATAATTTTGAGGTAATATATTTTGAGAATGTATATTAAATAGATCTGGGTCATCATTTTCTATAAAATCTGGGTGACTGCTAGTGCGGGAGTTAAAATCTCCTATTAAGGCAATTTGTCCTTTGTTTGAATATGTACTTATTTCCTTTTCTAGCTGAGTATAGTCGTTTTCATAATGAGTGGAATTTACAGGGGGGATATAAACAGCACACAAGTATAAGTCATATGTAAGGCCAAAGAAATTTTTGTCTAATTTAAGCCATAGCCTGTTTTGTGAATTAGTACCTTCTTGAATATGGGAAATCCCTTTGGAGTATATTTTTTTATAGTATACTAGTATCCCACCACTATGTCTTTTTGCTTTCTTCTTCTTTTTTCTTATTTTAGAAAAGGTATTAAAGCCAGGGATATTATATTCTTTACATTCTCCTTTCCAGGTTTCTAATAAGATATTTATGTCACTTTTTATACTGTTAAGAAAAAAATCATCATTTGATTTGTCACCAAGACCATGTATATTCCATGCAGATATAGTTAATTGCTTAATTAATGAGTTCTGATTCATTATAAATACAATATGAAATATATGGCTGAAAACCAGCTTTAAAGCATAGTGATATATCTATAACATTATTATAATAATGTGTAAGTTTACATTTATAAACATATAGTAGTATCATACATCTGTTTGAAAGTATGCATTAAAAATAAAAAGGCCTTTAACTTATTTAAGCTAAGTACCATAAAAAGAGGGATAACTCTATCTAAATTTTCTTTACTCCAGATCTTTGAGAGAGATAATATTGTGTTACAGAACAACCCTTTTTATTTCTTTTCCTTCAAGTTTTTTATTGTATTTCAGAAATAAAAAGATAAAAAATAAAAATCTCTATTTCTAATTGTGTATAAAGCATTATCTTTACTGGTTGTTATTACATATTAGAAAAGGGATTTATGGATGCATGAATATAATACACAATGATGTACAATATAACTAATATAATACAAAATTAGTACCACTTTACATGTTACATGGGAGAAAACTTTAAGATAAATATAAAGAAAGTTTCTTGACAATAAAGTTTTACTATAGTATTTATTATACATGTACATGTATATTCTTATTATTATCAAAGTAAAATGTATATAGAGAACAATGAATCTTTAACAAAATGTATATAGAAAACAATAAATCATTATTTCTTGTTTTTTTTTTGTTTTTTTTTTAGAAGTTATACTGTGATAACATATCACTATATCTTGCTATATGTCAAGATTTTACTGTTTTATACTTACAGTATTGCAAAAGTTATATTCTAGCTTATAATAATCTATCAAGCACCACATTCTTTTTATGGTATACTTCTATTAACAAAAGATTATTTATAAAAACAAATTTTAAACAGTCAAGTATATATATTATATACAGTATGATTTCTAATTTCAGTTAACATACTATTTCAACACATTTCTCTTTTACTTCTTTTATGCACAAAAATTCCATAATTTGTAAGTTTTCCAAATTTGTTAGTTGAGTTTTTAAAGAATTGAATATCTATATTTAGCAGGGGTTAAAAATGAAATTAAGACAAGATGTACATGTACAATGCATATATAACACTGCATAATTCATTATGAAAGCAAACATATATCGTCCTTGAGAAACGGGTGCCACATGTAGAGCAGGATCTGCTTACCCTTCCGGATCACCTGAGATCACCCCTAGCTTTTGGTGGGGTTCATGTTGTTCATTATTTAGTTTTCTATGTTGTGTTATGTGTACTATTGTTTGTCTGTTTGTCTTTTTCATTTTTAGCCATGACGTTGTCATTTAATTTTCGATTTATGAGTTTGACTGTCCCTCTGGTATCTTTCGTCCCTCTTTTATAAGCAAAACCATTAATACATAATGAATGCATCATAATGAATCATTTCTTCGTTGAAGAATACAATTAACAGTTCCATGTTTTTTTTATTTTTTAGAGGTTTAAGCAACAATCAAATAACTACAATACAAGAAGGAACATTTCAAGACCTACCAGCTCTTACCATCTTGTATGTATATCTATTGCAATATTTAATGAAGAAACAGCTTCTTTGACATTATATCTCATTATGTTACCTGAGTAATTGTATTTGCTTAGTGATCTGCATGAGTCCATAAGCCTTTTTGTATTTAGATGAAGAATTCTCTCTTTTGCGCATGCATATTCAAAGTCGTCGATATAAAAACTCACAACGCCATAGACTTTTTTTAAAGCAAACGAAAAGAACAAACAGCATGCAAAATCCCGTTAAAGAAAACCATTAATAATGTTCAAATTGAACTCAACCAATGACTGGGGCTGATCTCATATCCGTTAAAGAGTTTTTGTATTTAGATATCAATAGATAAGGTGGTGGTGGATACAGGCAAGTATATTTAACTAATGCATTCACATCAATTTCTCTTCTTGATATTCAAAAATTTCCATTTTATGTGAATAAGTTGAATATACTTGCCTGATACATTTACATTAAAGATTACTCACTGATTACAAAGCAGTGAATGGACTTCGAAAGGTGGATAAATCTCTTCTTTAAAATCCATCACCAATAACATCATAACACCAAAAACAGTAACTAAACATCGCGAAGTATAATAAAATCCATTGTTTCTGATCTGACAAGATAAAGGAGTAAAATATAAAAAAATACCGAATTCTATGGACAATTAAAATTGACAACTCCTTTGCAATTACCAAAATGAAAAGCTCAAACACATTTAAAGAATGGAAAACACTTGCCTTATTCCTGACTTGGTACAAGTATTTGATAGACAGCATAACCTGTCATTTGTCATGATTGTATGAATGTTTCAATTCCATTATGTTGACAACAATGTGAGAACAAACCAAACAGACATAATAGACACAAATTTCAAAATTTTGGAAGCAGTCAAATAACTACAATACAGCAAGGAACATTTCAAAACCTAACAGCTCTATACACAATGTTATAATATCTAATCAAGAAGCAAATGATGACAAAATATATGGTTATTCTGTGGCAAAGTATATTTACCGTTATCAATGCTTACGACATTTTAAAGTTCTGCCGTTGCCTATTGGTGTCAAAGATTGATTGACCACAACTTGTCAATTCTCCCTCGAATAATTTTTTTTAAACCATGTTTATTCTTTGTATGCTTAATCATATTTCATGCAGTTATATATTAATTTTTTTTGTCTGTTTAGTTAACGCATCATTGTAAATATTCCGGAATTTGATGAGACTGTCACAAAAGTGAGAGGGTTAGCGCTATAAAAATACCTACCGTTATCTGGATGATATTGTTTCGTTGAATAATCCAGAGTTCTCTAAATATACTTCAGAAATTTACCCAAAAGAACTTACTTTAACTAAATCTAACATAAACAGCAGCAGTTGTCCTTTTCTAGATTTAGACATTTCAATTTCAAACGGGAAACTTCATACTAAAATTTACGACAAAAGAGACGATTTTTCATTTCCTATTCTTAATTTTCCTTTTTTAGACGGCGATGTGCCTTTGGCTCCATCATACGGTGTTTATATATCCCAACTCGTTTGGTTTGCCCGTGTGTGTTCGGGTGTCACCGATTTTATCGAACGTAATCAATGCATCACTGGGAAATTGCTGTGTCAGGGATTTCGATACCATAAATTACTTAAAACTTTTACTAAATTCTTTCATCGATACAAAGATTTGATTAGTAAATTTGGCTATACCTGTAGAAAACGTATTAAAAATGGTATTTCACATCCTAAATTTTATGGTAATATTGTATTTAAAGCGAGGAAATCACTATATGATCCGTGTAAACTCATCGAACCTTTAAACAAACTTATAAGTAAAGGTTATCGTACCAATATTGTAATTAGATCTCTGAATATAGTTTACATTGGCACTAATATCGATTTTGTCATTAGCAAATTAAAACATAACTAAATTGTATCTTCTTTTGAGGCGGGATGTATAGAGACACAGACACGTTAATTTTTATCTCTATAGAAGTCGCTCCTCACTATCCTACTACCTGTCGATACATTTATTTTTAGCATTGTACAAGTCATGTCTTCTCCGACTGTCCATCACGTTAAAATACTAAATCCCTGGGATGTGTTTTAGTTGATTTTAGTCTCTGATGCATGATTTGTTTTATTATTAATTGTTTTTGGCTTTTAACTAGCTGTCAGTAACTGCGAGTACTCTCAAATCGTATTTTCTTGTTAATTCGACCTGTTGATACTGTTTATAATGCTTTTTTGTTATTTTATATTTATATGGATCTTGTCTATATACCAGATTTGATTATTTGAAATACATTATAAGTTTCACTTCTTCTTACTACATTTGTATAAACTTCAAGATATACCTATATTTTTTAAACCGACTTTTTTTCTAAAGTGAATATTTTCGAAGGGTTAAATATTTCGCAGTGGTGGCTTGCCATGGCTTTGTTTGGACTTGTTTGTTTGCTTTTCGGCCTTGAATGTTTGTCCCTAATATTTTATTAACTGTGCATTTGCATTCAGATATCGCAGATCGAATTTATTCGTTTATAGTGTATTAATGTACGTTTTTTGATTGAGTTAAGCCTGCCAATTGATATTTTAATGTGTGTTTTTCTATGTTGTGATGTTATGCTATTGTTTCAGAAAAAGGGAAAAGGTTTGGATCCATTGAAACGTTTAATCCCGCTGCAAATGTTTGCACCTGTCCTAAGTCAGGAATTTGATATACAGTAGTTGTCGTTTGTTTATGTAATTTATACGTGTTTCTCGTTTCTCGTTTTTTTAAATTTTATATAGATTAGACTGTTGGTTTTTCCCGTTTGAATGGTTTTACACACTAGTAATTTTGGGGCCCTTTATAGCTTGTTGTTCGGTGTGAGCCAAGACTCCGTGTTGAAGGCCGTACATTGACCTATAATGATTCACTTTTTTTTTAAATTGTTATTTGGATGGAGAGTTGTCTCATTGGCACTCACACCACATCTTCCTATATCCAATTAATCCACCATTTTCTACATTTGAAAATGCCTGTACAAATTCAGGAATATGACAGTTCTTTTCCATTCGTTTTTGATGCGTTTTGTTATTTGATTTTGCCATGTGATTATGGACTTTCCGAATTGATTTCCCTCTAAGTTCAGTATTTTTGTGATTTTACTTTTTGGTAATTGTCATTAAAGTAATCATTCGTTTCAGATATTTATACGCCAATCAAATAACTGCAATACAACAAGGAGCATTTCAAGGCCTACCAGCGCTAAACACTCTGTATGTATATAATAGTTATATATACACATGTTGGCTGACCATTTGCGAACCTGTTCGGTTTCAGTTTGCTGGATTTACTTATATCTTTATAGAAAATAATAATTCTAAGAAACGATTTGATAGTTCCAATTTTCGAGATAACCGACTTTTAAATAGTTATTGAGTTCTGCAAATTGACTTAGATTAACCAAATGTTTACACTGCAGATTTCATTTTGAATACAAACATATATTAACAGAACGGATATATTTTAAATATTTTTCTATAAAATTTGGGATAAAGATAAAATGTTCTTCTTTCTTAAATTGAGAGGGATGCTCTTGTTAAAAACTATCTTTGTTTTCAAAAAGGTTATCGCTGATTGTAAATAATCGGCCAACATGAACATTGGAAAAAAAAAACAAATTGTTGACAAGAATATAGATTCTTAGTTTTTTTTTTTCTCTAGACAATAGCATCGTTAAACTTAACACATACAAGAAAGAAGATTTCCATTGTACACATTTACATCAAAACTATTAACTGCAGTTTCCAACTACTAGTGTGTAATGAGTAACAATTACCACTATATATAACGTTGCAATCGTAATATAGCATCTTAAGATAGAAAAATGGGTTAGCAAAATGTTAAATTTTATGAAAGATTATCAAATTTTGTAAACGAATTATATTCCTGAACAGACATTTTTAATGACAATATTCAATTTACCTTGAAAATATTTTTAAAATGGTCCATACCGCCTTTGTCTACGAAATTGGGGGGGGGAGTCGAAACTTGGTAGAATTTTTTTATCAATTTCAGTGATTTTGTTTAAATACTTATTTCGAACCATATATGTATTTTTAATACATTGACATTGTCATTTCCACATATACAATTAACATGTGTCTACTTATCTGGAAAATGATAGAGAATATGTTCTCAGGTAGTTTAAGATTCGGTTATTAATTAGCGTTGTGTATGTAAATTAAGAATTGATTCACGGCTGCCATGAATTATTTCGATTCTAATAGGACAAATTCGGTAATTTTGTTAACTGTGAAAGCACTATATATATGATACTGATTTGGCTGTTCCGTTTACCCAATTTTTATAATATAAGTAATATTATATATTCAATGCATTTCTCACTTCTATATTTTATAATGATCCAGTGAATTATAAGAATGAATTCTGTCAATGTCAATTGGTTAAAAATGTGTAAACAAGACTATTTGACGGATTTGTAATAACATAAGCAACACAACGGGTGCCTCATATGGAGCAGGATCTGCTTACTCTTCCGGAGCACCTGAGATCACCCTAGGTTTTACGTGGAGTTCGTGTTGCTTACTCTTTAGTTTATTATATTGTGTCTTCTGTACTATTAATGTTTGTCTTTTTATTTTTAGCCAAGGCGTTGTCAGTTTATTTTCTATCTATGAGTTTGACTCGTCCCTTTTTATCTTTCGTCACTCTTTTATAATGATCCAGTGAATTATAAGATCTGTCAATGTCAATTGGTTAAAAATGTGTAAACAACTGATACGGAAAGATATCAGTCGACTTGCTTCTGAATCAATATACAATATATTTATCAAATTTTAATGAATCGAACTCTATATATGGTGACAAAACAAATTGTTTAATGTAATAGGGAGGCGAAGGATACAATAGGGACTTTTGAACTCATAAGTCAAAAATATATTCGCCATGCCATAGTTTAAAACAAAAAAAGAAAATCAGACACATACAGAACCCGAAACATAAAATAAAGAAACAAAGAATTAACAGCACGAACCCCGACCAAAACTGGTGCTTCGAAAGGATAAGCATATCCTATAAATTATCTTCAAAAATATCATTGTTTTGTTTCAGATATTTAGCAAGCAATCAAATTACTACAATACAACCGGGAGCATTTCAAGACTTACCAGCTTTATACTATCTGCATGTGTATTTGTCAATGATAATAAGTTACGCTTATATATACATGTATACTGCATTCGTTCTAATTGATCAGTCTAAATACGCTGACTGTATATATTTCTATGTCATATACAGTCACTGACCCGATATCGTTTTTCCTCATGAATATTTAAATAGTAGAGCAGGAAATATATTTCAATATTCATGACATCTGCTACATCATTTCCGTATTTCCAATGTATACAACGAAGCGTTGAACGACTCAAACCTATTTCTTTTACAATTAGTGGAAAAACATATTTAACTTGTTAATCATTATGTTGTATGTTTGTTTGATGCGTTTTGTTATTTGATTTTGCCATGTGATTATGGACTTTCCGAATTGATTTTCCACTAAGTTCCGTATTTTTGTGATTTTACTTTTTACTGATGTTTGAGTCCATACTCAAACGAATTATTTCACCACTGACAGGTAATGTTAATTTTATTGCTCTGTGTATTTCTCCGCCCGAGATTTGTGGCCTTTTTTAAAAGATCCTGCTTCACATGTGACACCCTTCGTGTTGCTCATGCTAAAAGAAACCCGATAATAAGTTTTTATCGGTAGGTCACATTCATTAAAAGAAACGAGGATCGCAGTTTCGACGTAAAACATATCCGATATCATCTATGAAACGGTTATTCCATAATTGTCAACCAAATCGTAAGGGCGTCCGTACAACTTACGAAGGGATGCTTTCAGCTTTACCATTTGGAAGTCTTAATTTGAGAGCTACCTTGTAATCAGCAACCTTCTATAAAAAAAATCATGATAGGAAACACAAGAGTTGGAATATCGTATCAATTGATAGATATATACTTCGTATGCAGACGCTGCTCGAATGTTGTTACATAGGAATGGAAAGTTCACAAATGGGAAGCTGAAATCATCTCTTTCTCTTTCAATTTTGTTTTCAACCGACCCTCATTGTCAATTTCCAGATGTAGGTCAAGATATTAGGCTGAATAAACTGTATCTGTTGTAGCCTTTATCTCTAGTTGGATGGAATAGATGCATTTAACATAGTCACCAAATTAGGAATTATTTAGTGAGATAACATCATCTATAAAGCGTAAAGTAAAGTTAGGATATTGCTTTCTTCTTATCTTTCTTCCTAAGAATTCATTTTTGAAGTCAGCCTCATAATAATGAAAAAAAGAAGTCGGCATGGAGAGGGGCACAATTGGTTCCCATTGGAATGCCTACAATCTGTTGAAAAACACGTCATTCAAACGTAACAAATATGTTGTCAATCAAGAAATCAAGCATATAAAAAAAATCAAGCATCTTGCTAATGTCATTTTCAAGCAATTTATTGTATAAAAGATGTTTTTTTTTCAAATATTTATATAATTAAATATCAATAACACAATAAACAATAAGGGAACATGATTTTTCTAGATTGCAGTATAAAGACAATAATAGTGTATTAGCTTGACATATAAAGTCAATACACTATTATTGTTATATATTTATATATTCTTGTTTATTGACTGGCGCCAGAGCTACACCATTATTATATAAATCCCTATCTAGCAATGATAGAAAATAATGTCTTTAGTGTAAAATATATTAAACAATACTATTGTTTTGTTTTAGGGTTTTGGATAGCAATCAATTAACTACAATACAGCAAGGAACATTTCAAAACCTAACAGCTCTATACTTATTGTATGTGTACATTGTTATAATATCTAATCAAGAAGCAAATGATAACAAAATCTATGGTTAATCTGTGGCACAGTATATATACCGTTATCAATGCTTACGACATTTTAAAGTTCTGCCGTTGCCTATTGGTGTCAAAGATTGATTGACCACAACTTGTCAATTTTTCCTCGAATAATTTTTTTAAACCGTGTTTATTCTTTGAATGTTTTATCATGTTTCATGCAGTTATATATTAATTTTTTTTTTCAAAACATTATAATGATCCAAAGAATTATAGGATTACAATCTGTCAATGTCAATTAGGTAAAAATATGTAAACAACTGTTGCCTATACGGAGAGATGTTAGTTGACGTGCGTCTTAATCCATTTTTCAATATCTATCATAATTTGATGAATCGACCTCTATATATTGGGATGAAACAAATTGTGTAATGTAAATAAAGGCAACAGTAGTATACCGCTATTCGAAATTCATAAATCGATAGAGAAAAAACAAATCCGGTTTACAAACTAAAACTGTGGGAAACACAACAAATATATATCTACGACACAAAAGAAACACAACATTAAATTGTAACACACACAGAAACGAACTATAATATAACAATGGCTATTTTCCTGGCGTGCCAAACATCCCGTTTTAATGGCAATGTTAATTATAACATTAAAATGACAACATTACATTATAGGACTACAATACAAATAAATGGAGAAAAATATAGGACAGAGAAACAAACGAATAAAAGCCAACAAAAGGTACAAGGTTACAAAAATTATACGTCAGACGTACGTTACGTCCACACAAGACTAACCAGTGACGCTCAGATGAAAAAGTTTGAAAGCCAAAACAAGTTCAAAGTTGGAGAGCACTGAGGTCCAAAAGTTACAAAAAGTTGGGACCAATACGACCAGAATTATCCGCCTGGGACAAGAACATCCTTATTATTTACAATAATTTATACTTTTGCAAACAGTAAATTTTCTAAAATGACTATATGAGAGGTGAAGGATATCAAAGGGTATTTCAAGCTCTTAAGTTGAAAATAAATTGACAACGCCATGGTTTATAATGAAGTTAAATTATAAGTCCCCTTACAGACATCAACCATGAATAGATTTCAAATTAATTGTTTTCAAGCAAATGAGGAAAAAAGAGTAATACTAGCTTTTTTTTTAAAATTAAAACTATATATATATATATATATATATATATGAGGAAATAACTTAGACAAAAAAGACAGAATGTGACCTGCCAAATAAGACTATTTGACGGATTTGTAATAACATAAGCAACACAACGGGTGCCTCATATGGAGCAGGATCTGCTTACTCTTCCGGAGCACCTGAGATCACCCTAGGTTTTACGTGGAGTTCGTGTTGCTTACTCTTTAGTTTATTATATTGTGTCTTCTGTACTATTAATTGTTTGTTTGTCTTTTTTATTTTTAGCCAAGGCGTTGTCAGTTTATTTTCTATCTATGAGTTTGACTCGTCCCTTTTTATCTTTCGTCACTCTTTTATAATGATCCAGTGAATTATAAGAATGAATTCTGTCAATGTCAATTGGTTAAAAATGTGTAAACAACTGATACGGAAAGATATCAGTCGACTTGCTTCTGAATCAATATACAATATATTTATCAAAATATAATGAATCGAACTCTATATATGGTGACAAAACAAATTGTTTAATGTAATAGGGAGGCGAAGGATACAATAGGGACTTTTGAACTCATAAGTCAAAAATATATTGGCCATGCCATAGTTTAAAACAAAAAAGAAAATCAGACACATACATTACACAAAACATAAATAAAAAAACAAAGAATTAACAGCACAAATATCATTGTTTTGTTTCAGATATTTAAACGGCAATCAAATTACTACAATTCAACCGGGAGCATTTCAAGATCTACCAGCTTTATACTATCTGTATGTGTACTTGTCAATGATAATAAGTTACGCTTATATATACATGTATACTGCATTCGTTCTAATTGATCAGTCTAAATACGCTGACTGTATATATTTATGTCATATACATTCACTGACCCGATATCGTTTTTCCTCATGAATATTTAAATAGTAGAGCAGGAAATATATTTCAATATTCATGACATCTGCTACGGATGACGCGTTGCCAATTTTGATCTCGGAAACCGATAAATTTATCCACATTGCACCATAACGATCCTTATATGTCAGTTATTTTCTAAAAGACAAATATATCAACTAGCTAATGAGCATCAGTTAATAATCTTGTCTGCATTGATTCAACTTAAAACTATTGTCTGATCGGTTGTCAGGTGGGATTTTCGAAAATTCATCAACATTTAAAAAATTTTTATTTAAATATTTCGTGGAAGTAGTTATCAAAGGTACCAGGATTATAATTTAGTACGCCAGACGCACGTTTCGTCTACATAAGACTCATCAGTGACGCTCATATCAAAATATTTATAAAGCCAAACAAGTACAAAGTTGAAGAGCATTGAGGATCCAAAATTCCAAAAAGTTGTGCCAAATACGGCTAAGGTAATCTATGCCTGGGATAAGAAAATCCTTAATTTTTCGTAAAATTCAAAGTTTTGTAACAGGAAATTTATTAAAATGACCACATTATTGATATTCATGTCAACACCGAAGTGTTGACTACTGGGCTGGTGATACCCTCGGGGACGAAACGTCCACCAGCAGTGGCATCGACCCAGTGGTGTAAATAGTTATCAAAGGTACCAGGATTATAATTTAGTACGCCAGACGCGCGTTTCGTCTACATAAGACTCATCAGTGACGCTCATATCAAAATATTTATAAAGCCAAACAAGTACAAAGTTGAAGAGCATTGAGGATCCAAAATTCCAAAAAGTTGTGCCAAATACGGCTAAGGTAATTTATGCCTGGGATAAGAAAATCCTTAATTTTTCGTAAAATTCAAAGTTTTGTAACAGGAAATTTATTAAAATGACCACATTATTGATATTCATGTCAACACCGAAGTGTTGACTACTGGACTGGTGATACCCTCGGGGACGAAACGTCCACCAGCAGTGGCATCGACCCAGTGGTGTAAATAGTTATCAAAGGTACCAGGATTATAATTTAGTACGCCAGACGCGCGCGAAGGGCAGACTAGATTTGTTTAGTGGTTGAAGATTATAAACCACACACAAAAAATTATAATTTGTCGAAGATATATATGTTTCTCGTCCGTGGTAAATTTTTAAACAAAATCGGAGGTTATGCATTTTCTACATCAAACTTGAAAGATACCCATATGGTCGACTTGATACATAATTGTTCTGCTTAACTATGTACTAGATAAAGTGAAAACTTATGCAAATGGTGTTTTTAGAATAAAACACTTCGTAATTGAGAAGGAAATTGTAATTTTGTTTGTTTCTATAAACTTTAAAATTTTTGTCACTATAGTAAACATTACTGTAAGCACCGTTGTTCTAATGCTTCTTGTATGTCTCTAAATGTAAAACAATTAGATACAAAGGAAATCTTAAGATGAACAATGTGTATTTTTAATTGATATTGAATAAATTTCAAGTCAACACACTACAGAATATATACAGGTAGATAAACAAGCGTATGTTTATTGTCATCTAAGCATATGTTCCTTACATCGTAACTACAATTCCCTTTCCTTTCATGAATATGACCTACCAAATGAGACTATTTACCGAATTTGTTATAACATGAGCAACACGACGGGTGCCACATGTGGAGCAGGATATGCTTACCCTTCCGGATCACCTGAGATCACTCCTAGTTTTTGTTGGGGTTCGTGTTGCTTATTCTTTAGTTTTCTATGTTGTGTCATGTGTTTGTCTGTTTGTCTTTTTCATTTTTAGCCATGACGTTGTCATTTAATTTTCGATTTATGAGTTTGACTGTCCGTCTGGTATCTTTCGTCCCTCTTTTACAAGCAAAACCATTAATACAAAACGAATGCATCAGAATTAACCATTTTTTCGTTGAAGAATACAATTAACAGTTCCATGTTTTTTTTATTTTTTAGAGGTTTAAGCAACAATCAAATAACTACAATACAAGAAGGAACATTTCAAGACCTACCAGCTCTTACCATCTTGTATGTATATCTATTGCAATATTTAATGAGGAAACACGTCAGTCTTCTTTGACATTATATCTCATTATGTTACCTGAGTAATTATATTTTCTTAGTTATCTGCATGAGTCCATAAGTCTTTTTGTATTTAGATGAACATTTCTCTCTTTTGCGCATGTATATTCAAACTCGTCGATATAAAAACTCACAACGCCATAGACTTTTTTACAGCAAACGAAAAGAACAAACAGCATGCAAAATCCCGTTAAAGAAAAACATTAATAATGTTCAAATTGAACTCAACCAATGACTGGGGCTGATCTCATATCCGTTAAAGAGTTTTTGTATTTAGATATCAATAGATAGGGTGGTGGTGGATACAGGCAAGTATATTTAACTAATGCATTCACATACACTCTTGATATTCAAAAATTTCCATTTTATGTGAATAAGTTAAATATACTTGCCTGATACATTTACATTAAAGATTACTCACTGATTACAAAGCAGTGAATGGACTTCGAAAGGTGGATAAATCTCTTCTTTAAAATCCATCACCAATAACATCATTACACCAAAAACAGTAACTAAACATCGCGAGGTATAATAAAATCCATTGTTTCTGATCTGACAAGATAAAGGAGTAAAATATAAAAAATATCGAATTCTATGGACAATTAAAATTGACAACTCCTTTGCAATTACCAAAATGAAAAGCTCAAACACATTAAACGAATGGAAAACACTTGTCATATTCCTGACTTGGTACAAGTATTTAATAGACAGCAAAACCTCTCATTTGTCATGAATGTCTGAATGTTTCAATTCCATTATGTTGACAACAATATGAGAACAAACCAAACAGACATAATAGACACAAATTTCAAAATTTTGGAAACAATCAAATAACTACAATACAGCAAGGAACATTTCAAAACCTAACAGCTCTATACACAATGTTATAATATCTAATCAAGAAGCAAATGATGACAAAATATATGGTTAATCTGTGGCAAAGTATATTTACCGTTATCAATGCTTACGACATTTTAAAGTTCTGCCGTTGCCTATTGGTGTCAAAGATTGATTGACCACAACTTGTCAATTCTTCCTCGAATAATTTTTTTAAACCGTGTTTATTCTTTGTATGTTTAATCATATTTCATGCAGTTATATATTAATTTTTTTTTCCAAAAATTATAATGATCCAGGGAATAATAGGATTACAATCTGTTAATATCAATAAGTTGAAAATATGTAAACAACTGTTGCCTATACGGAGAGATGCTAGTTGACGGGCGTCTTAATTCATTTTTTAATATCTATCATAATTTGTTGAATCGACCTCTATATATTGGGAGGAAACAAATTGTGTAATGTAAATAAAGGCAACAGTAGTATACCGCTGTTCGAAATTCATAAATCGATAGAGAAAAAAACAAATCCGGTTTACAAACTAAAACTGAGGGAAACGCATCAAATATAAGAGAACTACGACATAAAAGAAACACAGCATTAAAATGTAACACACACAGAAACGAACCATAATATAACATTGGCTACTTTCCTGGCATGCCAAACCTCCCGTTTTAATGGCAATGTTAATTACAACATTAAAATGACAACAATACATGACAGGACTTCAATACAAATAAATGGGAGAAAATATAGGACAGAGAAACAAACGAATAATAGCCAACAAAAGGTACTATGTTAAAAAAAAGTATACGCCAGACGTACGTTACATCCACACATGACTAACCAGTGACGCTCAGATGAAAAAAGTTTGAAAGCCAAAACAAGTACAAAGTTGATGTTTTTGTGTTCTGTTAAATTTTTCCTTTTAAAACTGTTACACGATGATGACTGCTGTACCTATATTTTGACTATTTTATTTATTGTGTCTGTTTAGTTAACACATCATTGTAAATATTCCGGAATTTGATGAGACTGTCATAAAAGTGAGAGGGTTAGCGCTATAAAAATATCTACCGTTATCTGGATGATATTTTTTCGTTGAATAATCCAGAGTTCTCTAAATATACTTGAGAAATTTACCCAAAAGAACTTACTTTAACTAAATCTACCATAAACAGCAGCAGTTGTCCTTTTCTAGATTTAGACATTTCAATTTCAAACGGGAAAATTCATACTAAAATTTACGATTTTTCATTTCCTATTCTTAATTTTCCTTTTTTAGACGGCGATGTGCCTTTGGCTCCATCATACGGTGTTTATATATCCCAACTCGTTCGGTTTGCCCGTGTGTGTTCGGATGTCATAGATTTTAACGAACGTAATCAATGCATCACTGGGAAATTGCTGTGTCAGGGATTTCGATACCATAAATTACTTAAAACTTTTACTAAATTCTTTCATCGATACAAAGATTTGATTAGTAAATTTGGCTATACATGTAGAAAACTTATTAAAAATGGTATTTCACATCCTAAATTTTATGGTAATATTGTATTTAAAGCGAGGAAATCACTATATGATCCGTGTAAACTCATCGAACCTTTAAACAAACTTATAAGTAAAGGTTATCGTACCAATATTGTAATTAGATCTCTGAATATAGTTTACATTGGCACTAATATCGATTTTGTCATTAGCAAATTAAAACATAACTAAATTGTATCTTCTTTTGAGGCGGGATGTATAGAGACACAGACACGTTAATTTTTATCTCTATAGAAGTCGCTCCTCACTATCCTACTACCTGTCGATACATTTATTTTTAGCATTGCACAAGTCATGTCTTCTCCGACTGTCCATGACGTTAAAATACTAAATCCCTGGGATGTGTTTTAGTTGATTTTAGTCTCTGATGCATGATTTATTTTATTATTAATTGTTTTTGGCTTTTAACTATCTGTCAGTAACTGCGAGTACTCTCAAATCGTATTTTCTTGTTAATTCGACCTGTTGATACTGTTTATAATGCTTTTTTGTTATTTTATATTTATATGGATCTTGTCTATATACCAGATTTGATTATTTGGAATACATTATAAGTTTCACTTCTTCTTACTACATTTGTATAAACTTCAAGATTTACTTTTCTAAAGTGAATATTTTCGAAGGGTTAAATATTTCGCAGTGGTGGCTTGCCATGGCTTTGTTTGGACTTGTTTGTTTGCTTTTCGGCTTGAATGTTTGTCCCTAATATTTTATTAACTGTGCATTTGCATTCAGATATCGCAGATCGAATTTATTCGTTTATAGTGTATTAATGTACGTTTTTTGATTGAGTTAAGCCTGCCAATTGATATTTTAATGTGTGTTTTTCTATGTTGTGATGTTATGCTATTGTTTCAGAAAAAGGGAGAAGGTTTGGATCCATTGAAACGTTTAATCCCGCTGCAAATGTTTGCACCTGTCCTAAGTCAGGAATCTGATGTACATTAGTTGTCGTTTGTTTATGTAATTTATACGTGTTTCTCGTTTCTCGTCTTTTTTAATTTTATATAGATTAGACTGTTGGTTTTTCCCGTTTGAATGGTTTTACACACTAGTAATTTTGGGGCCCTTTATAGCTTGTTGTTCGGTGTGAGCCAAGGCTCCGTGTTGAAGGCCGTACATTGACCTATAATGATTCACTTTTTTTTTAAATTGTTATTTGGATGGAGAGTTGTCTCATTGGCACTCACACCACATCTTCCTATATCCAATTAATCCACCATTTTCTACATTTGAAAATGCCTGTACAAATTCAGGAACATGACAGTTCTTGTCCATTCGTTTTTGATGCGTTTTGTTATTTGATTTTGCCATGTGATTATGGACTTTCCGAATTGATTTTCCTCTAAGTTCAGTATTTTTGTGATTTTACTTTTTGGTAATTGTCATTAAAATAATCATTCGTTTCAGATATTTATACACCAATCAAATAACTGCAATACAACAAGGCATAGCCAGAAATTAGTAGTGCTTTTGCTTATTAATATTCATAATATGTGATAATAGTTTGAACTAGACTGGCTTGATATAGTTAACATCTTTAAAACACGGATATTATAAGTTGCCCGTCACAGAGTCCTTGTTTATAATCACTCTGATACTTCCGTAAAGTTGTCAGGTGGTCAAAATCAAAACAATGAACGCGAATTAAGTGAATTTTTCGTGTTCTCGTGAGTTTATTCTTCTTAAAATATTGGCATTTTAACTTTACGTGGGAACCTGGAGTTCAACGACTACACATACAAGGTTTGGACGTGCTTATTCTTTGGACATCCGAGTTTCAAGTTTTACCCCGGCAACTTGTTTTTCTAATGACCTTGTTAGCCAATTTTCAACACGAAGTTTGCAAATTTGACGTTTCAGCCATTTTAGCCTGTATTTTATACTGCAATGTTAAAAGACTCTCGCTTCGATTTTCAAAATAGCTCAGGAACCTTGATTTTTGCAACGACAGTCATTATGTTTCGTTTAAATGGTGTATATTGTTGTGTATATTTGTTTTCTGCCCCGGCAACCTGTCTATCACTTAAATTAAAGTTAAAATAGACATTTTTTTCAAAAATCCCTATCATTTCAATATGATTTCCGTGACCCGTATCCGATTTCATTAGTATAATATTCAAATGAGCAAAGTGGCGTTGATTTCTGGATATGGAGCATTTCAAGACCTACCAGCGCTAAACACTCTGTATGTATATAATAGTTATATATAAACATGTTGGCTGACCATTTGCGAACCTGTTCGGTTTCAGTTTGCTGGATTTACTTATACCTTTATTGAAAATAATAATTCTAAGAAACGATTTGATAGTTGCAATTTTCGAGATAACCGACTTTTAAATAGTTATTGAGTTCTGCAAATTGACTTCGATTAACCAAATGTTTACACTGCAGATTTCATTTTGAATACAAACATATATTAACAGAACGGATATACTTTAAACATTTTTCTATAAAATTTGGGATAAAGATAAAATGTTCTTCTTTCTTAAATTGAGAGGGATGCTCTTGTTAAAAACTATCTTTGTTTTCAAAAAAGGTTATCGCTGATTGTAAATAATCGGCCAACATGAACATTGGAAAAGAAAACAAATTGTTGACAAGAATATAGATTCTTAGTTTTTTTTTTCTCTAGACAATAGCATCGTTAAACTTAACACATACAAGAAAGAAGATTTCCATTGTACACATTTACATCAAAACTATTAACTGCAGTTTCAAACTACTAGTGTGTAATGAGTAACAATTACCACTATATATTACGTTGCAATCGTAATATAGCATCTTAAGATAGAAAAATGGGTTAGCAAAATGTTAAATTTTATGAAAGATTATCAAATTTTGTAAACGAATTATATTCCTGAACAGACATTTTTAATGACAATATTCAATTTACCTTGAAAATATTTTTAAAATGGTCCATAACGCCTTTGTCTACGAAATTGGGGGGGGGGGGGGGGGGGGGGGGGGGGGAGTCGAAACTTGGTAGAATTTTTTATCAATTTCAGTGATTTTGTTTAAATACTTATTTCGAACCATATATGTATTTTTAATACATTGACATTGTCATTTCCACATATACAATTAACATGTGTCTACTTATCTGGAAAATGATAGAGAATATGTTCTCAGGTAGTTTAAGATTCGGTTATTAATTAGCGTTGTGTATGTAAATTAAGAATTGATTCACGGCTGCCATGAATTATTTCGATTCTAATAGGACAAATTCGGTAATTTTGTTAACTGTGAAAGCACTATACATATGATACTGATTTGGCTGTTCCGTTTACCCAATTTTTATAATATAAGTAATATTATATATTCAATGCATTTCTCACTTCTATATTTTCTACCCATGTAATTTGATACGTAATGAGGCGTACAAGTAGCTCTAAAACGCGCAGTATTAACATTTGATATTTTGTTTACGGAAACATATTTGTGACGTCACCTTGTTTCGTTGCCATGCCAAGACAATAATACCATTTTGCGGAATTCTCGTTTTATGAAATTTTACCATGAAAAATAAATTCGAATGGGGTGATTTGTTTATTTAGCTATAGAATAGAGATAAATATATTGTATCTGAATCTTGGCCTACGTAAACGTGGGGTTTTGATGTCGAAAATTGAGAATATCTGGTATTATAAATAAGTTGGTCGTAACGCAAAACAGCCGTTTTTGTGTAATACTGCGTTTGCGCTAAAGGTAGATAATTGTGATTATATTGGTTGCCGAGTTGTCACTCATACCGCATCTTCCTATATCTATATTATGACCTATTTACTGTCACTAATTAATTCATGTACATGAATTGACCAGTACAAAACTGCTTATGTTGGTTGTGTTGCTTATACTTTAGTTTTCTGTATTATATCTTTTTCTGATCTTTGCAAGGCAATCAATTAACAGTAATACAACATGGAATGTTTCAAGACCTACCAGCTCTACACGAACTGTATGTGTACATTGTTACAATATTGTATACAATAGCAAATGATAACAAAATCTATGGTAAACCTGCGACATTTAAGTTCTGCCGTTGCCATTGGTGACAAAGATTGATTGACCAAAACTTGACAATTTCCCCTCAAATAGTTGTCTCTCTACTATGTGTATTCTGTGTTTGTTTTATCATACTTCATACAGATATATACAAATTGTGTTAGCAAAAATTTAATTAAGTTTGTTTGCAACCATTATAATAACCTTTCCCGTTTCAAGAATGTGACCTACCAAATAAAACTATTTACCGGATTTGTAATAACATAAGCAACACAACGGGTGCCTCATATGGAGCAGGATCTGCTTACTCTTCCGGAGCACCTGAGATCACCCTAGGTTTTACGTGGAGTTCGTGTTGCTTACTCTTTGGTTTATTATATTGTGTCTTCTGTACTATTAACTGTCTGTTTGTCTTTTTATTTTTAACCAAGACGTTGTCAGTTTTTTTTTCTATCTATGAGTTTGACTCGTCCCTTTTTAATTTCGTCACTCTTTTATAATGATCCAGTGAATTATAAGAATGAATTCTGTCAATGTCAATTGGTTAAAAATGTGTAAACAACTGATACGGAAAGATATCAGTCGACTTGCTTCTGAATCAATATACAATATATTTATCAAAATATAATGAATAGAACTCTATATATGGTGACAAAACAAATTGTTTAATGTAATAGGGAGGCGAAGGATACAATAGGGACTTTTGAACTCATAAGTCAAAAATATATTGGCCATGCCATAGTTTAAAACAAAAAAGAAAATCAGACACATACATTACACAAAACATAAAATAAAAAAACAAAGAATTAACAGCACGAACCCGACCAAAACTGGTGCTTCGAAAGGATAAGCATATCCTATAAATTATCTTCAAAAATATCATTGTTTTGTTTCAGATATTTAGCAAGCAATCAAATTACTACAATACAACCGGGAGCATTTCAAGACCTACCAGCTTTATACGAACTGTATGTGTATTTGTCAATGATAATAAGTTACGCTTATATATACATGTATACTGCATTCGTTCTAATTGATCAGTCTAAATACGCTGACTGTATATATTTATATGTCATATACAGTCACTGACCCGATATCGTTTTTCCTCATGAATATTTAAATAGTAGAGCAGGAAATATATTTCAATATTCATGACATCTGCTACATCATTTCCGTATTTCCAATGTATACAACGAAGCGTTGAACGACTCAAACCTATTTCTTTTACAATTAGTGGAAAAACCTATTTAACTTGTTAATCATTATGTTGTATGTTTGTTTGATGTGTTTTGTTATTTGATTTTGCCATGTGATTATGGATTTTCCGAACTGATTTTCCACTAAGTTCCGTATTTTTGTGATTTTACTTTTTACTGATGTTTGAGTCCATACTCGAACGAATTATTTCACCACTGACAGGTAATGTTAATTTTATTGCTCTGTGTATTTCTCCGCCCGAGATTTGTGGCCTTTTTTAAAAGATCCTGCTCCACATGTGACACCCTTCGTGTTGCTCATGCTAAAAGAAACTCGGTAATAAGTTTTTATCGGTAGGTCACATTCATTAAAAGAAACGAGGATCGCAGTTTCGACGTAAAACATATCCGATATCATCTATGAAACGGTTATTCCATAATTGTCAACCAAATCGTAAGGGCGTCCGTACAACTTACGAAGGGATGCTTTCAGCTTTACCATTTGGAAGTCTTAATTTGAGAGCTACCTTGTAATCAGCAACCTTCTATAAAAAAAATCATGATAGGAAACACAAGAGTTGGAATATCGTATCAATTGATAAATATATACTTCGTATGCAGACGCTGCTCGAATGTTGTTACATAGGAATGGAAAGTTCACAAATGGGAAGCTGAAATCATCTCTTTCTCTTTCAATTTTGTTTTCAACCGACCCTCATTGTCAATTTCCAGATGTAGGTCAAGATATTAGGCTGAATAAACTGTATCTGTTGTAGCCTTTATCTCTAGTTGGATGGAATAGATGCATTTAACATAGTCACCAAATTAGGAATTATTTTGTCAGATATACACCATTATTATATAAATCCCTATCTAGCAATGATAGAAAACAATGTCTTTAGTGTAAAATATATTAAACAATACTATTGCTTTGTTTTTGGGATTTGCAAAGCAATCAATTAACTACAATACAGCAAGGAACATTTCAAAACCTAACAGCTCTATACTTATTGTATGTGTACATTGTTATAATATCTAATCAAGAAGCAAATGATAACAAAATCTATGGTTAATCTGTGGCACAGTATATATACCGTTATCAATGCTTACGACATTTTAAAGTTCTGCCGTTGCCTATTGGTGTCAAAGATTGATTGACCACAACTTGTCAATTTTTCCTCGAATAATTTTTTTAAACCGTGTTTATTCTTTGAATGTTTTATCATATTTCATGCAGTTATATATTAATTTTTTTTTTCAAAACATTATAATGATCCAAGGAATTATAGGATTACAATCTATCAATATCAATTAGGTAAAAATATGTAAACAACTGTTGCCTATACGGAGAGATGTTAGTTGACGTGCTTCTTAATCCATTTTTCAATATCTATCATAATTTGATGAATCGACCTCTATATATTGGGATGAAACAAATTGTGTAATGTAAATAAAGGCAACAGTAGTATACCGCTATTCGAAATTCATAAATCGATAGAGAAATAACAAATCCGGTTTACAAACTAAAACTGTGGGAAACACAACAAATATATATAACTACGACACAAAAGAAACACAACATTAAATTGTAACACACAGAGAAACGAACTATAATATAACAATGGCTATTTTCCTGGCGTGCCAAACCTCCCGTTTTAATGGCAATGTTAATTATAACATTAAAATGACAACATTACATTATAGGACTACAATACAAATAAATGGGAAAAAAATATAGGACAGAGAAACAAACGAATAAAAGCCAACAAAAGGTACTAGGTTACAAAAATTATACGCCAGACGTACGTTACGTCCACACAAGACTAACCAGTGACGCTCAGATGAAAAAGTTTGAAAGCCAAAACAAGTCCAAAGTTAGAGAGCACTGAGGTCCAAAAGTTAAAAAAAGTTGGGACCAATACGACCAGAATTATCCGCCTGGGACAAGAACATCCTTATTATTTACAATAATTTATACTTTTGCAAACAGTAAATTTTCTAAAATGACTATATGAGAGGTGAAGGATATCAAAGGGTATTTCAAGCTCTTAAGTTGAAAATAAATTGACAACGCCATGGTTTATAATGAAGAAGTCAAACTGAAAAATACAATACACAAAACATGACATTAAAACAAAGACTGAGCAACAGGAACCCCATCAATGCTGGGTATAATATCAGGTGATCCGAGGCTGGAAACATATCCTGTTAAGTATTTATACAATTATCATTGTTTTGTTTCAGAATTTTTTACAGCAATCAAATAACAACAATACAGCAAGGAGCATTTCAAGACCTGTCAGCTTTATACAAACTGTATGTGTACTTTTCAATGATAACAACTAGAAACGCTTATATATACATGTATACTGCATCGTTTTATTGGAGCAGTAACAAATGCGTTGACTGTATATTTCTATGTCATATACTGTCACCGAACCGATGTCACTTCTCCTGATGAATATTCAAATAGTAGAGCCTGAACTATATTTACATATTCATTACTATTGCCATAACCTGTCCTGGTTTACAATGTATACAACGAAGCGTGGAACAAATCAACCCTATTTCTTTTGTTCATATTTTTTGTTTAAAACCTACAAATCAGGATGTTGTATGCTTATTGTTGGTGTTTGAGCCCGTACTAAAACGAATTCTTTAACCTCTCACAGGAAGTGTACATTGCATTGTGCTGTATATTTCGCCGTCTAAGATGTGAGGCCTTTTTAAAGGGGAATTGGTTCTAATATTTAAATAAAAAATAGCAATAACACAATAAAAAACAATTGATTTTTTTTTTCTAAATGGCAGTTTAAAGACCATTATAGTGTATTGACTTGACATATGAACGATATAAGAATTCGGCCCGAAACGGAGTAAAAGCTCGACAGAGCCTCTTATATACATGTTTCTAAGCCTCTTCCTTATACCGTTGATATGTCAAGTCAATACATTAGTGTTGTCTATATATTTGTATGTTCTTGTTAATTGACTTATAGCATTACACCAATATTATATAAATCTCTATTAAGCAATGATAGCTAGTAAACAATGTGTTTGGTGTAAATATGTTTAACATTACTATTGTTTTGTTTTAGGTATTTGGACAGCAATCAGATATCTACAATACAGCAAGGAACATTTCAAGACCTACCAGCTCTAAACGAAATGTATGTGTTTATGGTTATCAAATTATGTTAAGAAGCAAATGATAACAAAATCTATGGTTAATCTGTGGCAGAGTATGTTTACCGTTATCAATACTTACGACATTAAAACATTTGCTCATTGGTGAAAAAGATTGATTGACTAAAACTTGTTAATTCCCCCTGAATTAATTGTCTCTTAACTATGTTAAGACTTGGTATGTTTTATTCCCATTTCTCAGCAGTAACATACCATCTGCCCCTTCGTATGGTGTTATCAAAATTGATTCGTTATTCACGTGCTTGTTCACACTATACGGACTTCATATACAGTATGTTTATTGTCATCTAAGCATATGTTCCTTACATCGTAACTACAATTCCCTTTCCTTTCATGAATATGACCTACCAAATGAGACTATTTACCGAATTTGTAATGACATGAGCAACACGACGGGCGCCACATGTGGAGAAGGATCTGCTTACCCTTCCGGATCACCTGAGATCACTCCTAGTTTTTGTTGGGGTTCGTGTTGCTTATTAGGGCCCCGCCAAAGGCGGGTCCCCTATAGTGATCAGTCTGTCCGTCCGTCCGTCCGTCCGTCCGTCCGTCCGTCCGTCCGTCCGTCGTCCGTAACACTTTGTGTTCGCTCCATATCTAGAGAACCATTATGATTTCATACTTTATACTTTACATGTTTGTTAACCACCACCAGAGGGCGTGTCATGATGTATGTACAACTTCCTAGGTCAAAGGTCAAGGTCAAAAACTTTGGTTTCAGTTGACAACCCCATGTCCTATGGTAAAGATCGTGTCCGCTCTATATCTTGAGAACCGTTATCATTTCAAAGTTTATACTTGACATGTTTATAAACCAACACCAAAGGGTGTGTCATAATTTATTTACAACTTCCTAGGTCAAAGGTCAAGGTCAAAAACTTTGATTTCAGTTGACAAAGCCATGTCCTATGGTAAAGATACATTTTTTTAATGCACATTATTCACAGCGGGGCCCACAGAGATGGCTCCCATCTCAATGATATCTAGTTCTTTAGTTTTCTATGTTGTGTCATGTGTTTGTTTGTCTTTTTCATTTTTAGCCATGACGTTGTCATTTAATTTTCGATTTATGAGTTTGACTGTCCCTCTGGTATCTTTCGTCCCTGTTTTATAAGCAAAACCATTAATACATAATGAATGCATCATAATGCATCATTTCTTCGTTGAAGAATACAATTAACAGTTCCATGTTTTTATGTTTCAGAGGTTTAAGCAACAATCAAATAACTACAATACAAGAAGGAACATTTCAAGACCTACCAGCTCTTACCATCTTGTATGTATATCTATTGCAATATTTAATGAAGAAACACGTCAGTCTTCTTTGACATTATATCTCATTATGTTACCTGAGTAATTATATTTTCTTATTGATCTGCATGAGTCCATAAGTCTTTTTGTATTTAGATGAAGAATTCTCTCTTTTGCGCATGCATATTCAAACTCGTCGATATAAAAACTCACAAAGCCATAGACTTTTTTACAGCAAACGAAAAGAACAAACAGCATGCAAAATCCCGTTAAAGAAAAACATTAATAATGTTCAAATTGAACTCAACCAATGACTGGGGCTGATCTCATATCCGTTAAAGAGTTTTTGTATTTAGATATCAATAGATAAGGTGGTGGTGGATACAGGCAAGTATATTTAACTAATGCATTCACATACACTCTTGATATTCAAAAATTTCCATTTTATGTGAATAAGTTAAATATAATTGCCTGATACATTTACATTAAAGATTATTCACTGATTACAAAGCAGTGAATGGACTTAGGAAGGTGGATAAATCTCTTCTTTAAAATCCATCACCAAAAACATCATTACACCAAAAACAGTAACTAAACATCGCGAAATATAATAAAATCCATTGTTTTTGATCTGACAAGATAAAGGAATAAAATATAAAATAATACCGAATTCTATGGATAATTAAAATTGACAACTCCTTTGCAATTACCAAAATGTGAAGCTCAAACACATTAAACGAATGGAAAACACTTGTCATATTCCTGACTTGGTACAAGTATTTGATAGACAGCATAACCTCTCATTTGTCATGATTGTATGAATGTTTCGATTCCATTATGTTGACAACAATATGAGAACAAACCAAACAGACATAATAGACACAAATGTCAAAATGGGGTACAACAGGCAGCATTGTGCTATTACCTTTATCAAAATGGTATTTTTTGTTAAGCATATTTCAGTTTATCAGGAATCTAAATATTCAAAACGAAGAATTTAAACTACGGTTAGTTTATGGTCCATATAGCTCGACCGTGCCGGCTCAAGCGAGAAAATCAATCTCGTTGAGATGATCAACAAAAATCCATAATTATCAAAGCTGATTAAAATGCTTTTAAAGAAGAAAGATTTACAACTCGCCTTAAGAAAAATCAGAAAACCCCTCAAGAAAACAGATTGAGAATTAAATTTCAATTCAGTTTTAATTGAAGATAAAATGAACCATAATAATTTGGAAAAGAATTTTCATTGACTTGTCTACTTCGATTCAATTTATCAATCTAAACAGATAATCAAACGTCAATAAGTATAAAGAGTCGTTTATAATGAACATCTAATTAAGGTGGTACCCAACACTTTCACTAAAATTAATTTGGCTCGTTTAATTTTCATCAAATTTTGACAAAGTATTTACTTTGAACCTTTAACCAAAATATATAAATTTCAAAAATTTTGAACCAACCATTTTATTAGAAAAATTACACTGGTTATATAGCAGATTGACAAACACCAATTTTGATCATTGAGAAGCTTAATATTCCCTTTACTACACAACGTTATTAAAACGTTAAGCTGACTTTACAGAGTTATCTCCTGTAGTGTTAGCTACCACCTTAAAGTAGTTTATATGCAATATGTATCCGATTTGCATGCTTCGAAGAATAAAATAAGATTATATTCACACTTTTACTCAACAGGAATTTAACCAACAACCCACTTGATTGCTGTGACTGTGAATTGAAGAATCTAAAGCTGTATTTTCTAAACAATACACACTTGACAAATACAGATGCGACATGTAATGGCACATCAATCCTGGTGTTAGATTTTAACTTCACTGACTGTTCAGGTAATATTATCCTATCCCCTATAAACAATGAGTAAAAAAAGGAAAAGTCCTCTCAATAGGATCTTATTTCTAATACCTGCACATTTTTCTGCTCTTTGATTGGGTTGTTATCTCATAGATACATTCCCCATTTCTATTCTCAATTTAACTTATTCGAAATTATTATATTGTATTAAAAAGTTACAAGACAAATATACACATGTAAAATCTATTTAAATTTATTTAGATAATTTGGAGCAAGAATTTTGAATTATATCTTGAAAAGGAAATTTGAGAACATTGAGTGATAGAGCTGTTGTCTCATCAATAATGATGTGTCATACATTGTACAATTTTGAGTTTAATATGGTGTTCATTATCACTGAACCAGTATATATTTGTTGAGGGGCCAGCTGAAGGACGCCTCCGGGTGCGGGAATTTCTCGTTGCATTGAAGACCTGTTGGTGACCTTCTCCTGTTGTCTGCTCTATGGTCGGGTTGTTGTCTCTTTGGCACATTCCCCATTTCCATTCTCAATTTTATTTGATGGAATTTTGAATAAATTTCTACCGTGGACCTATTATATAGATAAATATAAGCATACTGTATTAAATGTTTATGTAATGGCTGGTAACAACTTTAATTCTAAAAAATCGTAAAAACATTTCATCGGTTAAAAATGGTTTGTCGTTTTATAAATTATTGAATTTGTTAATATTTGGAAGATTTCAAAGATATTCTGATAGATTAAACACATGCAGACGAAACATGTTAGGTTGTTACCTTGCAATGTGACAATTAATAAATAACAGACTAGAATTAATTTTGAAAATGTTAATGTAATATGTTTAATTCTTGTTAAGTTTACTGTTTAGTTTTTCACCTACTTTGATAAATTAATCATTAATGTCTTAATCGTATTATTGTTAACATAAATTCATGTGCTCACCCTTGTTAATCGGCAAAAGTGTATTTTTTGGGGTACTTTACGTTTGTTGTTATCGCTTACAAATCTATGAGATTTGCCAGCAAAGTTAAATCAAGGAGGTTTTTAACAAGACGATTGATTGCACTTTCACTGTAAGAATCAAATTTTGTCGGTCCGTGACTTCTCTTGTCCTCTAGTAAACATCTTGCGTATGAGAGATACATTATTACACAGCCACATCTCATCTGAATTGGAACGTTATACATATCTGACCAATAATGTAGACTGATTACTTCGCACTTTACATGGTAATGAACCTTGCAACAACCTTATGAGAAGTTAGCCTGTTACATTCTACACTTTCAAACTGTACCCCTAATTTTAACATTTTTAGCTATAATGTATGTTTGTTTTTGTTCACACGTCGTTGTCAGTGTAATGGAATTGTATATGACTGTTACACAAGTGAGAGGTATAGGTAGCTATAAAAACAGGTTTAATCCACCATTTCTACATACAAAAATGCTTGACCCAAGTCAGGAATATGACATTTGCTGTCCATTCGTTTGATGTGCTTGAACCTTTGATTTTGACTTTGAGTTCAGGATTTTCTGATAGGAATTTTCCTCGAAGTTCAATATTTTTGTGGTTTAACCTTCTAAACATACATTGTCCAGTTACAGTTCAAATATCCCACTTTCAATCCCAGTCGACCTTCATTGCAGAACCAAGTTAATATATTGCATTTATTCTGTAATATTTGAAACTGAATAGTATTAATCAACACTCAATTAATCTAAAATTGAGAATGGAAATGAGGAATGTATCAAAAAGACAACACCCGACCATAGAACAGACAACAGCAGAAGGTCACCAACAGGTCTTTAATACAGCGAGAAATTCCCGCACCCGGAGGCGTCCTTCGGCTGTCCCCTTAACAAATATATATACTAGTTTAGTGACAATGAACGCCATACTAAACTCCAACGTGTACATAATCTGTATATTATTATTGTAACAGTCTGTTTTTCAATTAGGGAGACAATAAACAAGACTTTGGTAACAATTCCTACACGTTAACATAATTTTGCTTTTAATTTCAATTGAAAATGTTCTTGCCTCAAAGTAATAACCTTTCTAGATGGCGCACACGTTTAAACAAATATGAAATCACTGCAACTGCATTATCATAGGTCTTAGGCTAAAACATGTTAGGTATAGAATTAAAATCTTATGGAAGCCTTTCTTTTAGACATGATTTCATTTAATTAATTAAATTGTTTTATAAAATCACTAGATTCGATGAAAGAAAGCAAACCAGTGACATCAACGAATGAGGGCACAACTGCTACTCGTAAGTTTATCGATATTATCATAACCATATATTATATATTTCATTTCGGATATTTTATTTATTTTTAAACTTCGTGCTCAGGCGAACAACGAAGAAAAAACAAATAGCAGTCTACAAAATAGGGAGTAAATTACTAAAGACTTAAAAACACGAACCACAACAAAACTACGGGTTATCTCAGCTGCTATAGAATGATAAGTACACCAAAGTCAAATAGTGGAATTCTTGGTTTTGCTAATGGTTAATAAAAATGCGGTCTTAAGTCTCATATGGCGATATCACTATAAAAGAAAGAAAGACAGGAAGTGACACGTCATTTTCTTTTCATCAACTAGATATGTGTTCAATTGTTCCTTCTTCACATATTGAAACGAGGGTAGGAGATGATTGAGCGTTTATATTTCATCAAACCGGTATATCTTACAGCTATTTATATCTTTAATACTATTCGGTATGTTTATTTCTTTTCGTGCCTGAAGTTGTTTACATTTTTGTCCTTGTTGTTTTATGTTGGTGTTTACCTTTTTGCATTCACATTACATCTCCTTTTGCGTATAAATATGATATAGAAATATAAATTACCCTATCTTCATCAGTTTGCTTGAGAAATGTAGACATTGATAAATAGGTTTTAACATTTGATTTTGAGCACACCCATAACAAAAATACTAGAAAGACATCAGTTTAAAATGAACTGACAACGCGATGAGTAAAAATAGACAGGAAAAAACCCAACACAGACACACAGTGATACACAAAATACAATACAGAAAATTTTATGACGGTGAAACACCAACCCGACCTGACAAAAAATCATTTTGATGGTTTTGTGACTTCTTATAGGTGGCACGGTAGTATTTGCATTCCAGAATTTAGGTTGCTCTTTTGTGTACCCTACTTAGGTTAATGTATCTAAACAGTGTGATTGGACAAAAAATACAGTATCAACTGAACATACTTTCCCAAACTGAGGGATGAATCAGGTGTAGAAAAATATGAAATAATTTTACATACAGATGAAAATGAATTTTTGAGAATTTTTTTTAATTTTGTATTCACTGCACCATAAAAGACCTAAAAACACTAGTGGCCTTAGGTATTTAAATATAGCAAAAAAAGTAAACGGTCATGATACATATTCAAATTCATTTCTAAATAGTAAAATGAAAGTACTTCAGTTAACTGTGAATGTAGAATTTTTTGCAATGTTAGAAAGTGGTGAAAATTCTAAAAAGGCTATCATTATCCCTATGGGCCAGGAAATACTACCGTGCCACCTTAAGGGGGATATATATTTTTACACTAAATCAATAAAAGAATTTTTTTACCTATGCAATTTGTAAGTTTATCAATAAAAATTTGATTTAGGGCAACTATGATAAAAACAAGCCTTAAATTCCACCCTGAGAGTAAAAATTGCTGATTCAGCAAATTTTGCCTGATCTGTTGGTAATAATGTAAAAATTTACCTAAAAAGTAGGACTTCATTGTTTTTATGTAACTTTCAATACATTTTTAATTATATAGGCTCGGTTTAACTTTTCGCAGTGTCTGACACATGTGCAACCACTGGAATTTGAGACGCGACATTCTTTGATTGCATGTACATCCTATTATTTTCACCGAAATAAATAAATTGCATAATTTCTTATTTTTTTCAACACAAGTACAGCTATACTAGTTTTCTTCAGGTTTTATTTGTAGTTCTCAGGTATCATGACACCAGTAGGAGCATTTTGGGAACCAGTAAGTGGTTAAGGGGTCCTTACTTATTCATTTAGCCCTCATATTTGGTTGAAATAGAGATAGCAATAGGGGTTGCTTTACATTGAAAAGACATTATTTTTGACAAAGAATGTAATTATAATGTTATATCAGCATGATTAAATGGTTTATTCATTTTCCATGCAAATGCCATTAATTGTTAAGATTTTCTGACAGTGAAAAGCAAAATAAAAGCAATTTGACTATATAAGGGGACATAATTTAACTTAATGCATACATGAGAAATAGACAAACAGTCAACTTAGAGATGTGTTCTAGTACATGTATTGTCAAAAGCATTTTAGAATAATAGTTAACTGTAATCTAAAGACTCTTGTTGTATTGCCTTTATAATCTGGAAATGCTTAAAGTAATATAAGGCATGCTGTAAAATGTGGAATGGACTTTAATATCATTTTTCATGATTTGGTGCTTAAACTGTTTCTTTTAGTCAGATTAACCATAAATAGAGTTGGCAATCCAATAATTCCTCCTGAATCACCATGTTTGACTTCTGTGTTTTGTTGAAACATCATATATTTAGGTTTTGTGCACTCCTTAGGTTAAAATGGTAAGATAAAAAAAAAGTGAAAATCTGCCAGATGGGGTAGGGTTGTAATCTTTCATTTTTTTTTTTGGTAAGAAATGAGTGCAGACAAGTATTCTTTATTGTACTATGTTCAAAAGTAAGAAGTCTATGCATCATAGGTGTCATGACTGGTTTCAGGTTTGTTATGTCTTGGTTAAGGTGGCACGGTAGTATTTGCATTCCAGAATTTAGGTTGCTCTTTTGTGTACCCTACTTAGGTTAATGTATCTAAACAGTGTGATTGGACAAAAAATACAGTATCAACTGAACATACTTTCCCAAACTGAGGGATGAATCAGGTGTAGAAAAATATGAAATAATTTTACATACAGATGAAAATGAATTTTTGAGAATTTTTTTTAATTTTGTATTCACTGCACCATAAAAGACCTAAAAACACTAGTGGCCTTAGGTATTTAAATATAGCAAAAAAAGTAAACGGTCATGATACATATTCAAATTCATTTCTAAATAGTAAAATGAAAGTACTTCAGTTAACTGTGAATGTAGAATTTTTTGCAATGTTAGAAAGTGGTGAAATTCTAAAAAGGCTATCATTATCCCTATGGGCCAGGAAATACTACCGTGCCACCTTAAGACACATCATACGGTCATCATATAGAAGCATTTATCCCATGCGATTCCGCTAACTCTTCTATGAGCATGGGGTGAGCAGTACCTTCTCCAGGTGTTTATGTTAGTGCACACATCCGGTAATAAGTCTAATTCGGTAGGTCAAATTTTTGCAGAGGGAACGGGACTGTAGTTACCTCATACATGTTAGGAACATATCCAATATCTACTGGGACCATCGTTTGAAATTGATATGAGATTTTCAAATTTTATTTGAACTACATATTTAACAAAACAAAACTTAGTTTGTTTTAATTCTAACGTCGATCATAAGACATAAAGTACAAATACACCACCGTTTACCTAGAAACACGTGCACGCGGTGATTTTATTGATATTTCAGAGATTATTTTGAATAATGAACATATTCTATTTTACAGTTTACATAGTCGGAACAGTTGGAGCTTTTATTGCAATTATGATTCTCGTTGGAGCAGTTCTAGGTACTTATATGATATTCAACAGGTACGTATAAACGACTTCATTATATGCCCTTACATGCACCTACGCATCCCGACGTGTTAAACATGTGGAAAAAAACAGCATACACTTCAAGATCATTTTATTTTAACATAAGTTTGTTGCGAGGTTTTTGTTGCCACAGCTCTAGATTTCTGTAAATTGTGTGTTTTGATTTTAGTCGTTTCTAATTTTGACTTTTGCTTTGTCTGTTCTAATGGTCAAAAGTCGAAAATGAAATGACAATACCATTCGTGGAAATGAAATGACAATACCATTACTGAAAAAGAAATGACAATACCATTACTGAAAACGAAATGACAATACCATTACTGAAAACGAAATGACAATACCATTACTGAAAATGAAATGACAATACCATTGCTGAAAATGAAATGACAATACCATTACTGAAAATGAAATGACAATACCATTACTGAAAATGAAATGACAATACCATTACTGAAAATGAAATGACAATACCATTGCTGAAAATGAAATGACAATACTATTACTGAAAATGAAATGACAATACCATTACTGAAAATGAAATGACAATACCATTACTGAAAAAGAAATGACAATACCATTACTGAAAATGAAATGACAATACCATTCGTGGAAATGAAATGACAATACCATTCGTGGAAATGAAATGACAATACCATTACTGAAAATGAAATGACAATACCATTACTGAAAATGAAATGACAATACCATTGCTGAAAATGAAATGACAATACCATTACTGAAAATGAAATGACAATACCATTACTGAAAATGAAATGACAATACCATTACTGAAAATGAAATGACAATACCATTCGTGGAAATGAAATGACAATACCATTCGTGGAAATGAAATGACAATACCATTACTGAAAATGAAATGACAATACCATTACTGAAAATGAAATGACAATACCATTACTGAAAATGAAATGACAATACCATTACTGAAAATGAAATGACAATACCATTGCTGAAAATGAAATGACAATACCATTACTGAAAATGAAATGACAATACCATTACTGAAAATGAAATGACAATACCATTGCTGAAAATGAAATGACAATACCACTACTGAAAATGAAATGACAATACCATTACTGAAAATGAAATGACAATACCATTCGTGGAAATGAAATGACAATACCATTCGTGGAAATGAAATGACAATACCATTACTGAAAATGAAATGACAATACCATTACTGAAAATGAAATGACAATACCATTACTGAAAATGAAATGACAATACCATTACTGAAAATGAAATGACAATACCATTGCTGAAAATGAAATGACAATACCATTACTGAAAATGAAATGACAATACCATTACTGAAAATGAAATGACAATACCATTGCTGAAAATGAAATGACAATACCATTACTGAAAATGAAATGACAATACCATTCGTGGAAATTAAATGACAATACCATTCGTGGAAATGAAATGACAATACCATTACTGAAAATGAAATGACAATACCATTACTGAAAATGAAATGACAATACCATTACTGAAAATGAAATGACAATACCATTACTGAAAATGAAATGACAATACCATTGCTGAAAATGAAATGACAATACCATTACTGAAAATGAAATGACAACACCATTACTGAAAATGAAATGACAACACCATTGCTGAAAATGAAATGACAATACCATTACTGAAAATGAAATGACAATACCATTACTGAAAATGAAATGACAATACCATTCGTGGAAATGAAATGACAATACCATTCGTGGAAATGAAATGACAATACCATTCGTGGAAATGAAATGACAATACCATTACTGAAAATGAAATGACAATACCATTACTGAAAATGAAATGACAATACCATTACTGAAAATGAAATGACAATACCATTACTGAAAATGAAATGACAATACCATTACTGAAAATGTAATGACAATACCATTACTGAAAATGAAATGACAATACCATTCGTGGAAATGAAATGACAATACCATTCGTGGAAATGAAATGACAATACCATTACTGAAAATGAAATGACAATACCATTACTGAAAATGAAATGACAATACCATTACTGAAAATGAAATGACAATACCATTACTGAAAATGAAATGACAATACCATTGCTGAAAATGAAATGACAATACCATTACTGAAAATGAAATGACAATACCATTGCTGAAAATGAAATGACAATACCACTACTGAAAATGAAATGACAATACCATTACTGAAAATGAAATGACAATACCATTCGTGGAAATGAAATGACAATACCATTCGTGGAAATGAAATGACAATACCATTACTGAAAATGAAATGACAATACCATTACTGAAAATGAAATGACAATACCATTACTGAAAATGAAATGACAATACCATTACTGAAAATGAAATGACAATACCATTGCTGAAAATGAAATGACAATACCATTTCTGAAAATGAAATGACAATACCATTACTGAAAATGAAATGACAATACCATTGCTGAAAATGAAATGACAATACCATTACTGAAAATGAAATGACAATACCATTACTGAAAATGAAATGACAATACCATTGCTGAAAATGAAATGACAATACCATTACTGAAAATGAAATGACAATACCATTCGTGGAAATGAAATGACAATACCATTCGTGGAAATGAAATGACAATACCATTACTGAAAATGAAATGACAATACCATTACTGAAAATGAAATGACAATACCATTACTGAAAATGAAATGACAATACCATTACTGAAAATGAAATGACAATACCATTACTGAAAATGAAATGACAATACCATTACTGAAAATGAAATGACAATACCATTACTGTAAATGAAATGACAATACCAATACTGAAAACGAAATGACATTACCATTACTGAAAATGAAATGACAATACCATTACTGAAAACGAAATGACAATACCATTACTGAAAATGAAATGACAATACCATTACTGAAAACAAAATGACAATATCATCACTGAAAATGAAATGACAATACCATTACTGAAAACAAAATGACAATACCATTACTGAAAACGAAATGACAATACCATTACTGAGGATGGTGTCAGGAAGTGAGATCTTGCTTTTTGCGCATTTTATTAGAAACTCGTTTATATGTCGAAGTAAGTTTAAACATATTTATTTATAGTGGATTGGAAAACAAGTTTTGCAACTTATATTAACCCCTTTCCACTTTGCGGGTGCGAGTGCTGCCTTGTAGCGGCATTAACTTGCTCTTTTTCCAAATCTACAAGGGTGTCTTTTAAGTGCAAGAGATATGGCTCTCTCTTAACACAGGTCAGCCATTTACCGTCCCCTTCCGACGGACTATAATCGTTTTACTCAAGACCATACTCGCAAGTGGTGTCAAAGGAGAGCCGAAAATTCAGTCACTGATTTTTTCATCCCTGAACGGGAATCGAACTAGGATTTTTTGTGTTAGTAGTCCGATGTACTACATGTAACCCCTACACCACGTCGAAAAAGGTCATCTTGATAATGTCAATTTAAGATAATTCTTTCTTAAATAAGATTAATTTTAAGCAGAGTACTATTAATCCCTCCCTCCCTAAAACTATATACGTTTGCAAAGGGCCAATTGAGCTTTTCTCATCACTTGTCGTCGTTGTCGTCCGTCGTCGTCCGTCGTTATCCGTCGTCGTTAACTTTTACAAAATCTTCTCCTCTGAAACGACTGTGCCAAATCAAACCAAACTTAACCACAATCATTATTTGGGTATCTAGTTTTAAAAATGTATCCGGTGACCCGGCCAATCAACCAAGATGGCCGCCATGGCTAAAAATAGAACATAGGGGTGAAATGTAGATTTTGGTTTATATCTCTGAAACCAAAGCATTTAGAGCAAATCTGACACGGAGTAAAAATGTTGATCAGGTCAAGATCTGTCTGTCCTGAAATTTTCAGATGAATCGGAGAATTCGTTGTTGGGTTTCTGTCCCTAAATTGGTAATTTTAAGGACATTTTGCCGTTTTTGGTTATAATCTTGAATATTATTATAGATAGAGATAAACTGTAAACAGCAATAATGTTCAGTAAAGTAAGATCTACAAATAAGTCAACATGACAAAAATGATCAATTGACCCCTTAAGGAGTAATTGTCCTTTAAAGTCAATTTTTTTCCATTTTTTTGTAAATTTTTGTGGTCTTTTACAAAGATCTTCTCCTCTGAAGCTACTAAGACAAATTCAATCAAACTTGTCCAGAATCATCATTAGGATATCTTGTTTAAAAATGTGTCCGATGACCCTCGCCCGTAAATCAAGATGGCCGCCATGGCTAAAAATAGTACGAAGGGTAAAATGCAGTTTTTGGCTAATATCTCTGAAACCAAAGCATTTAGAGAAAATCTACTGGGAATAAAATTGTTCATTAGGTCAAGATTTATCTGGCTTGAAATTTTCAGACCAATCAGGCAACTTGTTGTTTGACTGCTGCCCCTGAATTAGTAATTTTAGGAAAATTTTGCAGCTTTTGGTTATTATCTTGAATATTATTATAGATAAAGATAAACTATAAATAGCAATAATGTACAGCAAAGTAAGAGCTTCAAATAAGTCAATTTGACCAAAGTGGTCAATTGACCCCTTACGGAGTTATTGTCCTTTATAGTCAATTCTTAACAATTTTCTTAAATTTTGTAAATTTTTGTAAATTTTTAAAAAATATTTTCCATTGTCACTTCTGGGCCAATTTCATTATCGATACAGATAATTGTAAGCAGCAAGATTGTTCAATAAAGAAAGATGTACAAACACATCACCAACACCAAAACATAAGTTTGTCATGAATCTGGTATATGCACATACACCAAGGTGAGAGACACAGGCTTTTTAGAGCCTCCAGTTTAGTATCAAAATCTGATTTACGTCACCTCTAGAAAAAGGCAGTTTCACAATATAGCCCGCTTTGGTGACTAATTCAATTGATGTTAAGTGTTTGGAAAGAGGTTTCGATGAGAACTTGTAAGACCCAACAATGTAATAGTATTGGTTAGGACACTTTTCGTCGGGAACAACAATATATTTGTCATAGAAGAAGGACATATATTTTGCAACATTATGATCTCTAAAGATTGATATAGGATTGGTATTAATTTGTGCAATCAGATTTGTAATAACGACTTCACATTCTTAATCAATTCGTAAATAGTGTCTTCGTATTTTTATCGGGTTTAATTAAATGCGACTGTCATACAAGTGTGAGGTTTGACTAGCTATCAAATCAGGTTTTATTAACCATGTTTTACATAAGGTAATGATTTTACCAAGTCTGGTATACGACAGTTGTCTTCTGTTATGTTTGATGTGTTGGAGCTTTTGATTTTGCCATTAGATAAGGTTGTTCACTTGCAAAATAGTACCTTACATGTTGATACTGGTAAACGCACTGTATGTTCATCCATAGATTATTATGGATACAACAAACTTATTCCCTTGCGGATACTAAGGTATAATTGAAAGAGGATACTTTCATTGAATTTTTCAAATCCTGGTTTTCGTACTTTTAAATGAAATAAGAATAAGGCCTTAATATAAAATTGTGTTTCTTTTCAATATTTTATGAATCAAATGCCCTTTTCATAAAGAATTAAACACATTCCCACATACCAACATTTGAAAAGCAAATCCGCTTTCCTTGATGTTCACCCCGTTTTATAGTTATAACAGTGTGTGTCTATTTAATTGCAGAATGAATCTGAAGAAAAAGTCAAGGATAGAACCACTGGACAGAATTAATAGGAGGCAATTTCCAGCTATGCCACTACGACATGGGGAACATATCAGTTGGTATTAGTATTCCCTTCTTAAGGCGCAATACTGACACAGCATTAATGTCATTACCAACATCTCCGTTAAAAATGTTTTTGCTGTGGCATATTATCTGTATTTATTAAATATTTCTTGGTAAACAATGCTTACCTTTGCTCATATCGTTAGTCAATTTATATCTAGTAATTTAGTGAAACATTTATTGCGAGTTTGATATTCAATTTGGTTCAACCGCCATTCTACTGTAGGCATTGTGCGACATATATTGCACTTAATATTTTGGTTTAGTTCATAAGTATTCTTTGGAAAATTTCGAATGTTATGTTTATTAACAACGTCTTCTTATTATTATTTCAGAAATAATTGATGCAAGCTATACTTTATTGTAGTTTTAGCATGGGTAGGCATTATTTTCGTGATTATGTTTGCCCGAGCGATAGTGAAGGCTATAATAACATGAATATAATGCCTACCCATGTTAAAACTACAATAAAGTATAGCTTGGGTCAATTATTTCATTTGAAAAGCCAATTCGCTTTCCTTGATGTTCACCCCGTTTTATAGTTATAACAGTGTGTGTCTATTTAATTGCAGAATGAATCTGAAGAAAAAGTCAAGGATAGAACCACTGGACAGAATTAATAGGAGGCAATTTCCAGCTATGCCACTACGACATGGGGGACATATCAGTTGGTATTAGTATTCCCGTCTTAAGGCGCAATACTGACACAGCATTAATGTCATTACCAACATCTCCGTTAAAAATATTTTTGCTATGGCATATTATCTGTATTTATTAAATATTTCTTGGTAAACAATGCTTACCTTTGCTCATATCGATAGTCAATTTATATCTAGTAATTTAGTGAAACATTTATTGCGAGTTTGATATTCAATTTGGTTCAACCGCCATTCTACTGTAGGCATTGTGCGACATATATTGCACTTAAGTGCCAGTCTGCCTAAGAATCAGGCAGTGGTGAAAACATGACCAAAAAACCACAACCTATTTGACATTGATTTCAGTTCATAATATGTAGTTATGCACAAAAATACCATTAATTTCCATTTTCTGTTCTGGTAATAGAAGATACAATTTGGTTGAAATGCACTAGAAATTAACGAATAAGGGGAGATAACTCTGTAATTTGCTATCATTCTAACCAATTTTCTAACCAAGTTATTTGATATTACCAGACACACACAAACGAAAGACTAATACTTTTTAACTCAGGATGATGGTTAGTATTAAATAGCATGATTAGCTCGGTGGGTTTTTTCTAATCATGTTTTAATTTTTACCTAAATTGCCTGATTCTTACAAAGACTGGCACTTAATATTTTGGTTTAGTTCATAAGTATTCTTTAGAAAATTTCGGATGTTATGTTTATTAACAACGCCTTCTTATTATTATTTCAGAAATAATTGATGCAAGCTATACTTTATTGTAGTTTTAGCATGGGTAGGCATTATTTTCGTGATTATGTTTGCCCGAGCGATAGTGAAGGCTATAATAACATGAATATAATGCCTACCCATGTTAAAACTACAATAAAGTATAGCTTGGGTCAATTATTTCGATTCTAAATAGGGCAATTAAGGTAGTTTCTCTGTCCGATTAGTATAAGTGTAAAAGCGTTTGTGTAGGCTCTTCCATGAACCTCCTATTTGCCACTGAACGTTAAGCAACCAACAATAAAGCAATCCATGAACCTCCCTTTTTTGTTTGTAAATAAGCAAACGGTTGGCACTGTGATTTTTCAAAAGGAGGAGTTTGAACAGCCAGCATGAACGGTTGTCGAATCTAGGTACAATATGTCGATTTCGAAATGCAACACATTACAGTCATAATAAATGAATAGGTAACATCATCTGCACCATTTAAGAGTTTGAAATAGTTATCGAAGGTACCAAGATTATAAATCAATACGCCAAACGCTCGTTTCATCTACATAGAAAGTGTTTAAAGTTAAGGAAATATATTAAGTGCATGATAATTTGATAAAATTCATTATTCTGAAGAAGTTAATATATGCATGTGCAAACAAATTTTAGATTTAGAGCATCGGTTTGTTCATAAAGCGAAAGAAGCACGTTATATTAGAATATAGAATTATTGCTATCATTTAATACTATTTGAGAATCTGTCTGTCAAATTAAGTGATTGCATCACTATATAGATTATATATCAAGTATATCTCAAAATGGTCACTTTTCCAATGTTTTTTTGTCATTTGAAAACTTCCTAAATCAAGGAGCAACATCATGTCTAAACGTTTACTGTTTGGAATAATTGAACATAGTGATGCTGTGAACGGCTACTCTTGTTTGTTTATAAAACGTCATATTTAACGCTTATAATAACAATATGATTCATTGTAAACAACATTATAAACCGCTATATTTACACTCTAAATTAGAATATAACTTTATCACTGAACTAGTACACATTTTGCTTTGGGCCGGCTGAAACACACCTCTATGTGCTGGAGGTTCTCCCTGCATTGAAGACCCATTGGTGGCCTTCGGCTGTTGATGCTCTTTGGTAGGATTGTTGTCCCGTTGACACATTTCACATTTCCATTCTAAATTTTATCTGAATTATCCCTAAAAATCATTTTTCAAGTACATGTATGTAATGAAAACTTCAATCATCTTTTGTCATGCACGTATACCATGTACAACATGTATCAATTAAATCTAGCAATGAAAGTAATATAAATATTATTCAAGAAATTAAACATTTTAAATACATATTATTTGTACGTTTAATTATAATACTGTATGTTATCGATATAATGTGTAATAGAATTTTTTATATGTTTCTAATTAGTATTGTTGCTTTTGGTTTTGCTCTGCTAAATAGTTTTTTTATTTCCTTTTTTTATTTCCCCTATTGTATGCAAAAAATGTTACGATTATATTCGATACAAAGTTTTTTTTCTTCACTATTTTGTATTGTTTGTTCAATTTTGTATACATGTATCTACTATTTACTATAAACCCGTATATCTGACGTTTCAGTATTGTAGTTAATGATGTATTGCGGTATTAAAAAAAATCAACAATATACTAGTCTTATAATTGCCTACGTTAGACGGGCTGATATAAGAGTTATCTGTGACAATCAACGTAATAGAGTGGCGAAATATATCAAAGGGAATTCAAACTCATTAGTTGTAAATGAAGAGTGTTCAAAGGCAAAATCAATTTCGAACTGAAAGGCATTTTAGACCAAAACATTTTAAGATTTTGGCATTTACAGATAAGATAGTCTATTTAAGAAATAATCCATATCGTGATTTTACCACGGGTTGGCCCTTTCTGACAAATATTTTACCCTGAGCGATAGTGAGGGGTAAAATATCGGCATAAAGTGACAACCCGTGGTAAAATCACGATATATTCAAGCCCCCATGAATTATTTCGATTCTAATAGGACAAATACGGCAATTTTTTGGATCGAAGCACTCTAGGTGAAGGCATTATTAAACTATTTAAAATAACATCTAGTCCTTTTGTCTTTTGTTGACTTCTTTTCTTTTTTTATTGTGTTGACAAGGTTTGCCTTTGTTGTCGATCTTAACTAGATTGCTATCTGTTGACTGGGTAGTCGTCTTCTGTTGGCAAGACTGTGTTGTGTTGATTAGATTATCTTTTGTGACTTAATTGTCTTATGTTGACTGAATTGTATTTTGTTGACTATATTATTTCCATCTTGATTAGGTTGTATATGTTAAAAAAGGTTGTCGAATAGGTTGTCTTTGAGTTAATTTAGTTGTATTTTGTTAAACAGGTTGTCTTTTGTTGACCAGGTAGTCTTTTGTTGACTAAGTAGTATTTTGTGGACTAAATTTTCTTTTGTTGACTCTGTTGTCTTTTGTTGATTTAGTTGACTAAGTTGTCGTTATTTTACTAGATCGTGTAATGTTGACTTAATTTGTTTATTTTACGACTTGAGTGTCTTTAATTGACATGATTGTCTTTTGTAAACTAGGTATATACATTTCATATGTTGGTTTGGCGAATTTTGTTCAGATGATTAGTATTATAATATTTTGTTTATGTTTAAGTGAAAAATATTATTTAATGAACACTTATGAGCATTCCATTCTAAGGAAGGGTTCTTAATGTGATTTTGACTCCTTTATCATGTTTATTACAAAAATATATACTAGTAGTACATTCTAGTAGGCAAGAACGGTGTGAAATTGTTGAGAACATTCACTGTTCATAGACCTTAAGTACGAAATATAGTCAAATATCAAATGAGCAAAACAAAAACTATATCAGTGTTATTAAAGTTATGCACTCAATCATGAAATGTAGGCTGTTTTCCATACCATGTTCTTGTTTTATGCTCGGAATTGTCATATTTAATATATTTTCGAATAGTTGAGTTTATAATCAATCACCAAGTTTGTTCAACTCTTCGTTCGTCTTACAAATTCACATGTCATCAATTGTAACCTTTGAGCATAATAGTTACATAGTTGGTCAACGGCTTGACCATGGTCCGAGTCCAGAGTTTTGGCAATTGGCGACTATATGTTTGCTGATACTTTATTTGGTACGAAAAGTTTAATTTCACAAAGTATTTTCGTTACTTTTTAAACGAATCGATTGATATTAAGTCATCAGTTTGACAGCACAAACTTTGAACGTGTACGGGGCTTTTGAGTGTGTGAAACACCTTTGATTACTTGCTTATTACTGTAAGTAGAGATATGTTTAAAACAACAAAACTTATTTTTTATACAGTTCTATTAATATGATATATGAAGCAATGATAGAATGTATTGAGAAGATCAACCATTTACAAAATCAAGAAGGATTAATAATGATTGATTGGTTAAATGAAAATATGGTTAATGATTATTTGAATAACCTATGCGACATTGAACTACTTCTTTTTATTAAGGTTGACATATTTTAGCGTTTTTTAAATATAGACATGATTGCACGTTTATGGATAGAATATATATATTTCCACGTCCTACACCAACTAGACATGTCTAGGCTTACAGCGTACTTATATAAACATTCTGTTTAAAAACATTTATTTTAAGTAGATTTTAACAAGTTTTACAACTTATAATTATATTAATCCCTTTCCATTTTGCGGGTGCGAGTGCTGCCTTGTAGCGGCATAAACCTGCTCTTTTTCGAAATGTACAAGAATGTCTTTAACGTGCATGAGATATGGCTCTTTCTAAACACGTATCAGCCTTCCGACGGACTATCAGCGTTTCGCAAGACGTACTGTACTCGCAAATGATGTCGAGAAAGAGCCAAACATTCAGTCCCTGCATTGACTTTTAATAACTAATTCTTCCAATTTTTTTTATTTCATAAATAACATTATTAAGCTTTTGAAAGTCGCTTATTGTATCAGATTTATAGAACGACATTAACAATCAAAACCAAGGAGTAAACAACAACTCACAAAACCAAAAGACATTTACATCAACAGTTATAAATAATAAATAAGAAACAACACGAACTCCACAAAAACCGGGACTGAAATCAGGTGCTCCTAAAAGGAATATTGTCATGTAGCACATTTCGTAATTTAAATATCATTCACAAAGATCTATATTTCCATGGATAAAAGAATGCCGTTCAAGGCCACCAATGTCTTTGTCATCACTAAAAAAAAAGCGGAATGCACTAAAGGTACTTTCAGACTCAGTAGTCGACAATAAACTGACAATGTAACGAAAAAAACCAACAAAGAACAAATAACAGAATTAGAACACAACGCACAAAACAACAAAACAACAAAAACCTAAAAAAAACGGGATTCTTCTCAAGTATTCCGACAGCGCAAGTAGATCATGTTCCACATGTGGAGCCTAACATGCTGCTCATGAAAGTACAAATCGATCGATAAATCTAATTCGATTGGTCACATCCGAAGAAAAGAGAATTCGATAGATCACATTCGAAGAAAAGAGAATTCGATAGATCACATTCGAAGAAAAGAGAATTCGAATGTGGCTACAAAGATATGCACATTAGTTGTCATTTTTGAAACAGATGCATAATGGCACACCAACTCGTGATGACGTCCGTAAAATTACTGATTGAAAAATTTAAACTTCACTGCTTGGAACTTTATGATCAATAACTGCCTTGTAAGCATCAATCCTTCATCAATATAATCATAAAAGGAAATGCTTTTGGATGTTTGAAATATAGATGTATCTAACTAGTTTATCTTACTACCCAATGACCATCCCAATGACTGACACAAATTTTGTTTACATAGTGCTAGGACCGCTGGTGCTGAAGCAGGTTGTATTTTTGGTATTTTGGATCAAACGACGAAAATGCATTGTCGATTTTAGTGCATATTTTAGTATTTGATTTGTCTGTCTTGTATCAAGTAATTCAAATCTCGAAACAGTTTGAAAAATCGCTACCTTGTGGTGAAAACATTCCCTTCACCTCATTTTGGAAAAAACAATGGTGATGTCTAGTAACTTTAGTCGCACTTAAGTTATGATTGCTTATTCTTTAAATAGCTTCACAGAACGGTTTCATCCTCGTGTACGTAATGCTTATGCGGATTTTTTTGGGTGACGTACATGAGAGGATTAGCGTTTGAAGAGAATTTCCGTTTAAGACAGCACATGCAGTATGAAATTTTTCACAAGAACACACTGTTAAAATTTGGTGTATCTGATTTCAATAAATTCAACGAGTGTAAAAAAGACTTGAAAGAAATCACCAAATGAACTCGGTCATTTATGCGTTAGCGATTTCCAAAAAAAGATTCTCAAAAATCTTTAGATTTATTACCGAAAACTTTAGACTACTGTGCTGATATTGCCGTATATGACAAACAGTCTTTTAGCTCATATTAAACAATATTTAAATCTTTGAATTAATTTAGTGCTTTTGAAGATTTGTTTTTTAATGCTGAACTGAAGTCTGAACTGTTTGAAATACTAAGTATGTTCTAGGAATAGATTGTGTATTATGTGTATTTAGTAAAACCTTTTTGAAATAATGGTCCAAAATCCTCGTACCTTACTTGGCCCTTACAATTTTTTTTCAAACGGTACTGTGTTGGTTTTATGTACACATAACGTTCCTATGGCAAACCAAATGTAAAGGCTTGCTATTTTGCGCCTGTCCCAAGTCAGGATCCTCTGTCTTTGTTAGTCTTGTATTATTTTTAATTTTATTTAGTTTCTTGTGTACAATTTGGAGTATAGTATGGCGTTCATTATCACTGAACTAGTATATATATTTGTTTAGGGGCCAGCTGAAGGACGCCTCCTGGTGCGGGAATGTCTCGCTGTATTGAAGACCTGTCGGTGACCTACTGCTGTTGTCTGCTCTATGGTCGGGTTCTTGTCTCTTTGACACATTCCCCATTTCCATTCTAAATTTTTATCCCGTACAAACTTTTTTCTTCGGCGAAAAACAATCTATTTTTTTGGCGACAAGTCGACAACAATTTTTTTCTTTCAATTTTAGCATTATATATAGTGGCAGCTAAGGGTGAAACACAAAATTTGTTTTCTCAGGGTTGAAAACAAATTATTTTTTCTCCAAAAACTGGAAACAAACAAAAAAATCCATAGCCCCCCCTCCCTCCCCTCCACCCCCTCGAAAATCAAATGGTTGCTGCCTAATACAAACTAAAATAGGAAACGCACATTTTTTGCGAAAATAATTTTTATGTGTATTTTTTTTATACAATATAAACGTTAACCAAATCACAAAACATAAGCAAAAGCATAAACAAAACATACGCACATTTATCACGGATAAAGATTTCTTTTTAGTTACTGAAATTTTACTTGTCTTTAGATTGCCCCTCTACAAATATGTACATTTCAATTTCCCATAGAATTCTCTTTACAGCTAAAAAGTGTCAATTTTACTATGAAGATCCGTATAAAGTATTCTTTCAAAATGGTTCATAGGCACTACTTTTTACAAATGTGAAAATAAAGTGTTGTGCGCCATATTTTAAATATTTATATGCCCTTAAATTCTTGGTTTAAAATAACACTAAAGTTTCCAGTAGTCCACTCTTAACGTTTGATCTTCCTCAAAATTTAGTGTGGTCGTTTTTAAATTGTGTATATACGCCAGACGCGCGTTTCGTCTACAAAAGACTCATCAGTGACGCTCGAATCCAAAAAAGTTAAATAGGGCAAATAAAGTACGAAGTTGAAGAGCATTGAGGACCAAAATTCCTAAAAGTTTTGCCAAATACAGCTAAGGTAATCTATGCCTGAGGTAGAAAAGCCTTTGTATTTCAAAATTTCAAAATTTTGTAAACAGTTAATTTATAAATATAACCATATTAATGATAATTCATGTCAGCGCTGACTACACAACTGGTGAAACCCTTGGGGAAATGAATCTCCACCAGCAGTCCTATGTCACGTCTCTATAGGATGAAACATGGAGATCATATTTTGAACAATATATACTAAACAAAACAAAATTATCTTCTTATATTATACATCTTCCTTAAATAGGTGTGGTTTGTTAAATAGCTGTAGTTATTAAATGCAACATATATTAAGTCTATGTTTAAACCAAACTAATACTTATAAAACGTGTTCCTGTTTACATACAGTATAAGTACGAAACTATCTATTATAACTGCACTTTCTTTCAATTTCCTTGATAATATTTTATGCCATGTTCATTCAAAGATGGACAAAAGATACCAGAGGGACATTCATACTCGTTAATTGAAAATAAACTGACAACGCAATGGCTGAAAAATGAAAAAAAACAAACAAACAATAGTACACATGACACAAAATTACTACAAGGTAGTTGTTAATATATGCATAACATAAAAATAACAAAAAAAATAATTTCTATGTCAATTTTGATAAAATTGTAGCAAGGAATATTTTGGAGTATTACACTTACTGATATAATGTTGATAGTAATGTATTCCTTGTTATTATTAGCTTTTACATATGAATTGATGTTTAGACATGAGAACTCGAGATTTTGACCCTAGCAAGTGTATTCCCCATTATTATCAGCTTTTACATATGGAATGATATTTAAACACGAGAAACTGGAGAACATGACCCTATCAAGTATATTCCCTGTTATTATTAGCAAGTATATCCCCCGTTAATTTGAGAACTGGAGAACTTGACCCTATTAATTGACCCTATTAATTGTGAAAGTAAATTAATATTTATGTCTCAATAATACTTTCATAAATCTTGAACATAAATATTATCAATTACATAAGATCCATTAAGTAATGAAAATCAACTTTGTATATTTATATGAACGATTATACGTGACGTGTAATACTCAGAATAAATAAAATAATATTATGTAATATATAGATAAGGATAACTATTTCTTAATTTGAAAAATAGTTATGGAGGGGGCTAAAATAAGATGCTTTAAACTGTCCCCTTGACCAAATGAAATCGTTTAGAGGAACAGTTTATCGTGGATACAACAGCATTTTTATAGTTAAAACCTTTGCAGCTCCATTTCCAGTAAAAATAACGATATAAGATGTAAACAAATTTGAAATTGAAACAATACGGAGAAGGACACAATCGGTACATATACAGATACACAGATGTACAGAAAAAAGCGAACAAAAATTGCACAGAATGATTCAGGACAATAAAGATATTCAGCTCGTAATTGCGAATCTGACCTACCGAATCAGACTATTTACCGGGTTTATATTAATATGACATACAAAACAGGTACAACACGTGAAGCAGGATCTACTTACCTTTTCGGAGCACCTGAGATCACCCCCAGATTCGGTAGGATCGTGGTACTTATTTATTAGTGTTGTGTGTTGTGTCTTGGGTAATTTTATTTGTCTGTTTGTCATTTCTTTGCTTAGCTATGACGTTGTCATTTTATTTTTGATCTATGAGCTCGAATGTCTCTCTTATATCTTTCGCACCTCGTTGAGAAAAAGATACGTTGTTTCAGTCAATTAAAAATTTGAAACCATACGACCATGTGAAAACTGACAACTTGTGGTTTATTTTTTTGTAAAATAAGAAATTTAAAATATATATTAACCTGAAATTAGAAATTAAACACATAGTTCTTGTTTGTTTATGAAGCTTTTGGATGAATTATTTTGATTATAAAATTGAAAAGTAAATCGACCAAAAATGATTTTCATTTTTTTATACAAAAAAGGCCGTTAGTTTTCTCGTTGGAATTGTTCTACATTTTTCGTATCGGGGCCTTTTATAGCTGACTATGCGGTATGGGCTATGCTCACTTTTGAAGGCCGTACGGTGAACTATAGATGTTAATGTTTATTTCATTTTGGTCTTTTTTGGACAGTTGTTTCATTGGCAATCATACCACATCTTCTTTTTCATATACATATTTCAGACTAATTTGAATAACAAATTATCTACCAGCGACAAATCTATGTTCACTAGAACGGCTTCTGTGTTATTATTTAGGGTGATATCAGGTTCCTGAAGGTATAGCAGACTCTGCTCCACGTGTTGGATTCGACGTTCACTGTAAAACAGTTTTGATATTGTTGAGCATTTCCAAGAAAACAAAAAGGCAGTTTCTTTTGTTTTTTTTTTTATTTTTTTTGTTGTTTTTTTTTCATTTTCTAAAGAGACTTATGGTCGGCAAAATTTCTAATATTGAATCAATCCAAGCCATTAACTACCAAATATTTTGAAATCGAACTACGTCTCCGTGAATCTATAATGATATTATGTAGGAATATTTGTTACAGTAGCTGTGTAGTAAACAAAATTAATAGTACCATGGATATACGGTGGTTATATTCAGGTAAACATTTGATATTGACAAGGACATAAAATAACACAATACTGAAATCACGATCCATAAACATCATTTGAATGTCAAACTGTATTCACTAGAGTACAAATTATAAATACTCCATCAATATGAAAACAGGGAAGCATGGATTATCTGTAAATACTTGAAAAATACAGATAATTTGACAATGCCATAACATTTTTACAAGGTGTTTTACATGTAGACATAAATGATGTGTCAGTATTGCATCTAAGGGAAGGTATATTAGTACCAATCAATATGTCTCCCATATCGTAGTGGCATAGCTGGAAATTGCCTTCTATCAAAACTGTTCGCTGATTTTTTTCTTGTTTCTTTTTTCACATTCAATCTGAAATTAAATAGACAAATACTATCAAAACTGTTAAACGGGGATAACCCTAACCCTAACCATAACGGGAGTATATTTGTTGTATATATCCAACATAACCTATGGATGATATAAAACAGGGACGAAAGATACAAAAGGTACAGTCAAATTCATAAATTGAAACTAAACTGACAACGCCATAGCTAAAAAAAGTAAAAAAACAAACAGATAAAAATAGAACACATGACACAACATAGAAAACTAACGAATAAGCAACACGAACCCAACCAAAAACTAGGACTGATCTCGTGCTCCGGAGGGGTAAGCAGATCCTGCTCTACATGTGGCACCCATCGTGTTGCTTATGTTATAATATAAAATGCGTTTAGTATCAACATGTAAGGTACTATTATGTTACTGAACAGACTTATTGATGGAAATATATATTACTCAGATGACACAACAACTAGAAACAAAAGTATGTTTTAGTGAATACGATATGTCCCTATCATCTTGCAAAAGTATTAAAAATATATAAGAAGATGCGGTATGAGTGCCAATGAAACAACTATCCATCTACGTCACAATTGATAAGAATTAAACCATTATAGGTTCATTATGATCAAAGTACGATCTTCAAACAGAGTCTTGGATCACGACGAACTGCTAGCTATAAAAGGTCACTAAATAACTAGTGAAAAAACCAATCAACCAATAAAACCAACGGTTTAATCTACTGTGAAAGTACTTGAATTCAATGGGTATCAATTTTTGTGGTTTGAGCAACATTTACATACCCTTTGGTTTTTAAATTCGTGGATGTTAGTATTCTTAAAAGAAAAATTGAAGCCATTAAAAACGAAGGTTACAAATGGTCTGGATTGACTTATGACTTTGAGGTTAGCATCTTTTTGTCCATTAAAACAGTTTGAAGCAAAAGTCAAAATTAGAAACGACAAAAAATAATATATACAGTTTAGAGAAAGCTGAATCTTTAGCAAAAAAAACCCTCACAATAGACCCATCTTGAAGGATATGCTGTTTTGTTCCACATGTGTAACATGTCGGGATGCGTTAGTACGTGTAAGGGCATATAATAAAATTGTTTATATGTACCTGTTTAAGATGACACAAGTACCCAGAACTGCTCCAACGAGAATGATAATTGCAATTAAAGCTCCAACAGTTCCGACTATGTATACTGTAAAATAAAACATGATCATTATTCAAAATTGCCTCTGGAATACCGATAATAACATAGAGTAATTCAAGGTAAATGATGGTGTATTTCTACTTTCAAAATATCATATTAAATTCAACCAATGATCCCGGATAATACCAGTTTTTCAATTACGTACTTATCCCACCAAAAGAGTATCATTTTCAAATTCATCTTGCAAATCGGAATACATGAATTTGTAAAGCTTCTTTCGCTGATTGCATCAGACCATGGTCTGTCATTTCCTATGCGACATCAAAATATCTTAGACTGGACATACAGGAATTTTATACAAACACATAAGTTTCGGGGCTTTGAATAGGAGATTATACGGTAATGAGCTTGCCAATTGATGAAAGACTTTGCACTCATACCACATCTTTCTATACCTATTGTACATCCTATCATTCTTTCTTGATAGAAGTTTGCTGCTCACAAGGAAGATAAAAGCTACAAATTAATGAAGTTGAAATTACCATATCGTTAATTTAATGGACGCTATCACGAGTTGGTTGACCGTTATAGAAAAACCGTTTCACAAATGATATTCGATATGTTCTCAACATACAATCTCGTTCACAAATGTAACCCTCATAAAAATAATTACAGGTGTGTGTACTAACATGCACATGTGGAGAAGGATCTGCATACCTTTTCAGAGCAGCACCTGAGATAAACCCAAGCCTATGGCGAGGTTAGCGATGCTCAGTCTATTTTTTTTAACATTCATAAATTCATTGCTGTTTTAACAAAATACTTAATGTACTGCATCCCATCAAATATCCTTGTTACACACAATTATTACTGAATATCCAGGGAGAATATACAGTTAAACTTTTCTTATTTTATACATAGCCATTTAATACATTTCTATTTTCTATAATTACTTAATAGACAAACATAACATCATATAACATCTTATCGAAGTACTTAAAGATATAACATATGCTGTATCTTGAAATTTACGGAGAAAAAATCGTTTTCGGTTCTTTTAATAGAATTTTGACGCATGTGAAAATATGAATGAGATACAGCGTGGTTACTGTTTCAGATATTTTTTGTTAATTTATAACTTTATACAATTCTTTGGAAGTGTTTGTTAAAACTCAAGAATGGTAAGTAACATATCCATTTTTGTTTGTTTCTTGTAAGCTTTTGTCATGATTTTTTATTTACAAAGGAGTAGGTCTGGTAAGGACCGATTTTGGCCTCAAATTTCAGGTTCATCTAACGAACGATTTTGACCACTTTTTAAACACTTAAGTGTCTATTTCATTTGAATCAATTAGTTAATGTGAAAGATTTTAACTGATTTAGTAATTAAAAACGATCCGATTCAAGCTGAAATGTGAAAAATCTACCAAATATGCCAAAAAAATGTCACTTTTCGCATGGTTTTTGTCAAAAATGAAAGTGGCCGCATCGGTGTTCATCCTCAACCTTTATATATGTTATGTATTATAAAAAAAATAAAACTTACCTTTCAATATGAAGGATGAACACAAATGCGACCACTTTCGTTTCACACGAAAACCGTCTAAATTTGAACTAAAATGATGGAATTGTGAAGATTTCAGTAATTTAGCATGACTTAATAGGGCTAGTTCCCGATATATTTGCATTGTATTGTCAAAAGCAGCCCATATTTATGTAGCAGGAGCATTCTACTGTTCAATAAACAACTAAAAGTTTACATTTTAATAATTTTGTAAAACTGCTATATTTTGGGGCCAAAAAGGGGTCTTACTGGACCTACTCCTTTGTCCTCATTTTATTACCTGTGACAAGTCTGTGACCTGTATGTTGTAAAAATTACAATTATATAATACTTATTATTCTTGTAAATTTTATGTTTTTATAGTTTCACATAAAAAAAAAAAAGAAAAACATCATGAAACACATGAAAATGTACAAAAGCTTTGTTGTACAGATGTGATAGGAAACATGTTGAACATTGTCTAAAAATTATTTATTTTTACTTTTATCCCCCCTTTTCTTTCCAAATTAATTTTATACTTTACTTACATGCATACGTAACTTACGTTACAACATACATGCATACACATTTACATATTTATTCATTCACACATATGCTATAGTTTCATATATACATGTTAACACATATAAAGACCTTTACAGATAGATGCATTCACATACATGTATCTACATGCATTTTCATACATAACACATATATGTTTACTGATATACTTGAAACATTGAAAACAAATACACAATATTAACATTCTAGAACATGCATTCTGTTTTTTCCAAAAGTGAATTTTGTTTAATTCAAAATCTGCAACACTTTTTTTCTACATATTGTTTATTTCTATATTGGCCGTATAATATGATTCAACTCAAGATATCATATTTAAAAATTTGCACTATGTCTACTTTTTTTGCCTTATTATTGGATTTATAATGTGATCTATTTTTCTATGCTTTGTTTTATGTACTACTGTTTGTAGGTTAGCCTTTTTTAGCCCTGGTGTGGTCAGTTTATTTTCGTTTAGTGAGTTTGGATGTTCCTCTGTGATCTTTTGTCCCATCTAACGCACAATTTGTATTTGTAGCAAACAATTGTTATTGCAGTCCGTAAGGCATGAACATCCACAAGCGTAACGTATCAATTGATATATGCCAATATAACTCGATGGAACAGAAGGTATGGAACTGCTTTCAAATAGCAATTTAATGATAAGAAGTTGTCATGTGTGGATATCGATGACATCACTTTATCCTCAGCCTTGAAGTATTGCATTGTTTGGTATTTCAATGGCATTGTGTCGAATATCTACTATGAATTTTAATTACCATTGCTTAAACTTAAACATAGAATGTACCTCTAACTTTACTGTGACTTGACTGTTAGTGTTGCTAACCACCTATTGCAACTTATTCAAAATTCTGACCAAATTGCGTTTTGTTTTAAAAGCCAAACTGTTAAACTGGTCAGAAATTTGAACGGGTTGCAATAGTTGAAGAGCACCACTAATAGTCAATGCACCGAAATTATATCTGAATTGTCGTACAGTTACAACTGAAAGGCACAATTGCTTACCGATGATCAAGTTTCATAAAATAATCCAGGGGATAAAAATCAAGGTACATGTATATAATACACACAGTAAGACGGAATCGCATGGAATTAGTCTATTAGTTGTCACATAAACTCAGAGTGATTTATTAAGGTGGGGTCGTGTTTCGTAGTCATTTATTTTCTTTACTGTGTTTTGTATATAACTGTGTATATGTTGCTTTTTTGCTTTTTTGCTTTTTTATTCATCGCGTTGTCATTTAATTTTCGGCTTTCAAGTTGAAATGTTCCTCTCGCATCACTCTTTTCATGATTGTGATTAAAATCACATGTTGTAACAAATTAATCAATGTCTACATTTCGTAAACAAACCGATGAAGATAATATAAGAGTACTACTTATGTATATATCATATTTATAAACATAATGAGATGTAATTTAAATGCAAAAGAGACAATTTTTTACCCTTTTTTTATGAGTGTGTTCAACATCACATGTTATAACAAATGTCAGGAGTATCTGGCCTTTGTTAATCTTCTATTATTTTTAAATTTTAGTTTCTTGTGTTTAATTAGGAGTTTAGTATGACGTCCATTATAACTGAACTAGTAAATGTATTTGTTTAGGGACCAGCTTCAGGACGCCTCCGGGTGCTGAAATTTCTCGCTGTATTGAAGACATATTGGTGACCTTCTGCTGTTGTCTGTTGGTCTATGGTCGGGTTGCTGTCTCTTTGACACATTCGTAATTTACATTCTCAAATCTGAATACCAACATTGTTACTTGGATGGAGAGTTGTCTCATTGGCACTCATCCACCATCTCCCTAATACCACAAGGACAAGAATGTAACCTTCAGGTAAACATGAGGCTTTAGAAAAGAAGTTAATATGCCGTATAATAAGCTATAAAAGATACCGGGTTTATGACATGTCACACCTATACAAAACAGAACCAACAGCTAATTTAACATAAAAAAATGAACTAAAAAACAATTATGGAATACAGAATTGTACGACACTCACGAGAATATCAGTTCATATCTTTGACCAGTCTATTAAAGTGATCACAAATGAAATCTCCCTAACCTTGTTTGAATGTGTAACGGAGGAACAATTGAATACATATCTAGTTGACGAAAAGTAAATTACACACCACGTCTCCTTTCTTTTCCCTTTAATTGTTACATAACCATAGTTACCTTCTTTTGTTAATTTATTGGTTATTATTTCTGTTGTTAGCTTGTCTGTTGTGCTTATTGTTTGTCTTGCTATAGACCCTTCTGGTGTCAATTCATCTGATATTATTTCTGTTGCTAGCTTGTTTGTTGTGCTCTCTGTTTGTTCTGCTGTAGTACCTTCTGTTATTAATTCATCGGTTATTATTTCTGTTGCTAGCTTGTCTGTTGTACTATCTGCTGTTTGTTCCGTTGATGTACCTTCTGTTGTGATTTCTATTGTTTTTGTAGTGCTTTCTGTTGCTTCTCCAGTTGTTATTATTGTTGATTGTGGCATTGTAGATTCCGTCGAATCTAGTGATTTTATAAAAATAGTTTACACCATCAAAAGAAATCATGTCTAAAAAACGCTCTCTCACGAGATATTTCAGATCTTTATCTTATAAGGCTAAGTCAAATAGATAATGCATTTGCAGTGATGTTTACATTTGTTTTAACATGTAAGTAAACTCACAAAAATACTGAACTCAGCGGAAAATCAAATTGGAAAGTCCCTAATCTAGAAATGGTGTTACCTTGAGTTAAAGTACACAAATAAGATAGCGTAGCATGGCAAGACCATTTCCAATGAAATTAAAGTCAACACTAGCTTAACGTGTATCATAGAGCATAGAAATTATTACCAATCTCTTGCTTATTGTCTCTGTAAGTGAAAAACAATAACAATATACAGTTTAATGAGTGTAGATTGCTACTATTTAGTTTTAAATATTATAGAATGAATAAACAAACACTATAATTACTTATAAAAAGAAGATGTGGTATAATTGCAAATGAGACAACTATCCACAAAAGACCAAAATGACACAGACATTAACAACTATAGGTCACCATACGGCCTTCAACAATGAGCAAAGCCCATACCGCATAGTCAGCTATAAAAGGCCCCGATAAGACACTTTAAAACAATTCAAACGAGAAAACTAACGGCCTTATTTATGTAAAAAAAAATGAACGAAAGAAAAATATGTAACACATAAACAAACGATAACCACTGAATTACAGGCTCCTGACTTTGGACAGGCACATACATAAATAATGTGGCGGGGTTAAACATGTTAGCGGGATTAGTTTGCAATGAAGGTCGACCGGGATAAAAAGTGGGATCTATGTACAGTAATTAGACAAACTACATGTATACAGTGTAGAAAGTTAAACCACAAAAATACTGAACTTCGAGGAAAATTCTAAACGAAAAGTTCTTAATCCAACGTCAAAATCAAAACTTCCAGCCCATCAAATGAATAGACAGGTAATGTCATATTCCTGACTTGGTAAAATTATTTTTTAACTTAAAACCTGGTTTTATAGATAGCTTTACTTCTCACTTGTGTGACAGTCGTTTTCATTTCCATTATACTGGCGTGTGAACAAAACAAACAAGCATAATAGCTAAAAATGTCGAAGGTATGGGTACAGTTGGAAGAGTAGAATATACCAGGCTTACTTCTCATTGCAAGGTTCACTACCATGTAAAGCAGGTAGTAATGAGCATACATTGTCCGTCAGATATGTATGACGTTCCACGTCAGATGGGATGTGGGTGTATACTTATACATCTCTCAATTACCCAAGATGTTTACTAGAAGACAAGAGAAGTCACCGACTGACCAAAGGAGTAGGTCCGGTAAGATATAGAGTTTTACAAAATTGTTAAAATGTAAACTTTTATTTATTAATTGAACAGTAGAATGCTTCTATTACATAAATATGGGCTGTTTTTGACAATACAATGTACATATATCGGGTACAAGCACCATTAAGTCATGCTAAATCACTGAAATCTTCACAATTCTAGCATTTTAGTTAAATTTTAGACGGTTTTCGTGTAAAACGAAAGTGGCCGCATTCGTGTTCATCCTTAATAATAAAATGTAAGTTGTATTTTAGGATAATACATAACATATATAAAGGTTGAGGATGAACACGGATGCGGTCACTTTCATTTTTGACAAAAACCATCTGAAAAGTGGCATTTTTTGGCATATTTTGTAGATTTTTCATATTTGAGCTTGAATCGGATCGTTTTTAATGACAAAATCAGTGAAAATCTTTCACATAAACTAATTGAATCAAATAAAATAGACACTTAAGTGTTTAAAAAGTGGTCAAAATCTTTCGTCAGATGAACCTGAAATTTGAGGCCAAAATCGGTCCTTACCGGACCTACTCCTTTATATATCACAGTGACATTGCAATCAATTGTCTTATTGGACAAACTACATGTATACAGTGTAGAAATAAGGCTAAGTCAAATAGATAATGCTAAGTCAAACAGATAATGCATTTGTTTTAACATGTAAGTAAAATCAAATAGATAATGCATTTGTTTTAACATGTAAGTTGTCCATGGATTTATGAGTTTGAACAGCGGTATACTACTGTTGCCTTTATTTATTGAAGACCTTTTTAATTAAACCTTGGAATGCTTGCAAATCTCATAGATTATTTAACATACTATATAGTAAAATATCTTTTCTATCGATCATCCAGCTGGGAAGTCGTCAAGAACACAGTATTATTTTATTTAGGGGTTCACTCGATAGACGCAAATTTTTATTAGTCTTAACTTCAAGGTTAATCGAGCAAATTTATTTAATAATTGATTTTTACTTTTTCTTTACTTTACACCGAGCTCATGAAGGTCATTATATCTGATTTTATTGCTGTGTCCACAATTGTTATTCTATGTATTTCACCTGTATCGGTGTGGACAATTCCATGTTTATATCACATGACATTTCCGCGGGAAATTCTTCTATTGAGACCGTACGAAGAGATGTAAATTGGAATAATGCATATATGTATTGTGAAATATATTGTTCTCTGTGTATATATTTTTGATGGATTGATGATCACATTTTCTACAACATAGTTAAATGTCAGGTTTGTACACATTTAGTATCTACTATAGTCTATATTCAAACCTGAAGCCAGTGGGTCAGTGAAGGGATACATGTGCTGCATAAATCACATTTCAGGACATTTCAACCAAGAAAAAACTATTGAATATTTGATCAGCTGACATATCTATTTTTATTTCATCTAATGTCAGTCATACTATTAAACTGACAAAATCAGCGGAAACCGTGTATTCGTGAATTCTATCACCTGCTATGGACGATTCTCTATAACAATTAACATTGTATTTTAGGGGTTGTTTACATTTTGAGTCGTATGATAAATGTATGTTGGACGATTCAATATAACATTGTATTTTAGGGGTTGTTTACATTTTGAGTTGTATGATAAACGTATGTTTGTGTGTGTTTCTAAATGAAAACAGCTCAATTTTATGATACTTTATTGATGGTCATTGATTTTAAAATTTATTATAAAAAAACGTGACACGCAGTTTATTTACTCTTTGAGTCTGTCTAAATGACCTACATGTACATTACAGCCATGAAAATGGTATATCCCAATTTACTCATGGCATTCACGTGGGAATTCCGCAGATACCATACTGCCATATCGAATTTACCAATAACAAAACAAATATATACATGTACATAAAATTGAGAATGGAAATGGGGAATGTGTCAAAGAGACAACAACCCGACCAAATAAAAAACAACAGCACCCGGAGGCGTCCTTCAGCTGGCCCCTAAACAATTATATACTAGTCCAGTGATAATGAACACCATACTAATTTCCAAATTGTACACAAGAAATTAAAATAAAATAATACAAGACTAACAAAGGCCAGAGGCTCCTGACTTGGGACAGGCGCAAAAATGCGGCGGGGTTAAACATGTTTGTGAGATCTCAACCCTCCCCCTATACCTCTAACCAATGTAGAAAAGTAAACGCATAACAATACGTACATTAAAATTCAGTTCAAGAGAAGTCCAAGTCTGATGTCAGAAGATGTAACCAAAGAAAATAAACAAAATGACAATAATACATAAATAACAACAGACTACTAGCAGTTAACTGACATGCCAGCTCCAGACTTCAATTAAACTAACTGAAAGATTATGATTTCATCATATGAAATCAGGCACAATCCTTCCCGTTAGGGGTTTAGTATCATACCATCATAACATATATGAGAAGAACATAACCCGTGTCATGCCAACAACTGTTTTTAGAATAAATGTGTTTAGTTCCGATGCAAAGACCTTATCATTGACTCAATATTAACGCCAAAATATGCAATCTTTAATGACTTGACAACAGTATCGTACTTATATCCCTTCTTAATAAGTCTATTCAAAGGTTTTGTACATGTATAGTCACAGAAGTTTGAAATTCTAGCAATGACGGTGTAAAGATATGACAAACTCACTATCACAGTAGAATCAAGAAATAGGGAGGTACACCCGAAGGTACACCCCACCCCATCCTTATTTTTATCTAGAAAAGGATGGGGGGGGGGGGGCTTAAGGCCGTTCTATGTTGACGAATTTCATTCATATTCACATTGATAAATTACATGCGAGTACACGTCAATGAGGACCCAACATGTCCAATGTCAGACAAAGACAACAAAACGACATATAAGACATATAGAGGGCAAAAATCAGTCTTCAACAATGGACAAAATAAAGACGTAAAGCTAACTGTTTTGAGAGTATTATAATTTGGACTTTGTTAGATATGTTTCAACAAATTTATAGTTGTTTTTTTTTTTTTGTTGTGAAAACATTGACCTAGAACTGTCTTTACATCTCTCTCAGACAATCGAAGTTTCAGTTGGTATAACATGTATAAATCTTTTCGGTCCCAATTTGCAGTTTTGTTCATTTGTTTTGGACATTTCCATATAATGCAGCATGTCAGGCCAAATATCTCGGCGTTTGGATCTTTGCATATATATATGGCCATAAACCTGACGTCAATTCGAGAAGCTAAAAATTGGACGTCGATTAGAGGGGCCACAAAATTGATGTCAAATGACCCTGAACAAAAATGTATAGATGTACCGATTCAATTCAATAGTCTGTTCTCAAATGCCTGAGATACACTTCAATATTTATTATTCATTGAAAATACAATTAAATATATGTGGAATCATCTTTTAGAAAAGTTGTTCTTATGGTAATGAGACCCCCCCCCAAAAACACACACACACCCTTTATTTTAAAGCATCAAAATATTCCTCATTTTTTAGGGGTGGATACTTTTCATGTCGGGACAGTTTTCCTCATATTTGAAGGCTGTATGGTTGCTTGTAATTGCAATGTCATCTGAACCTCTGTTGATACATGTAGTTGTCTCATCAGGCTCATTGGCAATCATATTAGATATTAGGCCAAAAAAATATATGTCTGTCTACGGGTACCCGACCCACCCTATTTTGAGTGCTGACCCTTAGTTATTTTATCCGTCATAAAGCGAAAAATAAACTAAACTCGTGTCAAAAGTAAAGATAGTGTTGCTTATTTCAATAAGTCCCCTGACTTAAAACAGACATATATTTTTTGTTGGCCTTACTCTTTGTAATTTTTATAAGTATCCACCCTAAAGAAAAGTTGTTTGGAATGAAAGGAATCCCCTCCAGATCCTCCTTAATTAGTTAAAAAGGCTTTATTTACTTCTTACCTTCTTTAGAACTTTGTTTTTTTTTTTGGTGGGGTGTGGTGGGGGAGAGGTTGAACCTGTTGTTAATAAGTTGTAAATCAGGCCATTACTTTTTCTCAATTTCATTGTTGCATATTTTACAGGTCTGAACTGTATTCTTTCTCTTTTGTGAAGGCTGTATAGATGCCTATATTTACTTTGTTATTTGAACCTCTGTGGATAGTCGTTTCATTGGCAATCATACCACATATATACTTTGTTCTATATGGATTGCAGACCTGAAGAAGATGTTTATGCTGCAAACTTCAAACAGCCTACTACAACTTTTTTTTACCATAGAACAATTGATCAGAATTGAACTATACATGTATACATAAATAATTGATTTCATCCCAGTCCTCATGTACATTTTGTACTTGACCACTATAGCTATTAATCAACAGAACAAATGCAAATACTTATAGTTTTGCTGCCATGAAAGTTTTTTTTATATAAATCTCTAATCTTTATATCAATATACATGATATATTAACTGTATCCCAATATGAACATGTTGAGCTCTTCTACAGCAGAATATATACAGTATAACGTTTTCTCATTTGTATAGGCATGTTTACAGGATGTAGAATGGAATACTGTTGTCAGTCTGTCTGTCCGTCCGTTGTCAATTATGTCAGACATTAACTTTAAAAGTCTTTGATAAAATTGCATAAAACTTTGTTGAATTGTTTATATCTATCGACGTGAGCTCCCTTTCTTTTTTTGTTACTAATTTTTGAATTTATGTTTCCATGTCCGAAAAAAAAGCGGGGGATATTCCAGTTTTCAAACATTAACTCAAAAATGCTTTCAGCAGTTCTCATGAAACATTGGTGAATTGTTGATATCTAGTAATGTAAGCTGCTGCCTTTAGATAGAATCTTACAAATTTTACATTTCCAAGTTATGGTTGTTTAATATATTAAAAAGGGGGAATTTTCAAGTTTCTGACAATGTTATCAACAATTCTTATTAAACTTTGGTGCATTGTTTATATCTATTGATGTAAACTCCCTGTTTGATTTTCATAAATTTCTAATATGACATTGAGAAGTAACTTTATTCTTAGTACATGTGACAAGCTTATCAAGCACTCATGGCCCAGCTGGTTATTGAAAGTAGAATGCCTATAGATGACTTTTAATTTCTTGCATCCATTTTATTTGAATTTTAAGGAATAGTTGTTATTTATGTAAACAAATCCCACATTGATGTGTAACATGTAAAGTAATCAGACATCAACCCATGCCAACCTGGATGTAATTGAAAGACATCTAGAGGTCAATACACAGTTTTAAACAAAAGACAAAATAATGAAAAATATCGCAAAGTTTTCAGAATTATTATTATGAAATGTATTAGCAATATTTAGAATATATCGTTTAAAATTTAGGTTCCACCTATCATTTTAAAACTGATATTTCGTTGCGGCTAGTCTATCAGAGGGATATTTCATCGATATGGAATCTTATTTAAATTCATCATGAAGTTAGATTTGAACATGGACTTGGGAAATGAAGGTGGAGTAAAGCCCGAATGTCAGTTTTAGTCTTATATATGTTTGTCAATTTTACTCTTATATACATGTATGTTTAAAATTGAGAATGGAAATGGGGAATGTTTACATATATTATTGATTCAGTGGTGATGGTAAATAGAAACTCGCAAGTCTAAGATAAAATTTCATAGTTTTGAATGTTTCTTCATCAGTTAAGTTAACTAAAATTAGGTGGAGATATGTTCTTATTTACAACAGAGGGGCACTCAACCTATATCAATTTGTGCATGAAGTGATTGATAGTTGATAGATACTGAATGCTTTTACCACAAATTTGTGAAAGTTTTAACAGGTATTTATACTTTAAACATGTTAAATACAATAATAAAATTTATGTCTTTCACTTAAGGACTTCTGATCCAACCATGTATACGTAGTATGGCATGTTATTGAGATATGGTTTTGGTCGATGGATGGATATGAAGGACCTGTATATACGTAGTACAAAGTATATCACTGGATTGAGCTCTTTGTCCAAGTGTATTATGAAAGTGCTTTGCTTTGAGCTCAGTTCATTGTTATGCAAATCATTCATTGGGAAATAAAGATTTGACAGACAACTCTCATGTACAAGGAATTATCAAAGTTGTATCCATTTTATGTACAATGTAAGTAATAGGGAGATAATAGCATTTTATTTAGATTTGAATCACACATTTTTGTCCATTAGCCAAATTTTTTTTAAAAACACAAATTTACCAAACAACGCTACTCTAGCTACTAGCAATATGATGCCTGATTGTTATGTTACACTTTATTTTATACATCTATACTGCCTACATGACACCTTAGTCCTGAGTGTAAATGGTCATCCAGTAAAAAAATAAAAAAATAATAAAGCCTATTTGGCCTAATTGAGTTCTAAAACTATATTTCATTGTACATTTATCATTCATTTGTTTATTTCTCAATTTTTGTGAATTAACAGCAATTATCAATTACTAAAATACACTTTCATACCACAACAAAACTGCCTTACTGTATTGGTATTACCTATATGTGTATCCATATCACAAAATGAATTGAAAAGAGAATATTTTTGCAATACTTTTTTCATATTGAATACTATAACTTTTTAGATCTTTAGACATATTAAGTACTACATATTCATATCTACTTTAAATTTTATGAGATGACTTCTGTAGCAGTTATATTTTTTATGAGTCTTTGCATATAAAAAAGTAGATGTGGTATGATTGCCAATGAGACAACTCTCCACAACAGACCAAAATGACACAGACATTAACAACTGCATGCTCATAAAGGTTCTTTTGATGATATCATTTTCATACTGGCCAATTTTTTTGTTGATTTGACCTGCTTTGGGATTAATCATAATTAAAATGTTTTGATGTCACTTCCTTATTGCCTATTTGTCTGTCAGGAACTTTAGGTTATTTGAGTTAAGCACATTCAACATTTACAACAAAACCTTTCATCATAAAAGAATAATTTATTGATACTAGTGATCAGTTTTTATAATGCAAATATATTTGAACAACATTCATTTTATAAAAAATGTATAATTCTCACCTTTAAATTGCTCATCATCTGTAGATCCTTTAATATAATATAACATGTTTTACACTTTCGCTTACAAAATAAATTTAATCAAACATTCTAGTCAATTTTTCATTATGTTATACTGATCACAGTTAATGGCCTAGGTTGAGTGCAGATAAAAAATATTTATCATTCCACCGTGCCGATAAAAGAAGTTTATCATTCCACCTCATGTTCAATTTGCCTGTGCCAAGTCAAAAACTTCATCTGAATTTGATTTTCTTTTTTTTACTACAACATTGTTTTGATAATTTAATGAAAATAAATTTTAATATCATGAATATATATCCATATGCTTCTGTTAAAAAAGATTTTCATCAATGCCTTTTTGGTGTTGTATTTTTGAGGTCATAAATGTAGGGGAATATATTTGTGTGCATAATCTGGCAAAATCTATTAATATTTTCTGAGAAATAACAGTCGCCCAAACCCTTGCCCAAAAATATTTTTGATGATTATACATTTCTCAATTTTATCTTTTTCTTTACTTTTTCTAAAAATGTCAATAGACCAAGGTACCTCTCCCCATTAAAAATCATTAAAAAAGTAATAAAAAAAGGTAAATAATGAAATCTATATCTATTTCAGGTTTACATATTTATAAATAAGGAGCAGATATTCAAGAATTATTATATTTCTTAAAGAAATAATACATTTAGCAATACAAACACACAAGATTTACTCAAACAATTGAATTTTAATAAATACATTTTTACAGGACAAGTAGAATGGGAAGATGGAGGCAGATTTCACTGGCAGGTGGCATTCTATTGACTCCTATTTTATTTTTCTGAATCACCTGTATTATTGAACTTCTATAATCTGGTTGATTTAAATTTACACCCTGACCAATATGGAGAACTATTGAACAAAAATATTTGGACATCAAAAGAACATATTTTTTCTGTCTGAACATTTTATTTGCAGTTCTGAAGTACAATTGATGCAAATTCTAAAAAAAAAAGAATCAATCTCACAGCTCCAGGTGCTCTTTGACATTTACTATTAAACTAAGAGTTAGGGACTATGGGGTGTATATGTTAGCGGCAATAATTGAAATTAGGCATTAAGCTTAAATCCTAGGCAATAAGCTAACGCCTAGGCATAAAGTTATTGCCTGATATTTTCAGGCATTAAGCTTATTTCCTGAAATCTGATGATGATTATTCATCCTACTGCCGAACATAATTTTAGGTAATAAGTGAACTCTGGAATTTATGTATATTTGGGGATTTATTCTTGATATAAAGTCGTTTCGTAGTTATATTTCTAATATTACACATATACATATAGATTCATTTGACAGATCTTCAAATTTAGTAAGTTTATTTAGTAATTTAAGCAGTTAAAAAACAGATTTTACTCACACTTTTTGTATCTAATTTAAAAAGGGGCGAGATTCTATAGATTGTATCTAATTTAAAAAGGGGAGAGATTCTATAAAATAATTATAATATTTATTTGAATTTTTTTACATTTTTTTTTTACACTTCTCTAGTCGAACTGCTTTGAACTGGTCAAATAAAGTAGACCAAATTAAGATATGATTTGTTCTCACACCATTTTCCATTTGTTTTTTATTGGATAAGTTAATTTTCTTTGTTAACAGTTTCTCAACTTGTTTTAGCAAAATGATTTTAACACAATTTATCTATCAAGTTTTCATATTTCTAAATTATTATTTGAAGCGTTTTAATATAAATTACATATTTTATTTGTGATTCTATTTCCGGTCTCTTGTGGAGGGTTGTGTCATTGGCAATAATACCAGTTATTTATATCTAGAATGTAACTAGGCCCTGTAGTTTTGCATTGTTAAAATTTGATTTTTTTTTCTTGCTCATATTCACACATATGTTATTTGCAGTAATACAGTAAAATAGTTGAAGTACTCAATATTCATATGAAAGATACACAACATTGGCCTTTGAACTATTAACTTTGAAACCGTGACACTTAAAATTCAGTGATTTTATATTTAATTTTAACTATTTATAAATAATTTCATTTTGGATGTAAGCGTCTTCTGTTTGGCTGACGTTATTTTGTTATCAGACCATAGACATAATTTAGTCATGTGACTGTGACGTCATCAACGTTTTTTCAAGGTTTTCTACGGTTTAAAATGGAATTTAGAATTCAATTATAAGAAATGACTGTAATATTTATTCTGTCTATTCGAAATAACATAAAAAATAAGGTGCACACTGTTAAATAACCCGCTACGCGCGTTATTCAGTGTGCACCAAATTTTTTGTTATTTCTTCATAGACAAAAAAAATATTACAGTCATTCCTTAATTAGTTTGTTCAATTCTAATTATATTTTTTTTTTATTTATGTTTCTTTTCAACGAGTTAAAATGTTCAATTATAATATCAAAATTATTTATTACCTTTATTTCAAAACTAATAATTATTTTCTAATAATTAATCAGTTTTGAAATTAAAGTTATTTTTTTTAATTTGATACAATATCTCATTTATTTTTTTTTTCTATTTTCTTTAACGCCAATACTTAGGTCAGCGGTTAGGACATCATAGCTAAGATAATCCTTAAAAAGCTTCGATGTGCATGCTGCGACATGTCGTAAGTCAGTACACACTTTATCAAAATTTCTGCTCTGAGAATATCTTATAGGGCTGTTCTAGGACAGTTTCGATAAACAGGCCTCAGTTCCCATAATGAAAATATTAAACAAATATATTTTAATTGAAAGGAATAAATGTTGTTTATTTACTTGCATTTATATTTTAGGCATTAAGCTTAATGCCTGCACACATTTTTCAGGATTTAAAACTAATGCCTAACATCATTTAGGCAATATACTTACTGCCTAGGTGTTAGCTTATTGCCTAGGATTTAATCGTGATGTCTATTTTCACTTATTGCCGCTAACATATACAAATGCATACATTAGCTTTCTTGGTATTGAATTTTATATAAACAAAACAAAATTTGTATTTCCTGTATCAGTAAGCTTTATCAAGACACAAACAGTTTATATCATTTAATTCCTTATTATAAAGAAACTTACACTGATGAAAGCCATTTGTTGAGACATAACATTTGTCAATATATTTTTTTTTTCATTTCGATCATGTATTTTTTATCTTTCTGTATTATTATATTAAAGTTTCAAATATATTTAGACTTTAACAGATTTACAACAGAGCCTAGGTTCATAACTTCAAATTATTCTGCAGGACATATACCTAGTGTCATTTGAATGTAGTGTAAAATAAATGCAGAAATCATAAAAATGCCATTATCTTCCATAGCCAAAGCCATCAAAGTTCAGGAAATAATGGACTGTTTGGCTTCTGATTTTATTATCTCTCTTTATATCTTGTTTACATATCATTAACTATTTTAATCTAATACATAAATTTGAAAAATATTTTAGTATTCACTCCCCTTTTCCCTACCAAAGCTATAGATCTTTCAGTAACAATATTTACAAGAAAAAAATATTTATTAAGAATGACTTCAATTGGTTAATGACCTGATAAATTACAAACAGGTAAATGAACAAATCAAATTTTAGATTCATATTTTTCATGGGCATTCCTCGATTTAGTGATTTTGCCAAAGTCTGGGTACAAGCCTTCATTTAAAAAAAAAATCTTCACTGAAGATATAAGTTCATCTTTAACCAAGAAAATAAGTATCCCATGATTAATAATGAACCCACATTATGTGTTAATAACTTTGTTATACCATTTTCTAAATCATCTTCTAACTCATCATCAAAATTCCCCTGATCTACATTCTCAGTGTTCTCTTGGTGCTCTGAAAATACACTAGGCAAAAGTTTCACATAAGATTATGAAAAATACGAACAAATGAAAAATTGTATTCTTCTTTTTTGAAATAAACATGAACAATTTCTTCTATATATCCTTGTATCTACCTCATACAAAGGCTATAATTGTATATAATATTATAATTCGTATATTTTAACAAATTTGATTCATTTAGGGATAGTCACATGTTAAACTATATTTTCAAAGGTTGAGAGAAAACAGCAGATAGCAAAAGGCATATTGATCGGTTATTTTCAGAATATTTAAAATTTGATATACTTTGTGACGTCATGTAATGAATTTCGGGATATTGTTAAATGATCTTAAATGTTACTTGACGAAAAGCATCTTCAAATACATAAGATGACAAACAAACAAAATAAACAGCTGCGCCATGAGAGCATGATACGCCCGTCGTCTGGTGTGGAAGTTTAATGCAATAATCATAAATACATGAAATAGTTTCTGAGAAAGTTTTAAGCAATAACCATATATTGTTTTTGAGATACAGCAGGACATGTGAAACCACTCCCCCTCTTTTTGTTTTACAAAAAACTGAATATGATCACTAAAATAAAATTTTGAATCAAAACCAAAAAGTATACAGGTGTTTAGATTAATATAACAAAGAAATGTGTAAAGTTTTAAGCAATAATCATAAATTGTTTTTGAGACATGGCGCAACATGTAAAAAGACCATCATAAGAAACAACTATATAAAGTTTCAAGAAATTTGGATAAGTCGTTCTCAAATTACGGTGAGACATATTTACGTCAGACAGACAGACGGACAGATGGACGGACACCGGACATTTGTATACCATAATACTTCCCCTCAAAATTTTGACAGGCGTATAAAAAAGCAATTGAAATAACAACTAATATTTTAATATTGTCAAGGAGACAATATGATATCTATAAAATTCCAATTTTGATAATATATGGTCCGCGGAATTTAATAATCTAACAAATATAGCCTTTGTATGAGGTCAATACAGATCGATATATCGACCCAAAGAAGTATATCGACCTCCCACTTTGTCCTCAGTCAAAACACTTCTTTCAGGTCAATATATCCAGGCTATATTTGTATAATATTGACCTGATCGAACTATATTGACTGAGGATAAAGTCTGAGGTTGATATAATTCTTTTGGACAATATATCCTGTATTGACCTCATTAACTTCCAACCAAGTTTGTATCAAAATTGTCATTTGATTTTGTTGGAATTTTATAGATATCATATTGTCTCCGAAACAATTACAAGATATGTGTTGTTATTTCATTTACCTGTTTTTGTTTGTTTATATGTCTTATGAATTTGAAGATTTTTTTTCTTCAAATAATTGATCATGTATATTTTTTTATAAAACTTTTAACAATATCATGAAATTCATTACAATTTACATGACATCACAAAGTATATCGGTTTTTAGATATTCTAAAAATAACCATGTAATATTTATTTTGCTATGCAATATCACTTTTGCTACCCACCATTTTCTATCTACCTACGAAAATATAGTTTAACATGTGACTATTCCTGAACAGATCAAATTAGTTAAAATATACAAATTAATATGATATAAAGTTTTACACAAATTATCACAGAAGCTTGGATTCAAATCACACTCAGTGGTGGGGATTGATCTGTGTTTTTGCATGCAATTGGTTGAGGTTATATGTTCACTGAAACTATAAATCTTTCCCTTCCATAGAAGTCCATCATTTTTTTTTAAAAGAAATATTATTGTACAAGTAAAGTAAGTGAGTGCTTCAATATTTGCTGATTTCCGTTACTCATTATGTGTTATTAACTACAGTCTGTGCATCTTATAGACATTTAAAAAACTAGCTGTACTGCTGACATAAAAATTGCTTACTCGTGTTACTCTTAACAACTTGGCATTAACAAGCTCCAAACCAAATATAAATCATTCCCTGCAACAGAAGCACAGACAATTTCCCTTGTATAATGAGTTTTGAAAAATGTGGCTGTATGGCTGTATGGATGAACTTGCAAGTTACAACTAAACATTTTCAAGTGCCAGACCAGACATAAATTCATTCTCTTCCATAAAAGCCATAAAAAATATTGAAAAATATTTTCTGCCAGTAGTGTCTTGTTGCTATATCCCTAGAAGGAAAATGGGAGTACAGAGATAAATATTTCTGAAGCTGTTCAGCACTGAAAGGCCGGGACTAGCAGGAGGATTTTTCTTGAACTATATATACATTTTGACTTTTTTAATTGACTGTAGAGTGAGTGACCCATATTCACCCTTAATTCGTTCATTTCCTCTTACATCCGACCTACATTCAAATATTTGGGACAGTTTATGTAGGTTTCAGAAATTTTACATGAAAAATATGTTTGATAAAAGAATTATCTTCAAAACATTGGTTAATTGACTATTTGTTATCAAAATTAACCCAAATTGAAGAGGAAAATTAAACAAGTTGTTTGTGTATCATGAGGGACACATTTTCGCTGCAATGTATGATGTGACCCTACATCATTATCCTGATATATTTGAAAAAAACAAATGTTTGTAATTACATTAATAAGCTTAAGAGATCATTCCTATACAATTTTTCTCAGAAATATCAGACTGTGCATGATTGACATATAAATCTTACATAACAGCCAAAAATTGCATATTTCTTTATATATGAGAATATTAACCTTGGAAATAAGGGTAAAGAGCAATATCAACGGTTCGAACATTACAAACAGCCTTTACCATCTATTTAGGCAGGTACAGGGTAAAGGGACACAAATTTCACAGGAAAAAAAGCAAAATTGCAAAAATGTGTCCAGGTGAATGTTGGCCAGTACCCAACCTGATATAAATGATTTTTGTGTTTAAAATCAATTAATTTTATATATGTATTCTTGTAATTTATTAATATTGTGCATTTTTGAACACATGTCATAAAGCTTATAATTCATATTGCATATAATAATATATAACTGATTGCTTCAGGTAACAATTATAGTTCACTCTAAAAAAAAAAAAAAACACGCCCACTTAAAATATTTTAGGGTGCTCAAGCAGACATAGTGAAGCAGTAAAGAAACCTGTTTTTAGGATCTGAAATGCATATAAATTTTCAAATTCTGAATTTTGAGATCTGTTCAGGGATAGTCACATGTTAAACTATATTTTCAAAAGGTAGATAGAAAACAGAGGATAGCAAAAGTGATATTACATAGAAAAAAGCATATTGCATGGTTATTTTGAGAATATCAAAAAACAGATATACTTTATGACGTCACCTAATGAATTACATGATACTGTTAAAAGTTTTTAAAAAAGTACAATTATGATTATTCAAAAAAAGAATCATCAAAAACATAAGATGTACACAAATAACATAAAAAAAGAAGCATTCTGAGAGTATTGCATGGCAAAATAAACTCATCATAGATACCAGAATTGAAATTTCATATTTACGTCAGATGCACGTTACGTCTACAAAAGACTCATCAGTGACGTGCGAATCAAAAAATGTTAAAAAGGCCAAATAAAGTACGAAGTTGAAGAGCATTGAGGACCAATACATACATGTAGTCCACTACTGGTTAAAAATTCTTTGTTATCAATAACAAAAAAATACAAAATACAAAAAAAAAAAAAAAGAAAAAACCCACGTTAAATGATTTAAAAGTATGAGCACATGCATTTATATAAACAATATTCCGATTAAGACATTAATAAATAATTTCTCAAAGTAAGCGAAAAACTAAAGAGCAAACCTAACAAAAAATGAACATATCTAACCTTTGCCAATTATAGTATCTTATTTATGAAATTGACGCATTCCACATTAATAACCTAATATGTTTGAATATGTTTGAAATCGTTTAGAGATAATTAAAATTATTAATTTATAAAAAAAAAAAAGATAAAACATTTTTAACCTATGAACAAAGGCACCAGTAGTACACCGCTGTTCGAAATTCATTAATCGATTGAGAACAAAACAAATCCGGATAACAGTTAACGTTTTTTTAGAATTAAAGTTGATTCTAGTATTTGCATTTAAATATATTATATGCTTATATTTATATACTTTATAAGTCCCCGGTTGACATTCATCAAAAGCTCAATCAAATATATGACACACCATTATTAACGACACAACAGGCTCTTTAACTCAATGTTCTCAAACTTGCTTTCCATAATATAATTTCAAATTATTGCTCTAATTCATCTAGTACATTTTCGAGTGTACACATGTGCATACTTGTCTTGTATATTTTAAATACAATAGAATAATGTTCTAAAAGGTGCAGATATTTGAAATAAAGGACTTTTCTAATGTTTACTCATTGTTTATATGGGATAGGATAATATTACCTGAACAATCAGTGAAGTTAAAATCTAATACCAGGGTATATATGTATGTACCATTACATGTTGCAGATGCATCCGTCAAGTGTGTATTGTTTAGTAAATACAGCTTTAGATTCTCCAATTCACAGTCATTGCAATCCAGTGGGTTGTTGGCTAATTTCCTGTTGAGTAAAAGTTTGAATGTAAACTTATTTTATTCTTCGAATCATGAAAATCGGATACATACTGCATATAAACTACTTTAATTAGATGTTCATTTAATATAAAAGAATCTTTTCAATATACTTACTGACGTTTGATTATCTTTTGAGATTCATAAATTAGATGGAAGCCAACATGTCAATGACATTTGTTTAAATATGTTATTTAGCAGTTATTTGGTAATTTTTTTTATGCGAGTTGTTAATCTTTTCTTTTTAGAGGCATTTTTAATCAGGTTTGATAATCAGAGATTATCTCAACAAATTTGATTTCGCTTGAGTCGGAACGGCGAAAGTGAGAAAAGCATTCGAGTACAGAGAACTAATGATAATCTGTTTATCGCTATTTTACCTTTGACGATATTGTCGATTTCATGTCAATTTCATTAGAAACGCCACCTGCAAATTTAGATTCTTGCGTTAATATTTTATATCACTCGACTCCGCTGAGAATAGAAATAATCAATCAGTATGAGCAAAGAAAAATTTAGTAAAATAATTATAATAAAAATTATAAAGATCTGTTATATAGATTTGAACTTATTCGGTTAATGAAATTAAGCAATAATAACTAAATTCCTACAAATTTGATGAGTACAATTTTCCTACCACACGTTTAAAGCAACGCAAATGTCACTAGTGAAGCTGAAAATAACAAACGTGTTTCAAAATAAGAATTCATTCTGAGTTTTTTTAGGGGGGGTTGGCGTTCGTTGCTTCAACGTTACAACAGGGATAGTTACACTCATTGGTCGATGACCAGGTACAAAAAACGAAAAGTCATAAAACAGTCTAGAAAACACAGGATGGCAAAGAAAAGTTCAACCTGTGGAGCAGGATCTGCTAATTACCTTTCCGGAGCACCTGCAATCACTCCAGTTGTTGGTGGGGTTCGTGTTGCTTAGTCCTTAGTTTTCCATGTTTTGTATTATGTACTTAGATAATATACGTATAGTGTCTTGAAATATGAAATTTATTTGTATGAGGCTAAGAAACAGGGGAAATGCGAGGTAAAATAAAAGCAAAATTTTTCTTTGACTAAAATGTTTACAATAATAACAATAGGATAATATCAAAAAGTATTTAAAAGAAGAAAAACCTATTACTATTAATCTTATACCTAGTTTTCATAATTATTAATACATTTTTTAATAAATGTTTTCATTGATATTTTACTAGTTATTGATTTTGTCAGCGATAGAAAATAAAATTCTCAACATAATCAGATTGCCAAAGGAAATTGATCACGAAATGTAACAAAATGGATCTTAATGTAAATTTTATACTAAACAGAAAACGATAAACTTGTGGCCAAGATGTTATGCCACAAACACAAGGTGTAAATATTGTTTATGTACACCAGATCTAGATTTCGACAATATATGTCTCTTCAGTGATGTTAGGGATCGAAACGGTATTTGGAAGGCCATATCAATAAACTTATCATAGATACCAGGACTAAAATTTATATATACGCCAGACGCGCGTTTCGTCTACAAAAGACTCATCAGTGACGCTCAAATCCAAAAAAGTAAAAAAAAAAGCCAAATAAAGTACGAAGTTAAAGAGCATTGAGATCCCAAAGTCCTAAAAGTGTTGCCAAATACAGCTAAGGTAATCTATGCCTGAGGTAGAACAGCCTTAGAATTTCAAAAAATTCAAAATTTTGTAAACAGTTAATTTATAAATCATTTGTAAATATAACAATATCAATGATTATTCATGTCAGCACAAAAAGTGCTGACTACTTGGCTTGTGATACCCTCGGGAAATAAATCACCACCAGTAGTGGCATCGACCCAGTGGTTGTAAATAAACTCATCATAGATACCAGGACTAAAATTTATATATATACGCCAGACGCGCGTTTCGTCTATAAAAGACTCATCAATGACGCTCGAATCCAAAAAAAGTAAAAAAAAAAAGCCAAATTAAGTACGAAGTTGAAGAGCATTGAGATCCAAAATGCATAAAAGTGTTGCAAAATACAGCTAAGGTAATCTATGCCTGAGGTAGAAAAGCCTTAGAATTTAAAACAAATCAAAATTTTGTAAACAGTTAATTTATAAATATAACAATATCAATGATAATTCATGTCAGCACAAAAAGTGCTGACTACTGGGTTTGTGATACATTCGGGGAAATAAATCTCCACCAGCAGTGGCATCGACCCAGTGGTTGTAAATAAACTCATCATAGATACCAGGACTAAAATTTATATATACGCAAGACGCGCGTTTCGTCTACAAAAGACTCATCAGTGACGCTTGAATCTAAAAAAGGAAAAAAAAAGCTAAATAAAGTACGAAGTTGAAGAGCATTGAGATCCAAAATTCCTAAAACTGATGCAAAATACAGCTAAGGTAATCTATGCCTCAGGTAGAAAAGCCTTTGAATTTCAAAAAATTCAAAACTTTGTAAACAGTTAATTTATAAATATAACAATATCAATGATAATTCATGTCAGCAAAACAAAGTGCTGACTACTGGGCTGTGATACCCTCGGGGAAATAGATAGACTCTTGAATTTTAAGAGTCAATATAGGATGAACGGATCATATAAACCGGAGGGAAAATATGATACAAGCCCAAACGAAAAAATATAAACGAGTCTAAATTGAAAACTACGTTCAAACCTATGATTGAGTTGGATATAAACCGCAATTTTTATACGTGTGCATGTAAAACAAATTTCGTTGTAGAAGGGTCTAAATACAGCAAATATATATATATATATACAACTCGTCTAAACATCAACCCAACAATGTTAGATCTGTAAATTTGCTTTCGCAAATTTTTGTTCTTCTCTCGCCGGGATTTGAAACCATGCTACTGAGATACCGTGACACCAAAAAGCCTGCATTGTAGCCGTCCCGCTAGACCACACGACCACCTGGGCTTCATAAAATGAAGCTTTCGGTGGCCGGGTGTTACCTTTCCACGTCAGTTTTAATCTAGCGTCGTTCTACAGTACATGATATATAAGGCATGGAGATGTCATTTTTACAGATCAGCTAAATTATCTATAGTAAAGGATCCTACAAATTAATGTAAGATACAGTCACAGAAAATAATTATATTAATAAGTACGTCTGAGTCAGTGACAACTCTACAACAGATTTATCCATCGGATCCCCAGCAGCGATAGTGATACATGGCTGTGTACATTATGTATATACAACTCGTTTAAACATCAACCCAACGATGTTAGATCTGTAAATTTCTTTCGCAATTTTTTGTTTTTGTACATAATGTACACAGCCATGTATCACCATCACTGCTGGTGATCTGATGGATTAATCTGTTGTAGAGTTTTCACTGGCTCAAACGTATATATATATGTAAGCCTGACATTGTGTTTCCATCTTGACTCAAATCTAACTAATTGGCCTGATTTATCATATACTAGTACAATGTATTGAAATGTTGAAAACTGTTTTTAAAAGAAGTTGCAGCTAGCTTGACTTTACCGGACCCAAACAGATCACTCGCTGAATTGGATATGGTTTTAACAAAGACACAATATGATTCAATGTATGGTAACACTACCAGGTAGTAAGGTATTCCTTTAATTTATTAAGAATGTTGACATAAAAAGTATTGATAAATGAATATAAACTTAGAGAAGTGTTTGTAGGTTAAAGCAGTGTAATGAGTACCAAAACCAGTGTCCAATATGTTCTTTTAAAAACACATACACACAATCAGTAATTGACAAAAACCAATGCACAATATGTACTTGAATGCACAAAAAATCATTAGATGATAAAACAGAAACCCACCTATTTGTAAAACAAATTGTAAGTGCAATGATTCTAGTGTAACAAAATAGTAGATTTGAAAATTTACTCTAAAAGGTTGAGGTGTATATAGGTTAATAACATCAAATAATCTATAAGCCTCGCTTACTTAGCGGAACTTCTGTATTTTATCAACCATGTCACGTCACAACCATGAAAACGAGTAGTAACAATTGCCAAACTTTAATAAATTTAAACTTGTTAGCAAGTCTTCAAATTGGTTGTTTACATAACATGTTTATTAGATGTTATGATAATTAGGTTCATTCTGTCTGTCTAATTCCTTCAAATGCCCGAAGTCTTACCGCGTGGACTTTAAGGGGTTACTACGCCTACAGGGAAATACCCCAAAAAGAGGGAAATTGCAAACACTTTTTTCAACAATAACATTGTAACATATCTTTTGTATGTTTTTTTATCGATTTCAGTTTATAGACAATATACGTATAGTGTCTGAAATATGATTTGTGTTTGTATTCGGCACAACATGGGGAAATACGTATAGCTTTATCTGTATAATAAAATAGCTGATTGCAGTATAATGTTATTTATCCGTTTGTCTTTTTCTTTTTTTGCCATGACGTTGTCAGTTTATTTTCAATTTATGAGTTTGACTGTCCCTTTGCTAACTTTTGTCCCTTTTTTAAGACTGAACAACTTGATCCCTTCAAAATAACTGAACTCCGAGTAAAATTCGAAATTGAAATTCCCGAATCAAATGGCAAAATCAAATGCACGAACACATTTAACGAATGGATAACAACTGTCATATACCCGACTTGGTACAGGCATTTTCTTATATAGATATAAATGTTTGATTGAATCTGATTTTTTACATTTGCAGCTATTCAAACCTCTCACTTGTATGACAGTTTCTGAAAAGGGATAAGTATATACTGACTCATATGCGTGACCCATCGTGTTGCTCATGTAAGTAAAAACCCGGTGATAAGTATATAGTACTGCAACCAGAGTTCATTTTTTAAAACTTCAATGGGCCGGAAGAACACACACCTAAATTATATATCGATGGAAAGAGGAAAATGTGTACAATAAGAAAAGTTGGGTCGTAAAAACCCAGAGTGGTCACATTTTTTTTTAAATTGGGGTCAAAGATCAAACCTGAAAATATCATAAATTCGACCATGAATTAAAAAACGAGAAATTTTCTAATATATATTGATTTGAATGCTACAAAAACGATAAAATCGTCAGCATATGCTTCAAAGGATGCCAAAACGACAAATTTGACTACTTATATCAATGGATGCCATTACAAAATGGCGCTAATCTTGAACCATCTGAATTTTTCTTATTTATGAGATACCAAATGTAGAAGTGGCCTTGACCTTTTCACATCAATTAATTTTCAGATTACTTATTATTTTCTACTAAAGCATATACTAGAATTATTTTCTAAACCGAAAAACACGAGTTTTTCAAATTACGTTAACAGTTTTTCTTCCTTAAAAAAAACAAATTCAGGCGATAAAACAGTGTTTTAAATTTTGCTTCAAAAAGGTTTTGTATTTTTGGAAAATAAGTGTCTGGCTATAGATAAATTAATATTTTGTATTTACAGAGTCGGAAAGGTTATCTATATCATAAAAAATACCATAGTCAACCGAGGCGAATGCGTGTTTTAAAAAAATCAAAAGTGTAACTTGCATTAAATAAGCGGTTGGTTTAGTGTAAAACAAAATCGGTTTGTAAATGCATGAACATTGTCTTATTGGGATTATCCTTTTATGCGTAGACCCAGTAATTGTTAAGGATAATGGTAGATAATAATGCTAGTTTGAACATATATAACTTGTCTCTGAAAAACTACATTATAAAAACCCTGCCTTTGATAAATAAGAATTAACTTCCAGTAAAAAAAAAAACTTTACAGTTGGAAAGTGTTTATAAGAATCGTAGCTATGGGTCATTCTCTTCGTCGTCATTTGAGGATTCCGTACGCGTATTGGCATTACAGCACGCTTCACTTCCTTGACACGGACAAAGTTCGGTGCATGACAGATTTTGTTCAAAGCAAACACAGCTTTTTGCACAAACAGATTTACCTTTGCAGGTACAAATTAAATCTTGCAGATAATCAGATGACATTTGTCCCTTAACAAGTGTTGGGGTTAATCCATTTTTGTCTTCCTAAAGGAGACTGCTGTGGTGGCTGTGCAATGTTTGACGAAGTCCAAATAGTGGTCTGAAGTGAAGCTCTCAGAACATGTTGCAGGAAGGTTGATTCGCATGGGGGAAGTTTGGCTAAGCTAGCATCTTTTTGTTTAGCTTTCTTAACACGGAGTTTATTCAAATCACTGTGGTCAAATTTAGCTTTCCTTTTTTGGTCATAGAGCCTTGCAACAAATGTCCCACTGACACCAACAGATTTATCAATGTCACCACTGGAAAGAAGGTCTAAATCAACAAAGTCTGCAAGATTGTCCTTTAAAACTTTGTAAACTGTCTTTTTCCCGATTCCAAACAATGATGAAGTGGTATCACAACCTGTTAAAGCATGAACAGCAGGTAAAACTTTACACATGACAGGGTTTAAAGCACTGCATAATTCATGTACAGGAAGGTACCTACGACAATCTTTATTGCTACTTATTGTTCCTGTTTGAAACCACAGTTCATGGGTGTTTTTTATTGACGGAAAGAAATGCACACAAAGAATTAGAACATCTGTATCTGGAGACTTAATTATAATTCGACCCTTCTTATTTTCCCTACCAAACTCGTCATCAGCAAACATAGCATGTAGGATCATTCTTGTGTCTGCCTCTTCGTGTGTGCTGAATAAATCATGGCAGTCAGATACCCCCGTGGAAGATAATTTCTTCACGACAATTGGGTCAACAAAAATACCCGACCATCTATTACCTGAAATACCTTTTGGCTCGAATTTACTCCAGTTCGTCGGTCTCTTTCGGAAGATTTAATTGAATGTTTGACATCGTATCTATCAAAGACATCAACAACTGTAGCAGCATTGGTAAGGCATGATTTTTGACTTTGAATTAGATGAAGAGCCAAGTCATGATCACCGAAAGTGCTTAATGTCTTAACATGCAATGACTGGACTAAGGCCATTCCATCCCTAAAAAGTACGGATACAGAACGATCGTATGGTGCCAACTGGTGCTTAGTTGCAGTTTCTGCTTCTATTTGATGGCAAAGATCGGCCTTGCATATTTTTCGCATAGTGCCGTCTTCCTGGAAAAGAGAGGTAGGAACAGGTCCGATTGGGAGGGATAGAACCTTCTCTATTGTAATATCTTCACGACACCCCGCAAGAACTAGAGCCCGACGGAATACTAATTCTGGACTTATATGTACACTTAGAACTTCTCCTGACCTACACTTGATTTTAGACTTTTTCGTTAGGTCTTCGAAGGTTTTGATTTTCGATCTCGATATTGGGCCATAGAAGTCACTGTTGCTACCTTCTGCCAACGCACCATTGACAAACGATTTGACCATTTTTATACCATTATCAAATGCTTTTATCAGTGATGATTCAATTTCCGTAGGCGCATGCATGCCGGTTGAGATGTTAATGAGTGCTTTAGGATGAGATTTAATATCAAAAGGATTTGTCATTCGCTGTTGAACATGTTCTATAACAAGTTTGACATGCTCTTCGTCTCGTCGTAATGCTGTTGGTCGAGTTTCCTCATGAGAGGGTTCTTCTGGAGCAGAAAATCCAGATCTGGTTCTCATTTCTGCACTAAACTCTGCGAGCACGTGATGGGTTAGGGACCAGCGAATTAGTGCAGACTTTTGTCTTGTAATGCAAACTATGCCACCCCGGCCTTTTGAATTTTTAATTACTGTCTTTTCTGTCGTCATGTCGCTCCATATCCCGTTAAATTTACCTGGCTTCTGGCGAATGGCAAACTGTCCTGCTGAAAATACCGGTTGTATATCAGATGTTAAATTGAGCATATCTAAAATATAAACAGGTAACCATCAGGAATAATTTACTCTGTTTGCAATAAACATGTTTGGTAACATTGAGGAAATGGAGGTCAAATGCATATCCCACGAACCTTCTCGTTCCACCCAAACATTCTGAATCATGATTTCTATAGCGCGTAAAAACATATCCCAATACTTGAATGTTGGTGACGATTGACATCCCCACTGTCTGAATTCTTCAAGACGTGGCATCAGAATAGTTCTCACGACAATCAGAGCTTCGTTTACAGATTTATTATTGTCCTTGTCACTTTTGAAATTAGAGACTAACTCAGACAGTAATGACCAAAATCTATCAGGAAATGAAGCCATCAAATCATTGTCTCTGCACCATTGAAAGGAAGCGGATAACCACAAAGCAACCAACGTCTCATATACAATGGTTAGTGCTCTTACAGCACGGTTAAACTGTTTCCCACACATCATCTGATCAACGGTCCCTGCTGCATAAACAGATGAGTCAATTAGTAAATCCTTCAGACCACCATCACCCCAAAGTTTCCCAATCGATGCAATGAAACATGACAGAGTATGAAAGCCACCTAAACGAATAATGTGCGTTTTAAATGTTTCTGGCATTGCCCATTCCACCTGTTTCGCAATTGCATAGAGCTGTTGGTCAAATGTTTGAATCGAATAGCTCTGACCCATTAACTTTGTCATATCTGAACATCGTTTCATAGTCGTATAAACTGTTGACATATCACTTGGCTTTGCGTCTACTATTGGAGCGTACGACACCACAGCAAATTCATGTCTGAATTCAGAAAGAGTGCTGTTATATCCGGTCCAAAATGAAATGGTTTGATGGTCAAACATGTTTAACCCCGCCGCATTTTTGCGCCTGTCCCAAGTCAGGAGCCTCTGGCCTTTGTTAGTCTTGTATTATTTTAATTTTAGTTTCTTGTGTACAATTTGGAAATTAGTATGGCGTTCATTATCACTGGACTAGTATATATTTGTTTAGGGGCCAGCTGAAGGACGCCCCCGGGTGCGGGAATTTCTCGCTACATTGAAGACCTGTTGGTGACCCTCTGCTGTTGTTTTTGATTTGGTCGGGTTGTTGTCTCTTTGACAATTCCCCATTTCCATTCTCAATTTTATTGTCTACCTGAACAGGAAAGTTATCAATATCTCTTGACATGGAGCGCAAAATTACCCAAAGAATCTCCGATGTATTTTGCATTTTTTCAGCACATTTCAAGATGTTGTTGAAAGCATTCGGAACACGAACAGGAACTCCTCTTACCTTTGGTTTAATGAAAGGTAGAACAGCAGTCAAAGAAGATGCATTGTCAGTCAACGGAAACGTTTTATCTTGGCCTCTCTTTACCTTAATCTGACGCAAAGTAGAAACATTTGTGGATGGACAAACCTGAAAAACTGCTCGTGCCATTGAATGAAACGTGTCCTTACCATCAATTGTCTCAGTGTTGAGGTCTATATTGTCGGCACCTTCTTGTATCAAATACCCCCCTTGATGATTTGAAACAATGCCGTCCGGAACATAAATACCGTCTTGAATACGGCCAACCTCATGCATGGCAATGCTTGTCAGATATCGCCTGACCTCTGCATAAGAAGCACAAAAGCCATGCGAATACAAAGTTTCTATTAATGTTCGTGACCCATACTCATGATGTAATTGAACGGCTAGGCCCAAATGGAATGGGGTAAATGCTGATTTAGCTACTGAAACGATACATTCTGTAATAGCCATAGATTTGCGAAGTTTATCTTGCGGGACAACATAAGGTTCAGAAGCGACTTTGTGGGATTTTTCATCAATCAACCAACAAATGAACTTAAGAAGAGATGCTGGCATATTTTCCATAGAAGCACCAAGCGAGGCTTCATTGGCACTAGGGTAGTCATCAGAAGAAATAGCCAGGTTTTTGATATCACGCCTAAGAGTGTTAGCTGCAGAGTGAAGTAATTGGTCTTCATTTAATGTTTCCTTAATATCTGCAGAAACACCTTGATGTAATTCTGAAAGTCTTAACATGGACTTTAATTTTCCTGCTGCCGATATGTCAGAGTTAAACACTATATTTGACATCCCTTGTCCCCGCTGTGTCTGAATTGTAATTGAGCTGCCATAATAACTTATTAATTTGTTCTGGAGTTTGTAAGATTGGTATTTATCGCAGACATTTTGGGGTAAAAGTGACTGGTATATATCAAGGATGTGCGACATTAGAAAGGCCTTTTTGTGGAGGAACAGATCATCATTAACAATTGTTATTAATGACTTGAAAGCAAGTTCATGTTCGGATTTTTCATATACTGTATTGTCTGGTTTCACAGGAGTTGACTTTAATAAATACTTCGTAATGCATGCTGAATGGTAGGCTGCATTTGAAAAAAATCTTTACTAGAAATTAGCTTTGCCATGGATAAATCATTACTCACATTAGCGCACTTCAAAAGACTATCAACACGTTCACGCGACTCGATCTTATGTAGTTTTCTGTCTGTTTTACATCCAAACTACAAGGAGGAAATTGAGTGCGAGTTTGTATAAAAGTATCAGGTTGTGGGGATACTTGTGGATCAAATTGATCACATACTTGGCTTTCTGTTTCTAATTTAAACACGCTACAATTTTGTCTGCTGGTGTATGTCCTGTAACATGCCCGATGATACACAACTCTTTCATCTAAGGAAAGTAGATTATTTAGAGAAGTGAGTTGTTGCATCACCCTGTCGCACACCAAATATCTGCGTATATCCATAGCTTCAATAAAACTTTTTTTCCCGACCGCTCGCATACTTATTAATTGCTCCGATGTTGTACATTGACACACAATGCATTTTTCCCACACAATATCATTCTTTCTCCTTTTGGGACTAGTAGGAGTAAACTTTACTGGACTACCATAACTAGCCATTATCCGGAAAAAAATCGGATCCAAAGGATTCGGGTAAACTTTTATTAAAAGCCATCAATCAACAAAAATATAACTTATTTACACAATATACACAAAAAAAACTACGATATAAAATCATATAACACTTAAAAAGACTCAAAAATAATCAAATAATCAAGGAAATTGTACAAAATCGTATCGAAACTATCAAATTAATTGTGGAGCAAAACGACCTTGTGACGACCTTGATAGATGGTAACTATAAGTGATGGAGCTGATTGACTTATATGAAATTTCCGTAATAAAAACAGGATACAAATGATGTTTTTGTTTTTGAGTTTTTGCCAAAACTGTTTGGAATTTGCCTATATAAATTTGCATGCAGTATCATAATAATATATTCTTCCCTATCAAATGACAAATGCTGCCTTTAAAAAGTATGTTTTCTGGTTTTTAAAGAAAAAGGCCTTATATTTCCACCTAAAAAACTGTCAACTTTAAGTTTATTTTTTTTTTTATTTGGGGACAGTTTTATATTTATTTCTTCATAATTCCGATGATCCTTGGTTTTATGTGTATCGGAAATAATTACGAACAGAGACTGAAATTGAACCAAACTTTTTTTATTTTAATCTTAAGTCGACTACCCAAAACCGGTAATTGAGGGATTGATACGGTGCTTTTTGTCCGCGATTTGCTTTTTGTCCGCTTTTGCTTTTTGTCCGATTATTTTGCTTTTTGTCCGATACTTTTGCTTTTTGTCCGTTGCTTTTTGTCCGTTTTGCTTTTTGTCCGATAATTTTGCTTTTTGTCCGATACTTTTGCTTTTTGTCCGTTGCTTTTTGTCCGTTTTGCTTTTTGTCCGATAATTTTGCTTTTTGTCCGACACTTTTGCTTTTTGTCCGTTTTGCTTTTTAGCTGACCTGGACCATAGAACTAAGTGAGCTTTTCTCATTTTCTCATTATTCGTCGTCGTCATTAATTTTTACAAAAATCTTCTCTTCTGAAACTACTGGCAAAATTAAAGCAAACATGGCCAAAATCATCCTTAGGGTATTTAGTTTCAAAAAAGTATCCGATGACCCCGCCCAATAATTAAGATGGCCGCTTGGTCTAAAAGAAGAGCATCGCATAAAATGTAGATTTTGGCTTATATATCTGAAACAAAACCATAGAGACAATCTAACAAGGGATAAGAACATTTCGCCTCATAAAATAATGTGGACCAGTCAGAACTTTTCATGTGGGACAATATGAGCTCTTAATTTAAAAAAAAGTGGGACAATCGGGAATAAGCCCTACAGACTTGAGCAATTCTAAAATAAACACTGTTGATGTATCTCTTTTAAATTTTCTATTAAAAAGTGTTTTACATTTACGAATGCACTATATTGTATCTGTATCTAAAATATTAAACGCATTTATTTCGTGATAGAAATTAAGTAAATGCTTAAGTAACCATTTTATTACTTTTCCCCCTCTTTTCGAGTTTGTCAAACAAAAATAAACTACTTTGTTGAAAATGCTGTTGTGTTAACCAAAGTTTCCTTAATCTTATTACTTGAATAACCTCGAACTTCCTCGTCATTTGGATATAGTTGCTAAATAATTCCGAAATGTATGGATTAATACAGTTTATCTAAATAAATAGCTACACATGTATTACGTAAACTTTGTGATAGTGTTCCAAAAATGAAGTTTGTTTGTTTCTTATATTTGCAATATTTGTAATGTTTAAGAAAAATAAAGTTGTTGGAAATATGACGAAAATATTACCAGACTTAAAAAAGTTTTTTTTTAACTGAAATGTTGCAAAATATTTTGGAGCGACTGTCAATCGGCCATTCGCATATAAGTGCAAATGGTGACTATATATTATTAGCGGGAAGAAGAAACTGTGCGTTTAAGCAATAACATGTCGTAAATGTGTGCACTTCCACATGTAGCAAACGCCGACACCATTTAACATAATGATAAAACTATTCAAACGAGAAAACCAAACCATTGATTTACAAAACACTATACGACAAACAAATACAGAAACAAACAACAACTATTGAATTACAGATTGAAACTCCGTTCCTGACTTATTCGTATGATTATCATATATAATATTTAGCGCGGTTAAACATCAATTTAGAATTTCAATAACGAAACCATCACTCAAGGATTATTTGATTTGATAAATTTCTAAACTATTCTAAAGTTTCGAGCATATAAAAAAGAAGATGTGGTATGATTGCCAATGAGACAACTATCCACAAAAGACCAAAATGACACAAACATTAACAACTATAGGTCACCGTACGACCTTCAACAATGAGCAAAGCCCATACCGCATAGTCAGCTATAAAGGCCCCGATAAGACAATGTAAAACAATTCAAACGAGAAAACTAACGGCCTTATTTAAGTAAAAAAATGAACGAAAAACAAATATGTAACACATAAACAAACGACAACCACTGAATTACAGGCTCCTGACTTGGGACAGGCACAGATTTAAATAATGTGCCGGAGTTAAACATATTAGCGGGATCCCAACCCTCCCCCTAACCTGGGACAGTGGTATAACAGTACAACATAAGAACGAACTATAAAAATCAGTTGAAAAAGGCTTAACTCATCAGATAGACACAAATACAAGTGGACGTGGCCGGGTACTTATACATCCCGACACAAAAAGTCACAATGAACAGATCTGAGAGTACTCGCAGTTATCTGACAGCTATTTCAAAGCCACTAACAACTAATAAAAAGTCATGCCTCTGAGACTTAACGTTCGTTTAAGTCTTTGAATATCCCATGTATTCTACAAATTGGTGTACGTACACCATTGCTCACACGTTTGAGGATGACAGACTAACTTACGACCAGAATGAATAAGAATTAGTCTATATAACAAGATCTAAAATATTTCTAGTGTAAAAGACTTTAACCTCGCCACATTATTTATGTATGTGCCTGTACCAAGTCAGGAGCCTGTATATTCAGTGGTTGTCGTTTGTTTATGTGTTACATATTTGTTTTTTCATTTATTTTTTTGACATAAATAAGGCCGTTAGTTTTCTCGTTTGAATTGTTTTACATTGTCTTATCGGGGCCTTTTATAGCTGACTATGCTGTATGGGCTTTCCTCATTGTTGAAGGCCGTACGGTGACCTAATGCTGTTAATGTCTGTGTCATTTTGGTCTTTTGTGGATAGTTGTCTCATTTGCAATAATACCACATCTTCTTTTTTATAAGAATGCCAACTCCTCACACGTACAATTATTACTTCATTTTCTTTTTTTCACTCATCTAATTATTATATCTATTTTAATTCAATATTGTATCCATATAAATGTATATGAACGCTTACATATATATAATTATTGCGATATCATATATAAGAGAGAGGCAAAGTGTACCAAAGGATAATCACACTAAAAAGGGTTGAAACAAACCAACAAAGCCTCAGCTGAATGAAAAACAACAAGATACACAACAGTCCACAAAACAAATGGTCCGAGAACACAATTAATTCGTAGTGCATTTCTTTTAGAACATAAATGAAAATTTAAAAAATCCCACCTGCGCTTTCTCAATGAAACTTTTACAGTGTGTTGTACTAATTTTGGGACAAATTATATCAAAATTATAGAAAACTTCATCGCGTCTAACTCAAAATATGGACAATTTTGTGTTTAGGGTGTCTTGAAATCTTTTGACAGCTTCCGAAGTGCTAATTTTTAACCTTTTTTCAGCTGGACCAAATCACTACTTTCCTGTAAAATTCTGGACCCCAATTTTTTTACAGTGTAATTTCACCCCCCCCCCCTACTTACAATGTGAGGCATTAAACAAGGAGAAATAAATTTGGAAGGGGTATAAAAATTATTGGCAAGTAACCCACTGTTATCACTAGGGACTAATAACGAAAATCAAGGGACGACAATTGTGGTCTCGGACGAAATCATTGAAATTTAAAATCTGAGCAACAAGAACCAATGCAACTGTGATGATGTATGGTTAACTGGAAGAGTAAGATAATCCTGCTCCGTCCATTAAGTTTTAAAAAGTCATGTATTAAACTCAAACTCTCGAACACGTTGACTAAAGGCTGTTTATTTCTGAAATCTAAATTTTGTTTTGCTGTTCTGAGTGTTCAAGATGTTACATGCAGCTAAAATATTGGTAAAACATTTGAAAAAATACTGATCTGTATAAAATTTACACAAAAGTAAACGAATGAAAGCCACTGGAATGCAGTCCAGGACTCGGATAAATAAGCACATTTAAACAAGAGTGCACACACTGAAATGTCTCGCCTACTTTACTCATCATTAATATTATGTTGATAGCCCTAAGTATAAAGATTTATTACAACTGCCACATAAACTTAACATTAACCAAGATAGCTAAACAAAGACCAAATGAATTATGAAAATGAGGTAAAGGTCAGACGAACCATACCAGGCAGACATGAACAGCTAACAATTCTTCGATACAACAAATATACTTGACCTATTACTTATAGTTTAAGAAAAACAGACCAAAACACAAAAACTTAACACTGTGCAATGAACCGTGAAATTGAGGTCATGGTCAAATAAAACCTGGGAGACTTATATATAGATCATAAGATATTTTCATGCACCAAATATAATGACCTTTGGCATATAATATTAGATAAAAAGACCAAAACTCAAAAACTGAACTTTGACCACTGAACCATGAAAATGAGGTCAAGGTCAGATGATATCTTCCCGCTAGACATGTACACCTTACAATCATTTCATACAACAAATATTGTAGACTCATTGCATAAAGTATGAGAAAAACAGACCAAGACAGAAAAATTTAACTATAACCACTGAACCGTGAAAATGAGGTCAAGGTCAGATGACACCTGCCAGTTGGACATGTACACCTTACAGTTCTTCCATACACCGAATATACTAGCCCTGTTGCTTATAGTATCTGAGATGTGGACTTGACCACCAAAACTTATTCTAACCTTTGTTCACTGATCCACGAAATGAAGTCGAGGTCAAGTGAAAACTGTCTGACGGGCATGAGTACCTTGCAAGGTACGCACATACCAAATATAGTTATCCTATTACTTATAATAAGAGAGAATTCAACATTACAAAAATTCTGAACTTTTTTTTCAAGTGATCACTGAACCATGAAAATGAGGTCAAGGACATTGGACATGTGACTGACAGAAACTTCGTAACATGAGGCATCTATATACAAAGTATGAAGCATCCAATTCTTCCACCTTCTAAAATATTAAGCTTTTCAGAAGTTAACTTACGCCGCCGCCGCCGGATCACTATTCATATGTCGAGCTTTCTGCAACAAAAGTTACAGGCTCGACTAAAATGACAGGTTATATGAACTGAGTGGCAATAAAAGCACAAGTCTAACACTTGCTTTTTAAAAAATTAAAATCTTTATTTAAAATGGTCATCTTTAAACAAACAAAAATTGAATATGAAAATTTACAATTCCAACAATAGATCGATATTAAACAGAAATGTTTCATTATCATTTTTCGGCTACAATTGGTATATGAACCATCCAAATGTCAAAATATCAACATAGAGTATTTACAAAGAATGTTTCTGTTATGTTGTGCAACTAAATCTCTACAGCAAATGGTAGTGACAACACTAGATGTTAATTAGGATCCAGCGAAAAGCCAGGCTTTTGTCCACGAAGGTAGCAAATTGTCGGTGTGACTATCGCTGACGGCTTTTGGTAACACACGATATGGTTGTTGGTCATGTTGTTATCACCAAGGGAAGGTCATCGTGCTCTTAATTTCCACACAAACTGATATAGCTCCAAAGGTTTAACAATGAACACCAATGGACACTCATGTCAATTGGAAGGCCACGCGGAATCAATATCGGAGATGTTAAAGACAAATGCATCGGTCATGCTGGGCTTTTGTTGCTTAATGTCTAAATGGACATGGCCTATAATTAAAAGATCCTTTTGCGGAATTTGTGGATTATTTGGTCAACTGTATACAGTCTACGAGCAATTGCATCCTGGGAAAAGCCTCATTAGATAAACCCCAATTTGTTTGTAATTGGTTGTCAGAAAGACCTGGCATATAGTCTTATATTTATTGAACTTACTTACTTACAATAAGGGATAAGCCAGCGAGTAAGTCAGCAAAGGGTTAGGGAAGTACCTTGGTATATAAAAAAGTCGAAATAAACAATTGCCGGCTGGCCAAGAGATTCTCCACGTGGGGTATGATGCCAGAGGAAGAAGTAGGCATTGCCTTAAAAAAGGCACAGATCACTTAGGCCCAAGACCCGTACGAGCTTGACAACAATGAATTAAAAGGGTAAGGTGGTACCTCTGTTTGCAACGAAGTCGAAATACACTTTAATAATTGCCGGCTGGCCAAACTAAAAGATTCTCCACGTAGGCCATTTTACCAGAGATAGAGGAGGGCATTGCCATACAAATTTCTTATAGCACTTATGCCCTAGACCCGTACGAGTTTGACAATAATGAATCAAAAGGGGGAGATGGTACCTCTGTTTACAACAAAGTCGAAATAAAGTATTGCCGGCTGGCCAAACTAAGAGGTTCTCCACGTAGGCCATTTTACCAGAGATAGATATGGTAATTGCCTTTAAAATGGCATATAACACTAATTCCAAAGACCTGTACGATTTTGCCTGCAAGGGGTTAAAAATAAAAGGTGTTACCTTTGTTTACAACGAAGTCGAAATAAACCTCTACCTCTGGTATAATGATCCACGTAGAGAATCCCGGAGTTTGGCCTACCGGCTACAGTTATTTTGACTTTAGTGTGAACAGAGGTACCACCTCCTCATTTTAGCTCTTTACTGACAAACTCGTACGGGTATATGCCATATAAGTGCTATAGGCTATTTTAAAGGCAATGACCACCTATACCTCTGGTAGCATGGCCCATGTGGTGAATCTCGTAGTTTGAACAGCCGGCAATATTTGGGTATACATTTACAATTAATTCTCCATAGGCGGTAATGGTAACGTTTTCCTCCGTTGCTCAGTCCATATCGTTTACTTGAACATGTATGATGGCTCATATCGAAGCTGATACATTTATACATGTCTGGTTAAATTTTCGGGGTGGCAAGTGAGATTACTTTTTTCGCAAATTGATGGACCCCGGAAGATGGTGAAAAATGTCACTCTCCTCATAAAATAATCCCAAAATTCTGATCATAAAATTCAATAAAAAAATTGTCCTTTCTAATAATTTATTTCAGGTCAAATCTACATCTTTCTTTTCTCATCACACCAGCTCTATAAAACAGTTCTTATTGTTCATTTATGTCCATTTTTAAAATCACAGCATCCACAATTGTATGGCGGACTAATATTTTTTTTTAATTACGTCATCTGAGTTCCTCATCTCAAGGTCTATTAGGGATCCTGACCCATTTCATAACGACTTTGCGATATACTAGAATACCCTCCTTTCCTTTTGCTGGCATAAGTGCTATAAACCATTTTAAAGGAAAGGCCCACCTCTACCTCTGGTATCATGATAAACGTGGATCATCTTTTATTTTTGGCCATCCGGCAATAGTTTATTTCGACTTTGTTATATACCAGGGTACCCTCCTTACCCTTTGCTGACAAACTCGTACAGATCAATGGAATAAGAAGTATGGGCCATTTTAGATGCAATGTCCACCACTACCTTTGTTATAATGGCCTATGTTGAGAATTTCTTTGATTGGCCAGCCGGCAATAATTCATTTTGACTTCGTTGTAAACATAGATACCACCTCCCCCTTTTAACACTTTGCTGAAGCACTGGTACGGGTCTACGGCATAAGTGGCCATTTTTGAGGCTATGGCCACTTCTACCTCTGGTATCATGGCCCATGTGGAGAATCTCTTCGTTTAGCCAGCCAGCAATAGTTTATTTCGACTTTGTGATATACTTAGGTACCCCCCTTACCCTTTGCTGATTAACTTACACGGGTCTGGGACATACGTGTTATGGCTATGTTAGAGGTAATGCCTACCTCATCCTCTGATATAATACCCCGCGTATAGAATCTCTTAGTTAGGCCAGTCGGCTTAATTTATATTTTCGTTGTAAAAAGAGGCATCGCATCCCCCCTTTAACCTTTTGCTGACAAACTCGTACAGGTCTAGGGCGTTAGTTTTATCAGCCATTTAAAAGGCAATGCACACATTTAACCTAGGATTAATGGCCAACTTGGAGAATCTCGTACTTAAGCAAGCCGGCAATAATTTATTTCGACTTCTTTGTAAACAGAGGTTCCAACTCCCTTTTAAACCCTTTGATGATACCGCGTACTTCTCTAGGGAATAAGTGATTTAGGCCATTTTAGAGGCAATGACAACCTCTACCTCTGGTACCATGGCCCACGCGGAGAATCTCTTAGCCATCCAGCAATAGTTTAGTTCGACTTTATTATATACTAGGGTACCAACCTTACACTTTGCTGACTAACTCGTACGGGTCTAGGTCATACGTGCTCATGGTCATTTTATAGAGGCAATCCCTTCCTCTACCTCTCATATTATGGCCCGCGTGGATAATTTCTTAGTTTAGCCAGCGGGCAACAGTTTATTTCAACTTCGTTATATACCGGGCTAATTCATCCCCCTTTTAACTCATTGTTGACAAACTCGTTCGGGTCTATAGCATAAGTGCTATGAGCCATTTTTAAGAGAATGACTACTCCAACATCTAGTATAAGGGCGCACCTAAAAATGTCTTAGTTTGGGCAGCCGTCACTATTTTTGGTGGACTGTGTGATATACTAGAGTATTCCCCTTACCCTCTTCTGACCAACTCGTACGGGTCGAGGACATAAGTGCCATGGCCCATGGACCATTTAAGAGGCACTGCCTACCTATACCTCTGGTATAATGGCCAACGTGGAGAATCTCTTAGTTTGAAGAGCTGGCAATAATGAGGTTTATTTTTACTTCGTGATATACCGGCGAAACTCATGCCCCTTTTAACTCGTTGCTGATAAACTCGTGTAGATCCAGGACATAAGTGCTATAAGCCATTTATAAGGGTTTGACTACCTCTTCTTCTGGTATAATGGCCTACCTGGAGTATGTCTTAGTTTAGCCAGCTTTCAATAGTTGTTTTTTAGACTTAGGGATATACAAGAGTATTCCCCTTGCCCTCTGTTGACCAACACCTACGGGTCTAGGATATTAGTGCTTCGAGCCATTTTAGAGGTAATGCGATATATTGTAAAAGACATGAAATTTCATGTACAAATCATTTATAATGTGAGTATGGTCTGTATTTAACTCCTAAAAGGACATGGTATTTTGAAGTTCAAAATGAAACCTGCCAAAAATATACACATTTTATATCGGACATAAAGCAAAATTATCGGACAAAAAGCAAAACGGACAAAAAGCAACGGACAAAAAGCAAAAATTTCGGACAAAAAGCAAAATAATCGGACAAATGGCAAAACGGACAAAAAGCAACGGACAAAAAGCAAAAGTTTCGGACAAAAAGCAAAATAATCGGACAAAAGGCAAAACGGACAAAAAGCAACGGACAAAAAGCAAAAGTTTCGGACAAAAAGCAAAATTATCGGACAAAAAGCAAAAGCGGACAAAAAGCGAATTGCGGACAAAAAGCACCGTATCAAGGGATACCCCATAAACGGGCTATAATTAAAACAAAAGTGACCATAGAAACTTTTTACGACGCGACAAAAATTAAAATATAGATATTTTTCTATCATTTAAAACAATTTCCAGCCGTGTGTTATTCCGGACCATTAAACTCGTTAACTAAGCGTCTTTTTCGAGGTCAGTTGCAGTACTAATAAGTCGATAGGGCAATTTCGAAAAAAAGGAAGGAATTGTGGTTGCAATAATTGTCATCTCAAAAAAATAGATAGTCCATAATGGCCTATCAAATCGTGATGGCTTTGGTTTTTTTCCAAAGTTAACACTTAACGACTTATTTTTAAACAATCAATTCTGACGCAAATAGTCATGTTTATAGTCGATATCTTTATTAGACCCTAGAAATCATTCTCATTTATTCATTTATGGATTTGCACTATCAAATCACAATTCGTTCGATGCACTGTTATCACGGATACCGATATTTTCTTTGTTAACATTGTTCATCATAAAGAAACGAACAAAAATCGAAATTTCTTTCTTCATGTGGTGTGAAACGTTTACTTGAATAAGAATGGACTTCGACTTCGTACTTTTTTTGGGCCTTTTTAGCTTTTGTGGTGAGTCTTTTGTAGACGAAACTCGCGTCTTGCGTAAATTTTAATCCTGGTATCTATGATGAGTTCATTTCAACCACTGGTCGATGCCAGTGCTGGTTGAGTTTTATTTCTTGAGTGTATCACGTCGGTGCTGACATAAATTATCATTGATATATTCATAACTGTAGAAGAGGCACAGTCAAACTCATAAATCGAAAATAAACTGACAACGCCTGTCTAAAAAAGAAAGAAGACAAACAGACAAACCATAGAAGATATGACACAACATAGAAAACCAAAAAAACGAACCCCACCAGAAACTAGGGATGATCTCAGGTGCTCCGGAAGTTTAAGCAGATCCTGGTCCACATGTGGCACCCGTCGTGTTGTTTATGTTATAACAAATCCGGTAAATAGTTTTATTCGGGAGATCACATTCATGAAAGGGAAGGGAAGGGGATTGTAGTTACAACGTAAGGAAATATCCGATATATAGTTATCAAAGGTACCAGGATTATAATTTAGTATGCCAGACGCGCGTTTCGTCTACATAAGACTCATCAATGACGCTCACGTCAAATATTTATAAAGCGAAACAAGTACAAAGTTGAAGAGCATTGAGGTTCCATGAGTGTTGTAAACCCGGAATTTATAAAATGACCACATTATTGAATTTGTGAAACGGTTATTCCATAACCGTCAACCAACTCGTGATGACGTCCGTAAAATTAACGAAAGGATGATTTCAACTTCACCATTTGGACATCTTGGTTTAATAGCTTCCTTGTGAGCAGCAACCCTCAAGAAAATCATGATAGGAAATGCAAGCACGGGAATATCGTATCAATTCGGAGATATATACCCCGTATGCAGGTGCTGTTGGAATGTTGCTTCTTAGAAATGGAAAGTTCACAATTGGAAAGCTGAAATCATCTCTGTTGTCGTAAAGATTTGTTTTCAACCGACCCTCATTGTCAATTTCTAGATGTAAGTCAAGATATCAGGCCGACTTAACTGTATCTGGTGTAGCCTTTATCTCTGGTTCGATGGGATAGATGCGTTCAACATAGCCACCAAATTTTGAATTATTTAGTGATGGAACGTCATCTATATAGCGGAAAGTAGAGTTAGAGGATAACCTCTTATCTTTCTTCCTTAGAAGTTCATGTATGAAGTCAGCCTCATAGTATTAAAGAAACAAGTCGGAAAGAAGAGGGGCACAGTTGGTTCCCATTAGAATGCCGACAGTCTGTTGAAACACACGTACTCCGAACGTAACAAATATGTTGTCAATAAAAAAATCAGGCATCTTGATAATGTCAGTGTCAGAGATTTTTTTGTTTGAATAAGAATGATCCCTCACAAAGCAGGATTTATCCCTCTCTAAGACATGTACAAGATACTTGTATCTACGTTGACCATTCTTTTGTTTAGAAACAAAGCAATACCAACTCTTTCAATTTGTCTTTCAGTTTAGAATGTGAAATACTTGTGTAAAGTGCAGAAAATGTCAAATGTTTTAATACTATTGCAAGATGAAAGAGAGTTATATTGTGTGTACTCTAAAAGATCTTTGGAATTTTAAGTATCAACATTTACGTCACGACACCTCTAGAATAGAATAGACAGTTTCACAATAAAAGAGGGACGAAAGATACCAAAGGGACAGTCAAACTCATAAATCTAAAACAAACTGACAACGCCATGGCTAAAAATGAAAAAGACAAACAGAAAAACAATAGTAAACATGACACAACTATAACTTTGAAGCCCGTCTTTGATTGCTGATAAAATAGATGTTAATAATTTAGAAAGACCCAGTAATATACCGTTGTTTGTAAGGACACTTATGTAGTTAAGGTATCCAATACAGTGATTGAAGATCCATTTCTTCATCTTTGGATGAAAGTCCAAAGGAACATAGAACAGACCTATGATTATCCACGATTTCCTCTTTGGTAAGTGTCGTGAGGGTATATATTGAGTTTCCAAGTGAACTGTCAATACCTAATTCGTTTATCAAGCAGTCAATGTAATGACTTTTACACACAAAAACGATGTTGTTTGGGGCTTTGTCTGCGGGGACATCAGCATATTTGTTATTGAGGTAGGACATGTGTTTTGCAACCTTTGGGTCTTTATATTGACGTAGTATGGGTATTGATAGACCCATTCAGTTTTTTAATTCTGATTTGTATCAATGACCTCATCGCCTTAATTCCTTCTCGCGCTTAGCCCTTTGCCTGGATTAACTGTTAGACTTTTTGAATATTTGGGTTACTAAGTCTTTAATACCTTAGGAATATATATCTTATTTGTGTTGGCATCACTTTTAGCAATTTAGGTCCACAATGCTCTTCTTCTTCATACTTTATTTGAGCTTTTTAACTTTTTGGGAGAGTCACTGATGAGTATTATGTAGACGAAACGCGCAATTGGCATCATAACAAAATTTAGTCCTGGTATATATGATGAGGCTTTTTTTATCGATATACATACAAGGTGGTAAGAACTGGTAGTTCTTGAAATATTCCTTCTTGTATTGTAGTTATTTGATTGTTGCTTAAATCTCTGAAACAGAAAAACATGGAACTGTTAATTGTATTCTTCAACGAAGAAATGATTTATGCTATTGCATTCATTATGTATTAATGGTTTTGCTTATAAAAGAGGGACGAAAGATACCAGAGGGACAGTCAAACTCATAAATCGAAAATTAACTGACAACGCCATGACTAAACATGAAAAATACAAACAGGCAAACACATGACACAACATAGAAAACTAAAGAATAAGCAACACGAACCCTGCCAAAATTTAGGAGTGATCTCAGGTGATCCGGAAGGGTAAGCAGATCCTTCTCCACATGTGGCACCCGTCGTGTTGCTCATGTCATAACAAATTCGGTAAATAGTCTAATTTGGTAGGTCATATTCATGAAAGGAAAGGGAATTGTAGTTACGATGTAAGGAACATATGCTTAGATGACAATAAACCTACGCTTCTTTATCTACTTGTATATATTCTGTAGTGGGTTGACTTGAAATTTATTCAATATCAATTAAAAATACACATTGTTCATCTTCAAGGGAAATCACACTATTGTTTATACGCATCGCTCTCGGCGCCGCTATAGTGTCGTGACTGAATTATGACGTCGCCGGTTTCGAGTCCGTCGCATAGGTTGCTAATTTATAAAAAAAAAAAGCGAGCCGCTCAAAGGTACGTTCCACTTAAGCAGGAACATTATAATGAACATATCATGTGCTCACAACTGTTATAATTAAATTAAAAATACGTGTCCGTAAGGAAGGGTCTGATTGTATTGGGGTTTACGAAATACAGATTAATGGGTAAATACTGATGAATAAAATGAAAGAAAAAAAGAAGAAAAGATTAGAGAATGATGAGGTGCTAAAATATAAAGAATAAAAAATATTTGTAACACAAACTAAATATTAATAAATGAATGACCCTCTATCCAGACCCTTATGATAAAAAGAATGTGTCCAAAGTACACGGATGTCCCACTCGCACTATCATTTTCCATGTTCCATGGACTTTGAAATTAGGTAAATATCTAATTTGGCATTAAAACTAGAAAGATTATACTATAGGGAACATGTGTACTAAGTTTCAAGTTGATTGGACTTCAATTTCATCAAAAACTACCTTGACCAAAAACTTTAACCTGAAGCGGGACGAACGAACGAACGGAGCCACAGACCAGAAAACATAATGCCCCTCTACTATCGTAGGTGGGGCATAAAAAGAACATATTAATTTAAAACACATAATCATCATGCATAATCAACACTAAGAACGTTGGAAATTCAGAGCATATTCAATATAATTTAGTACCCTCTCGAACCAATTTCTCGAAAACAAAGTCGGTAACATATACATTTTTTCGGCAGCGTATCGTCGCGATGCGGTATGTAGGTTCAGGGTTTGTTTTCGGGGGGGGAGGGGGAGGGTGATATTAATAGATCAAGAGTTACAGCATGTTAGCGTACAGCTTCCGGAATCTGTAGTTTTCTGTTCATCAGAGTGTTGTAAATAAGAACAATGAGTTTCGACTTTCATTTTTTTCATATCACATGCAGGAAACGTCATAACTATAGTCTTCTATACTACATGTATAAATAATTCATCAAAAATTTCATTTTATATTTGTATTTATCCGCTCAGCCTGTCGGGTTAATACAAAGCAGGGTCAAAAATAATATGTTCTAGTTCTGAATATGCATTAAACTTGCCACTGGGCGTAAATTATGTTTGAAGTGCTATTTGAAATCGTTATTTATTTCACATGTGACGACAGAAATTATCAAAGGGTCGTCCATCTTTCCAAAATGTTCCTTTGACATCTTACGCCTCTTACTTTTTTTCCTTTGGTGGGGGGGGGGAGCATGAAAATGAGTGATTCGTATCTAGTTATCATGTCTATTGAAATATTAAACGTTAATAAAATAACGCTAGTTGAAATTCATCCAAAACTTTACATCGGTTGCTTGCTGTCGAACAACTCAAAGAAAATTAAGCACCGTATTATATTGTACATCACTTTTTGTACATGTTGCTCAATCTTTCTTTAATGCTTAAAGTTTGTTCAGGCTACCGGCTAACATGATTTTGGCACAAAAATAAATCATATTTTGTTGTATTTCTTCTAACTGTCGTTAACGCACTGTAGGACCAGCAAGTTAAAAATAAGGCCGCTATAGACGTCAAATAATCTGGGAATATCAAACACTATGCCTAGTTTTATATTTTGGTACTATTTATTAAATACAACAACAATAAAATGATTCGCTGAGAGCAGCCTGATACGCCCGCAGATGTTAAACCATGAACAGTTTGGGCACGTTTGGACACAATATTCAAGTTTGATGCTGTCTGAGTTTGGATTGTGATCATCAAATTTCTGACATAATATAGGTTTCTGACACAAAACATATGTGGTCGAAGGTCTATTGTGCAAAATATGACACCCCCACCCCCACCCCTTTCAACCCCTCTTAGAGTAATTACCCCAAAATTCAATCCCAGCCTTCCCTTTGTGGTATGGAACCTTGTAGTGCTTGATAGATCCATACACTTAAACACAAGTTATTGTCAAATAGTAAAACTAGTAAAATGCTTGTTTTTGGCCCCTAATTCCTGAACGTTTGGAGCAATTACACGTACCCCAAACTCAATTTCAGCCTTTCATTTGTGATATGAAACCTTGTGGTACAATTTCAGAGATATTCATTACTTCTCAATGTCATATAAGAAATTTATGAAAATCAAAACGGAATTTACATCAACAGATATAAATTATTCATCAAAGTTGTATGATAATTGGTGAACGCATTTTAGAGTTAACGTACAAAAACTGGAAAATCCCCCCTTTTTTAATGAATAAAACCCCATATCTCGGAAACGTGAAATCGAAAATCTATAAAATTCTAAAGGGAGCTTACATCAATAGATATGAACAATTCACCAAAGTTTCATGAGAACTGCTGAAAGCAATATTGAGTTGTTGTCCGAAAACGGAAAAATCCCCCTTTTATAATGAATTAAACCCTATAACTCGGAAACATAAAATCTAAAATTCATAAAAAACGAAAGGGAGCTCACGGCAATAGATATAAACACTTCACCAAAATTTTATGTCAATTGGTTAAAGCGTCCGACAGGATGACGACGGACGGAAAGACGGACAGCGATATACCATAATACGTCCCGTAAACGAGCGTATGCAAATTTAACACGTACTATACATTTGACTTTAAAAGTCTACATCAATAGAAATATTTAATACACACATGTACTATTTATATAGAGTTACATGTCTTAAGAGTACTGCTAAATAGTAACCAACACATTAATGGTCCGTCTGGTGAATGAATATTTCACTCATATAGACAAATGTCTTGTGCTGATGTTTATGTAATATTTGCCACTGAAGTTTTGCAAAATTCAAGAAAACAAAGGAGAAAAAAAACCCAAAGCAAGTAATAAAAGTTCAGATGTAGGTTCGTGTTGAGAACACTCAATGTGATCACTTGGCTGTAGACAGTGATACAATGAGATTGTCGGATTCCGACCATGACTGAAAAGGTCAACCAGTCTTTTTGATACAAAGGTAGCTGATTAGCTCTTGATTCTTTGGTTCTTTTGAGAGAAAAAAATGGCCAATATGATCGATATAGCAGAGAGTGCTTAATTTGGCACACAGATTCAATCAGTTATTTTCAAATTAACTATCAGTATTGGCAAAAAAAAGTACATATACCGTAATAAAAGATAAATGTAATAAAAGAATATACATTCAAAGGAAAAGAGGTGCACCCACAAAAAATAGAAACTGCAATCATACTCTTAATTTCATCGGATCTCAAAATTTAAACTCTTACCAGAATTTTAACTCTATCTAACAGTATAACTCGGAAGTTTCTAAGTGTAACTCGAGCTTTGACTAGAACTCGTACTGGAATAAATGTTTGAAATCAAAATAAAACTTGAATTTAATTAGCGCAAAATTTCACTGAAAGTCGAACGTACGTTGGTGCAATTATGTAGCGTTATGTAATTACGGAAATGTTAACCAATTTTAAATTTCTTCCGAAGATGGTGTCGTTAAGGGCTTTTTTTTTAAAAGTGCCGAGTTTGTGGCTTTTTAATTCGGTATTTCAGGTTTCTTCTTCCCGGTACGAATGCACAAGTTAGTGAATTTATTCTGTTTGTAGTCTAAATGGAACGTGTTACTTTTTAGCCCGGAAAACCTCAGTATTCCGAAGTAGAAGATTCTAAATCTGTAAATCCGGATCCGTAAATTATTTTTAATACGGCATGAGGCAGACATTCGTTTTCCGTATATAACAAATGCAATTATAAAATTCAGATGACTTCAACTTTGACAATTACTTTATAATAAAATGTTACTTTATGTAATGATAAAACGTTTCTATAGATTGATAAAAATATCAATTAATAATCTAAATACCTTGATTTTTTTTTATTATATTTTGAAGTGAAAAGGTTAAAGTCAACCCAATAGTTCTAAGCATTGCAAGAAATGCTCCTATGTTAGCAACGTCGTTCTCTGAGCGTTAGTTATAACGTTCCCGCCAACAATCGATAATAATATTATTTTCGTTTTAGCGGATTTAAAACATCGGTGACCCCCCTTTTTTATTTATGCTTTTAATCTCCCCTGAAGCTGCAACTTATGCAGAAGTTTGAAGGAAAAAACATTAGTAGATTTTTTTTATTTCAAGAAAAATCTATAATAAATAGAAATTAAAAATGGCGGGAAATGTTCAAACATGTTCAAAGGCCTTGAAAAATAAGGAAACTGAGAAAAAATAAATGTGCATAAGGTAAAAGTTTCAATTAATTTAGTTATACCAGTTAAAGATCGTTTTTCAATAATTCCGCCTTAAATTAGCAACTTAAAGTGCTATTTCTATATTTCGGTATAACGCGATTCTTTACTTTTTGATGACGTCATATCTCGAAAACAACATGGGTGACCCCAATTTTTTTTCCGCCTAAAATGTTATAATAAGTATGATCTGTCTGCATGCAAAATTTCAATAAATTATTAGTAGTAGTATAAATAGTGTGATTTCCCTTTAAGATGTCCTTTGTATCTAATTGTTTTACATTTAGAGGCATACAAGAAGCATTAGAACAACGGTGCTTACAGTCGATGCTCGAACCTTACACAAGGCGTAACTTTGTAAAAGAGGGACGAAAGATACCAAAGGGACAATCAAACTCATAAATCGGCAATAAACTGACAACGCCATGGCTAAAAATGAAAAAGACAAACTGACAAACAATAGTACACATGACACAACATAGAAAACTAAAGAATAAACAACATGAACCCCACCAAAGACTAGGGGTGATCTTTTGTGCCCCGGAAGGGTAAGCAGATCCTGCTCCACATGTGGCACCCGTTTCCCAACGACGATATATGTTTGCTTTCATAATGAATTATGCAGTGTTATCATTTGGTTAATAGATGTTAATTGACAGAACTCATTCAATATTCAAAACTCGACTACTTTTAATATTGCAATTATCAAATCGTTTCTTAGACTTTTTATTTAGTAAATCTAGTCAATTCAGACCGAAAATTCGCAAATAGTCACACTATTTGACGACAGAAAATACTTAACATTTTGATCTCATTGAATTTGTTTACAAAATATTGTAACTATGTATACATACAGTAGGTTTAGCGAAGGTAGGTCTTGAAATGTTCTTTGCTGTAGTGTAGTTATTTGATTGCTGTGTAAATATCTGAAATAAAACAATGACTATTTAAGGGATATGCTTACCCGTCCGGCGTACCTGGTTTTACCAAAAGTTTTGGTTGGGTTCGTGTTGCTTATCTTTGTTTTTATCTTATGTTTTGTGTACTGTGTATGTCTCTGTTTTTTCTTTTTAAACCATAGCGTTGTCAATTATTTTATACTTTGATGAGTTTGAAAATCCTTTTACCATGTTTAGTATCCTTCGCCTCTCTTTAATATTAAACAATTTGTTTTGTCACCATAGAGAGATGTCGATTTTGATAAATATGATATAGGGATTTAGACCCAAGTCGGCTAACATCTTACCGTATAGGCAACAGTAGTTTATAAATTTTCAAAAAACTGACAGTGATAAAACATACCAAGTCTTAACATAGTTAAGAGACAATTATTTCAGGGGGAATTAACAAGTTTTAGTCAATCAATCTTTGTCACCAATGAGCAAATGTTTTAATGTCGTTAGTATTGATAACGGTAAACATACTCTGCCACACATTTACCATAGATTTTGTTATCATTTGCTAGTTGATATAATTCGATAACCATAAACACATACATTTTGTTTAGAGCTGGTAGGTCTTGCAATATTCCTTGCGGTATTGTAGATATCTGATTGTTGTTCAAAAGGCTGAAATAAAACAATAGTAATGTTAAACATAATTACACCAAACACATTGTTTACTAGCTATCATTGCTAAATAGAGATGTATATATTATTGGTGTAATGCTTTAGGTCAATTAACAAGAACATACAAATATATAGACAACACTAATGTATTGAATTGACATATCAACGGTATAAGGAAGAGGCTTAGAAACGGGGGCATAAGAGGCTCTGTCGAGCTTTTACTCCGTTTCCGGCCGAATTCTTATATCGTTCATATGTCAAGTCAATACACTATAATGGTCTTTAAACTGGAATTTAGAAAAAAAAAATCAATTGTTTTTAAGTGTGTTATTGCTATTTTTTATTTAAATATTAGAACCAATCCCCCTTTAAAAAGGCCTCACATCTTGGACGGCGAAATATATAGCACAATGCAATGTACACTACCTGTCAGAGGTTAAAGAATTCGTTTTAGTACGGGCTCAAACACCAACAATAAGCATACAACATACTGATTTGTAGGTTTTAAAAAAACAATATGAACAAGTTCAATATTTTTTTCCAACAATTGTAAAAGAAATAGGTTTGATTTGTTCCACGCTTTGTTGTATACATTGTAAACCAGGACAGGTTATGGCAATAGTAATGAATATGTAAATATAGTTCTGGCTCTACAATTTAAATATTCATGAGGAGAAGTTACATCGGTTCGGTGACAGTATATGACATAGAAATATACAGTCAACGCATTTGTGTCTGTTCCAATAAAACGATGCAGTATACTTGTATATATAAACGTTTCTAGTTGTTATCATTGACAAGTACACATACAGTTGGGATAGGATAAAGCTGACAGGTCTTGAAATGCTCCTTGCTGTATTGTTGTTATTTGATTTCTGTATAAAAATCTGAAACAAAACAATGATAATTGTATAAAATACTTAACAGGATATGTTTCCACCCTTGGATCACCTGATATTATCCCCAGCATTGATGGGGTTCCTGTTGCTTAGTCTCTGTTTTAATGTCATGTTTTGTGTATTGTATTTTTCAGTTTGACTTTTTCATTATAAACCATGGCGTTGTCAATTTATTTTCAACTTAAAAGCTTGAAATACCCTTTGGTATCCGTCATCTCTCATATAGTCATTTTAGAAAATTTACTGTTTGCAAACGTATAAATATTGTAAATAATAAGATGTTCTTGTCCCAGGCGGATAACCCTGTTCGTATTGGTCCCACCTTTTTTGAACTTTTGGACCTCAGTGCTCTTTAACTTTATACTTGTTTTGGCTTTCAAACTTTTTTCATCTGAGCGTCACTGGTTAGTCTTGTGTGGACGTAACGTTCGTCTGGCGTATATTTTTTTTTAACCTAGTACCTTTTGTTGGCTTTTATTCGTTTGTTTCTCTGTCCTATATTTTTTCCCCATTTATTTGTATTGTAGTCCTATACTGTAATGTTCTCATTTTAATGTTATAACTAACATTGCCATTAAAACGGGAGGTTTGGCACGCCAGTAAATAGCCATTGTTATATTATAGTTCGTTTCTGTGTGTGTTGCATTTTAATGTTGTGTTTCTTTTGTGTCGTAGTTATATATATTTGTTGCGTTTCCCACAGTTTTAGTTTGTAAACCGGATTTGTTTTTTCTCTATCGATTTATGAATTTCGAACAGCGGTATACTACTGTTGCCTGTATTTACATTAAACAATTTGTTTCATCCCAATATATAGAGGTCGATTCATCAAATTATGATAGACATTGAAAAATGGATTAAGACGCACGTCAACTAACATCTCTCCGTATAGGCAACAGTTGTTTACATATTTTCAACTAATTGACATGGACAGATTGTAATCCTATAACTCCCTGGACTATTACAATTTTTTGAAAAACATTTAATATATAACTGCATGAAATATGATAAAACATACAAAGAATAAACGCGGTTCAAAAAAATTATTCGAGGAAGAATTGACAAGTTGTGGTCAATCAATCTTTGACAATCTTTAGGCAACGGCAGAACTTTAAAATGTCGTAAGCATTGATAACGGTAAATATACTTTGCCACAGATTAACCATAGATTTTGTTATCATTTGCTTCTTGATTAGATATTATAACAATATACACATACAATACGTTTAGAGCTGGTAGGTTTTGAAATGTTCCTTGCTGTATTGTAGTTATTTGATTGCTTCTCAAATTCCTAAAACAAAACAATAGTATTGTTTAATATATTGTACACTAAAGCATTGTTTTCTATCATTGCTATATAGGGATTTATATAATAATGGTGTAGCTCTGGCGCCAGTCAATAAACAAATATATATAAATATATAACAATAATAGTGTATTGACTTTATATGTCAAGTCAATACACTTTTATTGTCTTTATACTGCAATCTACAAAAATCATTTTCCCTTGTTGTTTATTGTGTTATTGATATTTAATTTATATAAATATTTGAAAAAAACATCTTTAAGGCGAAGTGTACGTAATTGAACGCCTCTAGCGGAATACGGGATTAAAAACGTTCGTCGTTAGTTACGCAAGTTATCTCCCTTACTCCAAGAAAGGACACTCGAAAGAGAAACTACTTTCTGCGGTCTACAATGAATCCAACAAGCACGCCTGTGCTGTCTTAAACCTCATAGAAATTATCTAAATAACTCCAACTTGAAATCACAGCATTCTGTACGTTGTTCTGTGTGCAGCCTGACTTATAAACACTTTTTTTTTGTTTTAGACACGTAGGAGAAGGCATTTCGTATTTATGATATCATCAGAAAGAAAAAAATGCCTCACAACATATTATAAAGAAATAAACAAATAAACATGTAACAATTTTTCTTCTATTGATATCAAATTAATTGAAATAAAACCTGAATTGACCCGACAATATCGTTAAAAAGCCGTAGTCTTGAACGAAAAACACAGTACTCAACGTAAAGTTTTATAAAAGGTTACAAATAATTAATGAAAGACGTGTGAATTTAATTGTTTAATTAAAAAGACGTTGAAATGTTCGTATTTTGTGCAATTGAAAATTTAAGGACATGATTTATTTTCATATAAGATATCAGACGATACCAAGAGAATAATTTGACCACTAGTGCAACACTTACAAGTAGGAAGAACAAAGACGGAAATCAAACAAAACAAATTATGCCCCAAAAATTACTCAGTAACTTAAAAGTTGTCTCACTGCAACATTTATCTTAAAATAAGTAAAAATTACGTCATTCAACTCCCAGTTTTCAACTTTTTCTACATGTGCAGATAATAAACAGGGTGTCTATTCCGTCCGCAATTTATGGGAAAACTAAATCTAAATTTAGAACCATATTGAAATTGAAAGTACACATATAAGATAAAATATAACATGTCATTTTTTCTTTCACAAATTCCAATTTCGAAGAGATATAGCGAAATCTGTTTTCTTTTATTGTGCCTGTGTGCATCATTCAAAATTAGAGAATGTCATTTTGAAGTATCAAGTCTCAGTTCAAGATTATGAATGAATAGAATATAGAATTACGGGGGGAAAGGGGGTGGGGGTAGGACCTTTATCGGAACTCCGGGATCGGGTGTTTTTAAGCTCGGGATTTCGGGATTGACATTTTCGCGATACGGGAATTCTATTTCCGAATTTCGGGTAGTCGGGATTTATTTTTTTTTAAATTCGGGACCTCGGGATTTCGTGTTTTTAAGCCCGGGATTTCGGGATCTGGATCCCTCCTTCCCTCCTCCCTCTATTATGGTTAAAAAAAAGAGGTCAGGGAAGTTTTGTGATACTTGTAACTGCAATTTAATATTTATTGAAATGAGAGGTGAAATGTGTTCAGACTATTACATTTTGATTTTTTTTTAAATTTAACCCAAGTTTACTGCAAGGGGTGTTTAACGACCTCGATGATTATCCATGAGGATCTCGCACTCGGTCAGCTCTAGGTTTTCACCTAGTTCATGATCATACAAGAATTGAAAGACTGTGGTTTACTAGTCTTATAATATGAGACTTTGGAGTTCATATAATTTACATTCAACGTTTTTTATCGAATATTTCAACGTTTTTTGACTATCAATGTTGACCCCCCCCCCCCCCCCCCCCACCAAATTGATAGAAATAATTGGTATCTCTGACTCATATTGGTTCAATACCGTAATGCCGAAAAACAATCATTTGTTTCCGCGAATTCCGAACAGCTAGAAATATATTCCAGAGTTTCAATTTGAGTAACTCGAATAATTCAAGCCCTTAAAATTTCCATGTCTGATTTTCTCCCACACGAGAAATGTAGCATTCGTACATCATCTGAATAATACGACTGAATTATTCGGGTTACAATTTGTAAAATCCGAATGCACATAAAAGTAAAAGTCAAGCCCGACTTTCGGAAAAGGACTGTTGTAGATTTCAGATTGATTTCCAGAAATAAAAATCATACAAAAATGTTTCACGCAAATATTCGTCTTCAGACGTGTAAAGTTATACAACGGTTACTAGCCGGTCTGGATTGTGATAAAAAGAAGCGCATGCAGTGCATAAAATATATAATGTCGTGGCTCAGGGATGTGTTGAATTATAGAGATGCTTATGCGGCACAAAGATAAGATTAATTTACCCAAATGTACTAACAATTACCACACAACTTAAATTTACTTAAATATTGAGTTATTATCCTGTGCCAGACAGATGGCTGATATACTGAGAGAAACCTTAATGAAATGAAGTTTATGGGAACAAAGATTTTGAAAACACGTCGCAGTGTTTAGATTTTAACAAAAAGAAGGCACCAAGGTCGAAAATAGTTCTAGTTCATGAAGCTTGGCGATCTCCGCATTCACCCGAATATAATAGACAAATACAATACAGTAGTACACAAAACGTAACATAAAGAACTAAAGACCGAGCAACACGAACTCCAACAAAACGGTCTATATTTCATACAAGTATAGAACTATATGAAGCGTCGTAAGTGTTGCAGCGACGTCAATAACGTTGTCGTTGTTTTTTGTTTTTTTTACACTCAAGATTCAACTTTAACAGGGTATAGCTTGAAAAGTAGCACGGTTGCTAAGGACATTCTTTGCACCAATCGATTCCTCAGACATTTTAGAATCGTCTCATAAATTTAAAAAAAAATCGATTGTCTAATGTAATAGAAAATCTTCGAAATGTAACAATTCCTGTCGAATTTCACGATTTTCCCTATATATTCTTTTTAATTTTGGTGTATGATGCTGTTAACTTCAACAGCTCGTATCTCAAAAACGAAAACGGTTACCCCCCTTTTTTTTCCGATTTATTTTTACAAGCAAAATCTACATGTAAAATTAAAAAAAATATATATTGTGTAGTTTAATTACGTACACTTCGCCTTAATACAATAAATTGCTTGAAACTGACATTAGCAAGATGCTTGATTTCTTATTTTTATATGCTTGATTTCTTGATTGACCACATATTTGTTATGTTTGGATGACGTGTTTTTCAACAGATTGTAGGCATTCCAATGGGAACCAATTGTGCCGTCCCTCTCCATGCCGACTTCTTTTTTTCGTTGTTATGAGGCTGACTTCAAAAATAAATTTCTTAGAAAGAAAGATAAGAAGAAAGCAATATCCTTTAACTTTACTTTACGCTATATAGATGATGTTATCTCACTAAATAATTCCTAATTTGGTAAACTATGTTAAATGCATCTATTCCATCGAACTAGAGATAAAGGCTACAACAGATATAGTTTATTCAGCCTAATATCTTGACCTACATCTAGAAATTGACAATGAGGGTCGGTTGAAAACAAAACTGAAAGAGAAAGAGATGAATTCAGCTTCCCGTTTGTGAACTTTCCATTCCTATGTAACAACATTCGAACAGCGTCTGCATACGAAGTATATATCTCCCAATTGATACGATATTCCAACTCTTGTGTTTCCTATCATGATTTTTTTTATAGAAGGTTGCTGCTCACAAGGTAGCTCTCAAACCAAGACTTCCAAATGGTGAAGCTGAAAGCATCCCTTCGTAAGTTGTACGGACGCCCTTACGATTTGGTTGACAATTATGGAATAACCGTTTCACAGATGATATCGGATATCTTTTACGTCGAAACTGCGATCCTCGTTCCTTTTAATGAATGTGACTTACCGATAAAAACTTATTACCGGGTTTCTTTTAGCTTTGTTTGGGTTAAGTTAAACGATGCTATTGTCTAGCGAAAAAAAACTAAGAATCTATATTCTTGTCAACAATTTTTTTTCTTTTCCAATGTTCATGTTGGCCGATTCTTTACAATCAGCGATAACCTTTTTTGAAAACAAAAATAAATTTTTAACAAAAGCATCCCTCTAATTTTAAAAAAGAAGAAAATTTTTTCTTTATCCCAATTGTCAATTTTTGCAGAACTCATTAACTATTTAAAAGTCGGTTATCTTCAAAATTGCAACTATAAAATCGTTTCTTAGAGTTATTATTTTCAATAAAGGTATAAGTAAATCCAGCATCTGAAACCGAACAGGTTCGCAAATAGTCACACTATTCAACGACAGAACATAACTTAAAATGTTGTTCTGAATTGCATTTTTTTTTTAAATATTGTAACAACATGTTTATATATAACTATTATATACATACAGAGTGTTTAGCGCTGGTAGGTCTTGAAATGCTCCGTGTTGTATTGTAGTTATTTGATTGGTGTATAAATTTCTGAAACGAAACAATGATTATTTTAAAGACAATTACCAAAAAGTAAAATCACAAAAATACTAAACTTAGAGGAAAAGCAATTCGGAAAGTCCATAATCACATGGCAAAATCAAATAACAAAACGCATCAAAAACGAATGGACAAGAACTGTTATATTCCTGACTTTGTACAGCAGTCATCATCGTGTAACAATTTTAAAAGGAACAATTTAACAGAACACAAAAACATCTATCTACAAACACATTCATTGATGTGTGTGCCTGACGTCAGAAAATTGTATACGTCACATATATTTTTCATTCAATGTACATACAAACAATTTTAAAAATTTCACATAGGCAATGTTAGCATGCAGGGTTAAAAAATCAAAAGTATTTAAGAATAAATTTCAGAAATAGACCGAGATTTATAATAGTCCAAAAGTTATATAGAATTGATAAGAATCATTGACGGGATGGTTAAGTACCGAGCCACGTTAAACGGATATCACGTAAAACAATTCAACAGTAAAAGTAATATTAATGATAGAACAAAGACAAATGAAAGAACAATAAAACACGTTGTTAAGATGACAAACAACATCAGTACGCAGAATCTATACATCAAGACCATCATGTATTATTTGTGAAGTTGATACGGAATATTTATCAACAAGATCTTGGTACCTTGGTATGCTTATCTTATAGTTCGGTTCTGTGTGTGTTACATTGTCGTTTGGGTTTGTTTTTTTTTTCATTTTACTGTTTCTTTTTATTTTTTGGTGTTTTCCATTTAAATATAAAAAAAGAAGATGTGATATGATTGTCAATCAGACAACTGTCCACAAGAGACCAATATGACACAGAAATTAACAACTTGAGGTCACCGTATGGACTTCAATGTTGAGGAAAGCCCATACCGCATAGTCAGCTATAAAAGGCCCCGAAATGACAATGTAAAACAATTCAAACGAGAAAACTCACGGCCTTTTTTACATTTAAAACAAATATGTTACACATAAACAAACGACAACCACTGAATTGCAGTCTCCTGACTTGGGACAGGCACATACATACATAATGTGGCTGGGTTAAACATGTTAGCGGGATCCTAACCCTCCCCCTAACCTGGGACAGTGGTATAACAGTACAATATAAGAACGAACTTTAAAAATCAGTTGAAAATGCTTAACTCATCAGATGGACAAATATACACGTGGACGTGGCCGGGTACTTGTACATTCCGACAACAAAAAGACACTAGGAACATATATGAGAGTACTCGCAGTTATCTGACAGCTAGTTCAAAGCCACTAACAACTTATAAAAAAATCGTGCATCTAAGACTAAATTTTCCCTTGGTTTTAGTTTGTAACCTGGTTGTTTCCCTACAATCGATTGTTGACTTTCGAACAGATGTATACTACTGTAAAGTTGATTTTCCCCTTGGTTTTAGTTTGTAACCTGGTTGTTTTCTCTCAATCGATTGTTGACTTTTGAACAGATGTATACTACTGTAAAGTTGATTTTTCCCTTGGTTTTAGTTCGTAACCTGGTAGTTTTCCCTCAATCGATTGGTGGCTTTTGAACAGATGTATACTACTGTAAAGTTGATTTTTCCCTTGGTTTTAGTTCGTAACCTGGTAGTTTTCCCTCAATCGATTGGTGACTTTTGAACAGATGTATACTACTGTAAAGTTGATTTTCCCCTTGGATTTAGTTTGTAACCTGCTTGTTTTCTCTCAATCGATTGTTGACTTTTGAACAGATGTATACTACTGTAAAGTTGATTTTTTCCTTGGTTTTTGTTCGTAACCTGGTAGTTTTCTCTCAATCGATTGTTGACTTTTGAACAGATGTATACTACTGTAAAGTTGATTTTTCCCTTGGTTTTTGTTCGTAACCTGGTTGTTTTCCCTCAATCGATTGTTGACTTTTGAACAGATGTATACTACTGTAAAGTTGATTTTTCCCCTTGGTTTAAGTTCTTAACCTGAATTTGTTTTCCCTCAATCGATTGTTGATTTTTGAACAGATGTATACTACTGTAAAGGTGATTTTTCCCTTGGTTTTAGTTTGTAACCTGGATTTACTTTTCCTCAATCGATTGTTGACTTTCGAATAGATGTATACTACTGTAAAGTTGATTTTTCCCTTGGTTTTAGTTCGTAACCTGATTTTTTTTTCCCTCAATCGATTGTTGACTTTTAAACAGATGTATACTACTGTAAAGTTGATTTTTCCCTTGGTTTTAGTTTGTAACCTGGTTGTTTTCTCTCAATCAATTGTTGACTTTGGAACAGATGTATACTACTGTAAAGTTGATTTTTCCCCTGGTTTTAGTTCTGAACCTGAATTTGTTTTCCCTCAATCGATTGTTGACTTTCGAACAGATGTATACTACTGTAAAGGTGATTTTTCCCTTGGTTTTAGTTTGTAACCTGGATTTATTTTTCCTCAATCGATTGTTGACTTTCGAATAGATGTATACTACTGAAAAGTTGATTTTTCCCTTGGTTTTAGTTCGTAACCTGAATTTTTGTTCCCTCAATCGATTGTTGACTTTTAAACAGATGTATAGTACTGTAAAGTTGATTTTTCTCTTGGTTTTAGTTTGTAACCTGGTTGTTTTCCCTCAATCAATTGTTGACTTTGGAACAGATGTATACTACTGTAAAGTTGATTTTCCCCCTGGTTTTAGTTCTTAACCTGAAAATGTTTTTCCTCAATCGATTGTTGACTTTCGAACAGATGTATACTACTGTAAAGTTGATTTTTTCCTTGGTTTTAGTTTGTAACCTGGTTGTTTTCCCTCAATCAATTGTTGACTTTGGAACAGATGTATACTACTGTAAAGTTGATTTTTCCCTTGGTTTTAGTTTGTAACCTGGTTGTTTTCCCTCAATCAATTGTTGACTTTGGAACAGATGTATACTACTATAAAGTTGATTTTTCCCCTGGTTTTAGTTCTTAACCTGAATTTGTTTTCCCTCAATCGATTGTTGACTTTCGAATAGATGTATACCACTGTAAAGTTGATTTTTCCCTTGGTTTTAGTTCGTAACCTGGATTTATTTTTCCTCAATCGATTGTTGACTTTTGAACAGATGTATACTACTGTAAAGTTGATTTTCCCCTTGGTTTTAGTTTGTAACCTGGTTGTTTTCCCTCAATCGATTGTTGACTTTCGAACAGATATATACTACTATAAAGTGTATGTGTCTGATTTTCTTTTTCGTTTTAAACTATGGCATGACAAATATATTTTCGACTTATGAGTTCAAAAGTCCCTATTGTGTATCCTTCGCCTCCCTATTACATTATACAATTTGTTTTGTCACCATATATAGAGTTCGATTCATTATATTTTGATAAATATATTGTATATTGATTCAGAAGCAAGTCGACTGATATCTTTCCGTATCAGTTGTTTACACATTTTTAACCAATGGACATTGACAGAATTCATTCTTATAATTCACTGGATCATTATAAAAGAGTGACGAAAGATAAAAAGGGACGAGTCAAACTCATAGATAGAAAATAAACTGACAACGCCTTGGCTAAAAATAAAAAGACAGACAATTATTAGTACAGAATACACAACATAATAAACTAAAGACTAAGCAATACGAACTCCACGTAAAATCTAGGGTGATCTCAGGTGCTCCGGAAGAGTATGCAGATCCTGCTCCATATGAGGCACCCGTTGTGTTGCTTATGTTATTACAAATCCGGTAAATAGTCTTATTTGGTAGGTCACATTCTTGAAACGGGAAAGGTTATTATAATGGTTGCAAACAAACTTAATTAAATTTTTGCTAACACAATTTGTATATATCTGTATGAAATATGATAAAACAAACACAGAATAAACATAGTAGAGAGACAACTATTCGAGGGGGAATTGTCAAGGTTTGGTCAAACAATCTTTGTCACCAATGGCAACGGCAGAACTTAAATGCTGGTAGGTCTGGAAACGTTCCTTGTTTTATTACTTTTAATTGATTCTCTTGAAAAGCTCTGAATAAGATATAATACAGAAAACTAAAGTATAAGCAACACAACCAACATAAGCAGTTTTGTACTGGTCAATTCATGTACATGAATTAATTAGTGACAGTAAATAGGTCATAATATAGATATAGGAAGATGCGGTATGAGTGCCAAATCGGCAACCAATATAATAACAATATATATATACCTTTAGCGCAAACGCAGTAGTACACAAAAACGGCTGTTTTGCGTTACTACCAACTTATTTATACTACCAGATATTCTCAATTTTCGACATCAAAACCCCACGTTTACGTAGGCCAAGATTCAGATACAATATATTTATCTCTATTCTACAGCTAAATAAACAAATCACCCCATTCGAATTTATTTTTCATGGTAAAATTTCATAAAACGAAAATTCCGCGAAATGGTATTATTGTCTTGGCATGGCAACGAAACAAGGTGACGTCACAAATATGTTTCCGTAAACAAAATATCAAATGTTAATACTGCGCGTTTTAGAGCTACTTGTACGCCTCATTGCGTATAAAATTACATGGGTAGAAAATATAGAAGTGAGAAATGCATTGAATTATATAATATTACTTATATTATAAAAATTGGGTAAACGGAACAGCTAAATCAGTATCGTATGTATAGGGCTTTCACAGTTAACAAAATTACCGAATTTGTCCTATGAGAATCGAAATAATTCATGGCAGTCGTGAATTTATTCTTAATTTACATACACAACGCTAATTAATAACCGAATCTTAAACTACCTGAGGACATATTCTCTATCATTTTCAAGATAAGTAGACACATGTTAATTGTATATGTGGAAATGACAATGTCAATGTATTAAAAATACATATATGGTTCCTGATAAGTATTTAAACAAAATCACTGAGATGTATAAAAGATTCTACCAAGTTTCGACTTTTTTCCCCGAATTTTTTTAGACAAAGGCGGTATGGACCATTTTAAAATTGTTTTCAATGTAAACCGAATATTGTCATTTAAAATGTCTGTTCAGGAATATAATTCGTTTAGAAAATTTGTAATGTTTCATAAAATTTAACATTTTGCTAACCCATTTTTATTTTTTAAGATGCTATATTACGATTGCAACGTAATATATAGTGGTAGTTGTGACTAATTACATACTAGTTGTTGGAAACTGCAGTTAATAGTTTTGATGTAAATGTGTACATTGGAAGTCTTCTTTCTTGTTTGGGTTAAGTTAAACGATGCTATTGTCTAGAGAAAAAAAACCTAAGAATCTATATTCTTGTCAACAATTTTTTTTCTTTTCCAATGTTCATGTTAGCCGATCCTTTACAATCAGCGATAACCTTTTTTGAAAACAAAAATAATTTTTAACAAAAGCATCCCTCTTATTTTAAGAAAGAAGAAAATGTTATCTCTATCCCAAATTTTATAGAAAAACATTTAAAGTTTATCCGTTCTGTTAATATATGTTTGTATTCAAAATGAAATCTGCAGTGTAAACATTTGGTTAATTTATGTCAATTTGCAGAACTCATTAACTATTTAAAAGTCGGTTATCTTCAAAATTGCAACTATCAAATCGTTTCTTAGAGTTATTATTTTCAATAAAGGTATAAGTAAATCCAGCATCTGAAACCGAACAGGTTCGCAAATAGTCACACTATTCAACGACAGAACATAACTTAAAATGTTGTTCTGAATTGCATTTTTTTTTTAAATATTGTAACAACATGTTTATATATAACTATTATATACATACAGAGTGTTTAGCGCTGGTAGGTCTTGAAATGCTCCTTGTTGTATTGTAGTTATTTGATTGGTGTATAAATTTCTGAAACGAAACAATGATTATTTTAAAGACAATTACCAAAAAGTAAAATCACAAAAATACTAAACTTAGAGGAAAAGCAATTCGGAAAGTCCATAATCACATGGCAAAATCAAATAACAAAACGCATCAAAAACGAATGGACAAGAACTGTTATATTCCTGACTTTGTACAGCAGTCATCATCGTGTAACAATTTTAAAAGGAACAATTTAACAGAACACAAAAACATCTATCTACAAACACATTCATTGATTTGTGTGCCTGACGTCAGAAAATTGTATACGTCACATATATTTGTCATTCAATGTACATACAAACAATTTTAAAAATTTCACATAGGCAATGTTAGCATGCAGGGTTAAAAAATCAAAAGTATTTAAGAATAAATTTCAGAAATAGACCGAGATTTATAATAGTCCAAAAGTTATATAGAATTGATAAGAATCCACAAGTTAATTCCACTACGCGATTGAATGATCTTGACGTTTGTGGTTCAACGTATTTTGCAATTCATAATAGAAATATATCATAATGACATAAAATAGAACAATATCATACTGACGGGATCTTTTAAAGTACAGAGTCACGTTATAAGAACCTAATAAATATCAAAAGTCGCATATACAAAACACACCACCAACAAATAAAAGACAATACAAACACATTGACGGGATGGTTAAGTACCGAGCCACGTTAAACGGATATCACATAAAACAATTCAACAGTAAAAGTAATATTAATGATAGAACAAAGACAAATGAAAGAACAATAAAACACGTTGTTAAGATGACAAACAACATCAGTACGCAGAATCTATACATCAAGACCATCATGTATTATTTGTGAAGTTGATACGGAATATTTATCAACAAGATCTTGGTACCTTGGTATGCTTATCTTATAGTTCGGTTCTGTGTGTGTTACATTGTCGTTTGGGTTTGTTTTTTTTTCATTTTACTGTTTCTTTTTATTTTTTGGTGTTTTCCATTTAAATATAAAAAAAGAAGATGTGATATGATTGTCAATCAGACAACTGTCCACAAGAGACCAATATGACACAGAAATTAACAACTTGAGGTCACCGTATGGACTTCAATGTTGAGGAAAGCCCATACCGCATAGTCAGCTATAAAAGGCCCCGAAATGACAATGTAAAACAATTCAAACGAGAAAACTAAAGGCCTTTTTTACATTTAAAACAAATATGTTACACATAAACAAACGACAACCACTGAATTGCAGGCTCCTGACTTGGGACAGGCACATACATATATAATGTGGCTGGGTTAAACATGTTAGCGGGATCCTAACCCTCCCCCTAACCTGTGACAGTGGTATAACAGTACAATATAAGAACGAACTTTAAAAATCAGTTGAAAATGCTTAACTCATCAGATGGACAAATATACACGTGGACGTGGCCGGGTACTTGTACATTCCGACAACAAAAAGACACTAGGAACATATATGAGAGTACTCGCAGTTATCTGACAGCTAGTTCAAAGCCACTAACAACTTATAAAAAAAATCGTGCATCTAAGACTAAATTTTCCCTTGGTTTTAGTTTGTAACCTGGTTGTTTTCCTACAATCGATTGTTGACTTTCGAACAGATGTATACTACTGTAAAGTTGATTTTCCCCTTGGTTTTAGTTTGTAACCTGGTTGTTTTCTCTCAATCGATTGTTGACTTTTGAACAGATGTATACTACTGTAAAGTTGATTTTTCCCTTGGTTTTAGTTCGTAACCTGGTAGTTTTCCCTCAATCGATTGGTGGCTTTTGAACAGATGTGTACCACTGTAAAGTTGATTTTTCCCTTGGTTTTAGTTTGTAACCTGCTTGTTTTCTCTCAATCGATTGTTGACTTTTGAACAGATGTATACTACTGTAAAGTTGATTTTTCCCTTGGTTTTAGTTCGTAACCTGGTAGTTTTCCCTCAATCGATTGGTGACTTTTGAACAGATGTATACTACTGTAAAGTTGATTTTCCCCTTGGTTTTAGTTTGTAACCTGCTTGTTTTCTCTCAATCGATTGTTGACTTTTGAACAGATGTATACTACTGTAAAGTTGATTTTTCCCTTGGTTTTTGTTCGTAACCTGGTAGTTTTCTCTCAATCGATTGTTGACTTTTGAACAGATGTATACTACTGTAAAGTTGATTTTTCCCTTGGTTTTTGTTCGTAACCTAGTTGTTTTCCCTCAATCGATTGTTGACTTTTGAACAGATGTATACTACTGTAAAGTTGATTTTCCCCTTGGTTTTAGTTCGTGACCTTAATTTGTTTTCCCTCAATCGATTGTTGACTTTCGAACAGATGTATATTACTGTAAAGTTTATTTTTCCCTTGGTTTTAGTTTGTAACCTGGTTGTTTTCCCTTAATCGATTGTTGACTTTCGAACAGATGTATACTACTGTAAAGTTGATTTTTCCCCTTGGTTTAAGTTCTTAACCTGAATTTGTTTTCCCTCAATCGATTGTTGATTTTTGAACAGATGTATACTACTGTAAAGGTGATTTTTCCCTTGGTTTTAGTTTGTAACCTGGATTTACTTTTCCTCAATCGATTGTTGACTTTCGAATAGATGTATACTACTGTAAAGTTGATTTTTCCCTTGGTTTTAGTTCGTAACCTGATTTTTTTTCCCTCAATCGATTGTTGACTTTTAAACAGATGTATACTACTGTAAAGTTGATTTTTCCCTTGGTTTTAGTTTGTAACCTGGTTGTTTTCTCTCAATCAATTGTTGACTTTGGAACAGATGTATACTACTGTAAAGTTGATTTTTCCCCTGGTTTTAGTTCTGAACCTGAATTTGTTTTCCCTCAATCGATTGTTGACTTTCGAACAGATGTATACTACTGTAAAGGTGATTTTTCCCTTGGTTTTAGTTTGTAACCTGGATTTATTTTTCCTCAATCGATTGTTGACTTTCGAATAGATGTATACTACTGAAAAGTTGATTTTTCCCTTGGTTTTAGTTCGTAACCTGAATTTTTTTTCCCTCAATCGATTGTTGACTTTTAAACAGATGTATAGTACTGTAAAGTTGATTTTTCTCTTGGTTTTAGTTTGTAACCTGGTTGTTTTCCCTCAATCAATTGTTGACTTTGGAACAGATGTATACTACTGTAAAGTTGATTTTCCCCCTGGTTTTAGTTCTTAACCTGAAAATGTTTTTCCTCAATCGATTGTTGACTTTCGAACAGATGTATACTACTGTAAAGTTGATTTTTTCCTTGGTTTTAGTTTGTAACCTGGTTGTTTTCCCTCAATCAATTGTTGACTTTGGAACAGATGTATACTACTGTAAAGTTGATTTTTCCCTTGGTTTTAGTTTGTAACCTGGTTGTTTTCCCTCAATCAATTGTTGACTTTGGAACAGATGTATACTACTATAAAGTTGATTTTTCCCCTGGTTTTAGTTCTTAACCTGAATTTGTTTTCCCTCAATCGATTGTTGACTTTCGAATAGATGTATACCACTGTAAAGTTGATTTTTCCCTTGGTTTTAGTTCGTAACCTGGGTTTATTTTTCCTCAATCGATTGTTAACTTTTGAACAGATGTATACTACTGTAAAGTTGATTTTCCCCTTGGTTTTAGTTTGTAACCTGGTTGTTTTCCCTCAATCGATTGTTGACTTTTGAACAGATGTATACTACTGTAAAGTTGATTTTTCCCTTGGTTTTAGTTCGTAACCTGGTAGTTTTCCCTCAATCGATTGGTGACTTTTGAACAGATGTATACTACTGTAAAGTTGATTTTCCCCTTGGTTTTAGTTTGTAACCTGCTTGTTTTCTCTCAATCGATTGTTGACTTTTGAACAGATGTATACTACTGTAAAGTTGATTTTTCCCTTGGTTTTAGTTCGTAACCTGGTAGTTTTCCCTCAATCGATTGGTGACTTTTGAACAGATGTATACTACTGTAAAGTTGATTTTCCCCTTGGTTTTAGTTTGTAACCTGCTTGTTTTCTCTCAATCGATTGTTGACTTTTGAACAGATGTATACTACTGTAAAGTTGATTTTTCCCTTGGTTTTTGTTTGTAACCTAGTTGTTTTCCCTCAATCGATTGTTGACTTTTGAACAGATGTATACTACTGTAAAGTTGATTTTCCCCTTGGTTTTAGTTCGTGACCTTAATTTTTTTTCCCTCAATTGATTGTTGACTTTCGAACAGATGTATATTACTGTAAAGTTTATTTTTCCCTTGGTTTTAGTTTGTAACCTGGTTGTTTTCCCTTAATCGATTGTTGACTTTCGAACAGATGTATACTACTGTAAAGTTGATTTTTCCCCTTGGTTTAAGTTCTTAACCTGAATTTGTTTTCCCTCAATCGATTGTTGATTTTTGAACAGATGTATACTACTGTAAAGGTGATTTTTCCCTTGGTTTTAGTTTGTAACCTGGATTTACTTTTCCTCAATCGATTGTTGACTTTCGAATAGATGTATACTACTGTAAAGTTGATTTTTCCCTTGGTTTTAGTTCGTAACCTGATTTTTTTTCCCTAAATCGATTGTTGACTTTTAAACAGATGTATACTACTGTAAAGTTGATTTTTCCCTTGGTTTTAGTTTGTAACCTGGTTGTTTTCTCTCAATCAATTGTTGACTTTGGAACAGATGTATACTACTGTAAAGTTGATTTTTCCCCTGGTTTTAGTTCTGAACCTGAATTTGTTTTCCCTCAATCGATTGTTGACTTTCGAACAGATGTATACTACTGTAAAGGTGATTTTTCCCTTGGTTTTAGTTTGTAACCTGGATTTATTTTTCCTCAATCGATTGTTGACTTTCGAATAGATGTATACTACTGAAAAGTTGATTTTTCCCTTGGTTTTAGTTCGTAACCTGAATTTTTTTTCCCTCAATCGATTGTTGACTTTTAAACAGATGTATAGTACTGTAAAGTTGATTTTTCTCTTGGTTTTAGTTTGTAACCTGGTTGTTTTCCCTCAATCAATTGTTGACTTTGGAACAGATGTATACTACTGTAAAGTTGATTTTCCCCCTGGTTTTAGTTCTTAACCTGAAAATGTTTTTCCTCAATCGATTGTTGACTTTCGAACAGATGTATACTACTGTAAAGTTGATTTTTTCCTTGGTTTTAGTTTGTAACCTGGTTGTTTTCCCTCAATCAATTGTTGACTTTGGAACAGATGTATACTACTGTAAAGTTGATTTTTCCCTTGGTTTTAGTTCGTAACTTGGTTGTTTTCCTCAATCGATTGTTGACTTTTGAACAGATGTATACTACTGTAAAGTTGATTTTCCCCTTGGTTTTAGTTTGTAACCTGGTTGTTTTCCCTCAATAGATTGTTGACTTTTGAACAGATGTATACTACTGTAAAGTTGATTTTCCTCAGAAAAAATTCTAAAAAATGGGTAACAATTGTATCGAAGAGAAAATCGAGTGCACCTTTTTATGTTAGGGCGTGTTTGAGTTGAATATTTTGTCTTGAAAACGTACAAAGAAAGAATATTTGATACATACATTTTATCTTCAGATTCTATCATTTTTATATATCAAAGCTACAGGTTGACTTTATAACCTAAAAAATCACGGTACTAAAAGATAAAATATATGGGGCAGGTGAAATACCTATCTAATGAATCATAAAACAGAGTAGGTGTGTTCGAATAGCTATTTTTTTTAATAAAAGTACTTGACGACAGTCTTTCAAGTTGGATGATGAAAATGCATATCTTCGTAAATTAACAATTTTTTGTGTGTGATAACTAAGGTTAATAGTCTTCAAAAACTAAACAAATCTAGTCTGCCCTTCCACGAAATATTTAATTATAATAATTTTTTTTAAATATTTATGAATTTTCAAAAATTCCACCTGACAACCGATTTGACAATAATTCTAAGTTGAATCAATGCAGACAAAATCATTAACTGATGCTCATTAGCTAGTAGATACATTTGTCTTTTAAAATACAACTGACCTAAAAGGATCATAATGGTGCTATGCGGATAAATTTATCGGTTTTCAAGATCAAAATTGGCAGCGCGCCATCCCTATAATGGTTTCCATTTCTACGATTGTGAAAATAAACTGGCGTAATGGGGAAATAATTTTGACGAGGTAGAATCCTGACTGATAAGGAGCATAAAAGACTAATTTTTAAATATCTAAAAGCTTTCTATTAAAGAAAAATACTTTTCACCAAGTAATTCCACTTGGTGCAGCACCGAGCAAATCTGCTTTGTGCTAGCCAAAATGTAAACCCCGAGTACGCTACTTAGTGAAATACGGCAGACGCAGGTTTTATTATATTCTCCGAACAATGAACTAAATTCTCTTTATAAAGTTTCAGAATAAACAATTACTAATCTCTGGCCAAATCTAAAATAATTTTGGGTCATGTTTCTGCATAAGTTTAAATATAATTCGCTTGGTGCAATATATTTTTGATTGCAAGTTAAGTGCTGCGATCGTTCTGCATTGAGGTCAGGTGAAAAATCCTACTCGGTGCACGCAAGCCTTGCTATTTATACTTTGGCCCCGCCCACAAATATGACGTAGTACAGGTTTACACTAATGACTGGACCGAATGACAGGACTGAGTGACAGGACAAAATGAAAAATGCTAGTAACTTGTTCATTTCTTAAAGGATTTATCTCAAATTTAGAATAGAAACAGATTTCATCATTTGGTATATAGATGTAAAAAAATTTAAAATAAACTTGTAAGAAACTTAAGAAAACGTGACATGATCAACTCTGATAATGCCAGGACCAACATCGACAATGACAGGACCAAATAAAAATGCTAATAACTTTTTTATTTTTCAAAGGAATTATCCTAGATTTGAAATATAAAATGATATGTCATATTGTGAAACCTAAATGTTATAAAAACTATAGATTTTTTTTTCAAACACTTTCGAAAACGTGACATGACACCACTGACTGACATGACCAACCTCGACAATGACATGATCAGATGAAATTGCTAATTACTTTTTTATTACTTAACAGATTTTTTTTTTTTAATTTGAGATATAATTAGATTTAACCATTTTATACATAAAGATAGGAATAATATAGAAAAAAATATTTAAAGCTTGCTGTAATGTGACCTGACCAACAAGGGTACTGACAATGACAGGACAAACCTCGACAATGACAAGACCAGATAAAAATGCCATTCACTTTTTTATTTTAAAAAGGAATTATCTCAGATTTAAAAGATGATAAGATCTCATCTTTTAATACATTAATTAACATGATTAAAGAACTAGATTTTTTTATTGCGAAAACGTGAAAGAACCATAGTTCCTACTATACAAATCCTTGTTGAAATTAATATAAAAAAAACACATTAAGCCTGATTGAATGATTATGTTTTTAGCAAATAAGGAAAAAAACTAACATGGGGAAAAACGTTAGGTCTGCGAACACCCACCGCGTTATTTGAACTTTTTATTATTTTTTTTTATTTTGTAGAAATATTATTAACGTTGTAAAACTTTGTAGATTTAATAAATCATTTCTGTAAAAGTCTATACTCCTGGTTAGTACAACTATATAAAATTGAGAATGGAAATGGGGAATATGCCAAAGAGACAACAACCCGACCATAGAAAAAAAACAACAGCAGAAGGTCACCAACAGGTCTTCAATGTAGCGAGAAATTCCCACACCCGGAGGCGTCCTACAACTGGCCCCTAAACAAATATATACTAGTTCAGAGATAATGAACGGCATACTAATTTCCAAATTGTACACAAGAAACTAAAATTAAAATATTACAAGACTAACAAAGGCCAGAGGCTCCTGACTTGGGACAAGCGCAAAAATGCGGCGGGGTTAAACATGTTTGTGAGATCTCAACCCTCCCCCTATACATCTAGCCAATGTAGAAAAGTAAACGCATAACAATACGCACATTAAAATTCAGTTCAAGAGAAGTCCGAGTCTGATGTCAGAAGATGTAACCAAATAAAATAAACAAAATGACAATATTACATAAATAACAACAGACTACTAGCAGTTAACTGACATGCCAGCTCCAGACTTCAATTAAACTGACTGAAAGATTATGATTTCATCATATGAACATCAGGCACAATCCTTCCCGTTAGGGGTTTAGTATCATACCATCATAACATATATGAGAAGAACATAACCCGTGTCATGCCAACAACTGGTTTTTGAATAAATGTGTTTAGTTCCGATGCAAAGACCCTATAAGTGAATCAATATTAACGCCAAAATATGCAATCTTTAATGACCTGACAACAGTATCGTAACTATATCCCTTCTTAATAAGTATATTCAAAGGTTTTGTTAGTTTTTGAGGTGAATACTGACACCTTTGTGCTTTATAAAGAATATTTCCATAAAAAGAAAATGGATGTGAAATACCTGAACGTATAAGAAGTCTGCATGTTGAGCTATATTTACGAATGATGTCCTTATACCGATGATAAAATTTATATGTTTATTTATTTTTTGTGTAAATATTTATCACATTAATTGATATTTCACACATGCTATATCTTATACATGTTATATATCATTGTAATAACTTCTCCGTAACTATGTATTTGGTTTATAAGAATAAAAATCATTCATTCATTAATTCATTCAGAATATTTTGTATATTAATTACCGGTCATAATCTGATAAGAAATCTTAATTTATCTATATTTTAATGAACTATCTCTTAAACTATAAAATGATTATATGTAATAACATGTAAATATTTCAAGACCTCTTTCTTGAATATACTGATCATTCGTGTCTTTTTGTCCTGTGACTCTCTGTCAACCAACATACATTTAGTAGCTAGGTCAAGAATTTTAACCACCATAAAATATATTTTCCTGAATTTTTATGAAATATTTTACTAATTATAGATCAGAATTGAACAATTTCGGTAAAATACGAAAGAATTATGATTTTTAATCGGCCAGATTATAGCCGATGTTGGTCAGGTCACATAACCGCAAACTTTCAATACTTTTTTGTCTATACTCTTATAGGATGTGCGAAATGGTCTAAATTGTCATTATTTCAAATTTGAGAGAAATTCTGACAAATAATAAAGCATAAATTAGCATTTTCATGTGGTCCTGTGATTGTCGAGGAGTGTCCTGTCATTGACAACGTTGACCAGGTCTCATTACAGCAAGCTTTTTTTTTATTATATTTATGTATAAAATGGTATAATACTAGCTTTAACAGTGCAGTATACATGAATATATAAGCGTTTCTAGTTGTTATCATTGACAAGTTTACATACAGTTTGGATAAAGCTGGTAGGTCCTTAAACGCTCCTTGCTGTATTGTTGTTATTTGATTGTTGTTTAAATATCTTTAAAAAAGCAATGATAATTGTATGAGATAATTAACAGGAAATGTTTACCCTTCCGGAGAACCTTGGTTCACACCAGTTGTGGTCGGGACCGTGTTCCTTAGTTAATTTTTATGTTATATTTTGTGTACTGTTATTTGTCTTTTTCTTTTTCTTTTTAACCATGGGGTTGTCAATTTATTTTCGATTTATGAGTTTGAATGTCCCATTTGGTATCCTCTGCCTCTCTATAACATAAAACCCTTTGTTTTATCTACACTATAGATGTCGATTCATCAAATTTTGTTAAATATTATATAGGGATTTAGACACAAGTCGCATACGTGCATACGTTCTGTTAATATATGTTTGTATCCAAAATGAAATCTGCAGTAAAAACATTTGGTTTATCGATGTCATTTTGTTGTACTCATTAACTGTTTAAAAGTAGACTAATTTAAAAATTATCAAATGGTTTCTTAGAGTTATTATTCAATAAAAGTATTAGTAAATCAAGTAAACTGAAACCGATCATCTTCGCAAACGGACATATCATTCGACGACAGAAAATTACTTTACTTGCATGTTTTACAAAATGTTGTAACTATGTATACATACATAATATATAGTGCTGGAAGGTCTTGAAATGTTCCTTGCTGTATTGCTGTTAATTGGTTCGTGTGCAAATATCTGTAACAAAATATAATACAGGAAACTCAATTATTAGCAAGGCAATTAACATAAGCAATTATGTAATGTTCAATACATGTACAAATCAAAAATAATCAAATCAAATATATTTTATTGCTTACCAAAGCGCCCATAAGGAGCGGACCAATCAACATTAATTTTAATGCAATATGTATGTAACAATTTGTTTCATTGGCTAAAAGGTGCCGTTAAATCCACAGTTGACCAGGCGTAACTAAGGATGATCAAACATTTTGAAATAATTGAATCAACAAATGTTCGATTACTACTATATAATCGAAAATTAAACAACACCTACCTCGAATTTGCCGTTTTAATGTTACTTTATCACAATTTGAAGCGTACAGGTAACGTAATAACCTCCAGTTTGTAAGTTTTCATTTGTATGACGTGACGTTTATCCATGACGTCTTTACGCCAAAATCATTCATGAAGTTTCGCGGATTTTTTTTATTTGTCAAATTAAGACATTTTTCCAAGTTTTATCGTATTATTTCATTTTGAAATGCATTAGAATCGGATTAACAGTACTGTAGTTGAAGAGTTGCCACCGTCAATTTTGATTTGACGGTCGCAAATCTCCGTTTTACTGTCTCTGCTACGCGTCGCCAGTAAAACTGCATTTGCGACCGTCAAATCTACAATTGACGGTGGCAACTCTTCAGCTACAGTACTGTTATTCCTTAATTACATACAAATGGTAACAAGTGATCCAATATGATTAAGACACTATGTTATAAAAAAAGATAATAATTAAGACAAGCAGAAGAATACAACAAGCACAGTGTTTAATTAGTTATCAAAGGTACCAGGATTATAATATAACTAGGTTAAGAAAAGGGGGGGTCACTGGGCATTACTACACCTATATATCATTTAAGGAAACTTTCCTATATGAGGATAACTTTTCCAATAATTCTCCGAGTTTCTGGAGTATGAAAATATCTTCAGAAGACATAAGCCAAATGTATTGTGATTTAATATATAATTCACTAAAATTTTTAAACCGTTGATTTAAGAAGAAAATGAATTTCATCCTCAACCTCAGTACCACACAATTTACAGATTTGTTCTGACACTGTCGGATTTTTGTACCTTCCCCTCTCAATCTCTAAATCGTGAGCACTGATACGGAATTTTGTGAAGTAATTTTTATATTTAACATTTCCCTGCAAAATGTAATTTTCTAGGCAAAATTTGATTATAAAAACTTTATAAGTTCTAGGCTTGTTTCTATATAATTTATTGCCTCTGAAATCATTATAAAGCTCAGTTTGCCATATTAAATCATATTTTGATTGCATCTTTTTGCATAGATAGTTTTTCAACTTTGTCTTTAAATTAAGTGCATAATTTTCATTGATGCTAAAGTATTTAGATAAAGTTTGAATACTTGTACACCAGCTCTTTTTCCGTTCACCATGTAGAGACTTGGAAAGGTCGAAAGCCTCTTTTAGTAATAAATCGTCAGATTTTTTTAAACGTATATAGTATTTAAACATATTTAATAAAACCTCCAAAAATATAGGATATCTGCCCAGTTCACCAATAACTGCAATATTTGTTGCTGTTTTATTTACTCCAAGTATGAATTTACAAAAGCTTAAATGAGCCTTCTCTACTGCCAGGTCTCCACATAGTTTTTGAAATAGTTATCCCCTTGAGTGTTTAGTTTATGAAAGTTAATGTCATCCCATATTGACTGATTTAACTGTATGGTCAAAAACATGAAGTAGAGTTTTTATTCTTGGTTAACGACCTGAGAAACATTTTTTTTAGTTTAAATAAGGCCTTTAGCCCTTTATTATACATTTCATGTTGGGCATCTGTAAATTTGACATTAATACTAAATTTGACACCCAAGTAGGTATAATTTTTTGTGTTTATTAGGGGAGTATTATTTAAATGAAATTGAGTAGAAAGAAGTCTGCCAGAATTGCTACAAATTATGACTTTGGATTTAGTAATATTAACTTCCAGTCCCCAATTATGGAAAGCAATTCTCATCAAATATATCGGGAATAGTAGCTGTACAAAGGTCATCATACTTATCTTGTCTCAATCATTTAGTTAATATAAATTCTGAGAGCGTACCATGTTAACACATTTCTTTTCAATATTTTCCACAACAAAAACCATCACATATTACACTGTATATTAATATTGATAATATCTTTTGTATTTACAGTTTAACGGCAAACGCCTGAATCCGACAGATAAAGGTCAACTTGTCGACACAAAAAGAACCCGTATGTAAAATGTTTTAGCCCACAAACAGCGCCACCTATATTTTTTCTACAGCATCTTTAAGAACGATGTCCCATTCTGTATGTCAATGTCCTTTAATCCAAGATTGAACACTAGTTTGTTTCGTCAAAATGGTGGATTTCAATGTTAACATTTTTCATCTGTTTATAAGCTGACACAATTTCGTATCCAATCATTTATTAGCAATTTTTTTATTGATCTTTGAAGATCATCCAATCATATTTACCGTTAGAAAGGGGTAATACGTTACCAGCCATCGTTACAAAGTAGCCATCTGTTTTTTGGGGATACCCCGGGAATGTTGTGTATCCAAAATGTACGGTAAAAAATCAATGTTATCTTTATTATATTTCCATGCATATTCAAGTCATTACAGCAAATGCATTCTTTATAGAACTTATAAGGTAACCAGACATATTTAATGTCTGCTTTATAGCAAAAATTCGTGTAAATAAGCCTGATGGGTCGTTTGGGACAAACATGTCGACCGTGGGATTGTTGATGTTTGTTTATCTAAATTGCACGTTGTTGTTTCTAAATACTTAGCAATTACCATTATCGTGTTATACTTTCAAGAGTTATATAAAACACATGCCTAAGAAATACGTCTAGGTAGGTCCAGGAACTTCCTTTACTATGGCTTTAAAAAATGAGACTGTAATGATGTTTACAAATTACCATATTTACATTACAGCATTTTTTTGGCATTTGATATATTTCACATGTACAATGTATGTACATGCAGAACAATATAGAGTAAATGAACATACATGGGTTTAATTCCACCATAGGCATTAATCTTAATACTTAATAGGTGGGAACAAATACGGCAATATTGACCATAATGTATATATATAGTGTCTAAAAATTAATGCTGATTGATGGGCCAAGTACTCAACATTCTTTTTTCTAAGTATACAGCAGATCCTCTAAGGATTAGTAAGGGAATACTTTACATATAGTCCAGTGGATAAGTCCTGTCTTTTTTGTCTAAGTTATTTCCATATATATATATATAGTACTATTTCTTATATTCTCTTGTTAATTTAAAAAATAAGCTAGTATTACTTTTTTTTCCTCATTTGCTTGAAAACAATGAATTTGAAATGTATTCATGGTTGATGTCTGTTAGGGGACTTATAATTCAACTGCTAACAAACACTTGGTGGACTCTGGTGGATAGTTTCTAGACTGTTATCTCATTGGCAATTATACCATGTTTAAATTCAGTGTCCCCTTTATAACTTTTTGATAAAAGAATTTTATGATTATAATATATTAATAGGTTGTAAAAATTTTGAAATGGTAAACAAAAGTGCCAAATTTAATTGGCTTTTTGTTCAAGAAAACCTAGAGGTATTGAAAAGTGTTGCAATTTATATTAATAAACAATGATAAATGTTTTGAACTGAAAACATTATCAGTATAGTACAGATATTGCTTTATCTATGAGATATGTTGAGAATATTTGCCTGTTAATAATATATTCGATTATTTTGCCTTTTATTTTTGCTCTGATCTGGCTGTGGTTAAAATCTAAGAATTTAGATGGTTATATTGATATTAATTTGATTTATATCAAAATTATTGTGTCAATTATAAAAAAAATCGACGTTGAACTTCATGGGACCTTTAATTGGAATAAAAATATCTTATCTTATCTCATCATATATCACATCTCTTTATTTTAGTACTAACAGGTTAACTTAAATATTTAAAGTAAGTGAGATGTTGACAAGCTTAGTCATGACTGTAAATTCAGAAAGTATCATGAGGCTTTTATCAAAGTGAATAATGCGATTAAATTGATTATCTCAATAAAAAGAACTTGCATTCTAATTTGATACTATGAGATTATTTCTGATATCAGAATAATAAATATCTCATTGTTGTCCATTATTCAAACAAATTCTGAACAAACTGTATTCAAGTCAGTTTTGTTTTTGTCTGAGACTTCTTTAACAAGGGAAGTGACCAATCTCTGTGTTATACGTCGCTCCTTTAAATAAACTTGTTCTAAAAGGTTACCTATTCAACACTGTAATTCGATCATTGAATATTGTTTTTATTGGTATAAATATTGATTTTGTTATCAGTAAATTAAAAGCTAACTAAATATTACTAGTATGTTATATGCATATACATATTCATGGATCTACAATCTGTTTATACCTATAACTTGGCATTGCACTAGGTCATGTTTTTCTCTGGCTGTTTATGACGTCTTTACACTAAATCCATTGGATGTTGGATGTGTACGGATTGATAGTTTAGTCTTAGATGCATGATCTTTTTATTAGTTGTTAATGGCATTGAACTAGCTGTCAGATAACTGCGCATGGAGTACTCTCAGATCTGTTCATTGTGTCTTTTTGTGTCGGGATGTATAAGTACCGGGCCACGTCCACGTGCATGTTTGTCCATCTGATGAGTTAACCTATTTTCAACTGATTTGTATAGTTCGTTCTTATGTTGTACTGTTATACCACTGTCCCAGGTTAGGGGGAGGGTTGGGATCCCGCTAACATGTTTAACCCCGCCACATTATTTATGTATGTGCCTGTCCCAAGTCAGGAGCCTGTAATTCAGTGGTTGTCGGTTGTTTATGTGTTACATATTTGATTTTAGTTCAATTTTTTTACATAAATAAGGCCGTTAGTTTTCTCGTTTGAATTGTTTTACAGTGTCTTATTGGGGCCTTTTATAGGTGACTATGTGGTATGGGCTTTGCTCATTTTTGAAGGCCGTACGGTGACCTATAGTTGTTAATGTCTGTGTCATTTTGGTCTTTTTTAGATAGTTGTCTCATTGGCAATCATACCACATCTTCTTTTTTATAGTAGTTTCAGGTTTTTGATTTTGTAGTTCAATTGACTATGCATTTTAGATGAGGTAAATATGAATTTGGATTACATTTGAAGTTGATTCAGTATATTTTATGACTTAATACCACTCTCTTATTTCAACAAATCATTTTCAGACTTTATATACTGGTCAGCTTTAATAGCTTATTATTCAATCAATAATTTAATTGAAATGATTCAACAGTTGTTTGCAGGACTTTTGTATTCATATATAAGAAAAAAAGTAAAGATATAATGCAACAACAAACCAGCAAAAAATAGGTGGCAATTCATTTGTTATAAACATTAATTTACTTACAAGAATTCAAGAGCCACCAATCCCTGGAATACAGTTGCGTTTAATTCGGTAATTCGGTTGCCATACAGAACCCTGCAAATTGTCATCATTTTGATAAAGTGTTATAAATAACAAGAAAACAAAGATGGCTGGCAAAAAATAAAGTCAATTTTTAAATTCGGCGTATTAAGTTTGGCGTTTGATACCCATACATTCAGATAATGTGTTTTGTACAATGTTTTCTTTTCTTTCTTTTCTATTTTACCAATTACAATGTCCTCGTGAAACAGGGTCTGCTTACCCTTCCAGGGCATCTGGGATCACCACAAATTTTATGTGGGTTTTGTGTTGTTCATTCTTCTGTTTCCTATGTTACTGTTGTTAGTTTGTGTTTTTTCTTTTATCCATTGCGTTGTCCGTTAAATTTAGACTCGTGTTTGGAAGTCTCTTTTGGTTTTTGCTCAGATTTACAATGTTTTTGGTAATTCTATACATGTGAACTTCATTGAAATATGTGTATCATTAGAACATTTTTTTTTGTTCCTGACCTTCTGGAAGTTTTGCAACATTTTGTAAGATTTATAACACATTCATCTTAATTAAAGTTGGGTTACACTAATGACTAGACCGAATGACAAGACAGAATGACAGGACCAAATAAAAATGTTAATAACTTTTTCATTTCTCAGAGGATTGATTGATCTCAAATTTGAAATATAAGATTTCATCATTTGATAAATAGAATTAAGTCAAAAATTTTAAAAAATTGTAAGAAACTTTAGAAAACGTGATATGACCAACTCTGATAATGCCAGGACCAACAGCGACAATGACAGGACCAAATAAAAATGCTAATAACTTTTTTATTTTTCAAAGAAATTATCTCAGATTAAATATATAAAAAGATATGTCATATTTTGAAACCTAAATGTTATAAAAATATATATTTCTTTTCAAACACTTTCGAAAACGTGACATGACCATCGCTGACTGACAGGATCAACCTCGACAATAGCAGGACCAAATGAAATTGTTAATTACTCTTTCATTTCTCAAAATATTTTTCTGAAATTTGAAATTTTATAAGATTTCATCATTTGATAAATTGATTTAAGAAACAAAATTTAAAAAATTGTAAGAAACTTTAGAAAACGTGACATGACCAACTCTGATAATGACAGGACCAATATCGACAATGACAGAACCAAAAAAAAATGCTAAATTTTTTTTTATTTTTTAAAGAAATTATCTCAGATTTGAAATATAAAATGATATGTCATATTTTGAAAACTAAATTTTATAAAAAATAAAGATTTTTTTTTCAAAAACTTTCGAAAAAGTGACATGACCATCACTGACTGACATGACCAACCTCGACAATGGCAGGACCAAATGAAATTGCTAATTACACTTTTATTTCTCAAAATATTTCTCTAAAGTTTGAAATATGAGAAGATTATACCATTTTATACATAAATTTAATAAAAAAAAAAGTTTAAAAAGCTTGCTGTAATGAGACCTGGTCAACGTTGTCAATGACAAGACAATCCTCGACAATGACAGGACCACATAAAAATGCTAATTTATGCTTTATTATTTGTCAGAATATTCCTCTCAAATTTGAAATAATGACAATTTAGACCATTTTGCACATCATATAAGAGTATAGAAAAAAAACTGTATTGAAAGTTTGCGGTTATGTAACCTGACCAACATCGGCTATGATCTGGCCGATGAAAAATCATAATTCTTTCTTATTTTACTGAAATTGTTAAATTCTGATCCATAATTAGTAAGATATTTCATAAAAATTCAGGAAAATATATTTTATGGTGGTTAAAATTCTTGACCTAGCTGCTAAACGTATGTTGGTGGACAAAGAATCACAGGACAAAAAGACACGAATGATCAGTATATTTAAGAAAGAGGTCTTGAAATATTTACATGTTATTACATATAAACATTTTATAGTTTAAGAAATAGTTCATTAAAATATAGATAAATTAAGATTTCTTATCAGATTATGACCGGTAATCAATATACAAAATATTCTGATTGAATTAATGAATGAATGATTTTTATTCTTATAAACCAAATACATAGTTACAGAGAAGATATTACAATGATATATTACATGTATAATATATAGCATGTGTGAAATATCAATTAATATGATAAATATTTACACAAAAAATGTGTGTTTGTACAGGCCGACAAAGCAGCCAACAATGTGATGGTGGTATGCCGTAAATACTACACGGACGTTCTTAAGAATGAAATTTTAAGTTCATCTACATTCAGGTCCCTCCACTCCACAGAGAGTCATATAGTAAACAAACATATCGCAACCACATCAATTCTAAAGGCTTCTTCTGAACATTTGAAGGTCCCTACTATGTATTAGCTATCTAAACTACACATTTAAATATCGTTTCATCTCGGCCTTTAGTAAGTGTTCTACAGCTAATCTTTTGGTGCTTTTAACAAGTTCATTAACTACTATTAAAGAGCTTATCATAAACTATTGTAATAAAATATATGAACATAGTGGTATACACTATTTTTGGAGTGTACATGTTTTTTTTGAGGTTTTAGATAAATTACGTGCTTTTGATGGTCCGTTTGATTCTGTTGACAGTTTTGATTTTTCTACTCTTTACACTACCCTTCCACACTATCTTACTAAACAAAAGTTTTTCTATTTAATTAAATGGTCGGTTGGTAAAGCTGAATGCAAATATATTTGCTGCAACTCATTCAAAGCCTTCCTCTCTGAGAAAGGTAAATATGCTTGATATACTTACTAGAGGTGTGATGAGATGATTGAAGCTGTTAATTTTCTCCTTGATAATATTTATGTACGTTTAGGCAACAAAGTTTATCGACAGGTTGTAGGAATCCCCATGGGCCCTTATTGTGCCTCTTTAATAGCAGACTTGTTTTTGTACTGTTACGAACCACAGTTTTTGACTAAACTCAGGCCTTTGTTAGTCTTGTATGATTTTTTCATTTTTGTTTCTTGTGTATAATTCGGAGTTTAGTATGACGCCCATTATCACTGTACTAGTATACACTTTTAAGGGGCCAGCTTAAGGACACTTACGGGTGCGGGAGTTTCTCGCTACATTGAATACCCATTGGTGGCCTTCGCGATCGGCTGTTGTCTGCTCTATGGTCGGGTTGTTGTCGCTTTGACACATTGCCCATTTCCTTTCCCAATCAGTAAAGACCCGTCGAAATTGCATTTAATTGATTAATTAAACAACACTTATCGTTACCTTGATGATATTTTTTCGTTAAATAATCAAGAATTTTCTCAAAATAATGTTGAAATTTACCCCAAATAACTTACCTTAAATAAATCAAATTCATACGGTAATAACTGTCCTTTCCTGGACTCAGATACATGTACTTCGGTTTTAAACGGGAAACTTCACACTAAAATTTACGACAAAAGAGACGATTTTTCGTTCCCTATTATTAATTTTCCATTTTGAGATGGTGATCTTCCTTTGGCACCATCTTACGGTGTTTATATTTCACAGCTCGTTCGCTATGCCCCTGTCAGTGTGACGCTTTTTTTAAATTTCAAATAACGCAATTGATGTATAACTGGTAAATTATTAAATCAGGGATATCTTTACCATAAATTACTTAAAACCTTTACTAATTTTTTTAATAGATATAAAGATTTGGTTTTGAAGTTTGGTTGTACCTGTAACAAACTTATTTCAAACGGTATAGCACATCTTCATTTTTAGGGAAATTTTGTTAACCGTGCCCGGAAATTTAAAAATGATCCTTGTAAACTTATCGCTCCCTTAAATAAACTTAATCTAAAAGGTTACCAATTCAACACTGTAATAAGATCATTGAATATTGTTTTTATTGGTTTAAATATTGACTTTGTTAGAAGTTAATTAAATACAAGCTAAATATTACTAGTATGTTATACCCCAGTCCCACTAGGCCACGATTGCACTACGATCTGTGAAAAAAATGCAAATTTTGATGACCGTACTACGATCGTGTAGATCGCAGTAAGGTCGTATCACGGTCGTGGTGAGGTCTTCAAGATCGTGATGAGCGTGGCCAACTTTGAACATGTTCAAAACAATCGTGGTGCGGTCGTGGCCAAATTAGGTCGTAGTAGAAGCGTAGTGAGAGCGCACTAAGATCGAAGTAAGATCGCAAAGGTCGCTGTACCATCGTAGTGAGAGCGTAGCGAAAGCGTGATTCTATTCGGATAAACTGCGCTACGATGTCATTGCGACGTAATTACGACCTTACTACGATCATCACGTTCTCACCGCGAACAAACTACGCTTCCACTACGACTATACCACGCTGTTCACGACCATAGTACGATTCTAGCACGCCCTTGTCGTCCAAATCATGCTGTTCTCACGACCTGACTACGTTCATACTACGACCATTATTCTCATTTTCATTTTCCCATAAAATATATTAATTCTCTGCAGGTTTTGCTTGTCTGTATGTAATTGGGACTTATTGTCCATTTTCTCTAACGGCTCAACCAAACTTCTTGTTTTCATATAGATTAGACCGTTGGTTTTCCTGTTTGAATGGTTTTACACTAGTAATTTTTTGGGCATTTTATATCTTGCTGTTCGGTGTAAGCCAAGGCTCCGTGTTGATGGCCGTATCTTGGCCTATAATTGTTACTTTTAAAAATTGTTACTTGGATTGAGAGTTGTCTCATTGGCACTCATACCACATCTTCCTATATCTATTGACACATCTGTTTCATATCTGCTATCGTTCACTAAAATATCGTCATTTCAGCTTGATGGACCAGCAATAGGTTGTAATTTAGGTCGGATTGGTTGGTCCGACATCTCTACTTGATCGAGATTCGTTACTATCAGAGCTCCATCTGCCTCTACATCAACCCTAACACCACGCCCACCTGTTCTAGTAGATTTTGGTGGCTTGATTGTATTTTTTTCGAGAAATCTACGTATTAATTAGAAATAGAACTGAAGGAATGATACTGTATTGATATGGAACACGATGTTGGCGTTATTGCTGAGAGCGTAGTAAGATCGCGGTTTGAACGTAGTGTAATCGTGGTAAGAACGTGCTATAATCGCAATAGAAGCGTGGTAAGATCGTGTTGCAATCGGACAATTCTTGGTATGGTCGTAGTGAGAACGTGATGAGCGTAGAAAGATCTTGATAAGCGTAGTAAGGTCGCAGAATAAGCGCGGTGAGAACGTGTTATAATCGTAGCGGGATCGCTGTAAAAGCGTAATGAGGACGTAGTAGCATCGTGAAAGCAACGAAAATTTACATTTTCATGCCGCTCATACCGCGACCTCACCACGATCTGAATTTAATTTAGATCACGATGAGCGTGGTGCGATCGTGGTCTAGTGGGACTGGGGCTTAATATACATGTACACATTCATGGATCTACAATCTGTCGATACCTGTAACTTGGCATTGCACAATGCCATGTTTTTCTCTGACTGTTTATGACGTCTTTACACTAAATCCATTGGATGCTGGATATGTACGAATTGATAGTTTAGTATTAGATGCATGATTTTTTCATTAGTTGTTAGTGGCTTTGAACTAGCTGTCAGATAACTGCGAGTACTCTCAGATCTGTTACTAGTGTCTTCTTGATGTCGGGATGTACAAGTACCCGGTCACGTCCTCTTGTATTTTTGCCCATCTGATGAGTTGGGCCTTTTTCAACTGATTTTTATAGTTCGTTCTTATGTTGTACTGTTATACCACTGTCCCGGGTTAAGGGGATGGTTGGGATCCCGGTAACATGTTTAACCCCGCCACATTATTTATGTATGTGCCTGTCCCAAGTCAGGATCCTGTAATTCAGTGGTTGTCGTTTGTTTATGTGTTACATATTTGTTTTTTTTTTGTTCATTTTTTTAATATATATAAGGCCATTAGTTTTCTCGGTTGGATTGTTTTACATTGTCTTATCGGGGCTTTTTATACTGACTATGCGGTATGAGCTTTGCTCATTGTTGAAGACATCCAGTGACCTATAGTTGTTAATGTCTGGGTCATTTTGGTCTTTTATGGACAGTTGTCTAATTTGCAATCATACTACATCATCTTTTTTATAAATGTAGAAATTAGTAGTTTATATAACACAGATACGATGGATAAGCGTTGATTTGTTAACATGAAACCACGAATTCGGATAGTTTCTGTCATTTCAATTATTGAAAAGTCGGTTACGTATTTATTTTATGATTGCTTTTTAAGAAATAGAATTGATCGTATACATTTTAGTCTTGGCAGTCACTGCTTTAACAGTCTTTATATGTCGTTTGAGTCTTAAATATTTACAGAAAATATATACTGAAGTATACGAAACATCATAGAGATGCAATATATGACTTTACCAGCTATATGCCACCGTATGGCCTTCAACAATGAGCAAAGCCCATACCGCAAAGTCAAAGGCCCCGACATCACAAATGTAAAATAATTCATCGTGGCCGGGTACTTGTTTATACAAACAACAAAAAGACACTAAGTACAGATCTGAGATTACTCGCAATTACTGAAAGCTAGTTCAAAGCCACCAAGAACTACACATCAAACATAAACTGGTTTTAATGTAGAGAAGCCATTATCAATCACAGAAAAACATGTCCTTGTGCAAAGCCAGATACAGGTATCGACGGATAGTAGATCCATAAAATGTGTATATAGATATAGGAAGATGTGGTGTGAGTGCCAATGAGACAACTCTCCATACAAATAACAATTTAAAAAGTAAACCATTTTAGGTTAAAGTACAGCCTTCAACACGGAGCCTTGGCTCACACCGAACAACAAGCTATAAAGGGCCCCAAAATTACTAGTGTAAAACCATTCAAACGGGAAAACCAACGGTCTAATCTATATAAACAAAACGAGAAACGAGAAACACGTATATATTACATAAACAAACGACAACTACTGTACATCAGATTCCTGACTTAGGACAGGTGCAAACATTTGCAGCGGGATTAAACGTTTTAATGGATCCAAACCTTCTCCCTTTTTCTGAAACAATAGTGTATATAACAATGAAATGACTAAGCAACAGGAAACCGACCCAAACAGGGGATCGCAGGTGTTCCGGAAGGGTGAGCATTATATTCCTAGGTGAATTTGATACAGTAACGTTTACATCGGCCATTATATTCCTGAGTGAATTTGATACAGTAACGTTTACATCGGCCATTATATTCCTGGGTGAATTTGATACAGTAACGTTTACATCGGCCATTATATTCCTGAGTGAATTTGATACAGTAACGTTTACATCGGCCATTATATTCCTGAGTGAATTTGATACAGTAACGTTTACATCGGCCATTATATTCCTGAGTGAATTTGATACAGTAACGTTTACATCGGCCATTATATTCCAGAGTGAATTTGATACAGTAATGTTTACATCGGCCATTATATTCCTGAGTGAATTTGATACAGTAACGTTTACATCGGCCATTATATTCCTGAGTGAATTTGATACAGTTACGTTTACATCGGCCATTATATTCCTGAGTCAATTTGATACAGTAACGTTTACATCGGCCATTATATTCCTGAGTGAATTTGATACAGTAACGTTCACTGCCCCCATTATATTCCTGAGTGAATTTGATACAGTAACGTTTACAACGGCCATTATATTCCTGAGTGAATTTGATACAGTAACGTTTACATCGGCCATTATATTCCTGAGTGAATTTCATACAGTTACGTTTACATCGGGCATTTATTCCTGAGTGAATTTCATACAGTTTCGTTTACATTATATTCTTGAGTGAATTTAATACAGTAATTTAACTGCGGGAATTATATTCCTGAGTGAATTTCATGCATAAACGTTATAATAAAACCGAAAGAGACGGTTAAATGTACTACACAGAAAGCTAATAGAAATTATGAAATGCACCAAAACATCAAATAAAACAATTAATTTCGTATTTGTAAAAATAAATTAGAGAAGTCGTTATCAACAACATGTGAGGGTAGATAATACCACTTAATAAAAGCAAATTACCTACAAATTTATCAAAAGTATTAAAGTCATACACTTTATTTAAAATATTAGAATCGGGTTATGCCTTTTAAATATTTTGTGTAATTTTTTGTAGAAAGTTGTTTGTCTATTAGTGGTATTGTTTTTTCATAGCGTTGTCTGGTTTGATCGTCTCATTATTGTGAGTGGCCCATGGTATTTCCCTCTCATATGAAACTTAAACATTTAATTTCTGTATAATCAATGCATTTTTTTAAACCACGTTTACAACATAGGATTCACGTGCACTGAAACTAATAGCATTGTGTATATTATATCAAAATACTATATAAATAAACTATAAACTAAAATTTTACTACAACTCACAAGTTGGTTGTCGAATTAGGAATTTCATACGGCACTGTTGTTAGATCTTTGTTCCCGCAATCAATCACCGTGCCCGTGCAACTACATACCTCTGGGCACCCATTGACTGTTATTTTTAACACAGTGCATATTATAAACACAATTACACGGTGCATTTTCTCCTACGATATACCTGCAAAAGCAATTGCAATTTAAGGAGTATTATGTTAAATAATAGATAAGTGTTGAATATGTTGTCAAAAAATAATAAAATGTTACCATTCTACTCCAGGTATTTTTGTGAATGCATCATAATCTTTATTTTCAACAATTATATCAAAGTATATTTGAATATCGATAAGGTTACACTTGTCGAACAACCGTTTTAAATATATTTTAACTTAAACTTTGCCAATACGTTCTCATTCGGATCATTTATGCATGTTTTTTTTTTATTTAGTCATCATAGGTATTTACTACTGTGTCAATTTACCAGATTTACTTCCTTTTTTCGTCAATACCGATTTGTTTATCCCAATCATATTCATCATCCAAATTGAAGGAAACTCGTTTCAAAAAGACATAATACCCCGTAGAGTTTATCAATTAAATAAAAAAAAATTAGATCCGTGGCTGATATAATTACGGTCGCACGTCTTCAAGTGTATACCTTCGTATAGGAAAAGATTATTTATGAAAACGGAGTACACTAAAAAAAAGTGTGTGTGCGGAAGTTTGGGTCAAACTTTTGAAGGTGACAAATCAAACTTTGTTTCTTGGGGTAAAACTTCTGAAAGTGACACAATCTATTGAAATTTTCTTAAAGTTGATAAATGTCTCATTTAATTTTTAGACTATAATTTGAATATGAGGAACAGTACAAAGGATTCCCCTGTTCCCTTTTTTCCTTGGTCCTATACTAGTAACAAAAATACAAAACAAAGGTACAAAACTATTCACCACGAAAGCCTATCATATTTGTGACACATACGATCGTGGAAAAACGTAAAATCAAAAAAATACTAATTTCAAAACAGAAAAATTCCTTATTAAATGGCAAAATAAAAAAATAATAAAACCCACCAAACGAATGGCAACAACTGTCATAATGCTGACTTGGTACAAGCATTTTTTTATGCAGAAAGAATGTACCTTTTTATTTTTTTATTAAATATAAATAATTTGAAAAAAAAATGAAGACGGGTGCTACATGTGGAGCAGGATCTGCTTACCCTTTTGGCCGAGAACCGCAGATCAACCCCAGTTTATGGTGGGGTTCGTGATGCTAATCCTTAAGTTTTCTATGTTTTGTCTGTTTGTCTTTTTATTTTTAGCCATGGCGTTGTCAGTTTATTATCAATCTATGAGTTTGACTGTACCTCTGGTATCTTTCGTCCCTCTTTTACTTATTTCGTCCTTTTAAACATACGTGTTATAGCTTTTATCGTTCGATTAAAAAAAGGCTTATGACCGATGTCCCTTTATTCTAATTTTCAATACATTCCAAACACAAACATTAAAAATAGAGTGCTTTCCTCTAAGCGCTTGTGATTGGAGAATAGTAGAGAAATTATGAGAAAGCACTTCAAAGAAAGGAATCACGTTTTCTTATAATGATTTATTTTTCTTCCTATTTGTCTAATTAATACAATTAGATGCAGACCAAGCATTACATGTAGACGCATAAAAAAAGTTAACGCGTTAAGCGTTGTGCACTTCGTGTGAACGCTAAGTTAACTCTGCGTTCAAAATTAAAGTAGACATAGCAAATTAACGGGCGTTCACTTTAACGTTTACTTCCGCGTTAACATGAAAGCGGCGCGTCCTCTGCATTTTTTGTTGTTGTAAAAAAATAGACGCACGGTTACTACTGCATGGTGGGTTGAAATAATGACTGGACCAATGACCGCACCAATATTATAATGCTAATAAGTATTTGTTTATTATAGAATTTATCTTTAATAAAATTTCATTATTCCATATCTAAATCTAAAAAAAAATACGAAAAGATATTTTCAATGATAGCCAAAACGAACTAATGACCGCACCAATATCGATTATCGACCGTGGTAGCACCATATGAATTTATCAATATCTTTTTATTTCTAATAGGATTCTTTTCAGATTTGAATTATAATAAGCCTGACAACTGTATACTGTAAGTTTCTATAGATGACATCAGGGTGAAAAAACTTAAGTTAAAAATTGCAAAATATATTGTCTCATGAAAGAACGAAGTCAATATTTTCCAATCTGTTCATATAGTATACACTGACATTACGATTCTGTTCATTTTGTCTCTAAGGTGTAATGTTTTTACACAAACTGAGAGCTTTATAAGCATACGATTACTAATATTTATGTCTCTTGTTGTTGCATAATAGTTAAGTACTTTATTAAAAACATTTATACCTCGGGATTGAATTTAGGACATAAGGGCGGAGAAATTTAGTTTAAATTTGCAAAATGTGTGGTTGAAATTGTGAATGGAAATGGGGAATATGTTAAAGAGACAACAACCCGACCATAGAACAGACAACAACAGAAAGTCATCAATAGGTCTTCAATGCAGCGAGAAACTCCCTCACCCGGAGGCGTCCTTCAGCTGGCCCCTTAACAAATATATATACTAGTTCAGTGATAATGAACATCATAATAAACTCCGTAACATACAAAAGATACTAAAAATAAAAACAAGACTAACAAAGGCCAGAGGCTCCTGACTTTGGACAGGCGCAAAAATGCGGCGGGGTTAAACATGTTTTTTGAGATTACATGCATAAAGATGTTTCTATATTTTCCATTTTGTCAGAATATTATATACCGGAATAAATATGTAAGACTCAGATCGACGTCCGGTCTCTAATCGACGTCCGTTCCTCAAATCGACGTCCAAATCTGACGTCACAATAAAATAACATTCAAAATCGACGGCCGTCTTTTTTATTGTTCTCAAATCGACGTTCATATTTTGCTTCTCTAATCGACGTCCGTCTCAGGGAAATCTCAGAATTTTCAAAGGGTAGGTTGAACCTAAAACTCAAAAGTTTTTGAAAGATATAAGTCCAAATCGTAATTCTTTTCAACAATTTGCTGTACGTTTTTATTCTTTCTATTGTATGAGTCTGTATACTGCCCTCTGTATGTCTTTCGCTTATCTGTCTTTGGGTTAAGGTTTTGAACCATTTTTCGAATAACTTTATAAGAGACATCACTACTTTTTGACAACAACGGTGCGTCACATGGTTCTATCTCTTTTCTACTCTCCATTTTCTTTGCAAAAATTAACCTTTTATGAAACATGATCATAGAAACGTTTTGACCAATGAAAATAGAAAAGGGTACTTATAAACAAATAGTTTATACCAAACAATGAAAAATATCAAAAGCAGATTAAATTAAGTGTTAATTGACATTATTCACTCTATATATAGTTTAATGTTGACAAATAAATTCAATTGATGACTATTGTTGTCAAAAAGTATTCTCACGACATAATCCTAATCTTAGTCCATAAATATTTCGTAGTAACGCTATCATGACTTATGAATGTCTCAGTCTTATAAAGTTATTTGAAAAATTGTTCAAAATCTTGTTTCACGAACAAACAGCACTTCTTGCGTAATAAAAATATTGAAACTTGATTACTCTTGAGAAATAATGACTTTTGATACCAAACACGACATTTAATAACAGAAGCAGGGCCGTAACTACCTATGAGGCAGGGGAGGCAACTGCCTCCCCTGAATTTTCTACACCAATTTTTTTTTTTTGAAGTAATGAAATGAAATATTGACAATATGTCCACGAAGAATTTGAATTTATATTATAAACAACACAAGTTTACAGTTTTAACAGTGTTATCATGATACGTGATATATGTCATTTTCCGGATTTTTGATCGATAGTTAGACGTTTCAGTATTTGTTTGGTTTTTTTTTGTTCGTGTGGCCGTCTGTCTGTTATTCAGTATTCGTACGTGAACACATATTAAACTTTGCTTTTCGATTATTTTGAATAAAACATAACTGTTCACATTTATTTAGGGACTCAATTAAGCATAGGAAGTTTTTATTGAGAAAAACATCCGCGGTCACAATGTATTTAATGTTAATAATTAAAGGTCAAAGTACGGCCTTCAAAACGGAGCATTGGCTCACCCCGAACAGCAATCTCAGCTTGTTTTTGCATAAAAAAGCTGTTTCCAGGTTCAAGCAATGCTGATGTTTCTTAAAGTAAGAAAATCGAACGAAAAATGGTCCTGATGAAGGTAAATCCAGAAAAGGGCTTCGGAAGCAATAACTTATTAGAGTTTTGTTTTCCATTTTTTTTTAGCTATTTAATGAGAGGAAAAAATCGGCGGGGGCTACGCCCCCAACCCATCTTTTAGGGGCCTCCGAAAAACCCCTGCCTCCCTTGAATTCGAACCCTAGTTACGACCCTGAGAAGAAAATGCTAAAATTCACAATTTCACGCATTTTTACAAAATGACAAACGTCTTTCACCAAAATATTAATATTTATGTACATGTAATAGTAATACGATGTCGGTGATTGTCTTATTGTCATTATCTGATGTTTGTCCTTTTTTTTTTTATATACCAATACAAGAAAACAGTTATAATTTCTGTGAGCTACTTCACAAAAAGACAAAACGATAATCATACATAAAATATGAACAAACTTAAGATCAATTAAAAAAAAAATATTCATTGGTTATAGACATCGCGATGAGAGCAGACTTTAATAATTCAGACGTTCTTTTTGTGATTCATAACGTCACATTGGACGTCGATTAGAGGGTTAAAATATTGGACACTGATTTGAGAACGTGACGTCAAACAACGTCGATTTGAGGAACGGACGTCGATTTGAGGAATGGACGTCGATTAGAGACCGGACGTCGATCTGAGTCTAACAAATATATTGCTTTTTTTGTCCCTAGGGTTTAACACAAATTGAGAACTATATAAATCTACGGTTACTATGTATGTCCGTAACAAAACAAAGTGACAATAATTATTTTTTTAATAATATTCTTGTGCGGGCCTGAAAATCAAATACTTTTTCTACCTTTAAATGCATTGTTAAATATAAAAGTACAGAAATAAAAGTTTTAAATTGCAACATTTGTTGTCGTATCACTTTAAGTGTAAGTATTAAAATTGTTAAACAATTATATTACAGCATTAAATCCTTGTCTGTGGGTACATAATGACAAATATATTTAAACAACTTGAGGACTCGGTAAGTGTACAGTTAATTATGTGTATAACGATAAAAAAAATAAAAAAATTCAAATGTTCTTATTGTACTATTTAAGTTTGTACTGTGCCATTGTACTGGCGGAATGAATTATCTTTTTATAACTTCGGATCAATGGATAAATTGTTACACAGAAAGGGATGGAATCACGTATACGATATTTTTAGTAAGAAAATAATTCCTTATGTCAGCAGGGATGAAAATATTTAAAGGGAAAATTCGCGATTTTTTACTTATGGTTTAAATATGTTCATTATGACATAATATATATATTCACAAAGTTTTATCGCTATAATTGCAGTAATAAAGGAGAAATTCAATAATCAATGAAAAAATATTAACAACTTCCTGTAGGTCGTGACGTTTTCTCCTGGTTTTTGCATGCCGGGATTTAAAATACAATCATTAAAAGTCTTGGTTTTTAATCATATTTTAACGTAATCGTAAGCGCGTCGATGACTTCTGCTTTATCTAATAACCAGCCGATAATAAAAAGATAAAACGCACAGACGTGCAATTGACATATTCATGAGATAAATTTTCTATGTTAAACGTATATATTCAAATTAATTTTTTAGACAACACAAAATGTTATAAATTTATTTTTAATTAATGCATTTTCGGACTGATAAGGTGAACAAATTAAAATACAATAATCTGTAAAGACAATATGTTGGTGTACTCTTATTGACCTTTTACTGTCTCTGCTATGACTAGGTTTATACGATGTGTGTATTCACGGTTCTGTGGCAAAACTCGTAGATGGCTTGTTGAAAGGTAAATTGTTATTTGCACTTCGGTATCATGTTAACCACGCCTCTAGGGCACACCTTGCCAGGTGTGACTGTCTATTCGGATCAGTGGATTATAAAACAAGGTAGCATTTAATACACACATTTAAAATACATATTCAAGTTGGTGACAAATGAAAATAGATCGCCGTGGAATTATTTAATTATATTTGGTGCTATTATTTAATTGAATTCAAATAAATTAATTTACTAAGAAATAAACATTTTTCGGTTAAAGACGGGAAACTTAATTCATGTGTCAGAATGAAATGATATACACCTCTTGTCCTTGATTTATGTCTCATAAAAAAGGGGAACTTAGAAATTAGAAATAGCTTTACCAAAGCATTTTGATTGTCTTTATTAGGCAAAAAAATGTACGAGAATACTTACATTTAGACTTTTGAAACCCATGTATTAATTAATATCTGAAACTATTTGAAGATAGCTCTACCGAAGCGGAATATAATACGTACAAATAAAGAAAAACTACTGTTGGTTTTTTTTATCTTTGCACATTAATGATTAATTATTGTTATCAATAGTATTGTTCATTTAATTACTTAATTAGTACCTAAAATATGTCTACCGCTTGGCATTAAATCTCGGTGTGGTAGGAAATGATTATTACATATAGATTATATTATTTGGATGAGGATTTGAGCTAGTCTATAAAAACACATTAATTAGTTAACATACATTCGAGACCAAATACAGTTGTTGTAATAAAACTTATATTTTAGTCATGCATAACTGATATAGACGAAATTAGAATAGTTCGTCCCGACATCGTTGTTCTTGAAACAATCATTATTAGTATACATGTAAGTTTCCTGACGTATAAGCGCCATTGAGGATGAGCTGCAGAGAAAGCAGACTATAGTAGCGTTTCGTTAGTTTGTTTGTTGGGAAAGGAGAGGAAATGCAACCAGTTGTACAGATAACGAACGACAGAATAACCATAAAAGCATATATAGTCAACACAACCAGAAAGAGTTCCAATCGTTGGACGGGGAATATGAAGGCTTCCAAGAATGAATAAGTGACATGTCTAACTCTGAACAGTTAGAAAACGGACTATCGTCATCGACCGCTTGTTCTTGATATTTGAAACTGCATGCATATATACGTATACGTTTATGATAGTGATGAGTTCTTGCGTCTGACAAAAACTAAATTCCTTCAATCATGGTTATATCTTGCCATACGTTTATATTGGTTCGTTAGGGGATTACTCAAAATCGTTATTTAAACATCCTGTTTGTGAGATGTAGATTCATTTCAATACCGAAATTTCGTCTATATATTAAGATTCACAAGTTATAACACGGAGAAGCTCTGAAGGTACATCACTCCCATTTTGTTTGGGTGTGAACCATCGATGTTAACAGCAATATTAAAGAATAAGATGATGATGGTAGAAAGAACTATGGGCGTCATGTGGCAAATATTACATGCATATCGGACCATGAGTTGTAATCTGTATGAAAAGATTTCCATTACAACCATATTATTGAGAAGGAATGTTTACATGCTATACTCTCGTACTAGTATTACAGGGTTCTTGTGGCGTTCACCTTAGACACACATCTTTTTAACGATGTTTAAAAAAAAAAGACGGAACCAATTCAATGTCATATTTCCCTATTTTTTTAATATAACTAAAAGTCTTTTATCTGACAAAAATACCCCTATTTAGCGGACAAGCAATATTTTTTTTACAATTAGTGTCCGTCCAGTGGCATATATAACAATTGTGGTGACGAATTCCTTCCTAGCTTTGTTCGAGAACAATCTTATCGAAATTTAAATCTGTGATTTTACTATGTCCACAACTTCGATGAACCAAAGCAAGTTATACATCGACCTGTATTTAAATCAAATCGGTTCTCTTCTTCTTCTTCTTTTGGTATACAATAGTCTATCGACATTCGATGATTACATACTGTTGGCATACGTGGACTAGTCTATTTACAAAACTTTTACCCCAATTTATTCAATTATCTATTTTTTTCTTATGTTCAATGTATACATGTATATATTTTAAATTGCGCTATAGTTCCGTAACTGTCTACCCAGTCGTATAAACGAATCGTCGACAAGTGCGTTCATTTTTTAAATCAATATTTCTGGTATGTTCCACTCTGTCCTTCACTATTGACAACGAGTATATATTACATTTTCCCAAATTCACCCTTGGAAAAAATATTTAAATAGATTTTAATTTCATCAAATCTTATTTTTTGGGGTATTATTTATATTTTTATGAATAATATTCTTTACACCAGAAATGTTATTTATAAACAAGCGTATGAGTTTAGTAATGACGAGTAAGACAGACTTGTATATTATACATCTGATAGTTCAAAATGGAAAGTTATAAGTTATCGGCCGTGTACACTGATCAATGCCTGCAGAAGTGAAACGATGCATGAACTTGCAAGCCGACAGGAAATCGCTTGAATACCTGGACGTGTCACCTCACACCCCTCACAATACCTTTGGAAGTAATACCTTTAGCCATGCTGGTGATCAGATGAGGGAAGATCAGAATTTATTTGAAAAAAAGTTTATTACTTTAAAGAATCATGAACAAATTAGATTTTCGAAAACAATTTTCACGGAACACTTATTTATGATTTCAACTTTGACTTTTTACCTAATTCCAATATTAACAGTTTAAAAACAGCAATTTGAACAGCAGTATACTACTGTTGCCTTTATTTAAAAACAACAGACCATGGTAATTAAAAAAAATAAGAATATTTTCCGTATCAAGTTAGTAACTTAGTCGGATCTGAGACTACTATAACTACTGTTATAGTAGTCTCAGGTCGGATAAAACAACCGTACGAGTGACAAGATATCGACACGCAATTACGACTACATCGGTTACTGTCGTTTTGTTCCTTTGCGGTTTGTAGACATGCCGTTGTTATTAATCGAGAAAGAAGACAAAATGGCCGAACGCAGAGAATTGTTACTCTAAATTTAAAATCGATGGTGATCGCTTAACTAGCGGAATAAAACTTTAATATCTCTGAATTTGAGCATTTTTATACAGAATGAACATAATATCAATTTTTGATTTTTTTGCGAAGTTTCCCTTTAATAAAACTGACATTTAATATCGTAGATATAAATGTCGATTTTCAAATTCAGTAAACCATGAACTATGACAAATATTTTGAAATTTATACATTGTCTAAAAAGAAAATATTATATATTACATTTATTGTCGTCTGTTTTTATTCAAGTCTTGAAAAAATGCCTCGCTTAATTTAACATAATGAATATTATTTGCTGTTAACATATAATATTTTTATTTTTTGCAGTATTAACTAACCCAAATAATTTCTGAATAAAGGCAACAGTAGTATACCGCTGTTCAAAACTCATAAAGCAATAGACAAAAACAAAATCAGGGTAAAAAACTAAAACTGAAGAAAACGCATTAAATATAAGAGGAGAACAACGACACAACATTATAATGTAACACACACAGAAACTGACTAAGCATTAGACAAAATCCTATGAGAATAACAAATATAACATCAAAACCAAATACATGAATTTGGGATAGATAAGTACCGTGACACGTCTTATAGTAATGTGAAATCACACTCAAAAATAAGAGAAAACAAACGACACAACGGAAACACAACGTTACAATGTAACACACACTGTGAAAACATTTGTTAATGACTATTAATCTTTTCCTTTTTTAAACATACAATTAGCAAAACAATTGTCATAAGAGATTGCAAAGTCTGATAATGTTACTTCCATTTTCTTAAAATGTATGACAATAAATGTTTCAGATTCACGGTTTTCTTATTTGGTCAGAACAAGTAACAGTTAAGATTATGAAAACTTGAAATGCCTTAACCAAGTCATAATTGACAGTTCTTTTCAATTTTGTGTTTAGGCCATTGATTTTTCTATTTTGTAAAAGATTTTTTAGTTTTGAATTTTAATTGTAGTTCTTTCAATAGGCTGAAATTAAAATTAAATTTTTTGTAACCTGACTTTTCCTTGTTATAGAAGAAATATTTTTTATAAACTAGAGATTTTTAAATGGCGTATATACATGATACAACAAGTTCATCAGTTTGTTGCTCAATATAATGGAAAATAATGGAAAACATGTCGTTTAGTCAGGTGCCAAATGTTGAGCAGGATCTGCTTACCCTTCCGGAGCACCTGAGATCACCCACAGTTTATTGTGGGGTTCGTGTAGCTTAGTCTTTACTTTTCTATGTTTCGTCTTCTGAACTATTATTTGTCTGTTTGTCTTTTTTTTTCAGCAACGGCGTTGTCAGTTTATTTTCAATCTACGACTTTGACTGTCCCTCTGGTATCTCTCGCCCCGTTTCTTTTAGCGTTTTAAAAATGTAATAAAAAAATCAACCATTCCTATTTTGCAAAGGAGAATAAAATTGAGAATGGAAATGAGGAATGTGTCAAAGCGACAACAACCCGACCATAGAGAAGACAACAGCCGATGACCACCAATGGGTCTTCAATGGAGCGAAAAACTCCTGCACCCGGAGGCGTCCTTCAACTGGCCCCTAATCAAATATGTATACTAGTTCAGTGATAATGGACGTCATTCTAAACTCCGAAAGGTTTACATATTTATCATATAATGACAACTGCACATTCCAAACATACTGTATTGTCACAACATTTAAAGTTAAAACATATTCCTTTCAGAAGGCCAAACATACGTTAACAACAGTTTGCTTACAATGGATTCGACATCAATGTACATATCAATCTAGTCTATGTGGTTTTACAACTTTAATTACATGATAAAGTAATAAAATTGGTTTTATGAAAGTAATACAACACTCTTCTTATGCTATAGTTGCAGATGTGTATGGACCGTATTCATGTTAAGATATCAATATCTGATCACGGAGCCTCAAATAATACCTGTGGTTTAATTTTTGGTCTTCAGTGCTATTCAACTTCGTACTTTATTTGGCCTTTTAAATCCTGTTTTGTTCGAGCGTCACTGGTGATTCTTATGTGGACGAAACACCCGTCTGACGCAAATATAAAATGTCAATCCTGGTATCTATGATTGATTATTTAAAACAATCAAATTAATCACGTTTTGGAACTCGTCCACTATAATAACTTCAGGTTTTTTGGTTTAGTACATATAATTATAAAAGATAAGTGGGTACTTTTAGACCATTTTGTTTTACATTAAGATACATGGAAATGACAGGGCTTACAAGTAGCTGTCAACCTCTTCGATTAATTTTCGGTTCTCACGACCTAACGGGATCATCGGGATTGATCGTATCGTGATACATCTTCTTGTGGATTTAAGACAATAACAATAAAAACCAAGGAGTAAACAAAGACTCACAAAACCAAGGGACATTTGCATCAACAGTTATAAATAATAAATAAGAAACAACACGAACTCCACTAAAAACCGGGAGTGAAATCAGGTGCTCCGGAAAGGTGAGCATTTCCTGCACCGTATACGGCACCCGTCGTGTTATTTTTTTGTTCAGTTCGGTAATGACGGAAGGTTATTATGACTGAGGAAGAATATCAGGTATGATTTCTTACTCACTTTTGTCATAATGGCCAATGAGCTCATGATAGCGACCGCAAAATTTCTTGCGTGATGACCTTAATTTGATTGATTCATAGCCCTGTCTTAGATGTTACAATATCAAAACGTAAAACTAAGGGATGTCAGATACTTGTAATTAAACATGGACACATGATCTGAAGACAAATCGGAATGTAATTATGAAATAACTAGTTTGTATACTGGTGATTATATTGGTAATGATTAAAAGTATTATTACATTAATTGCAATGAATTACATTGATTTCTTAGTGAAATAAAAACAGAAAATTGCATAGTTGACACGAAAGAGGGACGAACGATACCAGAGGGACAGTCAAACTCATAAATCGAAAATAAACTCAAAACGCCATTGCTAAAACTAAAAACGAAACGTGGTTATTTCACTCCTCGGACGTCATACAATAATAGGCAATGTCAAGCCGTCGATAAATATAAATAAAAAATAAGTTGTTGTATAGCTGCCAATGAGACAACTCTACACCAGGAACCAAATGAAACTAATTAACAAACTGTAGGACACCGTACGTTCTTCAACAATAAGAAAATTCTATACCGCAGAGTCAGCTATAAAAGGCCCCGAAATGAAAAATGTAAAACAATATAAACAATTCATAAAACAGTCGAAGAATTCTCATAAAAGCTTCATTGAAAAGCCCTACAAGTCGGATCTTGAATTCGGATCGAAAGAAATTGTGAATTCGTAGAAAAGGATATAGTTCCTTACATTTTCTACTTTAATTTCATAAAAAACATTTCCCAATGTATAAAGAAAGAATAACTAATCAAAGAATTCGAATAACGAAAAAAAAATATTCACCTCGTGACCGAAAAACACGTAATTTTTAACTCATGCTCTACGCACATTTGTGAATTAATGTGTTGTTCGGTTACTCGTCGAATATTTTTCTGTTTTAGAATTCTTCGATTCGTTATTCGTTATAAAAAGTGACACATTTCTTTCCTATGATTTATGACTATTTTGTAAAATTACTTTCATCTTATAGTTGTAAATAATTCTTTTGTATCTATATGATAATGTTTCCTGTTCGTAATAAAAAATTTCCAAAATCATTTTCTTTGTATCAAGAAAATTAAATTAACTCGATAATGATAATTGTATACCACAAATTATTTAATACATAGTATCTACCTTTTAGTCTAACTGCTTCAAGCAACCGCCAATTCCTACTGAGTGAAGTCTAAATATGAGAATAAACGACACAGTTTTTCCATAGAAGGTGAAACTAAATGTTAATGTGACATGATAAAGAAATGCATAAAATTACAAAAATACTTAAAAGAAATATTTGTTAGACGTCAAGACCATGCTTGCTGACCCGTAATGCATCTAATATGTGCATATATTTACCCTACAATCATTAACATTTTCTTTTCCATAGATATCTTTTTTTTTATTTTTACGCAAAATTAAAAAAAAAATCTTTTATTTAATCATTTTTTTATTGTTATAGTGCTAATAATTATTTGTTTATTATAGAATTTATCTTTAATAAAATTTCATTATTCCATATCTAAATCTAATACAAAGTACGAAAAGATATTTTCAATGATAGCCAAAACGAACTAATGACCGCACCAATATCGATTATCGACCGTGGTAGCACCATATGAATTTATCAATACCTTTGTATATCTAATATAAAAAAGAAGATGTGGTATGATTGCCAATGAGACAACTATCCATAAAAGACCAAAATGACATAGACATTAAAAACTATAGGTACGGCCTTCAACAATGAGCAAAGCCCATACCGCATAGTCAGCTATAATAGGCCCCGATAAGACAATGTAAAACAATTCAAACGAGAAAACTAACGGCCTTATTTATGTAAAAAAAAAATGAACGAAAAAAAAATATGTAACACATAAACAAACGACAACCACTGAAGTACAGGCTCCTGACTTTGGACAGACAAATAGGATTCTTTTCAGATTTGAATTATAATAAGCCTGACAACTGTATACTGTAAGTTTCTATAGATGACATCAGGGTGAAAAAACTTAAGTTAAAAATTGCAAAATATGTTGTCCCATAAAAAAACGGAGCCAATATTTTCCAATCTGTTTACATAGTATACACTGACATTAAGATTCTGTTCATTTTGTCTCTAAGGAGTATTGGGTTTACACAAACTGAGAGCTTTATCAGCATACGGTTACTAATATTTATGTCTCTTGTTGTTGCATAATAATTAGGTACTTTATTAAAAACAATTTTACCTCGGGATTGAGTTTTCGACATAAGGGTGGAGAAATTTAAGTTTAAAATTGCACAATATGTGGTTAAAATTGTGAATAAAAATTGGGAATGTGTTAAAGAGACAACAACCCGACCATAGAACAGACAACAGCAGAAAGTCATCAATAGGTCTTCAATGCAGCGAGAAACTCCCGCACCCGGAGGCGTCCTTCAGCTGGCCCCTTAACAAATATATATACTAGTTCAGTGATAATGAACATCATAAGAAACTCCGTAACATACAAAAGATACTAAATTAAAAATAAAAACAAGACTAACAAAGGCCAGAGGCTCCTGACTTTGGACAGGCGCGAAAATGCGGCGGGGTTAAACAATTTTTTTTAGATTACATGCATAAAGATGTTTCTATATTTTCCATTTTGTCAGAATATTATACACCGGAATAAATATATTCCTTTTTTTGTCCCTAGGGTTTAACACAAATTGTGACCTATATAAGTCTAAGGTTACTATGCATGTCCATAACAAAACAAAGTGACCATAATTATTTTTAAATAATATTCATGTGCGGGCCTGAAAATCAAATACTTTTTCTACCTTTAAATGCATTTTTAAATATAAAAGTAAAGAAATAAAAGTTTTAAATTGCAACATTTGTTGTCGTATCACTTTCAGTGTAAGTATTTTAACTTTTGTTAAACTATTATATTACAGCATTAAATCCTTGTCTGTGGGTACATAATGACAAATATATTTAAACAACTTGAGGACTCGTTAAGTGTACAGTTAATTATGTGTATAACGATAAAAAAAAAATAAAAAATCCAAATTTTCTTTTTGTACTATTTAAGTTTGTACTGTGCCATTGTACTGGCGGAATGAATTCTCTTTTTATAACTTCGGATCAATGGATAAATTGTTTGACATAAAGGGAGGGAATCATGTATACGATATTTTTTGTAAGAAAATAATTCCTTATGTCAGCAGGGATGAAAATATTTGATAAAACTGACATTTAATATCGTATATATAAATGTCGATTTTCAAATTCAGTAAACAATGAACTATGGCAAATATTTTGAAATTTATACATTGTCTGAAAAGAAAATATTATATATTACATTTATCTTCGTCTGTTTTTATTCAAGTCTTGAAAAAATGCCTCGCTTAATCTACCATAATGAATATTATTTGCTGTTAACATATTCTATTTTTATTTTTTGCAGTATTAACTAATCCAAATATTTTTTGAAAACCTTTGTCAATGACAATTAATCATTTCTTTTTTAAACATACAATTAGCAAAACAATTATCACAAGAGATTGCAAAGTCTTATAATGTTACTTCCATTTTCTTAAAATGTATGACAATAAATGTTTCAGATTCACAGTTTTCTTATTTGGTCAGAACAAGTTATGATTATGAAAACTTGAAATACCTTTACCAAGTCATAATTGACAGTTCTTTTCAATTTTGTGTTTAAGCTTTTGAATTTTCCTTGTAGTTCTATAAATAGGCTAAAATTAAAATTATTTTTTTTGTAACCTGACTTTTGCTTGTTATAGAAGAAATTTTTTTTTTAAACTAGAGATTTTCAAATGGCGTATATACATGATACAACAAGTTCCTCAGTTTGTTGGTCAATGTAATGGAAAATTATGGAAAACATGTCGTTTAGTCGGGTGCCAAATGTTGAGCAGGATCTGCTTACCCTTCCGGAGCACCTCAGATCACAAACAGTTTTTGGTGGGGTTCGTGTTGCTTAGTCTTTAGTTTTCTATGTTTCTTCTTCTGTACTATTATTTGTTTGTTTGTCTTTTTTTGTTTTTTTCAGCCATGGCGTTGTCAGTTTATTTTCAATCTACGAGTTTGACTGTCCCTCTGGTATCTCTCGACCCTTTTTTTAGCGTTTAAAAAATGTAATAAAAAACTCAAGCATTCCTATTGTGCAAAGGAGAATAGAATTGAGAATGGAAATTGGGAATGTGTCAAAGCGTCAACAACCCGACCATAGAGCAGACAGCAGCCGATGACCACCAATGGGTCTTTAATGTAGCGAGAAACTCCCGCACCCGGAGACATCCTTCAATTGGCCCCTTAACAAATATGTATACTAGTTCAGTGATAATGGACGTCATACTAAACTCCGAAAGGTTTATATATTTATCATATACTGACAACTGCACTTTCCAAACATACTGTATAGTCAAAACATTTAAAGTTAATACATATTCCATACAGAAGGCCACACATACGTTTACAATAGTTTGCTTACAATAGATTCTACATGAATGTCACATGCTATGCTATGTAGAATTTTATCTAAACGATCAAGTTGAGTTCACAAATAACTGTGCTACACTTAAAATGCAATATCAATCTAGTCTTTATGGTTTTTCAACTTTAATTACATGATAAAGTAATAACATTTGTTTTATGAAAGTAATACAACACTCTTCTTATGATAAAGTTGCAAATGTGTATGGACATCACGGAGCCTCGAAAAATACCCGAGATTAAAGGGCGAATTTCATGTGTTTATATTTCTCATGCGTTTGCATCATTTTTTACACAGCGAAAACAGTTACACTATAAAAAGTAAAAACACAAAAATACTGAACTCCGAGGAAAATTCAAAAAGGAAAATCAAAAATCAAAAGGCAAAATCAAAAGTCCAAACACATCAAACGAATGGATAACAACTGTCATATTCCTGACTTGGTACAGGTATTTTCTAATGTAGAAAATGGTGGATTGAACCTGTTTTTATAGCTAGCTAAACCTCTCACTTGTATGACAGTCGCATCAAATTCCATTACATTGTCAACGATGCATGAACAAAACAAACATACTCAAAGAGTAAAAATGTCAAAAATAGGGGTACAGCAGTCAATATTGTGTTATCATCTTAATATCACTATAAAAACAACAAATGTAACGAAGAAGCACTTTCTTATACGACTTAATTTATCTATGTAAAGTCTACCCGTAAAGGATAGAAGGTTTTCAGTACTGGTGTAAAATTGCGCGTTTGAAATTCGCACAGGTAGACATAAAAATAATTTTGTCGTTCGATTGACGGCATACATAAATGCAGAGTCACGTAAAGTAGATATAACAAAAAAACAGACTTAACAGTAGAAGTAATAATAATAGATAAAATAATTGTGTGGTTCAAAGTATGACAGGATACATAAGAACAGTTTCACGTCAAATGTTTATCACAAAAACAGACTTAACAAAAAAAGTAGTATTATTGAATAAAATAGTTTTGTCATTCATAGTATGTCAAGATCCATAAGTAAAAGTAATATTAATAAATGAAATAATTTTGTCGTTCAAAGTATGATGTTTTACATAACCACAGAGTCACTTCAAAAGAATATTAAAAATACTGACTTAACAGTACAAGTAATATTAATAAAGACAAATAAAAGAATACTATAACACGTTATTAAGATGATAACCAACGTCAGTACGCAAAATCTATACTTCAAGACCATCTTGTCTTATTTGTGAGGTTGATACGGAATATTTATCAACAAGTTCTGGGTATCTTCCGATGAACTTTTTTAGAAAAAGGACGAGACGTTCTTTTACATACCCAGTGTTCATCAACTTTCTGCTCAGACACTGGTGACGTTTTATAAAGTCTGAATAGGAGCTGCAAGCTCTCGAATACCTGATAAGTTGGGAAATGTATATTCCATATACAGGTGAAGTTGGTATATTACTACTAAGGTGGGGAAAATTGATAATTTCAAAATTAAAATCGTCTCGTTTGTCATAGATTCTGGTACTGAGATGACTGTGTATGTCAAATTCGAGGTATAAGTCTAAAAATGAGGCTGAGGAAGCCGTGTCTGTAGTCTCTTTAATTTCTAGTTCTGGTGGGTAAATAAATGGAACCCAATCAGAAAAGTTCGGATTGTTAATGGAAATAACATCATCAATATATCTGAAAGTGAAATTAAATAACCTGGCTTGAACGTGTGCAGTGTCGATTTTTAAACGAGAATATCATTGTTAAATCACTGCATTAGGAAAACATGTCAAAGAGTTAAAGAACTGAAAAACAACTTATTAATACCTGCAGATTTCTGTATTTAAGAAAACAAATGAAAGATATTCTGCGAAAAGAAAGTGTATGTAAACGTCGTTCATCTTTAACCTTTGCCATACGAGTGTATACAATACAATCATCTGTTTATTGAATTAAAAGATCATTCGACTTTTGTGGTTTAATTTTTGGTCTTCAGTGCTATTCATTTTCGTACTTTATTTGGCCTTTTAAATCCTGTTTTGTTCGAGCGTCACTGATGATTCTTATGTGGACGAAACACCCGTCTGACGCAAATATAAAATGTCAATCCTGGTATCTATGATTGATTATTAAAAACAATCAAATTAATCACGTTTTGGAACTCGTCCACTATAATAACTTCAGGTTTTTTACATATAATTATCCATAATAAGTGGGTACTCTTAGACCATTGTGTTTTACATTAAGATACATATAAATGACAGGGCTTACAAGTAGCTGTCAACCTCGTCGATTACTTTTCTGATCGTACCGTGATACATCTTCTTGTGGATTTAAGACAATAACAATAAAAACCAAGGAGTAAACAAAGACTCACAAAACCAAGGGACATTTGCATCAACAGTTATAAATAATAAATAAGAAACAACACGAACTCCACTAAAAACCGGGAGTGAAATCAGTTGCTCCGGAAAGGTGAGCATTTCCTGCACCGTATACGGTACCCGTCGTGTTATTTCTTTGTTCAGTTCGGTAATGATTGAAGGTAATTATTAATGATTAAGAATATCAGATATGATTTCTGACTCACTTTTGTCATAATGGCCAATGAGCTCATGATAACGACCGCACAATTTCTTGAGTAATGACCTTAATTTGATTGATTCATAGCCCTGTCTTAGATGTTACAATACCAAAACGTAAAACTGAGGGATGTCGGATACTTGTAATTAAACATGGACACATGATATGAAGTCAATTCATCGGAATGTAATTATGAAATAACTAGTTGGTATACTGGTGATTATATTGATAATAATTAAAAGTATTATTACATTAGTTGCAATGAAATACATTGATTTCTTAGTGAAATAGATTAATCAAGTTTTGAAACTCGTCCACTATTACTTCAGGTTTTTTGGTTAAGTACATATAATTATCCAAGATAAGTGGGTACTCCCACACCATTGTGTTTTACATTTAGATACATAGAAATGACAGGGCTTACAAGTAGCTATCAACCTTTTCGATTAATTTTCTGTTCTCACGACCTAAAGGGATCATCGGAATTGATCGTATCGAGAAACATCTTCTTGTTGATTTAAATGTTTCAATACCAAAACGTAAAACTGACTAATGACAGATACTTGTAATTAAAACATGGACACATGATCTGAAGTCAAATCGGATTGTAATTATGAAATAACTAGTTGGTATACTAGTGATTATATTGGTAATAATTAAAAGTATCATTACGTTAATTGCAATGAATTACATTGATTTCTTAGTGAAATAAAAACAGAAAATTTCATAGTTGACATAAAAGAGGGTCGAAAGATACCAGAGGGACAGTCAAACTCATAAATCGAAAATAAACTCTCAACGCCATGGCTAAAACTGAAAAAGAAACGTGGTTATTTCACTCCTCGGACGTCATACAACAATAGGCAATGTCAAGCCGTCGATAAAAATTTTAAAAAATAAGTTGTTGTATGGCTGCCAATGAGACAACTCTACACTAGGAACCAAATGAAACTAATTAACAAACTGTAGGACACCGTACGTCCTTCAACAATAAGACAATTCTATACCGCAGAGTCAGCTATAAAAGGCCCCGAAATGAAAAATGTAAAACAATGTAAACAATTAATAAAACAGTCGAAGAATTCTCATAAAAGCTACATTGAAAAACCCGACAAGTCGGATCTTGAAATCGGATCGAAACAAATTGTGAATTCGTAGAAAAGGATATAGTTCCTTACATTTTCTACTTTAATTTCATTAAAAAAAACATTTCCCAATGCATAAAGAAAGAATAACTAATCAAAGAATTCGAATAACGAAAAAAAATATTCACCTCGTGACCGAAAAACACATAATTTTTAACTCATGCTCTACGCGCATTCGTGAATTAATGTGTTGTTCGGTCACTCGTCGAATATTATTCTGTATTTTAATTCTTCGATTCGTTATTCTTTATAAAACACATTTCTTTCCTATGATCTATGACTATTTTTTAAAATTACTTTCATCTCATAGTTGTAGATAGTTCTTTTGTATCTATATGATAATATTACCTGTTCGTAATGAAAAATTTCAAAAATCATTTTCTTTGTATTCAGAAATTAAATTAACTCGAATTTATCGATTAGGATAATTGAATACCATCAATTATTTAATACATATTATCTACTTTTTAGTCTGACTGCTTCAAGCAACCGCCAATTCCTACTGAGTGAAGTCTAAATATGAAAATAAACGACACAGTTTTTCCATAAAAGGTGAAACTAAACGTTAATGTGACATAATAAGGAATTGTATAAAATTACAAAACATATAAATATTTGGTAGTCGTCAAGATCCTGTTTGCTGACCCGTAATGCATTTAAAATTTGCATATATTTACCCTACAATCATTAACATTTTCTTTTCTATAGATATGTGTTTACTTTTTACGCAAAATAAAAAAAAATCTTTGATTTAATCATATTTTTATTTCTATAGTAGAAAGTGGGTTGCATCTCAATTTTATCTATCATGTTTTTAAGTGATTGATCTATACTTTCTGGATCGGTCTTTTCTTCATTTTCTTAAGCAGTTGAATACTATCTAAAAAATGAATATAGATGTTTCTTAATTTTATTTTTTTAAATAATACCTTTTAAAGGTAGATACAATTTGTTGAGAATTACAGATTATCATTGGTCATCACAGCGAGAATGGGTTTCGCGTGTACGGTTATTGTAATTCTAGATTATACAAAAAGTGAAATATAAAAATATTGATCTTAAAGGAAAATTCAAAACCAAAGGTCCCTCATCAAATGACGAAATCAAAATATTGCAAAAGCTAAGACATTTCATACAAAAGGATAATTTCCACTTCCCAACTTACACGTCATTGTTTAGATTTGATTTATATTTTTTTGGTTTAAACGCCACTTTAAGCACCGCATTTAGGCTATTTCGTGGCAGCCAGCTTTTATTGGTGGAGGAGGCCGGAGTGCCCGGAGAAAAACACCTACCTTCAATAGGAAAACTGACGATCCTAGTCAATTAAGATTGGAGTCGAGTGCACCCGCATGGACGGGCTTCGAACTCACAACCTCATTGTTGACTGGCTAGTGATTACAGTAGTAACAACTTAGACAACTCGGCCACCGAGTCCACCGTCAATTTTAAAAAATTCCTTGTAAGTGTCAAACACTCTATCAAGGAAATCACAATAGTAAAACGCAAACAACTGCAACGTCTATAAGTTAAAAAAAACACTATTTCTAAGCTCAACCAGAGAAGAATAAAAATAGTTGTATTGCTTTAGGATACTTTAGTATGTAAACAGTGTACAGTATTTTTATTTTGAAGCCACCTGTAAAACAAGACATCATGCGAATTTAAACTGAATAATTCATCAAAACTGAAGAAAAAAATATTAATACAAACAAAGTTATATTTTAAGTAAGATTTCAACTTTTTGTTAATATTACAGTAGTCAAAATATTGGTAATAAATCATAAATGCTGCACATTTCATCATCTTATTGAAAATATTTCACCGACATACACTGGCATTAAAATGAGAAGTTGTATTATCCTAAAATAGTCTGATACAGAAAATATCTAAATTTGTTAAATAATCAATTATGTCGCAACAGACACATCTGAAATCGCATTGTTTTACCCAAATAGTTATCAAAGGTACTAGGATTACATGGATTATAATTCATCTTGTATCATGTGTACAATTATTTGTCTGTTTGTCTTTTTCATTTTTAGCCATGGCGTTTTTAGTTTATTTTCGATTTATGAGTTTGACTGTCCATTTGGGATCTTTCGTCCCTCTTTTAAAAGAAATGGTTGCCAGTTTTTTTTTATCCCACTTGGTCCAAAAGGCTAAAAGAGATATGCATAAATTATCATCCGTTATTATTGTCCGTTAACCTCTCTAAAATTGTAAAACTGTTCTTCTCTGATATACTAGTGAGCTTAATTATTTTACCAAACTAGGATACAAGAAATCCTTATCGGGATATCTAGATTGATAATTTTCTAAGGGATCCACAGAACTCTGTGTCTCACCTACAATTGCTGCTGTTAGTGTGAAACCTAGTGTGATGTTGACTTAAAAAGTGAGTATATTAATCAGTAAAATGCAGAATTTAAATAAAATATATATGTGTATTATACTCTATATAAACTATGGTTTTAATGTACTGATAATACAATCAATTTATATCAATAACAAAAAATATTCATAGATCTAATTTAAGTGTTAAATTAGTATAAACTTATTAGACATTTTTTTTCTTGGTCTAGTTTATCATGGAGACTGCAATGATAAATTATAAATTAAAAAAAATCCTTAATCTGACCATTGCATATGTCAGAAATGCGAAATCTCAGTGTGGACTCATCTTTAAAATTCCTGAGTGATCACACTGATTGGTAAGGTAATAACCGTAGTATTTGATGATTATTTTACAAAATTTGTACTCTAAATTTCATTTCTAGATTGCAGAAACAGAATGAAGAATTCCAAGAGACTAAAACGTTTATTCATAACAGGATTTTATCATTGAATCAACATCTTACAAGAATATAACATACAAATAAATGAAAAAATCCATGGGTACTAGTCTAAGAGTAAGTATGTGCAGGGGAGAACATTTAAACAATACTTTTATGTAAGAGACATACAGGGGTGTATTTTTGAGACTGAAACCTGTAATAACTTGTTATGAGTGTATATTTTTCTCAACCAGAAGCTCGTTCATAATAACATACAATTCAAATTCAAATTATTGTATGAACATTACAGATAAAGTCTCAAAAAAAGAAAATTTAGTTTTCAATGAAACATAAAAGTATAAAACATTGAAATAAAAAGAATTTTTACAAACGTTGAGTCAACCCATGTTGTGGGACATGTACAAAGTTTATGTTTTAACCATTTATGTAGCTCCATAAAAGGAACTGGGACTGGGTCCCTGCCCCCCCCCCCCCCAAAAAAAACAAACTCCTATGAATCTGTCAGCAATCAATCGATGAAAAACACCAAACAAACATCCAAAGGGAAACATGCCATTCGTGCACTTCATACATGTAGCATGCTCTCCATTGTAAAATGAAGACTAAATCAACAAAAATGTGTTTATGTATTTTTGACATGAGACAAGTAATGAGAAGGTTTCTTCCTTGGTATAGGCGTTTGGATAAATTATTTTTAGAATATTAAGGAAGTTTGCTGCTCAGTTTCGAAATAAATAACTTTCCATAAAACTAGTATATATTGATAGGGTATTAATTGAGGAATCAAAACGGCAAAACAAATATAGGGGTCAATGTGCTTGTTTTCGAGATATTAGCCTTTGGAATTTTAGGTTTTTTTTCCATAAGTAATTTGTTTCAAAATTGATCAAGAAATAAAACTATAATCCAGGATGCGAGTCATCGATGTATATGAAATTCTGCACCCTTGACACATTTGCTTGTCTTCTTGCTTTATTGTCGGCGTTAATTATTTGAATGGAGTTTGTCGTTTTAGATGGTAATTGACTTAAACTGGAGGATTTATACCTTGTGTACAGATGACTTAGTATACATGTATAACGAAGGTCTCTATTATGTCTGTTGGTCTTGACCTCATTTTCATGGTCAAGCTACTGCTTGAAATCAAATTTCTATTTTTGTTATGATAATTTCTCACTTACCTATTATGTGACCTACCGAATTAGACTATTTACCGGGTTTGTAATAACATTAACTACACATGGGTGTTACATGTGGAGCAGGATCTGCATACCCTTCCTGAGCATCAGAAATTAAAGCCAGTTTTCGGTAGGGTTCGTGTTGCTTAGTCATTAGTTTTCTATGTGTCTTGTGTACTATTATTTGTCTAATTTGCACATGCCTTTACTTTAAGCAATATATAAAACGATATCTAGTGTATGAAATGATTTTATGGTGTAAATGTCATGTCTGGCAGGGTTCATCTGACGAGTCATCTTGATCTTATTTTTTCATGGTTCATTGGCCAATATGTAATTTTCATGGTTTTGTCTGTTTCTTGTATAAGATAAGCAATAGCAATTGAACACACTTTTACTTTTAACGTTAAAGATGAAGAACACCGAATTAGACTTCGTATAGTAATAGACGTACGTAGTCAAAAATAGGTATGACCATGCATTGTTGCTGAATGAGCAACAGTTTTAATATGGACGACTGCATATATAATCTACATATTTATTTGTATTAATAAGTCAAAGAGATGTGGTATGCCTCCCAACTATCAACAACAGAACAAGGATACTATATATAACCATACTGTTCAACGTCAGACGTAGACAAAATCGGTTTAAGCCGACACATTTATATGCAACGTTGTCCCAAGTCGGACAAAGTCTTAATCCCAAGTCGGACAAAGTCATATTATAGATGTCTTTGTGTAGTTATACATTTAGTTTAATGAACGATATTCTGACATTGTGCTGTACAGCTAGATAACATCTGAATTTGTTTTGTCGGAGCTATTCAGAACTTCTTGTATGGTGTAGTCTGCTTAACATTGAAGAACTGTACTGGTGACCTCTATCTGATGGTTTTGTATTTATTGCTTATGTGATTGAATCTGACTGTCTTTATGACAGCTCCTTTCCGTCTTTCACACAAATCAACAATGAAAACATCATTGCGCATGGAAAGATGTAAAAGTCTTCTTGATGATTAGCAAAACTAATGGTAAGAAAAAAACCCGCACTGATCTACGTTAAAAACATTGAATAACACCAATTATGACATACAACAAACAACGACAATCAAAAATGAGAAGTCATGGCTTGAAACAGGCACATAAAGAATGTGGTCATATAGTTCATCAAAAGAGTCATCTTCAATGTATTAATTGGTTGAAATGAGGGAATACATATAGCGATGGAGTTTTAAAATAAAATACTTGTCTTTATCCCAAACCAACTTATGATATGTGTTGATGATTGATTAGATTGGCGGATTAAGGGGGAAGGTCCGGGGGTTGAAACCCCCCTTTTTTGGACGATCAATGGATTTGAATGGGAGCATATAGCTGGACCCCCCCCCTTTTTTTACTCTGGGTTGGGACCCCCACCCTTTTTTTTAAACGGCTGGATTCGCCCCTGGATTGATTGTGGATTGCATTACGTTCAGTGGCATATATCTTATGCAGGTGCAGGTCGAGAACAAGTTAACAATAAATACAACAGGTAGGTCTTGTAATAATAGAGGCCCACCAGGATAATGATCAGGGGAATTTCGACTCCCACTGGAAAATTAAAGTATATATGATGGGGAAAGAAATTTTGCCTTGCAACAGGCCACCTACGGACCCCTCGGAGAGTTTTTGCAAGGGTTCTTAACGTGCAGAGAGCTTGTCACTCTCTTTACACGAGGCATTAATTTTAACCTCACCAAATGCATTCTGACAGGACGTAGCTGCAAACTTGATACATCTTGCACAGCCAAACGGACTCCCCACTTTGGCAAGCCTTTTACTGCCGGTCGAAAGAAGACCAAATGACCATATTTCTATTCCAAAGTCACCCTTGGGGCTTATGATATTTATAATTGTGATAGCATAACCGAGAACTTTTTTCATTAGGTCTTGAATTTGACTGCAACTTTTTGTACTTAAAAATGATTGAATTTTCAGTACAGTAAAATGACTGAAATTTTCTGTACTGAAAAATGACTGAAATTTAAAGTACTGAAAAATGACTGAAATTCAAAGTACTTAAAAATGCCTGAAATTTTCCGTACAATAAAATGACTAAAATTTTCAGTACTGAAAAATGACTATAATATACAGTAGTGAAAAATGACTAGAATTTTCAGTACTGAAAAATGACTGAAATTTCAGTAATTATTCAGTACTGTAAACAACTTTTTCTCAACATTACTGAGTATGATATATAAATTAATGTACTGAAAATATATGGGTATGAAATGTACTGATTAGTGATGTTTTCTAAAAGTACTGTTATATAGTGGCATTTACTGTACTGATTAGTGATGTTTCCTAAAGGTACAGTTTATATAGCGGCGTTTAATGTACCGATTAGTGATGTTTCCTAAAAGTACTTATTAATGTTTCTAAAAGTACTGTTTATATAGCGGCATTTAATGTACATGTAAACGTTAGGCAAATTGTTGGTAGTGTAGTATATTTTTAAAAGAGTTATTACTAAAAAAAAATTGGGCAAATACTTAATGATATTAAACAACTTCTCCACTTTATTCTTCTACATTTCTTCTTATCGAGCATAACGCAAAATTTTTAAAAAAAAGCTGAATCTATCACATACAAAGACAAAATTTACCATTCAGATACATATATTGTAATATGAAGCCGTCATAATGGCTTTTAACCTTACATTCGAAACCTTTTATTGTTTGCTTACATACAAAAGAATCAATAACAGCTCAGCAGAGGAAACGTTATCCGTGAGCAACAAGGAAGCGCTATCGGACTAATATAATATTACATTGTTGTATATGGAAAGAAAAACCATGAATTTTGTTTTAAAATGTCAACAATTTCAATTTTTATGTCCGATTCAACTGAAAATTTCAGGGCAGATAGATCTTCATCTGATGAACAATTTTACTCATGTCAGATTAGCTCTAAATGCTTTGGTTTTTGAGTTATAAGCCAAAAACTGCATTTTACCCTCTATTTTTAGCCGTGGCGTCCATCTTGATTTAATGGCCGCGTCACCGGACACATTTTTCAAACTAAATACCCCAAAGATGATTGTGGCTATGTTTAAATTAATTTGGCCTAGTAGTTTCAGAGGAGAAGATTTTTGTAATAGATAACTAAGATTTACGAAAAATGGTTTAAAATTGACTATAAAGGACAATAACTCCTAAAGGGGTCAACTGACCATTTCGGTCACCTGACTTATTTGTAAATCTTACTTTGCTGAACATAATTGCTGTTTACAGTTTATCTCTATCTATAATAACATTCAAGATAATAACCGAAAACAGCAAAATTTCCTTAAAATTACCAATTCAGGGGCAGAAACCCCACAACGGATTGTCCGATTCAACTGAAAATTTCAGGGCAGATAGATGTTGATCTGATGAAGAATTTTACTCATGTCAGATTATCTCTAAATGCTTTGGTTTTTGAGTTATAAGCCAAAAACTGCATTTTACCTCTATGTTCTATTTTTAGCCGTGGCGTCCATCTTGATTTGATGGCCGCGTCACCGGACACATTTTTCAAACTAGATACCCCAAAGATGATTGTGGCCATGTTTGAATTAATTTGGCCTAGTAGTTTCAGAGGAGAAGATTTTTGTAATAGATAACTAAGATTTACGAAAAATGGTTTAAAATTGACTATAAAGGGCAATTACTCCTAAAGGGGTCAACTGACCATTTCGGTCACGTTGATTTATTTGTAAATCTTACTTTGCTGAACATAATTGCTGTTTACAGTTTATCTCTATCTATAATAATATTCAAGATAATAACCGAAAACAGCAAAATTTCCTTAAAATTACCAATTCAGGGGCAGCAACCCCTTTGGGCCAGGTGAGCTAAAAAGAAAGTCCCTAATCAAATGTCAAAACCATAAACTCGAACACATAAAACTACATGGTACTCGATTTTCCTATGAAAAAATAGTGGATAAACCTTTTTCAGCTAGCTTAACCTCTCATGTATATGACAGTCGCATAAAATGCCATTATATTGACAACGATGTGTGAAGAAAACTACGGAAGCGTATTAGCGCCACACAACTTTTTTTTAATATTTCTTCCTATGTTTGCGTTAAACGCAAACCTTTGCGTTATAACGCAAAGCTTTTGCGTTGTGACGCAAACCTTTGCGTTTAACGCAAATAACGGAAACTTTTGTTTTATCTTATTTCTTAAGAATTCAAAGGAAACAGCAGTTATTAATGGAGGAGGCTGTATATATTAAAATCTATCACCTTTGTAGTCATTGCAAAGTAAAAGGCTTGAATAATATAAGAAGATGTGGTTTGAGTGCCAATAAGAAAACTCTCCATCTAAGTCATTATTTGGAGCATTGACTCTCACCGAACAGCAAACTATAAAGGCCCCCCAAAAACGATTTCCATGTTACTACTATTATATATATTACAAAAAATTGAGGTTTTACCGAAGAAAAAAATCAACCCTGCTAATATAGCTATAACCGAATATAAATATACTTCCAAAGTAAGACCTCGTTTGAGAACTGTGTAAAGCTGGTTGGATTCAAACAAGCTACCCTTTGGCAATAAATGTATAGAATGAAATTGTTTTATTAATAAAATTATGTTCTTTGCATTCAAATTGCTACCCAAGCATCTTAAAAAGACTTCACTATATTGAAATGAAAATTCAATGACTTTCTATCAAAGAATCTTAATCATATTCTGAGATTTAAAAAAAAAAGATTTCTTGCAACAAGATTAAAAAAACATGTTTCCTTATTAATAATTCATTTTAAAGCAGAAAGATCATTTTGTCTATTTGACTTTGAAGTTTCACAATTGTATGACATTATTTTTGATCTTTCAATTTAGATATGCCTATATACTACACTATATCTATTTTCTTGTTAAATTATATACTTTTCTGATGCACAAATCAGTCTTAATTTATTTATAATTGTACTTCAAGTATTCCATTATTCCTATGCATATTTATTCTAATGATTTGGCCTTGTATGTATGTTTCTTTTTTTATCTACTAGTAAATCACAACCGAAATGAATGACATTTATACAAAACTTAATGAATAATTGAAATCAAGATATTTGCGTTATATCGCAAAGGTTTGCATTACAACGCAAAGGTTTGCGTTATATCGCAAATGTTTGCGTTATATTGCAAAGGTTTGCGTAATAACGCAAAGATAGGGAAAAAATATTTTTTTAAATGTGTGGCGCTAATACGCTTCCGTAGAATCCCGTATAAATTATCAGTGTTTTAAATAACGCTAGGTGTATGGGTCAAAACTTGATAAAACACCGTTATCTTACAATTTGTGAACTTTAGAGTCGATTAGAAACTAACTTTGCTTCAAAGGTAAATATTTTGTTTGTTTAATTTTTGTGTTAAATATTAAATAAGTTTACTATTGCAATACGAAACACAGAGAGAAAAAAACATACATCTTTCTCAGTTAATTCATTTGAAACATTCGTGGTCCTCTCACCTATACATTAGCTAAACTTATTATGAAATTGGAGGGGAAATCAAGTTTCAAATATTAGTGTTTGAAATACCTATTATTACAAATCAATCATAATAAAAATATCGAAAAGCTAAAAGCAATTTAAAAATGGAGAAGATATATCGCGTCTTGTATTTACATAACATAAAATGATAATACAATCGTTTTCTTTAATATTTTTTTTACTTTGAAGTCAGTAAGAAATTACCTTTGGTAAGGTGTAATACGATCATTTATTTTCCATTTAGTCTTTGTTAACTTGGCAATTTTAATAAAATTTAATAGAAGATATCTCTGTTTAAATTAAAGAAATTCTTGGCATGAGTAAATTTTTATCCTGTCCAGTATTATAGACATAATTTCACATAACATTGCATTGCATATATGAAAATATTCATCATTGGAAGTCAATCAAATTTGAACCCCTTTTTCTGTGTACAAGCTTTAGTAACCAAGGTCCAAAATATTCTATAGAAACACCAAATGAAAAATAAATGAAACACCCAAGATAAATCGTTTATGACTTAGATTTTTGTTACTGCAATGAAATGTCAGATTAATTTAATACAACAGTCAAATACAAGGAAATATTTTTTTCGAGCCTTTTTCGTAAACAACCGGACGTGACTTGCTATGAATTGGTGCTTTTACACCCACACAGGTAAATATGTTCATTTGTATAAATTTTGAGTAAAATATTTCAGTAGAAAAACAGTAAGCTGTTAACAACAAAGATATTGATGTACTTATGGCAATTTTGCTAAACTGCATGTTTTGTATGGCCAGGGATATACTTTTGAAAATAACAATTTGTCAAAATTTTACAAAACATTGGACAAATGTAGGTCTGGAGTAATAAGACCTGTTGTTATATATTCTGTTTTAACTTCACAATCGGTTTTGCTAACGTGCTTTTTGTTTGTCTTTGTTGACATATTCGCTTGTTGTTGTAGTGATTCTTTAAGCTGGGCTCGGTACCTGTACATCCTGTCATTATGTTGTGCTATGGTAATTTTGTGTATTCCTGTCTTACGTTTTTGCTTAAGTGCTTGGTCTTTTTGCCACTTTGTTTGGCCTTTTTTTCATATTTGCTCGTCTTTGTAGTGATTAAGATTATAATACAATATTGACTACTGTCCCCCTATTTTTGAAATTTGTACTAATTATGTCTCTTTGTTATGTTCACACATCATAGTCAAGCTGATGGAGTTTTATGCGACTGTCGTCCTGGTGAAAGGTTTAGCTATAAAACCAGGTTTAAACCAACATTTTTAATAGAAGAAGCCTGTACCAAGCCGGGAATATGACATATGTTGTCCGTTCGATTGACGATGTTGGGCTTTTGATTTTGCCATTTGCTTAGGGACTTTCCGTTTAGAATTTTCATCGAAGTTCGATATTTTTAGTATTTTACTTTTAAGTATATTTATAATAAAATTGAGAATGGAAATGGGGAATGTGTCAAAGAGACAACAACCCGACCAAATAAAAAACAACAGCATTGTTATTGTTAATAACATTGAAGATTAAAATATAAAAAAGAGGTTTCGACACTATTCCATTGAAACAGTATCAGTAGGAAACATACATTATTTATATGTAAAATACCGTATGTAATGTAATATGTTATGCTTAGCTATATAGGGCATAGATACAGTTTTGATCCCATGTGATTTGTTTACGAAATTTTCATACAAGCTATGTTTCTCTTGGTGAATTAAAATATGTTATAGGAAAGAACTTTCATGTTCGAAGTTTAAAGATAATTGGTGTCGAAATTTTAAGCAATTTACTTAAAATTTCGGTTTCTTGGACACCTATATCCATTGGACAGACGCACTTATCTTTCTTTATTCAAAATATTAACGAGTGCGGATTTTTGTTCAATTATTTGGAATATCTCTTTTACCAAAGTATGCTATTAATTTGTTTTTCTTCGAAAATATTCATTTTGTAATCAGAATTTCATGATTTTAAGGAAAAACTTTATTTTTTATTTTTTATTTTTTAATTTAAAAAAAACATCGGTGATTTTTTCATGAAAATTGGAAAATTCATTTACTCGTTTTCATGTTTCTGATAAAAGTTCCTCGAAAAATGCATTTTTTTCCGATATGTCACTGTCACAGTTTGATGTTCGAAAATATAATATTAATACTCGAATACTTAGTAACGTTTAACAAATAAATTTTGTGAATATACTGTGTTCTGATTGGTTAAAAGGATTACTAAAAGGATTCATATGCTAACATGTGTGTACGTTGTTATTGTTAATATAAATAATGTACAAAGTTATATGAGCCTTATTTTTGATAGAAATATATTTATAATAAATGACCGTAATTTATTTTGAATAATATCTAATAGGCAAACCAGTTTTTTTTTCTAGTAGACAAGGAATTTAATCTAAAAAGACTAGATGATAATAACATGAAAAAGAAATACTTTTTTTACAAGAAGGACTTGTGAATTTATAAATGTTTATAAATGTTCTAGTTATGATTTTCTTTATTACTAAATGAGCTACTACATCTACTATGTATTTGCTACAGTGCTCTAAAACCTCTTAGTCTGATTCAAAAGTTGAATCGACAATTGAGAAATCATAATAAATTAAAGGCCGTATAGTTATCTCTGGTGTTCACAAATAGGTCATTGGCAATCATAACACATCTCCTTAATTTCATAAATTAACAGAAACTACAAAGATATACGCAACATTTTTAAAACTGACGATGGTGTGAAATGTATTTAAATAAATGTAGTTCACCCATTTAGTTGCAAACATAGGAAAATAAATTACCAGCAAGACGATATAACCCACATTTGAAGGCTGATTCGTTTATCATAAGCATCATATCATGACATCGCCATTTACTTCCGTCTGTCAGGAATTGCAGACTATTAATTTACATAAGTGATAGTGATTTATATGTTTAATTGCTCATTTCAGGAAATAGTTGTTGTCGTCCAATTCTATTACCTGACGAAAGCATGGCTTTTAGCGCAACTCTATCATGTAGTCCGTGTGGGTACGAAGATATTTGCACAAATGCCTACACATGGTGCACGTATTGTGAGGAGGGATTTTGTCTGAAATGTGCGAAGGTTCATAGGTCAACAAAAATGTCAAGAGATCATATATGTATTTCAGTTGAGGAATATGAAAAGATTACAGAGCTGATCGTACATCTGGATTGCAAAAATCATAAAAAAAGGCGTGACCTATTCTGTAAAAAACACGATAAAGGAATTTGTGTAGTCTGCATCACATCTGATCATAAAGATTGTGATGAGATTATTCTCATAGAAGAAGCAGCGACAAATGCAAAACCGTCAACTGCTCTCGCTGATTTGGAAACAATAATTTCTGGAATGTTAAATAAATTAAAATGTTGCATCAATGACAGAGTAATGGCTTCCACTAAAATTGACAAAGACGAACAATTGATTAAGGAAACAATTCGGGACATACGATTATCCCTCGATCAACGACTTGATGAATTAGAACAAATATTGCTTCTTGAACTTAAATCGAAATATGAGAGTTGCAAGCGTGAATTAACAAAATCGGTAAAAGACTTTGAACTCATTGAAAAAGAATTCGAAAGTATAAATAAACAGATCACAATATTAAAAGAATTCGCATCCGACATTCAAATGTTTTTTGTTACACGCCAAACAAATCCCAAAATTAAGAAAAGAATTGTTTGTATCGAAGACAAAATGAGACAACAATACAATTACAGTCTAAAAGTTGAGTCGCATCCTATGATAAATTCGCTGCTAACAGATATTCAACAATTCGGAAATATCAAACTAAACGAAGAGACAGATTTCCGTAGTATCTGTCTTCGGCTGAAACAAAAATTTAAACTTAAAGAGATTAATTGGCCAATCACTGGCTGCATTATTCTACCAAATGAAAGAATTATTGTGGCTTCTTACGTCGATAAAATACCTTTACAAGAATATGATATCAGTGGTAATCATATTAGAGACATAGCCGTCTCTAGTGCACCGTTCGATCTAACGATAATAGATACTCAGCATATTGCTGTTACGTATGGTAGAGACCAATTTCTAGAGAATATAAATATAAACACGAATTGTGCTGTTAGAAAGATAAATGTTAAAGGTAACTGTTACGGAATTTCTCACCAGGATGGAAAACTTTATGTTGCAGTGCGGTTATTAGGTATAGTAACAACAGACATTTCAGGACACATTCTATGTACGATCAAGTGCAATGCTAATTATATAACAACTGCTACTGACAGGATATACTACACAGAGTATGACTCCGATACAGCATATTGCTGCAGCATGGATGGACAAGTAATATGGAGATTTCAGGATAGATCTACATCCGGACTTGAAGGCATCTCCCTGGACCACAATAAGAATGTACTAGTGGTTAGTCGCGGGGACGACATTTTACAACTTATAAAACATGACGGGAAAGAGAGTAAAATATTACTTAATGCTGATGATGGTTTGTATAATCCATTAGCAGTTTTTTACAGTAAGGATAAACAAATTATGTGCATTGGATTAAAAAATGGAATTACCGCTTTACACCAAGTGTCATAAGCACAAAATAACATTTGCGAACGTGAAAGACAAAGAGCATAATAATAATAGTATTACAGAAAAAAATGCGAGAATGCAAATTTATGTGTTTTAAGGTTGTGGTGGGACAACGTCTGAAACATTGTACTTGTTTTTACTAAATTCCAAAATCATTGAAAGAGTATAACAAATATGTTTACTATATAAAGTAGGATTGATTGTACTAAGTGATATTATTAAAGTGTTTTCAATTGTCTTTATCACATGTCCTTAAGCTTATTGTCAATCAATTTGATTCAAAGTCGATAGGTTTGTTCGCCAGTGAACTCCATGGGCAATAGATATCAATGCCCATGCTACGTCAATCTTTAAAGACCCAAATGTTGCAAAACACCTATCCTACCTCCATGACAAATATGTTGTCCCCGCAGATAAAGCCCCAAACAACATCGTTTTTGTGTGTAAAACTCATTACATTAACTGCTTGATAAACGAATTAGGTATTGACAATTCACTTGGAAACTCAACATATACCCTCACGACACTTACCAAAGAGGAAATCATGGATAATCAAAGGTCTGTTCTGTGTTCCTTTGGAATTTCAACCAAAGATGAAGAACTGGATCTGCCATCATTATATTGGATACCTAAACTACATAAGTGTCCTTACAAACAACGGTATATTGCTGGGTCTTCCAAGTGCTCCACGAAACCTCTTTCGAAATTATTAACATCTATTTTATCAGCAATCAAAGACGGGCTTCAAAGTTATTGTGAAACTGCCTATTCTAGAGGGGGCGTCAATCAGATGTGGATACTTAAAAATTCCAAAGATCTTTTAGAGTACATACAATATAACTCCCTTTCATCTTGTAACAGTATTAAAACATTTGACTTTTCTACTCTTTACACTAGTATTCCACATTCCAAACTAAAAGACAAATTGAAAGAGTTGATATTGCTTTGCTTCGTACAAAATAATGGCCAACGTAGATACAAGTATCTTGTCCTAGGGAGGGATAAATCCTACTTTGTAAAGGATCACTCTGATTCGAACAAATAATTCTCTTAAACTGATATTATCAAGATGCTTGATTTCTTGATTGACAACATATTTGTTACGTTCGGAGGACGTGTTTTTCAACAGACTGTCGGCATTCCAATGGGAACAAACTGTGCCCCTCTTCTTGCCGACTTGTTTCTTTATTATTATGAGGCTAACTTCATGCAGGAACTTCTTAGGAAGAAAGATAAGAAGTTAGCAATATCCTTTAACTCTACTTTTCGCTACATAGATGATGTTCTTTCACTAAATAATTCAAAATTTGGTGACTATGTGGAACGCATCTATCTAATCGAGCTAGAGATAAAGGATACTACAGATACAGTTAAGTCGGCCTCATATCTTGACTTACATCTAGAAATTGACAACGAGGTTCGGTTGAAAACAAAACTTTACGACAAAAGAGATGATTTCAGCTTTCCAATTGTGAACTTTCCATTTCTAAGTAGCAACATTCCAGCAGCACCTGCATACGGGGTATATATCTCCCAATTGATACGATATTCCCGTGCTTGCATTTCCTATCATGATTTTCTTGATAGAGGGTTGCTGCTCACAAGGAAGCTATTAAACTAAGAGTTACAAATGGTGAAGTTGAAATCATCCCTTCGTAAATTTTACGGACGCCATCACGAGTTGGTTGACCATTATGGAATAACCTTTTCACAAATGATATCGGATATGTTCCTTACGTCGTAACTACAATACCCTTCCCGTTCATGAATATGACCTACCGAATTAGACTATTTACCGGATTTGTTATCACATAAGCAACACGACGGGTGCCACATTTGGAGCAGGATCTGCTTACCCTTCCGGAGCACCTGAGATCACCCCTAGTTTTTTGGTGGGGTTCGTGTTGTTTATTCTTTAGTTTTTTATGTTGTGTCGTGTGTGCTGTTGTTTGTTTGTCCTTTTCATTTTTAGCCATGGCGTTGTCAGTTTGTTTTAGATTTATGAGTTTGAATGTCCCTTTGGTATGTTTCGTCCCTCTCTTCTAATGCAATTTTTATGTAACAAGTTTTTTTCATTCGTTACCGTCACATCCACAGTTGACCAGGCGTTACTAAGGAGGGACCTGCCATTTTGACTTTAGTGAATCAACAAATGTTCGATGACTACAATATTATCGTAAAGAAAACAACCCCTACCTCGAATACGCCATTTTAATGTAATTTTATCCTAATTTGAATCGTAGAGGTAACGTAATAACCTCCAGTTTGTGAGTTTTTATTTGTATGACGTCACGTTTGGCCATGATATTTTTTCGCAAAATCATTTATGAAGTTTTACGGAATTTTTTTATTTTTTTTTGTATGTCCAATTTATACATTTTTTGAAGCTTTATCGTATTATTTCTTTTTGTAATTCATTAGAATCGAAATTACAGTACTGTAGTTGTAGAGTTGCCACCGTCAATTTTACTATGACGGTGGCAACTCTTCAACTAAGTACTGTTATTGATTATTTAATGTTTTTAAACTCCCAGTCGCACATATTTTTTTTATCGTTAAATAGCAGAACAAATTTACAATCAAAACAAAATATTGACCCTTTAATAAAGCTCAGCGGAATAACACAATTTGAAAAAAAACACTAGTAAGTTCGGATTTATTTGGAAAAGGATGGAGATCAGCCTCCCGACAGGCTTCCTACGGATGTCTCAAAGAGTTGGTGCTAGGAGTTTTAACGTCCAGAGCGCGCCCTCTCATGACGAATCATCGGATTTAACGCTGCAATTCTGACGGAGATTGTTGAAATCATACATGCCACAAAGCCAAACAAACGCCCAACTTTGACAAGCGTTTTATAGCCGGTGAAGACCAGGTCTATATCTCAATCAAACCGTAAGGTTTTATAATCCAGAGACGAAAGACGGGCCTCCAATGCGAAAATCATACCGCTAATCTGAAATGATGTGAACACATCATACAATATATTTGCAGGCGATTTGGTGTCACGATATCACAGTAGCATGGGTTCGAATCCCGGCGAGGGAAGAACCAAAAATTTGCTAAAGCAAATTTAGAGATCTAACATTGTTGGGTTGATGTTTAGACGAGTTGTATATACATTATGTACACAGCCATGTATCACCATCATTGATGGCGATCCGATGGATACATCTGTTGTCAGAGTTGTCACTGACTCAGACGTACTTATGTATATATATATATATATATATATATATATATATATATGTATATATATATATATATGTATATATATACATAAGTACGTCTGAGTCAGTGACAACTCTGACAACTCTACAACGAGTTATATATATATATATATATATATATATATATATATATATATATATATATATATATATATATATATATATATATATATATATATATATATATATATATATATATATATTTATGAACTATTGCCAAATATTGAAGCAAAACTAAAAGAGATAGGGCGATACAAAGACTTTATTTCCATATTGAAATCTTTATCTAATGGAATATTTACTGAACATATTGCTTTTCATTTGTTACTGGATGCCGGAAGGTTTTATTCCCAGTCAACAATGTACTCTACAAGATATGTTCCAGAAACGCTGGCATTCTTGATTACTATAAAGAAACTGTTCAATGGTAAGGAAGTTAACTTTTTATGGGTTATAAAGCAAAAGGACTATCAGCTGAAAACATACCAGTAAAACAAACTGAAGTTCCATCGGATCCGGTTTTGTCAAGGAAATGTGTCATATTTTGCCAGATGTTAAGATTTTAATGTGCTTTCTGTGGAACCATACACATGGGCTCGATTACTTGATATTCTTATGTTGAATTAACCGGGTTGCCTTTTCTTTAACTTTTCGTCGTATCGCTATCAAATTGTATTCAAATTGTAATGTCGTTATCAATAAAAATTATTATTTACGAAAAATATGCAATTTACTAACATTATCATAAACTCAAACTACGGCAAATAGTTGAAAGAAATTGATTAAATATATTTATATCCACTAATCAAGCCCCTATTGAGACAAACTCAAAAAAAAGCTATGAATACAATTATGATATTTCTTAAAATAGACGGTCATCCTTTGCAAATTACGGTCATCTTTTAGCCAATTACGATCACCCTTGTTATGAATCGCTGATCCTGTTACGGTCATCTCGATTATGATTTACGGTCATCTTAGCGATTGTTGTCAAATCCAATTTCGGTAGTAATTTGTGAATCTTTTATAAATTTTCATCGTACCAATGTATGCTTTGTAAAGAAAATGATATAGATAAAGGCAACAGTAGTATACCGATGTTCAAAAATCGTAAATATATGGACAAAAAACAAAATCGGGGAAACAAACTAAAACTGAGGGAAACGCCTTAAATATAAGAGGAGAATAACGACACAACATTGGAATGTAACACACATTGCAACGGACTAAGCATTAGACAAAATCCGATGAGAATAACCAATATAACATCAAAATCAAATACATGAATTGGGGATAGTAATAAGTATCGTGAGACGTCTTATAGTAATGTGAATTCACACTCAAATATAGGAGAAAACAAACGACACAACGGAAAAACAACGTAAAAATTTTACACACACAGAAACGAACCATGATATAACAATGGCCATTTTCCTGGCTTGGTACAGGACATTTTTAAAGAAAAAAATGGTGGGCTGAACCTGGTTTTGTGGCATGCCAAACTTCGCACTTTAATGGCATTGTTAAATATCACATTAAAATGACAACATAATAATACAGGACTTCAATACAAATAAATAGGAGAACGCATTAGGCAAAGAAAAACATGAAAAATAGATAACAAAAGGCATCAGGTTTTAAATTCAATACGTCAAAACCGCGCCTCGTCCACACAAGACTTACCAGTGACGCCCAGATTAAAAGTTCGAAAGTCAAAAAAAGGTACAGCTCTGAGGATCAAAAGTTGGACAAGGTTGTGCCAGATACGGCTAGGGTTTTCTGCTTGTGGTAATAACATCCTTATTATTTAGAGCAATTTATGCTATTGCAAACAGTAAATTTTATCAAATGAATATAAAAGATTTACATAAAAACTGACGTCTTAACTAATTACAGAAAACAAAACCCAAATACATAATACATTGAAGACCAACACAGAAAATAGACACACCCGACTTGGTCCAGGCCTCAACGCAAAAAGTCATAAAATGACGTCACATACGAAGTAGTAAAAAGGCACAAAAATTACGTCACGCAGACATTTGAATTTCTGAAAAAGCACGAAAATGACGTCACAATATTTGAAAAAACTATATCTAAAAAATAAGATAGAAATAGGATTGATTTAAGATTATAATAGAACTAAATACTGATATTACATTTAAACACAATGCACATTGCAATACTAATTAATGGCAATTAACTATTATATATACATGTGTATAAATATATATGTCCGGTTTGTTTTGAATCTAACTTCAATCATAAAATATCGTACAGATTACGTTGAACAAAATCAAAACTAATAAATGAAGGTGGTGATTAATTTTCTTTACCATAACACATGAATATAATAGAAAAGATGTCAACCAATTTGACAAACTCCGATGAAAATTACAAATATAATAAATATAACATCAAACTAAATACATGAATTTGGGATAGATAAGTACCGTAACACGTCTTACAGTAATGCGAATTCACACTCAGCAAAACAGTCACAATCGGGAATAGGTCACGTTCGGTAATTAAAAGAGGACGTAGTGACAAACCACAAACACTTAAACAGACAATACAAATACTGACCTAATTTTTTATCCGACATCTTGGGATGACCGTGAATGCAGTTACGGTCATCAGCGTTACCCCAGTGATAGTCAAGCAGACAGAAAAAAACACGACATATAAATGTCCATATACGATAACACTAGCAGTTGCAAATAGCATACTTGAAAAGCCAACTTATATATTCCATACTATAAAGAGTTTAATAATATATGTTTTGTTAGCTTTCACTGAAACCAGACTTGATTATTTTTTAAATCATTAAGAAGGATAAAATGTATATTTTTTTAAAATTAAAAGAGGAGTTAAAAATACTGAAAAACTGCAAGTACATGAAACACAACATAGAAAACTAAAGACTGAGCAACTTAACACAAACCCATCAAAAACAGATGGTGATCTCAGGTGCACTGGATGGGTAAGCAGATCCTGTATCACATTTGGCACGCGTCATATAAGTATAAATCCGGTAATAAAGTTTAATTCTGTAAGAAGGCCAAATTGTAATTATGAAAATTGGAACATATCCATCGTTATCTGTGAAACAAATATTCAATAACAGTCAATCAACTCGTGATGGTGTGCGTAAAGTTGACAAGGGGTTATTTCAGCTTCACCACACGAAGCTCCAGATTAACTAGCTTCCTTGCAAGCAGCAATCCTCGATATGATACGCTGTGTATAATTCGGAGTTTATAAGTCCATTATCATGGAACTAGTAACTTATTTGTTTGGGTGTTGCTAAGGGGACGACCATTTAATATTCTGGGGGGGGGGGGGGGCAGGAGGATTTGTTTTTGATCGGTTATTTATTTTCGAAAACTAAGAGGACAGATTATTCATTTTCTGCACTATTGAAGAAAGATTTTTCATCTTCATAACAATATTTAGGATATTCGAAAACAGACAATTTTTAAATGATTTGTTTATTATAAATAATATATGTATAGTTAAGTCATTATGTACCAATTAATCAAAATTAATCATCATCCTCTGCAGAAATGAATCATTTATATTCCCAACTGCATATACATGTATTGCATACATACATAGTATTAAAGTTGGGTTGTAACTAGTCTCTTTAAAAGTATTGGGAAACATATTTCGCCAAGTGGAGCGAGGCAAAAAAATTTGGGAAGGGTTTTGGAGCCCCTGAAGGCCCAAGAAGCTATAGAACAAATGATGCAAAATCATGCTTTCTGTGTGTTCCGAAGACCCTTTCATAATCTGAAAATGCATGTTTTGTTTTAATAATTTTTTGAAAATATTTTGGTCTCAAAGCAAAATGAATGAATTCAGTATAAGACAACATCAAACGACCAATGTGCATGTTAAAGCAAAAATGGAAGTCACATAGTTAAGTTTGCGGCTGCTGATCTTTTTTAAACTCATAATAAAGTTCATAAAAAATTATTAGATTATACAAAAGGAATGCAACACTAACAGAATACAGACAAAAGACAAATAAATAACAAACATTGATCCCGAAAAATCAGGGCTACGTCTGAGGGAAAATAGAACTTGCTTCTTGCAAGGCACTCGCAGCAGTTAACACAATTTGATATGAAAACAAGCGTTTGATTTTGAAATTTTCTACATGAGGCATTATGCCTCAATGAAGTTACCGTCGGCCCTGTTAAAATAAAAGTGAGGTAAGTTTTCCTGAGACAATATACCTCAAGTTAAATGAAACCAATTTTCAGACATTTCAAGTATATTCAAATAATATTTATACTTTTATTATTTAAAAAAAATGAGAAGAGTTTCCCGATTTTTTTTTTTTGGGGGGGGGGACAATAAATTTATGAAGAATCTGGTGCTATCTCATTCTTTTGATTAGACCTGCTGAGTTATTAATTTTTTTTTTCAATACATTGCATGTGAGGTAATTAATTTTCAAAGTACCACTGAACAAACCATTTATTTTTGTGATTATCAAGGCTGAGTTATTTATTTTCAAAATCCCCCCCCCCCCCCCGAATATCAAATGGTTGTCCCCTAAACGGCGGAAACGGACACGGAAACTGAAAGAACTGACATATTTTCTTTTTGGTTATCTCTGGGACTATTATACTAATATAATATAACTAGTATAATAGTCCCAGGTGATCTCATCTACATAAGCACGTTTTATGAAGTATAACACATGTTTACAAGAAAGAAAAACAGAGGAATAAATCTAAAATAAAAGATTTTAGAGCAAGTATTGAAATAATAAGCAGTACATATCATGAGGAGGCTAGGTTTTTGAAATACAAGATCCCAGTCTAGATAATGCATACGTCGTTTATGTGATTCAGTAATCGGTTCGACATTTTTTATTTAAAAAAAGTTGAATAAATGTCAATAAATAGTAACCCAACAGCACAAAAATAAATTTACATATGGCCTAAAAAGATGGTCATTGGTCTCGATTCTATAGATAGGTTGTGAAGTAATACATTTTTTGGGGAAATGCTTTTCATCGATTTTTTTCTTTTCTTTCATTTTTAATTGTCTTGAATTTTGATGTGATGTATCTTGTTGGGCCTTGTTGCGTTGTTCTGAATTAGTGATTTTTGTTGTAACTTTTCGTGTATAACGGAAAGAAAGAAAAAGAATGAGACAATGATGTATGGACAACAACCGATAAGGAAACCCGGGAACAAGAATAATTCAATCTTTATTTTTTATCTAGATAATAATTAATTTGACAAAATCACTCACTATACAAACATTTCGCACCCGATTACAATACTGAAGTACGCTTTTTGGTATTACCATCGGAAAAGCAATTATGCATCTCCTAGAATTTAAAAACAATAAAAAATTGATGTAAAACAAGTGGCTGAAAATTAGTAGCCTACATGGATATACAATTTGCAAATTTGCCCAGTTTCCTTACCAATATAGTCGTAGTCATGTCCTAGGCATTTCAAACTCCAAATGTCCATACCCAGTCAGCTTTAAATATCATTCTTCTTAATGTTCTCTGAAAAATCAGTCCCTCTCAAGTAGCCGTGATTTTTTTCTTCATTTTTCCAATGGAAAATAGTGTCACTCATTCAGTATAATGTTTTACTAAAAAAATATTTAAAGATAGTCGAAAGATACCACAGGGACATTCACACTCACAAGTCGAAAATACACTGGCAACGCCATGACTAAAAACACAAAAAAAGAATAAAAACAAATAGACAAACAGACAAACAATAGTACACAAAGCACAACATATAAACTAAAGAGTATGACAGAACAAAGTTGCGACTGCGATATTTACGAAAAGCATTGATATTATTATAATAATCCAGCCGGTTACGCATTATGTTGGAGCATACTATATGTTAGAGCATCTTAGAGAAAATGCATTGCGCAAATGTACAAACGTCTGCTGTTGTCTATTCATCAGGTATTCACCTGGTTTGATGAGTGTTGCAAAATTAGTGAATAAGGAAAAAATGTTTAGCCGCTAATTCATTAAATATTTTTTAGACATTCTATGGCTTATTTCTGTTGACCTTCATACTTTTGATGTATTGAGTCCATATTCTATTTTTTTTCCCTCGCCCTACTTAATTTATTACGTCTGTTCATTTTGGATTTAACGGTTTATTTAGTGGTACCTATTTAGTTGATGTCTTCTAAATTAATGTAATTTTATAAATTGAATTGTTCATTCAGTGTTTCTGCTTTGTCATGTTCGTTTTCTGCTTGTTTTAGTCTTTAGTGGTGTTATGCTTTGAGAGTTCTTTTGTTTTTTTTAATCTGACCTGGCCCTACCAAGTGAGTTTTGTCCGTTCTCGTTTTTGTGATTTTTTTCCAAAAATCTTCTCTGAAACTACTGGGCCAAATGTTACCAAGCACATGTCTAAAAGGAAGTCGTTTGATAATTTTCGTTAGACTTGGCATTAATTATCATTGGTGTATCTAGTTTGAAAAGTGGGCTTGATAACCCTGCCTACCAGCCAAGATAACCGACATGGCTGAAATTAAAACATAAGAATGTAATGCAAGTGCTGTTTAATGAAAACCTCTATGAATAGCGAAAACCTGATGGTCATATGATTTCTAATATGAGTTACCGCCCTTTTATAACACATTTTACCACTTTCCATGTTTACCTACAGTATAGAAAAGTATAAAAAAAATTAGTTAAAAACTATTAATTGCAAACGTTACCATCAACACAAGATTTACAAGGAGGTCAAAATGTGTTCGGCAAAATCGTTAGTCGACTCGTTATTAGAGTCTTCGCTCTTAATGATTTTACCAATCTTTGGTGTTGTTACCAAATATCTTGAAAATTATAACCGATAGCTAGACACTTTTGAAACAAAAATGGCCAGAAAGACAAGATCTATAAACAAGTTAATATTTCCGTTATAGTAAGTAGACTTTTTAAAGTAATGATTGACCTTAAATGACGTACGACTTTTCATCCTGTCTTTTGTTTTTTGTAAAAACTGAAGAAGATAGAAAGATTTTTATCATGAACTATTCAAGTCTATAATATTGGAGAGATCCTATTGTTTAAGATGCACATAGACCTGGATGAATGGCACGTGCTCTTTCTATCGTCTTCAGTGCTTTTAAGCTATCAATATTATGTATTTCCAAAACTGTTTGCTATTTATTTAATATCTAGCTCCTATTCTATTGTCAACATAATTGCTGTGCGATTTCATTTATACTACAGTCGTTAATCATTTTCTTAGTTCCTTCCATTCCCCCCTTATATTCCGTCCATATAAATAGTTCTTTCCGTTTCCGTTTCCGCCGTTTAGCAACATCCATTTGTTTAGGGGTTAGGTGAAGGACTCCTGCGGGTGCGGGAGTTTCTCGCTGCATTGAAAACTGATTGGTTGCCGTCGGCTGTTGTCTGCTCCATGGTCGGGTTGTTGGGTCTTTGACACATTCCCCATTTCCATTTTCAATCTTATTTAAAATTAAAATAGTAGTTAAGATGACGAACAAGCATTTGATACGCGTACTAATACCAATCGCACAACTGATTACGGGAACGACCATTTATAGACGAATATGCGCACCAAACCATGGCAGAATAATCAGTCCGTTGATTGTGGCCATTACCTGGCAGAAGCAGAAGAATTTAACTTCCATGGGGGTATGGTTTTTTTCCTAAATCCACTTATGTGCTGACATGAATTGTCATAAATATGGTCATATTTTATAAATTAAGGTGGTACCTAACAACAGAACTAAAACTAATTTGACTCGTTTAATTTTCTTAAAATTTTTACAAAGTATTTACTTTGACCCTTTGACAAAGATATAAAAAAATCAAAAAAATTAAACCAACCGTTTAATCAGAAAAATTACACTGGTTATATAACATTGTGACAAACACTTATTTTGATCATTGAGAAGCTTAATATTCCCTTTAGAAAACAACGTCATTAAAACGTTCTGCTGATTTACAGATTTATCTCCCTGTAGTGTTAGGTACCACATTAATTGTTTACATACAAGACTTTTTTTAAATACTAAGGCTTTTCTTTCGCAGGAATAGATTACCTTTTTGTCCTCAATGCTCTTCAACTTTATTTGGCCTTTTTAACTTTTTTTGGATTCGAGTGTCACTGATGAGTCATTTGTAGACGAAATGCGCGTCTGGCGTAAATACAAAATTTAATCCTGGTATCTATGATGAGTCTATTGAAAGGCTATCATAAATGAATCCTGTGACGACGTTATGGACTAACACAATACTTTATCCATGGATAATGGAAATCTAAACATGAATATTGAGTGTATTAATACTGAGTTCGTAAAGCAATGTGAATTAGGACTCGGCAAAAAGTCATAATCGGGAATATGTCACGTTCGATACTTAGCAGATACTAGTAGATGAAGTGGATGATAAACCACAATCTAAGACGTGGTAAAAATGTTGTTATAAATTTTTATAAATTTTTTATAAATTTTTTATAAATTTTATAAATTTTCTGTTTACAAAACTTTGAATTTTTCGAAAAACTAAGGATTTTCTTACCCCAGGAGTAGATTACCTTAGCCGTATTTGGCACAACTTTTTGGAATTTTGGATCCTCAATGCTCTTCAACTTTGTATTTATTTGGCTTTTTAACTAGTTCGATCTGAGCGTCACTGATGAGTCTTATGTAGACGAAACGCGCGTCTGGCGTATAAAATTATAATCCTGGTACTTTTGATAACTATTGTTAGGTAGTTCATATCGTATAGATCAACCAATTCTTCATGTTGTCCATAAAATTTACGGAGTGTCAAAAAAAATCCTTAATAAAAAATAATATTTGTTTTATTAAATAAATGGCATGCTGAAACTCATTGCATTTAATATTATAAAACCAAACGATGAGATTCAAAACAAAATAAAAGTGTGTAATGCATGTCTATTTCAAATTCCTTTATGTCCACCAACTTTAAAAGTGGAAAGCTTAATGTCTATATTGATAACATTGATAAAGAAAAACGTAAATTGAACGCTTCCGATACGCGCTTTTCTACAGGAATGATCGACGCCGAAACTTAAAAGCCAAGGATAAATGAGAATCAATTGAAAATGATTTAAGTCGGACAATATCAAAAAAGGTGTGTTATGTAGAACAACCGAGACAGGAGAAGAACAATAGGACAAAAAAGGGAACTTTTATATAGATTGGACCTTTGGTTTTCCCGTTTGAATGGTTTTACACTAGTAATTTTGGGGGTCCTTTATAGTTTGCTGTTTGGTGTAATCCAAAGCTCCGTGTTGAAGAAGGTCGTGCCTTGACCTATAATGGTTTACTTTCATAAATTGATACTTGGATGGAGATTTATCTCATTGGCACTCATACCACATCTTCTTATATCCAATTAACGTAAAAACGAAAACGACTGAAGTCCTGTACATTTCATTACACTGTTTTTGTTAGTGACTGTGTTTAAAATTACCGATATGTGTACGTGACATGACAAAGAGGTTAAACGTCATTATCTGGAAAAGAAGAAATTTGGATTAGATTAGGTGATACATTGTTAACAAGGTAAATATTTAAATATTTTCGTATGTAAAAACATTTTGTACCTTAATTATTAAAGATAACAATTAATTAAAAACATTGAACCACTCATTACTGTATTTATTCCATTTATACATCTTAAATAGAAAAAATTAACAAATATTTTCCAAAACTTTGTAATGCATATAAATGACAAATAATTGAAAAGAAGGTCAACATGTTTATCAGTATCCGTCCTTACATTACTGATAAATAATTTATATAAGGATGATAACTAACAATGTGTGGTTGTGTTTTGTAAAATTTTAACAGATAAGGGGATAGGTTTGAGTGTAAATTCACATTGCGATAAGACGTGTCACGGTACTTGTCTATCCCAAATTCATGTAAATGATGTTATATTTGTTTTTCTCGTGGGATTTTGTCTGATGCTTGGTCCGTTTCTGTGTGTGTTACATTGCAGTGTTGTGTCGTTGTTCTCCTCTTATATTTAATGCGTTTCCCTCAGTTTTAGTTTGTTACCCCGATTTTGTTTTTTGTCCATGGATTTATGAGTTTGAACAGCGGTATACTACTGTTGCCTTTATTTGGGTTAGGCGGTTATGTTTATTAAAGATCAATAGTTGGGTCTCCATTATACAAATACATATGCGTTAACCTGGGTATGTATATAATTGGGCACCTGGAATTCACCCGTTCAGGTGTAATACCACCATTGATTTTCCCCTGTTTGTCTTTGTTATAGCACTTTTCAAAAGATTGTGCAGAATTCAAGTCTGTTTCAAATAAATAAATACTTGACATGAGTGAATTTTTATTCTGTCCAGTACTATAGAAAAATTGTCACATAACATTTCATTGCATATAAGAAAAGAACCATCACTGGAAGGTTTTTTCCCCCTTATTCAACCTGTGTACAAGATTTAGTAACCATGTTACCTCAGGTTTTCGAAATATTCTATAGAAACCCCAAATAAAAAAATAATGGTGCTTTGAAATACCACCCAAGACATACGTTTATGACACAGAAATGTTTTACTGCAATAAAATGAAGGATTAATTACCTACAACTGTCAAATTCAAAGAAATATTTTTCGACCTATTTTCGTATACAACAGGATTTGACGTACCATGATTTTGTGGTATTACACCTAAAGCAGTAACATCTTTGTGTAATTTTAGTATTCGTTTGGATTTTGATTAATATGTACATGTATGTAAAAATAAAACATTACCGAAACGGAAAGTGCCTAATCAAATAGCAAAACCAAAAGCTCAAACACATCAAACGAATGGCAAGCAATTGTCATATTCTTGACTTAGAACATGTCCGTTTAAAATAGGAATAATAATCTTCTCATAGATAGCAGGCTTAAAACAATTGTACGCCAGACGCGCAATTCGTTTACAAAGGACTCATAATTGCTGCTCAAATCAAAAAGGTCAGAAACATTTCGAAGTTAAAGAGAATTGAGAATCTGTTATATCCGATATATTTAAAATAGTCAGATTATTTTACGTACATATTTGTCAATGTCCAATGAATATTGTCGTTACAAACGAATTGCATTAGAAATAATCTATTATCTATTTTTTATATATTCAGAATGAGTGCGTCAAACATGTATTTTTAATTTAAATACAGTTCCACGCGTTGTAAAGACATAAAAAAATCATTATTATCGAAATTACCACCCAATTATAACATATTTTTTAATCAAAAAATATGTTATGTATTACTTGTAAGTCACAGTTGTCAGTTATCATCTTACTTTTGAACATTTTTCTATTGAAAGACTTCATTTACCAATTTGAAAGTAGCTAGCACATAGTTTTAATGATTCTATCATCATTTTTCAATTTCTATTTTACCTTTGATAATAAAAACTAGGGTTGTCAACTCGGTGGAGATTTACTAATCGAGTACTCGTTGGATTTACCGGGCGAAACTGGAGAAATCGCTCGTTAAAACATTTACAAAATGAAAACAAAAACGATACGAATTGCATGTACTTATGAACGTTAAACTTTCAACATTATCAATAATCCAAGGAATGTTATACCATAATTAATAGCTCATTTATTAACTACATGTTTTTATTTAGTAAACTGGCAATAATGTAATCAAGTATTTAAATAATTTTATAGAAAATGATTACTTAAACAACAGTATATGGGAAGCGTAAAAACACATTTAATTATTTACAAAGAGGTAATGAAAAGTAAATCACAAAAATACTGAGCTCCGGGGAAAATTCAATCGGAAAGTCCCTAATCACATGGCAAAATCAAATGACAAAACACATCAAAAATGAATGGACAACAACTGTCATATTACTAACTTGTTACATGCATTTTCAAATGTAGAAAATGCTGGATTGAACATGGTTTTATAGTGCTAAACCTTTCACTTGTACGACAGTCTCATCAAATTCCGTTATATTTACAACGATGCGTGAACAAATCATGCATAAATACTTAAGATAAGAACTTATATTGATGCCTTTAATCATTTTCTGAGGGTCGACACAGGGCACATCGAATTTGCTCTTATTCAAAGGTATTTCAGACAATGCGATTTCTCAACTTTGTAGGCTAACTAACAGTCCTGCTGATGAAATTATATGCACTGACGGTATAGAGGTTGAGGAATGACTACGATTAGCTAAAAGTGTAAGATTTAAAAAGTGCGCTTGTTCATAACCTACCAGTCTAATTGGGAGAGCATGTATAATTAAACAGAAAGCTTGATTTTTATTAAATTCAATTAATTTTTAATCTCCAGGGAGGTGATCTCAATAAATATAGTTTTTGTTTCAGCTGAGGAAAGAAACAACAACATTCTAACAGGAGACTGAGTAGTCGAGTATAATGTTGGTATTCGATGCTCGGTACTACCGGGCGATACTGTAACTCAATATTTACTTATTTTGTGTTATTTCTTGTCTCACCATTACTAATATGAAACATAATATATTTAATTTTGATAAGTATTTAGAGTGGAGATATATTTTAACTTCTGTATTCGTACTCTGAACAATACGTTTATTAATTTGGTAGAAAAATATTAAATTTCGCACTCCTGACAACAAAATTATTTTATGGTCCTCTAAAGTCAAAATAACAACTAACATATATTATGATGATGCAGGCCACAGATGTGACAGTTTATGTTTCAAAATCAATCATATCAAAAGATACATGTATAAAATTTGCATACACTACAATTATAAGTACCAATTATGAATTTAAATATACAATACTATCATTACAGTCTGAACCAATGAGCATATTATGTAATGAATAAAAAGAAAAATGTCATCAATTATTGAAATTGAATTTTTTGAAAAGTCAATCAATTTAGAGTTATCTTCCCTTGACTATAAATTTGTTAATGATAGTGTAACATTTCAACTTTTGGGAGCAGATACCGCTCTTTTTGTCCTCATCCAATTCAACAATTAACAAACCTCTTTTCAAGGTGGAAGAATGTGGAGGGGGAGGGGATTAAAGTATTTTATGAAAATTGAATGTCACCAAATTTCTGTGTGTTCTTTCTTTGGCAGCTATTTGGGAAATAGGCTGGATATTAAAACATGTGCTTTAAGTAGCGCCCCCTTATCAATTGCAAAATTCAAATGAGTTTCAAGTTAGATAATCACATATGTACCATCCGTAACTATTTTCTACATATTTCTAAAATTTACAAAACATGATAACACAAGACTGAATACAATCAAAATTTAGTCTTTCATTGTTCCATAAAGTCACCTATGCTGCACAAAAGTGTATATATTTATTTTTTACCGTGTAACTTGTTTTATTTAACGCCATTCTGTATCATTCTGTATTATATTTATTACTATGTTAAATATGCACCTACGTTTTAATATTGAATTTTAATTCTGTTATTTATCAAACTTATTCGTTCAATGTATGTTAAACTGTTACTAAATAATCAACAAATATCACGATGATGACTGCTGTACCAATATTTTGACTATTTTATTTATTGTGTCTGTATGCTAACATTGCCTAGGTGAATTTTAAAATTGTTTGTATGCACATTGAACGACAAATCTATGTGACGTATAAAAAATTTCTGACGTAGGACACACAAACAAATGAATGTGTTTGTAGATATATGTTTTTGTGTTCTGTTAAATTGTTCCTTTTAAAATTGTTATACGATGATGACTGATGTACCCATATTCTGACTATTTAATTTATTTTGTCTGTTTAGTTGACGCATCAATGTAAATATAACGGAAATTGATGAGACTGTCATCAAAGTGAGAGGGTTAGCGCTATAAAACCAGGTTTAATCCACCATTTTCTACATTTGAAAATGCCTGTACCAAGTCAGGAATGTGACAGTTCTTGTCCATTCGTTTTTGATGCGTTTTGTTATTTGATTTTGACATGTGATTAAGGACTTTCCGAATTGATTTTCCTCTAAGTTCAGTATTTTTGTGATTTTACTTTTTAGTTCACGCATCAATGTAAATATAACGGATTTGATGAGACTGTCGTACAAAGTGAGAGGTTTAGCACTATAAACCCAGGTTTAATCCACCATTTTCTACATTTGAAAATGCCTGTACCAAGTCAGGAATATAACAGTTGTTGTACATTCGTTTTTGATGTGTTTTGTAATTTGATTTTGTCATGTGATTAGGGACTGTCTATGCATCTGCAGTTAATTTACACAAGTGATAACGTACTTTCTAATTGAATATTTTCAGACAAATAATTGTCGATTTCAAAATCTGACAAAGCATGGCACTGAACAAAATTGTTTTATGTGATCCCTGCAAGTACGATGATACAACTAAAAACGCAAAGAAGTGGTGTACGTACTGCGAAGAGGGATTCTGTGTGGACTGTGAGAAAGTTCATAGGTCAACAAAAATGTCAAGAGACCACAAACTTATTTCAGTTGATGATTATGAAAACCGTTATGACCTGATCAGCGTCAATCTGAATTGCGGAATTCATTGTAAAAGGCTCGAATTATACTGTAATACACACAATGAGGAAATTTGTGCAGCTTGTATAACATCTAATCATAAAGGCTGTCGTGACATTATGCTTATAGAAAATGTAGCTAAAATTGCAAAATCCTCAAAATCGTTGGACGATTTGTTTATGATAATGTCGATAATGTTGAGTAACGTTAAATGTTGCATCAAAGACCGGGAAATGGTAACATCGAAAATTGATGAAGAAGAACAATATATTAAGAAAACCATTTTCCATACTAGACTGTCCCTCAATAATCGCCTTGATGAACTGGAACAAAACTTGCTTTTTGAACTTAAATCAAAATATGAAACTTCCAAGGCAAAAATAACAAGCTCTCTAAAAAACCTTGAACTCTTAAAAACAGAACTGGAAAACATTAGTAAAACGACAGTCCAGCTCACGGAATTCGCGTCTGATCTTCAGATATTTCTTGCTACACGTCAAACAGCCACAAAAATTGAAAAATTAGGTAAGGGTATCAATGAAAATCTGAGGCTCGAAAACAATTTCAGTTTAAAGATAGAGCTACATCCTATGATATTGACGTTGCTAAATGATATCCAACAACAATTTGGAGAAATTAAACTTGCAGAGCAAAATGCAGGTCTCCAGTTTCAGGATGAAAAGATTGACCAAGCCCAGAAACGAATACGCGAATTAAAGCTAGATTTCCATGGCAAGAACCTTCAACTGAAAACGACATTTGATCTAAAACATGTTGAATATTCAATCACTGGTTGCATACTCTTACCAGACGAAAGGATCATAGCTGCAGTTTCCGACCTGAAAAAGTCGTTACAAGAATATAATATCAGTGGCGAAAATATCCGTGATATACCTGTCTCAGGTTCACCTTTCGATCTAACGATAATAGATACTCATAGAATTGCTGTTACGTATGGTTATGGTAAGTTTATTGAGGTAATAGACATGCAAACAAATGCTGTCAATGTCGAGAAAAAGATAAACTGTGATGGTAGCTGCTGGGGAATTTCATACCAAGATGGAAAACTTTATGTTTCAGTGTGCAAAAAAGGAATATTAATAACAAACACTGCTGGAAACATTTTAAATACGATCCAATGCGATCCGCATTATATAACAACAACTCACGACAGTATATACTACACAAATGGTAGCCGCGATACTGTGTACTGCTGCAACATGACAGGACAAGGGATCTGGAACTTTACAGATACATTGGCAGATGAGCTGGAGGGTATATCAGTGGACCATAATGGAAATGTCCTAGTGGTGTGTCGTATGTGGAACAGTCTTAAACTAATACAACATGATGGGAAAGACAGTAAGACTTTGCTTACCATGGTAGATGGCCTCGATTATCCATCAGTTGTGTGTTACAATAAAGACCTGAAAATGATGTGCATTGGGTTGACGTATAGAACGTTCGCTATATACCAAGTTTTACAAAAGTAGCATTTCAATTAAACACTTGTGAAACTTAAGGACAATGTTCGGCAAAAACTACTCACAATACCTTATTCATTGCCTTGTATTGAAGATAAAATTGGTCAAAAAACAAGTTATTGTATTGTAACCAGTTAGTAGTACCTGGCATATTGCAGACGTCATCAAATAGACCTTTTTATACATATTGTTGTGCTGCCTTTATTCGTGCGTGATTTGAAAATGAATAAAGATATAACGAAAAATAGTGAAATTTCAAAAACACTGTGAATGAAAAAAAATCTTTACAATTCCGTGCGTCCGCAGAACTTTTCTGGGTTTCACTTCATCCGGAAAGCTACTCCTAATCATTTGACTTTTCGAATTCCTTTATCGTCCGAATTTGTATTCCATTATGTGTTAAGCAATCAAGTGTTATATCACGTTGCAAACAATTATTGTATAAGAATAGTTCATTCCTTCATAAAACTCCGGATAACACTATATTCAAATTAACCCAAGTGTTAAAAAAACACAAACAAGCAATAGATGTACTATGGATTCTTTAAAATTCGTTGGATACCAATTTTCGTGGATTTCGTTGGTACAGGTAGACCACGAAATTAAATGTTCAACGAATGATTAATTTTCTATGGGTTTGTATACAGATTTTAGCATAACACGAATATGCAAGTTTTTCTTAATCCACGAACATGTGTACCCACGAAAATAAATGAATCCACAGTATATGCTTAAATGAACAAAAACATTCGAATTTATTCTTCTTCAAAATGACAAAAAAAAGCACAATTACAAGTAAGTAAATTATATCGTCATTTTTTATTATTGCCATTGCGTTGTCAGTTTTCCTCTATGTATGAGTTTTTAATGTATATTGGTACCTTTCGCCTCATTTTACTTTTACTTTTATATAAATCAGTCTTGTATTTGAGTCTATTACTTCATCAGGACTTCTCATTAAATGTAGCTTAATACTGTTCATTGAAAAGAGAGAAACATCATAAAGTACCAAAGAAAAAGCATGGTAAACAAAACAAAATCTGAAACTGACTCAATGAATGTACAGAAATATTTCAAATGGCAAGTATTAAAAAACTATCATTTTACAAGGATATCTATTTTTTGAAGTTTTAGCTAATTACAGTCTTATACTTTTTTTATTTATTCAAGAGACATTTATCTTGTATCGTGTCATTATGAAAGGAAGGTTGGGATTGATTTTGTGAGTTTTTATCCTAACAGTTTGGGAATTAAGGGCCCAAAAGGGTCCAAATAAGCATTTTTCTTGGTTTTCGCACATTAACTTTAGTATAAGTAAATTGAAATCTCTGAAATTTAAACACAAGGTTTATGACCACCAAAGGAAGGTTTAGATTTGGTGAGTTTTTGGGTCCCAACAGTTAAGGAATTAGAGACCAAAAGGGTCCAAAATTAAACTTTCAAATTGTTAAATTTCATAAAAAATTGAATTATTGGGGTTCTTTGATATGCCGAATCTAACCGTGTATTTAGATTCTTAATTTTTGGTCCTGTTTTCAAATTGGTCTACATTTAGATCCAAAGAGTCTAAAACTAAACTTAAGTTTGATTTTAACAAAAATTGAATTCTTGGGGTTCTTTGATATGCTGAATCTGAACATGTACATATATTTTTTTATTATAGGCCCAGTTTTCAAAGTGGTCCAAATCGGGGTCCAAAAATAATTTCATCAAAAATTGGATACATGGGGTTCTTTGACATGCTGAATCTAACCATGTATTTAGATTTTTGATATTTTGGCCCGGTTATCTAATTGGTCCACTATGCGGTCTAAAGGGTCCAAAATTGAACTTTATTTGATTTCATCAGAAATTGAATTCTTGGTGTTCTTTGATATGCTGAATCTAACCATGGATTTTATTTTGGATATTGGACCATAAAAGGTAAATGTCCAATTTAAAATTTTTAAGTTCTTATACCACATTCATTCTGTGTCAGAAACCTATGCTGTGTCAACTATTTAATCACAATCCAAACTTAGCCTTTTTTTTCTCTTTTGAATTGTTTTACGTTGTCAAATCGGGGCCTTTATAGCTGGCTATGCGGTATGGGCTTTGCTCATTGTTGAAGGTCGTACGGTGACCTATAGTTGTTAATGTCTGTGTCATTTTGGTATTTTGTGGACAGTTGTCTCATTGGCAATCATATCTCATCTTCTTTTTTATATTAGGGCTGTATCAAGCTTGAATGCTGTGTCCATACTTGCCCCAACTGTTCAGTATTCGATCTCTGCGTTCATATCAAGCTGTGCCCTGCAGAGCATTTTATTAGAACTGTTAGCACCACATAATGTATTTCCCGAAAGGCAACGACCCATGATACATTTCCACCAAGCAGAAGCTGACGTCCACGGTGCACTGTTTTGCTAAACATCCCTTTTCGTCTTGTATATTTCAATTAATACTTCAAATGTTCATATGATGAAATCATAATCTTTCAGTCAGTTTAATTGAAGTCTGGAGCTGGCATATCAATTAACTGCTAGTAGTCTGTTGTTATTTATGTATTATTGTCATTTTGTTTATTTTCTTTGGTTTCATCTTCTGACATCAGACTCGGACTTCTCTTGAACTGAATTTTAATGTGCGTATTGTTATGCGTTTACTTTTCTACATTGGCTAGAGGTATAGGGGGGGGGGGGGGGGGTTGAGATCTCACAAACATGTTTAACACCGCCGCATTTTTGCGCCTGTCCCAAGTCAGGAGCCTCTGGCCTTTGTTAGTCTTGTATCATTTAAATTTTAGTTTCTTGTGTACAATTTGGAAATTAGTATGGCGTTCATTATCACTGAACTAGTATATATTTGTTTAGGGGCCAGTTGAAGGACGCCTCCGGGTGCGGGAATTTCTCGCTACATTGAAGACCTGTTGGTGACCTTCTGCTGTTGTTTTTTTTTCTATGGTCGGGTTGTTGTCTCTTTGGCACATTCCCCATTTCCATTCTCAATTTTATTCAAATGCAAGTTTCATGATAAAAACTACTTTCCAGCGACCTATTTCTATAATTTGTAACTTTTTATACAGAAATGAATTCATATCATTTAAACAACTATAATGCTTGCTTCAATATTTATTGGATTTAAATATTTTTGTTCATCATAATGTAAAGTGTCGCACGGGGTGAGATATTTATTAAAACAGGGATGATTTAACTTTTTTTTTTTTTTTTTATCAAATACTAAAAGCATTATACATCTTTGGTGGACTTCGTCTGTGTTCTGCTCTTTGGTCGGATAGTTATCTTTTTGACACATTCCCCATTTCCATTCTCAATTGTATGTAAAGGAAAACTATTACTTTAAAATTGGCTTTAAGTAATGCCAAGGATTTTTATACTATTCAATAAATTGCTTGGTAATGCAAAGAAGACACATGTTCACTTAAATCCAGTGAAAAAATTCATGTTCTGATTTGACAAAGTTATAAGATAGAAAAAGTGGTAATCATATAGACATTGATGTTGGTAATTTGTTTGGGAGTAACTTGGTCAATGCAGTTTACACACAAATAAATGCATTTAAAAGGGCATTTATTACGGGAGAGATCCGTTTGCGCCAAAAATGCGTCCTTTTGCGCCACAACTTTTTTTCTCCAATGCTACGTTTGCGCCACCTGTTTTAAAATTACATGGTATCATTTGCGCCAAAAATAAAAAATACGATTGTGCCAATTAGAAGAAAAACGACTTCCCTCCTTCTTTATTCGGACTTGGAACCAGCAGTTTACACGTCAAATGTTTCCTTTTCTGACACACACTTTCTTCTTACTGCTGGTGCATGGGTATCCCCTAGTAAATGTATGTAGTAACTTGTAACTTCACTTTATTGTCCAAAAAGACAAACATTGAAGAATGAAATGTATAAAACAGTTCATACTAATTCCTGTGGAATGCTTCTGCTCCATTACTGGTACGTCTTGCGGTTACGGTAGATAGAGTTTCAGCCAATACGGATGGTGGGAACAAAGCACTGTGTCATCAACATATGTGGCTAAAACATAATCTGCAAAAAAGCTTCTATTTTCTTCTCTTTTGGCATATCTTGTATTAAATATTCAGCAAAGCAATAAGTCTCTGTACATGGACTCTTTTCTCTCCAGATGCTCATCTTCATAGTGAAATATCTCCGAACATAGGATACTTTTTAAGCCAAAAATAAGAACAAATATTAATCATTAAGATATATGTACAGGTAAATTGGCGCAAATGAGTTCCGATTATTGGCGCAATTGATACATTTGGAAAACAAAATTTGGCGCAAATGATACCCCTGAAAAACAGTAATTGGCGCAAAAGGACTGCACCACATTGGCAATCATACCACATCTTCTTTTTTAATTAAATCCTATAATAACTTTTTTAAAATCAATTATTTTTTCATTTTTTAACTGCTTTTAAAATTTCATGCATTAGGGAAAAATAGATTTACCTTTGCAACAATGTTAACTTCTAACTGTCCAAATGTTTTAATATAATAACTTTTAAGATAACGACATTTTATTAAATCTTGTACTGTCACTAACGAAAAAGGGTAATTTTAAACATATATTATACTTGAAACCGGATAGTCTCCTCAATTTTTTTTCAGACACTTTACAATATTAAAAGAAATGTGGAATGATTGCCAATGAAACAACTCTCCACAATAAACAAAATGATACAGAAATTATCAACTAAAGGTCACTGTACAGTCTTCAACAATGAACAAAGTCCATACAGCATAGTCATCTATAAAAGGCCCCTAAATGTCAAATGTAAATCAATCCAAATGAGAAAAAATTAAGGCCTAATTCATGTACAAAATAATGAAAGAAAAACAACGGTATGATACTAATCCCATTACTGGAGGGAATGTGCTTGATATTCATATCATGAAGACGTAATATTTCAATCAGTTTAATTGAGGTCTGAATCTGGCATGTTCATGACTGCTAGTAGTCCTTTGTTAATTTATGTATCATTGCCAGTTTGTTTAGTTCCTTTTGTTACTTTTTCTAACATAGGACTTTGACTTCTTTTAAATTGAGTTTTACTACATGCGTATTCTTGTCTGTTTGTGTTTTCTACATTGGCTAGAGGTATGGGGAGGGTTGAGATATCAAAAACATGTTTTACCCCACCGTATTTTTGCTCCTGTCCCAAGTCAGGAGTCTCTGGCCTTCGTTAGTCCTGTAAGATATTTTAATTTTAGTTTCTTTTATATATTTCGGAGTTAAGTATGACGTCCATTATCACTGAACTAGCGTACAATTTGTTAAGGGGCCAGCTGAATATAAAAAAAAAGAAGATGTGGTATGATTGCACATGAGACAACTCTCCACAAGAGACAAAAATAACACACAAATTAACAACTATATGTCACCGTACGACCTTCAATAATGTGTAAATAAGACAACTCTCCCCAAATGACCAAAAAGACACACAAATTTACAACTATAGGTTGCCGTAAGCCTCCGGGTACAGGATTTTCTCACTGCATTGGAAACCCATTTATGGCCTTTGGTTTTTATCTGCTCTTTGGTCGGGTTGTTGTCTCTTTAACAGCTATGTAACACAGCAACAAACGACAACCACTGAATTACTGGTTCCTGACTTTGGTTTGTTGGTGCCAAACCCTTACCCTCCTTACCTGTTAGGGTCACCCGGTGGTAACGCCACAAATAAGAACAAATAATGAAAAAAAGCGAAAAACAAATATGACAAACATATAATAAAAAACGATAACCACTCAACTACAGGCCCCTGCCATGCGACAGAAACATATAAAATGTACATGCGGGGTTTTACACGTTTTACTCTAGCTAATAATAGACATGCTATTTGAATTAAGTTTTTTTTCTTCGTTGATTTTTTTATGTCGTTTCTAAAATACAAGCTTACTTCAATATCGATAATACATTAATTACAAAAATATTCAGTGATGCGGTAATAGCAGGTATCCACCCTCTTTTCAGGAAACCGTATTGTATAATGTAAGAAACTTTTACTAAAATAAATTATTATAATTTCAAATGAAAGCTTTTTGTGGTTTCAAAAGTTCTTTTTTAATCTTTTTTTTTTCAAAAAATTGAGACTATTAGTATATATACATATATATATTAATTACTTGCTTCTGAAGCGTTTAAAAGTCCTTTTCTAAGACGTCAAAGGATATTCACGATATCGTTTTATTGATTAAACAATGTTCTTTTTAATCAAAGAAAATTTTTAAAATATCAAATCACGGAATTTTAAAGTCCGGCATTGGTGGACTACATTATTTTTACCTGGTTATTTACATGGAAACGTGTAAACTTCCGGTCCAATCAAGCACCTGTTGAGACTTATTCGTGATTTGTTCTCAGTATACCGTTGTCATTCAGTAGCGATGGAGTTAAGAGAACGAAAACCACCAACTTTGAAAGAAAAATTTTCCGATCATTACAAGAACAGAGATTTTACGGTGAAAAAAACACAGATAAACACAATTGGCGTGGCTTTCTATTGGGGAATGTGGATTTCTCTTTTTATTGAAGGCCACATATTGACATTTCAACTGTATGGCGATAACTGGATAACAACCGGTGTGATATTTGTATTGATTTGGTTTTCGGCGTGGCAATCGTTCATTAATTGGTTTGGAACTTATTTAGTTGACGTATCAAAAGTTGATGCTGCGGTGAAAGAAAAACATCACCCTGGGATTCTTGAAACACCAACAGGCTGGTACAACTGTCCGAATTGTCAGGTAAAATATTAGCCTGTTCGTTTATGATTTCACAATTTATTTAGCAATCTGCTCTTAATACTAAACCGTGACTGTCATAATATCTATTCCTGTTGGAATAAATATTCTATACCATTTATTCCGTTAGGAACATATACTGTAATACTTATTCCTGTGGAAATTATATTCTAGAATATTTTTTTCCTTTTTGGAACTTATATAATGAAGGAACTTCTATTCCGTGACAACAGTAGTTTTAAACAAATTATACATACATGGATCAAGCGACAACTCCACCTCCCCAAAAAACATTTAAAAAAAAGTATAAGAATAAAACAATAACATAGTTATGGTAAAGTACATGTACCTGTTGATGGACATGGGTCCAATTTCGCTACTCAAAAAATTGCATTTATAAAGTCATCTACTGCTCACAAGTGCTTGGGTACGAGATGAAAAAAGAAAAATCATTATTTGCACTGAATATAGTTAATTTTATATGTTAATAACACTTCTTAGTTTGCTTTACGTTATTTTACTACACATACTTAAAAGCAAATAGAAAATTGAAAATGCACTGCAAACAATAATTTTTTTTCCCTACATGTACTCTTGCATTTTGTATCTAAGTGCCTGTACATGCATGTGCAACTGCTAAAAAAACTTTTTGAAGATGTTCTACTAAATCATGATAGAACCTCGATGTGGTTGTAGGTAGAAAAAGTATATGACTTTGTGATTAGTACATTACATGTACATGTAGTACTGTTGAATAAACAAATGTTAACATATAAATTAATTTTTTTCAGATATAAAAATCTGCAAATTGAAAATCAAATCATACTAATGCAGAGTAAACTTTTTTTTAAAGAAAAAATATAGCGTCATACAATGTACATTCCACCTATAAATAATTAAAGGTTGAATTTCGTACAATTTTGAATTTCGTATTTTCCTGTCATAACTTGAATAAAAATCATAGTTGACAGATTATTTCTCATTAAACATTTAAAAGTAAAGTATTGTTTGTGTTTACTTTAATCATAACATTAAAAAAAATACATTGTCCTAATTTAATTACACAGGTAACCAGTAAGCACATGCATGTAATTAGAAATTTTAGTAAATGTTTCTGTGATTTCACAAAACCAACACAAAAGTTGAATGACAACCATTTAGTTCCTATAAGGGCATAATAAGAAGAAACAAAAATGTCTACGTCTTTGCTTTTACTTCCCTTCTTCTCAAACATATATTGAAGGCAAATATTTGAGCGATGAATAGATATAAGAAAATGTGGTATGAGTGCCAATAAGACAACCCTCCGTCCATGGCATTCGTAAAAGTAAACCATTATAGGTCAAAGTACGGTTTTTGTACATTTTCGCTTTCTGTAGTACACATATTTTTCAAAATTTAGAATGCATACCGAGTGTTTTTTGTTAACTTCACAGCATGTATGTATTAGCGTCAAATATAATTGTAAATCTTTATTGTATTTCAGGTTGATGTCCCACCAAGATCGTTCCACTGCAAGTACTGTAACAAGTGTGTTCTGAAAAGAGATCACCACTGCTTCTTCACCAATTCCTGTATTGGATTCTATAATGAACGATTCTTCATTATAATGTGTATATCACTTATCTGGTGCAATGCATTCGCCTCGTTCCTACAAGTTACCTACCTCAACCAAACAATACCGCTGTCTCTTTTTGGTATCCTTAATTATTTTGCGCCAGTTGCATTTTTCCAGATGTTATTCGGGAACATGACATTTTTCCAGTTTTTCTTAACACTTCATTTATTTTTCACGGTTGGATGTTTTTTCAGTGCTATATTTTTCACATATTATCATTTATTCCTGATCTGTTACGGTATGACCTCATTTGAGAGTACTAAGAAAATGAACATTTATTCACACGACACCGTCTTGGATAATTTAAGATCTGTATTTGGCGCATTGCGCTGGATTCCTCTGCAATTCATATTTCCTTTTAGAGTGGATCAAATTGACGATGGAGTGAATTGGAACATCAGGAAGCGAGTCAAGGGGAATTGACCTTTGAATAAGGGAGATAACTCTTAAAGATCACAGATGCGTTTGTGTCAACCATTCTCATAACTTTATTTATTGTAAGCTTCTAAGTAACATAGATTATGTTACTGCTGTTTCATATATATTACTTACTTACTATATATGCTTAGAAGCATTGAAAAACTGCCTATCACAAGCACATAAATGATTGCAAGAGTTATCTCCTATTAACCTTTGGCTTCCTCCTTAAAAAAACTAAACTTTGCTCAGAGTCAAGTACATTGTGCATAATATGAATGTGTTCGAACAGTCCCAATATGGCTCATTTTCTACAGTCGTGTTCAGCTATGAAGTCATTGACCATTAAGGATGTAATATTTATTTATCAATCTGTTTAATTTATTTGTATAGATGATCGTGCATTTTAATATATATATATTTTGGTTAATAAACTCAATGAATATTTTAGTGTGTACCTCTTTAAAAAAAAATGAAAAAAAAAAGATTTAGTCTGATTGCCAACTATCCCCCATATACCCAATTACGTAGGTGTTATATTTAGAAACTTATGGCCTTCAATAATGAGCATAACACCATATCACATATCAAGCAATTACAGGCCACTAAATGAAAAAAAAATGTAAACAAAAATAAACAATTAAAAAAGGAGAAGCGACGAGCCTGATGAATGTACATGCACATGTAACAGTAAACGATAAAATTATTTCGCATACAGCAATCTACAAATGACAACCACAAAATTACAACGGTTTCGGGTACATACATAATGTGGTGGGGTAAACCCTATTTGCATGCGGTGCCCAACCCCCCAACCCCTAACTAGGGAATGTGGTAGTACAGCAAAACATAAAAAGCAGTTGAAAATGACTCGATTTTTAACGATACAAAGCACAAAAACAAACAACGAAAGGACTAAGGTCACAAAGAGCTGATCTGAGAATACTCGCAGCTATTACAATTGCTAGTTCAAACTAAAAAAACAAGTAACAAAAAGGCATGTATCAAATACAAAATAATTCAATGCACATCATGGATTCAGCGTAAATATTTTATAGCAGTCCGAGAAAACTATAACCAAAAGTCACCGATCGAAATTAAAGGCGAAAACGATTAATTTTTCGTTGAACAGTGGGAACAGTATATTTAATCTTTAATATTTATGTTCTTGACTGAACTGTCGAATGAAATGTGTCTCACCTGCAAGTAGTTTTGCTAGGACGGCATTTAAATGCCATGCACACATTTTTTGTAAGCTATGCAGAAATTCGAGTTAATTGATCATGACTGGAGACGTTGACAAACAGTATCCATGGAAACGAGATGTGTCATCGTTTTTAAAAACAAAACATCGTTGACTTGCCATTTACAGTTCCCCATAAAATTATAAAATCACATACTTTTACATCTAGAAGTCCATGGAAAAGTGTAGTCAATTAGCCATGACCGGGACAATAATTACTATCTATGGAAATGGAAAAATCAATTTGAAAACGAATGTCATATTGGGTAATAAAACAGAATAGAATGCACAACATCCAGTGGAAAATATTACATGTACATTTGGAATGATAGCATGCAGTGATTAGAATAGAATAGCAAATATTATTTTAAGTCGGGTTACATGGAATAATTCAAACATAATCTGTGTAGAGTTTTATTTCCGACATTAATAACAATAACAACACATACAATATTAAGACATGGGACATTTTGAACATATGCAGCATACACAATAGACAATACAAAGCCAGCTATATTGCATACTAAGCAAAAAGTTCATATGTATAAAAGCAAGCACCAACAAGTAAAGCACTAAACTAGATTATAAGCACATGCAAAGCAAACCGTAATAAATAACCTAAACTAGTTCTAAAAACTGCATGGAAAACATAAAAAAATCAAAAGCTTTAAGATTTTCTGGAGCCACATCTGCATGAGTTGCTTTTCCAGTTGTTGATCATACTTTTAAACTGGTTCAGGTTCGACTGCGCACATATCGCGTCAGCTTATTCCAGCTCATTTCAGAGCGATTAATTCTACTTTGTTAATGATGTGCGCTGCATCTGATACAAGTTTCAAAATCGTCAAGCATGCCACAGGTACATGTATTGTCAGCCATTGAAAAAAGTAAAATCACAAAAATACTGAACTCAGAGGAAAATCAATTCGGAAAGTCCATAATCACATGGCAAAATCAAATAACAAAACGCATCAAAAACGAATGGACAAGAACTGTCATATTCCTGACTTGGTACAGGCATTTTCAAATGTAGAAAATGGTGGATTGAATCTGGTTTTATAGCTAGCTAAACCTCTAACTTGTATGACAGTCGTATCACATTCCAGTATATTGTCACCGATGCTTGAACAAAACAAACAGACACAAAGTTAAAAATGTCAAAAATAGGGGTACAGCAGTCAACATTGTGTTATCATATTAATCACTACAAAAACAACAAATGTAACGAAGAAGCACACATCAAATTAACATCCTCATTTTGATTATATTATACGATTTTATTTGTCTATGTAAAATGCACCCATCAAGGAAGGAGGGTTTTGAGTACTGGTGTAAAATTGCGCGTTTGAAATTCGCACAGGTAGACATGAAATAACTTTGTCGTTCAAAGTATGACGGGATACATAAATACAGTCACGTAAAATAGATATAACAAAAACTGACTAAACAGTATAAAGTAATAATAAATAAAATAATAGTGTGGTTCAAAGTATGACGGGATACATAAGTACAGAGTCACGTCAAATGTATATCACAAAAAAAGTGGGTTAACACGCTCCAGGAAAGCATACTGCCACAAGCAAGAAAGTGTGTATAAAATTAAAACTTTAAGAAAAATTGTAGATATCGATACAACTTTATCCCAGTTAAAAAAGTGTAATGGTTTTTGAAATTATCTTTTTATCAATGCGATATGGGTATAGGTATTGGAAACGGCTAGTTTGTGCTCCTACATCAGACTTTCTTGCTAACCCTTCCATGACGTCCCATTTGACCTGTGTTAGTTCGGGCAAAATTTACACGTAATCTTGTTCCTACTGGAGCCCCCATTTTCATTGGCTTTTATCAATAAATATCATTAACACATACATAAACAAGAATGTGTCCCCAGTACACGGATGCCCCATCCGCACTATCATTTACTATGTTCAGTGGACCGTAAATATGGGGAGTTTCAAGTTGATTGGACTTCAACTTCATCAAAAACAACCTTGACCAAAAACTTTAATCTGAAGCGGGACAGACGGACGAACGAACGGACGTACAGACCAGAAAACATAATGCCCACAAATTGGCCATCAAAATACAACCATTTATCGGTGTGTGTGTGTGTGTGTGAAACAACAAAAATCGTTTCCGACTTGATTGTAATTGGTTTGTCAATTGAGTTCAAGATGATAAGCAAAGACTCATATTATTCAATAAAATTTTCATTAAAGGGCACTACCTCTTTTAATACAAATTACCAACGGTTTTAGCAATAGGACTTTTTTGCTGATCAATCTTGTCTAATGGATCGTTTTCTGTCTTCTAAATCTTCTCTATTTTTATGATGAAAATTGTAGAAAATGTGTAAGTGGGACTGTCCATTAAATAGTTAAATACAAAATTAAATTAAAAAATGTAAATTTTTTCTTTAGATGTTATTTCTCTTCTTGAAAATTACCTTCTGTCTAAGATACATAATTATACCAATCCATGAAGGTTAAAAATTTATTATGTCGAAAAAGTCCATCTATCGGAAAAAATACTGAAAATCTTCAAAAGTTAGCTTTAAACATTATCTCTTAATCAGAAAAAAGCTTCTGCCAAAATTTCAGAAAGTTTGACAAAGCAATTGATGTGTACCAAACGTTAAACTTAAGACTGCTTCTACTTTTTCAATACATTGTAACTTGGATGGAGTGTGATCTCATTGACACTCATAAACCTGAGAATGGAAATGGGGAATGTGTCAAAGAGACAACAATCCAACCAAAGAGCAGGAAACAGCTGAAGGCCACAAATGGGTCTTCAATACAGCGAGAAAATCCTGCGGGCTTCCGCTGGCCCCTAAACAAAAAATATGTACCATTTCAGTGATAATGGACGTCATACTTAACTCCGAAATATATATATAAAAAAAAAACAAAAAAAAAAAACTGAAATTAACAAGAGCTGTCAGAACTACAGTAAAAGCAAAAGTTACAATCATCAATATCAACTTGACCTTTATTTTTGTTAACAGTAACAACATTTTAAAAGTTAACCAGATGCTCTGCAGGGCGCAGCTTTATACGATCGCAGAGGTTGAACACTTAACGGTTGGGTCATGTATGGACACAACATTCAAGCTGGATTCAGCTCTAAATTTGGATTGTGATTAAATAGTTGACACGACATAGGTTTCTGACACAGAATGAATGTGGTCAAATGAACTTAATATTTTTTTTTTTGCCTTTGAGCAATTCACTATGCTGTTGAATATTAATCCTCTCAAAATAATGTTTTGAGGAAATTTTCATTTTATTTATGAAATCTGAAATAAGAAAAATTGAACACTCATTTATATACATCATAAAATATTAAAATGTAAAAAAGTGCTTGTAATCACTGAATGGAAAAGATTGTTTTAATTTATCAGTTGGTAGTAAAAGTGAATATACATTGTATATTGTGTAAAACAAGGATTTAAGTTGATTCAACTACTATTCTGGACAAAGAAAGATAACTCCAATTGAAAATTTCTTGCTATTTCGCAATATTGTGCAATTAGATATTTCTTGCTATTGGGCAATACTGTGCAATTGAAAATACTTGCTATTGCACAATACTGTGCAATTGAAGATTTCTTGCTATTGCACAATACTGTGCAATTGAAAATTTCTTGCTTTTGCACAATAATTAGTATAATAATTTTAGGACATGATTTGGACCAACTTGAAAACTGGGCCCATAATCAAAAATCTAAGTACATGTTTATATTCAGCATATCAAAGAAGCCCACAAAATTCAATTTTTGTTATAATCAAACTTAGTTTAATTTAGGACCCTAATGTAGACCAATTTGAAAACGGGACCAAAAATTAAGAAAATACATACACAGTTAGATTTGGCATATCAAAGAACCCCAATTATTCAATTTTTGATGAAATCAAACAAAGTTTAATTTGGACCCTTTGGGCCCCTTATTCCTAAACTGTTGGGACCAAAACTCCCAAAATCAATCCCAACCTTCCTTTTATGGTCATAAACCTTGTGTTTAAATTTCATAAATTTCTGTTTACTTATACTAAAGTTATGGTGCGAAAACCAAGAAAAATGCTTATTTGGGCCCCTTTTTGGCCCCTAATTCCAAAACTGTTGGGATCTCAACTCCCAAAATCAATCCCAACCTTCCTTTTGTGTTGATAAACCTTGTGTATAAATTTCAATGATTTCTATGTATTTGTACTAAAGTTATTGTGCGAAAACCAAGAATAATGCTTATTTGGGCCCTTTTTTGGCCCCAAATTCCTAAACAGTTGGAACTAAAACACCCAAAATCAATCCCAACCTTCCATTTGTGGTCATAAACTTTGTGTCAAAATATCATTGATTTCTATTCACTTAAACTAAAGTTATAGTGCGAAAACCTAGAAAATGCTTATTTGGGCCCTTTTGGGCCCCTAATTCCTAAACTGTTGGGACCAAAACTTCCAAAATCAATCCCAACCTTTCTTTTATGGTCATAAACCTTGTGTTTAAATTTTATATATTTCTATGTACTTAAACTAAAGTTATAGTGCGAAAACCAAAAGTATTCGGACGAAGACGATGACGACAACCCAAACGTGATACCAATATACGACCAAAAAATTTTCAATTTTTGTGGTCACATCAAAAAACTTTGGTTGAATGGTTCATAAGTATCCCAGTGAATGCAACACCATGACTGGAACCACCATTTTTCAATCTTTCAAGACCCATAACTTCTGAACAGTGTAAGTCAAAATCGTCATTATTGAACTTGACCTCAATTTTGTTGTCAACAACATATTAAAATTACAAAGTACTTCCCCAAATCTATAACCAATTTTTACTTCGTAAATCCGGTTAAAAATCAAACAAGCTTACAAAGGCCAGAGGCTCCTGACTTGGGACAGGCGCAAAAATAACACATCTTCTTATTCATAATAAATCATATAAAATGTCATCTGAAAGTTTGAATTTAAATGGACAGTAAAGAAATCTAATCATTTTTCACATTTTTGTCCCTAATTCAAATCGGTTTTCAAGATAACAGACAAAACTAGTTTTTGAATAAGTATCCAAAAACCTTTTTTCTTTACAAATTTCAGTGTCATTTTAATAACTACTACCTTGTTCTGACCCAAGAACTAATTCATAGATAGATCCAGTGGGGTTGAAACCGCACCCCCTTTTGTGGGGATTTTTTTTTTATTGAAACCGCACCCCCTTTTGTGGGGATTTTTTTTTTATTGAAACTGCACCCCTTTTGTGGGGATTTTTTTTTTATTGAAACCGCACCCCCTTTTGTAGGGAATTTTTTTTTTTGGATTATATAGGGAATCATAGAAGCATGACTGGCCCCCTCCTTTATAAAAATTTCTGGATCTGCTATTGTAATTGGGATAGACAGGTATATAATATATATATTCTTAGAATGAGGTATAATACAAATTTATTGAATACATTGATTGATTTGTGTTTAACACAACTTCAGTACTATTATGCTATTTCATGGCAGTCATTTTTTATTGGTGGAGGAAACCAGATTGGGTAGAGAACCTCAATCTTTCATAGGAAAACTGAAAATTCTAGTCAACACACCTGCCATGTTGGAGATTCAAGATCACATACTCAGACAGGCTAGTGATACAGTAGTTTGACAATTTAGACCACTCAGCCACAAAGACTCTCTGATGAAATAAGGAAGCATTGGTACAAGGGTTAAAAGGAACAGGTTGTCAAACAGTGTTGGTCTGATACCGTATAGCGGGTTATTTTCGCAGGTGTAAAATTTCGCAATTTTCATTGAAAAAAGTTTACAAAATATTTTGGTCGTTATTATTTTGGTGGACTCAAAACTTTTATCAATACCTTTGTATGTGCACTTTTAAATTGGCGGAATCTATTTCAGCGATTTTGTTCTATCCATGAAAATAAGCGAAAATTTGCACCCCGCGAAAATAACCCCCTATATAGTATTTTAGCACAAATTACACAACAGTGACAACACTCTACAATAGAATTAATTAAGCATTTTCTTTACATAGTAAAACATTTATTCAGAGCTTAATAACATAAATAACATAAAATATCTATTGTCACTGTTTTAAAGTTGGCATCACACTGCTTTGGTTACAATTAAAACAGCAGAAGGGACCAAACCTGCAAAAGAAAATCACATGATAAGAGTAAGTCACATATAATTTTGATGGTAAATGTATAAAAACCACATTATTTTTTTCTTTTTCTTTATAGCATTTAAAGTACTCTTTTTTGTGGACTTTTTTGTCCATCATTCATTTTCTCATAATTTCTCTACATTTATTCATCTGCTAATTGTCTAAACAAGTTTAATTCATTTGCATCTCATTAAACTTCAAAGAATATTCAAGGACACTAGTTTTTTTAAAGAGTGATTTTTTTTTATTATATATAATATGTTGCTTAATGTAAATAAAATATATACCACCTTCTTAGATTGTAAAATAGCAATTAAAAAAGGTCTAGTTCTTTGCTCAAATCTGCAAATTTTGAAACAGAAAAAAAGATCAATTAAAACCTCTTTTTTCATATTTTATTTCAAAAATCTATCTCATATATTTCTTTTTATTCAAAAACAAGTTTTTTTCATGAACAATCTATGCAACTTTTTTTGCACAACTTGTAGCTTGAAAAATAACACAGTGACCCATACTTTTTATTATATTTTTTGTAAAAACATAGAAAAATCTACTTTCTGGCAAGGTATAAGAAATTTATTTAATAAGGAAATATTTACCAAAGATGCACCATAACTTTACAAAATTGTCTGCATGGTTGTAGAGATACGGGCCAATTTTGTCAAAATATTTTAAGCTTGTAAATAAATTAGATTTTAATTTTGTTTCACATGAGTGTTAAAGCCTTGATGAAATAGACTAGCAAACACGATAATGAGTTAACTCCCCTTACCCAGCTTATACCTGCCCCCTAAAATGATCCATGGAATCTTACCTAATTGATCTAATGGTTTTTCATAATCTTCATTTTGAAACACTTTTTTTGGAAAGTTTGTCATCAAAGAGAATGGCCCTGATTGGTCAGTTCTGTTCATCTCTATGTATAATCTTACTGCTGCTAGTGGTTCCTTGGCTGAAAATGTTTGTGTTAGGGGTTGTCCTGAAGGGAATCTTATCTGCAATAGAGGAAACAACATATTGATATAACTATTGGATGTGACTGGCTAACTGATTTTTTATAAATAAATAAATTGTTTATAACATCAAAGTATAAAAACATTATCTTGCGGATTCATCATTATTCATAGGATACTAATTATTCGTGCTTTTTTGTGGGTACAGGTGAAACACAAAGTTAAATGTTCAACAAATTACTTTTTTTTTTCATTTTTGGCAAAACCACTTAACAACATATACATGAAAAGCCAAGTTTTCCACCATCCACGAAAATGGGTACCCACGAAAAATAAAAGAAGCCACAGTACCAATATTTTTTCGTGGGTTCACATACCATAAGTTCAACTGTGAGCTATTGCTCACTAATGATAGCCCTCTTTAAGTTCTGTGTAAACAGGAAGTTGTTGAGTGATGGATATAAGCACACATTATTCTGAATTTTTATTTACCTGTAATCGACAGTCTGTATATTCCTTTTTAACAGCAGGTGTAGCTACAGGTGCAGCAGAAGGGGATGGTGCTGTATTGGATTTTTGTACATCTTTATCTTTGGCAAACTGAAAAAAAGAAGTTCAGTGTCAGCCCTTGAAAATTTGTGTAGCAATGGACTTACCCGGTATGTAAAATACACACTATATTTTCATAACATACAACTTCTTAGTATAATAAACAGCTGCGCCATGAGCGCATGAAACGCCCGACGTCTTGTGTGGAGGTTTTATGCAATAATCATAAATAGTTTCTGAGAAAGTTTAAAGCAATAACCATATATTGTTTTTGAGACACGGCGGGACATGTGAAACCCCCCACCCTGTTTTTATTTACAAAAAACTAAATATCACTAAAATAAAATTTTGAATAAAAACCAAAAAGTATACAGATCTTTAGATTAATATAACAAAGAAGTGTGTTAAGTTTTAAGCAATAATCATAAACTATTTTTGAGATACGACGCAACATGTAAAAAAAACCTCCCCTGTTTTACAAAATACTCAATAACTCATAAAAAAAATTTTGAATCATCACCAAAAAGTATACATATCTTTAGATTAATATAACAAAGAAGTGTGTAAAGTTTTAAGCAATAATCAAAAATCGTTTTTGAGAACATGTAAAAAACCCCTCCCCCTTTTTTACAAAATATTAATAACTCAAAAATGAAATTTTGAATCATCACCAAAAAGTATACAGATCTTTAGATTAATATAACAAAGACATGTGTGAAGTTTTATGCAATAATCATAAATCGTTTTTGAGATATGGCGCGACATGTAAAAATCCCCTCCCCCTTTTTTACAAAATACTCAATAACTCAAAAATGAAATTTTGAATCATCACCAAAAAGTATACAGATATTGAGATTAATATAACTAGGAAGTGTTTAAAGTTTTAAGCCATAATCAAGAATCGTTTTTGAGATACAGTGAGACATGTGAAAAAAACACACACCTGTTTTAGTTAAAAAGTGCCGTAACTCAAAAAGTTTAAATCTTATTTTCACCAAAAAGTATACAGATCATTTGACCATCATAAGAAACAACCATATTAAGTTTCATGAAATTTGGATAAGTCGTTCTCAAGTTACGGTGCGACATGTTTACGCCGGACAGACAGACGGACAGACAGACAGACGGACAGACGGATGAACACCGGACATTTGTATAACATAATACGTCCCGTCAAAATTTTGACGGGCGTATAAAAACACTAGCAATTGCTGAAATTGCTTACTTATCTGGTTTTAAGCATTAAACCAAATCATGATTTGCTTATTGTTGAAGGCAAAACGGCAAACTTTGGTTGTTAACTTCAACGTCATTTGGTAATGGTTGAGAGTTGTCTCATAAACAATCATACCATACCTCCTTATATTTATGTAACAAGTTTAACCATGACACAATCTTGTATCATTTGCCAAGCCCAGCCTGTTTTAAAACTCAAATAGATTATTTCTTTCACATTTTTCGTGAAATATTTTTTTTAAATTAATTTCTCTTTGAATACTTTGTTAAAAGAATGTTTCTACATATTTTAATCACTACAATTTGATTTTTTTTTTAAATGTTTAGACCTCAAAAGCAAGCACTCAAAATTTCCATAATTTTGATCACATAAGAATATCAGAATATTCATTGAAGACCTTTGATGCAACTTTAAGTTGATCATTAATTAAATTACAATCTGTATCACATCCTTAAACAAACCTTAGCTGCTCTATCTCTTTTATCTTTTTCTATCTGATCTTTCACTCTTTGTCTGAAATAGAATTGGAATTTTTTTCGAATGCCTTCATTTGTCAATTAATGTTGATAAAACATTCAAATATAACATCTTCATTATGAAAAACAATATATTTCCACCAAACAAAAACTATTACTTCAATTATAGGGATATGACAAAACAATCAATGGTTCTGGTGTCCTTTTCAAGTCTCTATTATGGTAACATTAAAATTCAAAAATTACTATTATAATATATCACTTAATGTTATATCAATATAAAAAAGAAGATGTGGTATGATTGCCAATGAGACAACTATCCACAAAAGACCAAAATGACACAGACATTAACAACTATAGGTCACCGTACAGCGTTCAACAATGAGCAAAGCCCATACCGCATAGTCAGCTATAAAAGGCCCTGATAACACAATGTAAAACAATTCAAACGAGAAAACTAATGGCCTTATTTATGTAAAACTAGAGGCTCTCAAGAGCCTGTGTCGATCACCTGTTACTGTATTTACTGATGTCGGCCATCTTGGTTGGTAGACGGGGTCATTAGACACTTTTTTAAAATAGATACCCTAGTAATGATTGTGGCCAAGTTTGGTTAAATTTGGCCCATAGTTTTAGAGGAGAAGATTTTTGTACAAGTTACAAAAATGATGAAAAGTTGTTCAATATTGACTATAAAGGACAATAACTCCTTAAAGGGTTACCTGACAATTTTGATCATGTTGACTTATTTATAGATCTTACTTTGCTGAACATTATTCCCGTTTACAGTTTATCTCTATCTATAATAGTATTCAAGATAATAACCAAAAACTGCAAAATTTCCTTAAAATTACCAATTTTAGGGCAGCAACCCAACAACGGGTTGTAGGATTCATCTGGAAATTTGTGAGGGGATAGATCTTATTCTGATGGACATTTGAATCTTAAAGATTTGCCCTAAATGTCTTCGTTTCAAAGATATAAAGCAAAAACTGCATTTTACCACTATGTTCTAATTTTAGCCATGTCGGCCATTTTGTTTGGTAGGTGGGATCATAGGACACATTTTTTAAACTATATACCACAATTATGATTGTGGCCAAGTTAGTTTATATTTGGCCCAGTAGTTTCAGAGAAGAAGATTTTTGTACAAGTTACAAAAATGAACAAAAAAGTTGACTATAAAGGGCAATAACTCCTTAAGGGGTTGACTGACAATTTTGGTCATCTTTGACTTATTTGTAGGTCTTATTTTGCTGAACATTATTGCTGTTTACAGTTTATCTCTATCTATAATAGTATTCAAGATAATGACCAAAAACTGCAAAATTTCGTTAAAATTACCAATTCAGGGGCAGCAACCTAACAACAGGTTGTCCAATTCGTCTGAAAATTTCAGGGCAGATAGATCTTGACCTGATCAACAATTTTACCCCCATGTCAGATTTGCTCTAAATGCTTTGGTTTTAAAGATATAAGCCAAAATATACATTTTACCCCTGTGTTCTATTTTTAGCCATGGTGGCCATCTTGGTTTGATGGCCAGGTCATCGGACACATTTTTAGCTCACCTGGCCCAAAGGGCCAAGTGAGCTTTTCCCATCACTTTGTGTCCGTCGTCGTCGTCCGTTGTTAGCTTTTACAAAAATCTTCTCCTCTGAAACTACTGGGCCAAATTAAACCAAACTTGGCCACAATCATCATTGGGATATCTAGTTTAAATCAAAGAGCTGAAGAGCTCTGAGGGGAAAGACGGCAATTGTTTCTTTCTTCTTTCTTTTATTGGGGGGGGGGGGGGGGGGGGTATCTTTTGATAGTCTACATGTAAAAAAAGAATGAACAAAAGAACAGCTAGAACATGTAGAAAGGTTGACAATAGTGCAATCAATTGTTGTTTGATGTGATTTCCTTTCCTTAATAGTTATGAATTCATCATGGCATCAAGTCAATTTGGACCAAAGGAAGAGATCTGAACCTTCTCAATCAAAACGTTTAATTAAAGTTGAAAGTTAGTTATCTAAAATCAACTGAATTCTATCATTTAACAACATTTTAATTGTGTACCACTGAACAGCAGGCTAGGGTAATTCTCCATTTGTTGTGACAGTACTTTAAGATTTTTAATCTTTTTTCTCAAGAAAGTGAGGACTGAAAAATCTATTCAGTTTTAAATTTCCATTGATAAAGTTCCAGTTACAACTATCATCACAGGGTTACATATACTTATAAAAACCAATATGATTGATATAAGCAGTGTGAAGCTTGTTTCCAGATCCTACATTTTGATATATTAGTAAATTTCATGAACAAATAGGTTTAAACTACAAAGTGAAACATTTTTAATTTCTTATATTTTTCACCATTACAATGATTATGTTAGTACACAAAATTTGGTTTAAATGGAAGACTACTTATCATATACTAAATGTCACAATTTAAGTGTTCAGATACATTAACTTTTATTTTAGTGGATAATTACTTATCAATTGAGGTGCTCCTGTATTGGAGGAAGATTCTCAAAACAGACTTTTACAGAAAGAATGAAAACTGCCGTTTCTCTCCCCAATCTCATGTATCCCCAGTACCGGTAATTATATAAATTGCAAGTTGACCTAGAAATTAAATCATTGCATCATGTTGATGTTTGAATCATCTACAGCAAACATAATTGTGTTTATTGTAAACAAATACCGATTTTAAATTAGTGCATGCATTCAGAGAATGATTTTAATAATCAGTAAAGGATATCCCTGCTTCTACGTAGGGTAGTGTGGCATTCCAACACTGACGTCATTACAATATAAAAGGTTGATATATTTAGAATATTTCGAAATATAGATTTTTCCGGATTGTAAAAGAAACGTATATAGTGTAAGGGAGAGCTCAAAATTCAACAATTTCACAAGAAACAGAAGGGAAATGTGTGAAAAAGTGTTTAAATTCAATCTTCATTTTTGTGTCTCTTTCTCATCAATCTCAGTAAGATTTTTTGGGGGGTTTTCCCAACTATCAAAACAAAACGATTGACGCGAGGGCTTGTCACTCTGGCCAACCCCATAGGGGATTGACGGCTTGAAGCCGTCTTTCCCCAAAAATGTGTCCGGTGACCCGGCCAACCAACCAAGATGGCCGCCATGGCTAAAAATAGAACATAGGGGTAAAATGCAGTTTTTGGCTTATAACTCAAAAACCAAAGCATTTAGAGCAAATCTGACATGAGGTAAAATTGTTTATCAGGTCAAGATCTATCTGCGCTGAAATTTTCAGATGAATTGGACAACCTGTTGTTGGGTTGCTGCCCCTAGATTGGTAATTTTAAGGAAATTTGACTGTTTTTGGTTATTATCTTGAATATTATTATAGATAGAGATAAACTGTAAAAAGCAATAATGTTCAGCAAAGAAAGAATTACAAATAAGTCAACATGACCGAAATGGTCAGTTGACCCCTTTAGGAGTTATTGCCCTTTATAGTCATTTTTTAACCATTTTTCGTAAATCTTAGTAATCTTTTACAAAAATCTTCTCCTCTGAAGCTTCTGGGCCAAATTAATCCAAACTTGGCCACCATCATCATTTGGGTATCTAGTTTTAAAATGTGTGGCGTGACCCTGCCAACCAACCAAGATGGCCGCCATGGCTAAAAATAGAACAATGGGGTAAAATGTAGATTTTGGCTTATAACTCTAAAACCAATGCATTTAGAGCAAATCTGACATGGGGTTAAATAATCTATTAGGTCAAGATCTATCTGCGCTGAAATTTACAGACAAATCGGACAACCCGTTGTTGGGTTGCTGCCCCTGAATTAGTAATTTTAAATAAATTTTGCAGTTTTTGCTTATTATCTTGATTATTATTATAGATAGATAAACTGTAAACAGCAATAATGTTCAGCAAAGTAAGATCTACAAATAAGTCAACATGATCAAAATCGTCAGTTTACCCCTTAAGGAGTTATTGCCCTTTATCGTCAATTTTTAACCATTTTTCTTAAATTTTAGTATTCTTTTAAAAAATCTTCTCCTCTGAAACTACTAGGCAAAATTTAACCAAACTTGGCCACCATCATCATTTGGGTATCTAGTTTTAAAAATGTGTGGCGTGACCCTGCCAACCAACCAAGATGGCCGCCATGGCTAAAAATAGTACATAGGGGCGAAATGTAGATTTTGGCTTATATCTCTGAAACCAAAGCATTTAGAGCAAATCTGACATGGGGTAAATTGTTTATCAGGGCAAGATCTATCTGCCCTGAAATTTTCAGACAAAACAGACAACCTGTTGTTGCGTTGCTGCCCCAGAATTAGTAATTTTAAGGAAATTTGGCAGTTTTTGGTTATTATCTTGAATATTATAATAGATAGAGATAAACTGTAAACAGCAATAATGTTCAGCAAAGTAAGATCTACAATTAAGTCAACATGACCAAAATCGTCAGTTTACCCCTTAAGGAGTTATTGCCCTTTATAGTCATTTTTTAGCAATTTTCATACATTTTTGTAAATTTTTGTAAATTTTTAGTATATATTTTCCACTGTAATTACTGGGCCAAGTTCATTATAGATAGAGATAATTGTAGCAAGAAGAATGTCCAGTAAAGTAAGATCTACAAACACATCATGATCACCAAAACACAATTTTGTCATGAATTTATCTGTGTCCATTGTTTAATATGAACATAGACCAAGGTGAGCGACACAGGCTCTTGAGAGCCTCTAGTTTAAACTAGAAACCCCAAGGATGATTGTGGCCAAGTTTGGTTAAATTTGACCCAGTAGTTTCAGAGGAGAACCACTGAATTACAGGCTCAAAGCCATCAAAGATCAACAAGAGTCAATCATAACATGTAGATTTTACCTTGCTAATTTATCGTCCATTTTTTCTCTTCTTCTTTGTTCAGCTATCTTCTTAATTTCATCTTCTTCTATTCTAAATGGAAACAAAAGTGTAAACAGAATAAAGAGATGGAAACAAAAGTGTAAACAGAATAAACAGATGGAAACAAAAGTGTAAACACAATAAAGAGATGGAAACAAAAGTGTAAACAGAATAAAGAGATGGAAACAAAAGTGTAAACAGAATAAAGAGATGCAAACAAAAGTGTAAACAGAATAAAGAGATGGAAACAAAAGTGTAAACAGAATAAACAGATGGAAACAAAAGTGTAAACAGAATAAAGAGATGGAAACAAAAGTGTAAACAGAATAAACAGATGGAAACAAAAGTGTAAACAGAATAAAGAGATGGAAACAAAAGTGTAAACAGAATAACGAGATGGAAACAAAAGTGTAAACAGAATAAACAGATGGAAACAAAAGTGTAAACAGAATAAACAGATGGAAACAAAAGTGTAAACAGAATAAAGAGATGCAAATAATAATCTTTACTTTCTTTGTTACCTATTGTTTCCTTACCAGAACCCTCTGTAAACTGTAATGTCCCATTGGGGTTCTCTTCCTTTATAAATGTATACACATATGTGCTGCTGGACCCTTTTATGTACATCAAATATATCAATGTTTGTAATTTCACCACTGTAAAAAGTTAATGGGTCTGTTATTTTCATCTTTCTGTTTTGGCATATCAATTTTTCATTTAACTCTTATTTGAGGGTTTACAGGTGAAATTCTGTAGGAATTTGATGTTTGTAGACTAAAAAAATCTATATTCACAATGACAATGAGTTTGGATAAGTTTTCCTGTACTAAACATGTTATTCAGTTGTTGTCATGGTTCCTGTCTATCATATTTCCTTTTCATTTATTGTTTTTGTCACAAATCCAGCTGTAAGTTTTTTTCGTATGATTTCTTTCACATTTTGTCATGTTTGTCATTATATAACTGCCTATTAGTTAAAGGTTTGCCCATTTATGGTATGGTTATCTTTAGGTGCTTACTTCTACGTTGTTCAAACTCCAGAAAGTAGTTGTTTCATTGGCAACCATACTACATTTCCTTTATCCACATTAAAGTAAATACTATTTTTAAACAAACTTTTATGTATGGCTTAAAATAAAATATTGTTTGTTTCCCCAATCCTGACGGACCCTGCAAAAACGTTCTGACTCATAAAATTTTATTGTCAAAACTAAGTCTATATTATTTATTCATTTCCAAATTTCAGGCTTGCCGTCTCGACCAATATTGTTTCAGCTTTTTGGAAAAAATAAAATTATTTCCCTACCTATATACCTACCCACACCTTGCTTGGCAGGGTCGGGATTGAGGAAACAAACAACATATTAATTTAGGCCTATTGTAAAGTTTACAGAATTTAATCATCATCAGTACGTACTTACTTTGATTTTATTGATACCAGCACTTATCATCACCAGTACGTACTTACTTTGATTTTATTGATACCAGCACTTATCATCACCAGTACGTACTTACTTTGATTTTATAGATACCAGCACTTATCATCATCAGTACGTACTTACTTTGATTTTATTGATACCAGCACTTATCATCATCAGTACGTACTTACTTTGATTTTATTGATACCAGCACTTATCATCACCAGTACGTACTTACTTTGATTTTATTGATACCAGCACTTATCATCACCAGTACATACTTACTTTGATTTTATTGATACCAGCACTTATCATCACCAGTACGTACTTACTTTGATTTTATTGATACCAGCACTTATCATCACCAGTACATACTTACTTTGATTTTATAGATACCAGCACTTATCATCACCAGTACGTACTTACTTTGATTTTATTGATACCAGCACTAATCATCACCAGTACGTACTTACTTTGATTTTATTGATACCAGCACTTATCATCACCAGTACGTACTTACTTTGATTTTATTGATACCAGCACTTATCATCATCAGTACGTACTTACTTTGATTTTATTGATACCAGCACTTATCATCACCAGTACGTACTTACTTTGATTTTATTGATACCAGCACTTATCATCACCAGTACGTTTATTGATACCAGCACTTATCATCACCAGTACGTTTATTGATACCAGCACTTATCATCATCAGTACGTACTTACTTTGATTTTATAGATACCAGCACTTATCATCATCAGTACGTACTTACTTTGATTTTATTGATACCAGCACTTATCATCATCAGTACGTACTTACTTTGATTTTATAGATACCAGCACTTATCATCACCAGTACGTACTTACTTTGATTTTATTGATACCAGCACTAATCATCACCAGTACGTACTTACTTTGATTTTATTGATACCAGCACTTATCATCACCAGTACGTACTTACTTTGATTTTATTGATACCAGCACTTATCATCATCAGTACGTACTTACTTTGATTTTATTGATACCAGCACTTATCATCACCAGTACGTACTTACTTTGATTTTATTGATACCAGCACTTATCATCACCAGTACGTTTATTGATACCAGCACTTATCATCACCAGTACGTTTATTGATACCAGCACTTATCATCATCAGTACGTACTTACTTTGATTTTATAGATACCAGCACTTATAATCATCAGTACGTACTTACTTTGATTTTATTGATACCAGCACTTATCATCATCAGTACGTACTTACTTTGATTTTATAGATACCAGCACTTATCATCACCAGTACGTACTTACTTTGATTTTATAGATACCAGCACTTATCATCACCAGTATGTACTTACTTTGATTTTATAGATACTATTTCTTTTCCTTGTGTTCTTCTTTGTTTCTCTCTTGCAGTCTGTTCTTTTTTCTCTTGCTCTTCTCTTTCTAGTCTTTTCTGTTTTAACTTTTCTTGTAACCTGGCATGTCAAGGTAAGTAAAGATTTTAACTGGTGACTGTCTCAATAGCCTTTTAAAGTGGAGGGTACCAGTCTAGGTATTCTTTTTATTAATGTACCCTGGACTCATTATTGTTTTCATGGAATATCAATTTGTAGTGAATTTTGTTGAGACAAGTGATAAACAAATTTAAATGTTTAACGAAGTATAAAAGTTCTTTAATTACAATGCAAATTTGTATTTTTTGCAAAACAGTTGCAACTTATGCATTTGAGTAAAAACAATATAAATTTCTGGTTTTACAGTGTTGGCAATTTGAATGGGTGATATACCTTATTTTGGCTTTATGTCTTAATAGTTTTATCACCAATGTTTTGTTTCAAAAGTTAATTACTTATTCATTTGTTCTTTCTTTTCCTCTGCTGTTAATGGTTTAATGACCTCCGTGGACTCAGAAAAGCTGGAATGTTGTGTTCTGGCTGCGTGGGCTTGAGCTTCCATCTCAGTCCTTAGGAACTTCCCACACCTGTAACATAATTACAAATACTCTTTTATTTGAAATCATTATACAAAATCTTGATTTTCTTTATATATAATAAACAAGAATGTGTCCATAGTACATGGATGCCCAACTCACATTGTCATTTTCTATTTTCAGTGAACTCTGGAATAGGGGTCAAAACTCATATTTGGCATCAAAATTAGAAAGATCATATAGTAGGGAAAATGTGTATTAATTGTCAAGTTGATTGGACTTCAAATGAATCAAAAACGACCTCGACCAAAAACTTTAACCTGAAGCAAGACAGACGGATGGATGGATGGATGAACGAACAAATAAAGAAAAAAAAGAACTAACAAATGATTTGACGCACAGACTGAAAAACATGCTTCATTTTCTTTTTCTGATTTGTAGTATTAAGTATAAGTAATAATGTAATTTTTATTGAATCACATCTTATATCTAACTTTCTCTCAAAAACCTAAACTCTTAATTACTTAGGTAAATGAAATAAGGAAGTGTTAGTGACAGCTTACAAGTTTCCATCCATTTTTTTCTTTTTAATCTTGGTTACATAATATATTTATCAATTTCCAGCATGGTCAGACAATTTGCAAGAATCAATTTCAATAACTACCCAGTTCCATTAAAACAACTGTATCCTGGTTTTAATCAATACTTACTCATCACACTTGAGTGAGTTTGCCTGAACTGGTCCCGCTGGTTCACCAGAAGGTTCACCACCAGCTGCACTGTCACTAGGTCCTGGTTCTTGGGTGGATGTTTCCATTGGTTGACTACTCTCTGTTTCTAAAATACAAAATAAATATTTTAGTATTCACAGAAGATAATAAAATACTAGTGATTCTTTATTTGAATTATACTAATTATAACTTCATTGAGTTTGTGGTAAACCAAGAATTCAATTGTTTATAGAAATACTCATTTTCTATTGACTTATTTGTACAAAAAAATGAAAAATCAATGAAATCAAGAATCCACGAAAAGCTATCCTCAATCCACAATTATTGCTATGCAAAATTTAAGGAATCCACAGGGATAATTAGGGTTAGATTAAAAAAGTGTGTGTCCAACATTAACAGTATGCAATTTCCACGATTGTGTTCTACATGTATATGAATTTCAATATTTATTCACTGTGCTGATTGATTGATTGTTGGTGTTTAAAGGCACATTCACATTTATTACAGGTGTACTCCTGTTACACAATCATTGTTTATTTACCTGAAGATTTACCAAGTGTGTGTCCTACAGGTGCTACAAAGTTTATTACCTGAAGATTTACCAAGTGTGTGTCCTACAGGTGCTACAAAGTTTATTACCTGAAGATTTACCAAGTGTGTGTCCTACAGGTGCTACAAAGGGTTCATCGATATCAGCATCACCTTCATGTGCAAACAACCTATAAACAACCAAAATTATAATGACATTACATAATATTCATATCTAAAACCTACAAAAATAGCTTATTTTTTTAAATTGTCATTAATATTTGGACATATTAGATGTGAGCAAAAACCTCACCAAAACTGTTTAGCTGGAAGCACTTATTCAATGATACATGGACGATGATATTGATGTATAAAAGTAAGATATCTTTTTTTAAGTAAGACTTTTGCTTATATCTTACCTCCTATCAAAAGCTGTACAAAATGGCAATTTCATGAATTTATTGTCAAATATTTAGGATATATATGTAAGTTAATCTATAGAGCAATTTTGAGTTTTATTTTATGGATTAGTTACACCAGTTGACGTCACTTGACAATCTACTCTTACTGTGAAGTAATAACATAAGTCATTGTAAGTATTATGACATCAGTAATTAATGGAAAAAGAAGGAATTCTAAAGTTGTCTTTACATCAATGAGACAGCAATCCTACAACATTTAAAAAAAAATACATATGTATATCATTGATATTTTTTTAGATTGTATCATCAATATAATCAAACTTACCTAACCTGATTAAGGTGGTACCTAACACTACAGGGAGATAACTCTGTAAAATCAGCAGAACGTTTTAATGACATTGTGTTGTTAAGGGAATATTAAGCTTCTCCATGATCAAAATAAGTGTTTGTCAAACTGCTATATAACCAGTGTAATTTTTCTGATTCAACGGTTGGTTCAATTTTTTTGAAATTTTTATATTTTTGTCAAAGGGTCAAAGTAAATACTTTGTCCAAATTTTAAGAAAATTAAACGAGCCAAATTAATTTTAGTCAAGGTGTTGGGTACCACCTTAAAATACAGATCCTGTGTCCAAGCTTTGCTTACAAGGATATGAAAACACTTCATTCTGTTTTACATCCTGTACTGGTAATTAATTCATCATCCAATGAATTGTTAGCCTTCAAAGTTTTGAAGGTGTGTACATTGTTTTCATCAGATAAAACTATAGGATTCCGTAATGTCTTTAAAACAATGTAAAACAGAGCGTTTTCTAACAGCTTATCTGATACACAGTCACAGGATCTTTTTTTTTTTAATTAATCAGATTAAACTTACCAGTCCATTGCTAGCTGTACACCTTTGTAATTTGTTTTGGCAAGAGCCCTTTCCCTGAAAATAGAGCAGACAACATTAATAGGATAATTGTTTCAATGAATGTGGAGATTGCAAAAGTTGTACCACTTGACATTTTCTATGCATATGCCTAGATTTTTACTCAAGATAGATATTTTGTTTTGTTAACCTACTTGTTATGATCTCCATGATAAATCTCATAGGTACACAATTGGGGAACTTTACCAGTATTAAAACAGCAAGATAATGGTCAAATTGAATTCTTGGGAAGACTCAAAGTAAAGGGAAGGGTAGTACAGAATAAGTATAAGTTTATACTCAAAGAACTTGAAGAAGTTCAAAGCATATATACCTTTAAAAATATGCTGCACAACCCTTTGTTTTGACCTCTGCAAAAATGAAAGTAGTGTAGATGAACTTTCATATTCAGGTTTTATTTTTTTTTAAATTCATTGTAGTAAACATGTTTAGAGCAGGAAATCCTTTGAGAAATTGCATTGCCTATATTTACAGAAGTACAACCTTTAAATTAGGGTTCAAACTCACAACCACTGTTGACAAGCAAAATATGATCAGTATCTTCAAATGAGGAGTGACCCTTCAATGTAACAACTATCCTTTTTAACATATTTAAGAGGGGAACATTTCAAGTGATAATTTTTGTTGTTGTAAAAACCACTTTTTACTATTAAAACACTGTATAATATATGTATATTGATCCTCAAATTTCCCCAAAATACTATACAACATCGAAACAGATAAAAAAAATGATTTCTTTCATTTAATCATAGATAGATAACCAATGAAAATGCAACGGAAATAAGGTGTCCATATCAAATTTTCCAACTAGGAAAAAATGACGATATAGCCAATTCTAGTGTACCCTTCAGCTCTCTAGGGGTGCTTGGAATAACGGCAAATATTTCAATAATGTTCCATGAATTGCATGATGTGTTACTCCATGTAGGTGCACTGCTCAAACTAGTCCAAATAATTACGACGTTTTGGAAGACTAATTTATTCTTTAGCTTTGACGCATTCCAACAGCAGATGCCAGACATCATGATGCTGATAGTGATTATCTGGACATTCTTCAATATAATTCAACACAAACACCAAAGCAGGTATGTACATTCTTTTGGGGGCATTCGTAATTTTTTTGGGTTAAATTTCCTTATCATATGAAAAATCAAGTCACGATAGAAGTAGTGATTCAGGGAAATTGAAAGTGAACTTGGTCATTTTTTAAAATAAATTGGTCCAAATAACATTTATCATATAACATACGCTCTGTTTTGGGTAAATCCCATTTCCATCAGTGTTTGGACATCAGTTGAAGACATGATTAGGTTTTGTTGAAGCTATAAGGGGTTTGTATTGTAAGTTGTGATTTCAGGAGTTTTCAAGTTTCATTTCAGTTTTAGAAGGGAGGCAACTCAGGTGAAAATATTAAGTTAGGAAGTTATTCCGGACTCGAAGCGATATTCAATCCGTAATTTCTTTAGTTCTGAAAAAAACGTATAAGACAATAACAATCAAAACCAAGGAGTAAAAAAAGACTCACAAAACCAAAGGACATTTACATCAACAGTTATAAATAATAATTAAGAAACAACACGAACTCCACTAAAAACCGGGAGTGAAATCAGGTGCTCCGGAAGGGTAAGCATTTCCTGCACCGTATACGGCACCCGTCATGTTATTTCTTTGTTCATTTCGGTAATGATGGAAGGTTATTATGACTGAGGAAGAATATCAGATATGATTTCTGACACACTTTTGTCATAATGGCCAATCAGCTCATGATGGCGACCGTAAAGTTTCTTGAGTGATGACCTTAATTTGGTTGATTCATAGCCATGCCTGTCTTAGCAACTTTTGAGAAAGCAGTATTCCTCGTTCAACAAAATCAACGTACTTTGAGCTAGCTCTAGAGTAACGTATCAATTGAGACACATATACTCCATATGCTGGTGCCGCTGGGATGTTGCTACACAGAAATGGAAAGTTGACTTTAGGAAAATTAAAATCCGATGGCGTTTGTCATAAATTTTGGAACCTACCATCATTAGTCATTTCGAGAAAAAGGTCTAAATATGAAGCAGAGTTATCTGTGTCGGTAGTATCTTTAATTTCAAGTTCACTTGGATATATTAAATGTAAGTGATCACTGCCATTATTATTAAGAGACAGTACATCATCAATATACCGAAAGGTGAAATTAAAAGACTGGGCTAATTTCTTTTCTCCTTTCTGTACAAGCCCTTGGATAAATTCTGCTTCATAGGAATATAAAAAGAAATCTGCAAGTAGAGGAGCGCAATTGGTACCCATTGGGATTCCAATAGTCTGTTGGAAGACCAAACCTGCAAATTCAACAAATATATAAAAAGTCCAGCATGGCAGTGATATCCTTGTCGGTATATTTTTTCCTTGACTCTGTATGATTTTTCACAAAGTAAGCTGAATTCCAGCCCAAAACTAGATATTTAAAACGTCTAGTGCCCTTTTTGTTAAAGAAACATAAGCTGACGAGTTCTTTCAGTCGAGCTTTAAGTTTAGTATGTGGAATAGTGGTATAAAGAGTTGAAAAATCAAAGGTTTTAATTTTGGTACAATGTTTTAATGATTGCATGAGATTGTAAATTCACCAATAACTCTTTTGAATTTTTCAGTATCCACATCTGATTAACACCACTTCTTGAATATGCCATTTCGGAATATTTCTGAAGTCCTTCTTTGACTGCAGTGAGTATGGCAGTAAGAACTTTAGAAAGGGGTTTAGTGGAACACTTGGAAAAACCTGCAATATACCTTTCCTTATAAGGATTCTTGTGAAGCTTAGGAATCCAATACATACGGATTGAAGATCCTGGTCTTCATCCTTTGGATTAACACCAAAGGAGATTAGAACCGATTTGTTGTTTTCCAGGATCTCCTGCTTCGTAAGCGTACTTAGTGTATATGTAGGATTTCCATGTGTGTTATTTATCCCCAGTTCCTTAATCAGGCAGTCAATGTAGTGTTTCTTGCAAACAAAAACAATGTCATGGAGGCAAGACAACTCCTCTATGACCTGAGGGTCTTTAAAGATGGAAGGAGCTTTGGTGCTCATTGACCCTTTAAGCTTACTTACTTTTATCTGAATCAATGACCTCACTGATTTTACCCACTCCGAAAGAGTGTCAACCTCAACCTTTTCTCTTTTTTCCCAGTCTTTTGCATAACCTTCAACAGAATCCATTAGTAGTTTGAAGTTCTGGTTCCAATTGATTGGCTGTGGCTCTCTGTATTTCGGACCCTTGGACAAAAGTTGTCTCAATTTGTAGTTATTGACTATGTTTAGGTCTCCAGAAATTACATGGCCAGCAGGATTATACACGAAATGGGAATGTGAACAGGCACAATCAGGTGGTTTAGCTTTGAGGTCATCAATATTTAGATTCTGCAACACTTTTTTGTGATTAATTTTTTTAGATGCAACAGGGTTGGTGTAGGAATACGATACTATAGGAGAAGATTGATCAATAAAGTAAGAAGGAATGTTGCTTTTTACTCTTTTATGGTGAAGAATATTACTTATATTGATAGCATCAATACCCTTGTTTGTGAGCTTCAAATTGAAGAATGAACGTTTTTGCAGTTCCTCCGAATGTTCAAAAACGGGTCTGAATAATCTATATGGTTAGCAATATCCATCACCATGGCAATTATTTTATACTTCGTAGATCGACTATCTGTAGTGTGGCATTCTCTACACGCTTTCAATAGATAGTTCAATATAAAATCGACAGCACATTTCAAATGACATTTGTGCATATATAAAAAAAAAATGTTCATTAATAAAAATATCCTCATTTTGGAAAATATCACTCAAAAACCACACTCACAATTATAACTTAAAATACAATTTAATCAGATATGTTTCTGATGCATGAGAGCAAGAATGTATAGTGAAAAAAACCATGAAATGATATATATGGGGAACTAGTTCAATTTTCCAAGTTTATATATTTCCCATGTAAATCTGAAGTTGACTTTTCTTGAGAAATCATATTTGGACATTCACAAATATACAAATACAAATATACAAATATTTTATTAGCACAAACTCATCAACAATAAATGGTTAAGGCTCCTGGTATATTAATTACATAGTTGATCATACATAATAAGTATTGCAAAAAAGACTATATTAATATGTAATATTATAAACAATGATTATGAATTAGACATATTGACAATTTTATAGAGTTTGTTCTGCTTTACGCAGGTTCAGACTGTCTGAAATGAAAGAGGAAGTCAATTTTAGGACTGTGTATGAATTATTATTTAATAAAAAGATTATATAATAATATGTGTGTCATACAAAAGTTGAAAACCTTCCACAGGACAAACTCTTCAAGTTGCCGGCATTTGAAGCAATAGTATACATATGTGTAATATAATATGATAGCAAAAGTAAATGAAGACTCCTGGACTGCATAGATATGTGGTCGAACCGGCAGACAAAGCAGCCAATAATGTAGTGGTGGTGTGACACATACTACACGAAACTTCTCCAAAACGAAATTATCAATTATTCTATATTCAGGTCCGTACGCTTCACAGAGAGTCAAACTGTTAGCAAGCATATCACTGCCAATATACCTAGCATAAAGCCTCTTCCGAACATATGAAAGTCCCGACTATATATGTACTGGTTATCTAATTTACACAAATACCAATTAAATTTCGTTTCATCGACGAAACTAGTGAAGTGTTCTACTCCTAATCTGTCAGTGATTCCAACATCCCGGCCTTACTACTATCAAAGAACTTGTTATTAAATTGTGTAATAAAGTTTATGAAAATATTGGAAATAATTATAGTTTTGGAGTGTTAAAAATTCTTTAGAGGTTTAAGATAAAATACATGATTTTGATTTTTTATGGTCTTTTAATTCTGGTGACAGTTACGATTTTTCTTCTCTCTACACTACACTTCCACGCAATCTGATCAAGAAAAAGTTTTCGTGTTTAATTAAACGGCATCACTGCATTAATTTGTAACATTTAATCATTTACAATATTCAGAATGAGTGCCCATAAAGTAGAAATAGAATTTGGACGCTATAAGGGGCTAAGATACAAGAGAGATTATGTCAATTTAATACAAGAGAGATTATGTCAATTTGATAATGCAGTACGAATGGCACAATAGACAGTAAGGAATTTAGATTTATAGAGACAATACGAGACTGTTATTTGTACCAACACATAACTGCACCAACACGGGGTAGAGGATCAGATAAGCCAAGTGTAATAGACTTAGTATTTACAAGTGAAGAAGAATTTATAAGTGATATAACAATCAACCCTCCACTAGGTAAAAGTGATCACTCAGTTATTGAATTAATATGTAAAATTAGCGAGGAGACTAGCGTTACTAAGAAAACTAGGTTTAAATATGATAAGGGAGACTATGAAAAATTGAAGGAAATGCTGGATTTAAACTGGGAAAAGGAATTTGAAAAATGTAATGTTCACGAACAATGGAATAAATTTAGAGAAATTTTAGAGAAGGCAATGGAGAAGGCGATCACGAAGAAAGTAATAAACCAGAATGGGAAAAGAAAAAAGGATGACAACCATCCAGTACCACTTAACCGCAAAGCATTATCAAAAATAAAAAGGAAAGAAAGATTATGGACTAGATATTTAAATACAAGGGATGGACAAGTATATTCTGAGTATTGTAAGATAAGAAACCAAGTCCGGGCTATTACCAGAAAAATCACAAAAGAATACGAGAAACAAATAGCGCAACAAGTAAAAGAAAACCCGAAGAAATTCTGGAAATATGCACGGTCAAAAACAAAGACAAAATCAAGTATTCCAGATTTATTTAAGGATGCTAGCCAAAAAGAATCAACAACAACTGATAAGGAGAAAGCAGATGTACTAGCTGAATTCTTTACATCAGTATTTACAAATGAAACGGACACTGAGATGCCAAAAGTAGAGAAAGTTAAGGTTCCACCATTAGAAACTATGAAAATAAATGTAGAGAAAATAAAGAAAAAACTAGACAAGATGAATATATCCAAATCACCGGGACCAGATGGAATACATCCAAGGGTACTAAGAGAAATAAGTAACACCATATCTACTCCAATAGCCATTATATTTCAAACATCTATTTCTACCGGAGAACTTCCTGAAGACTGGAAATGTGCAAATATCACAGCATTGTTTAAGAAAGGTAATAAAAAGGTAGCTGGTAATTATAGACCCGTTAGTTTAACTAGCATCATATATGCAAATTGATGGAATCTTTGGTGAGGGAAGAAATAATAGAACACATGAAACGGCACAAACTTTTCAGTAAACGACAGTTCGGATTTATAAGCGGTCGTTCAACAGTACTCCAACTATTACAAGTTATGGATAAATGGACTGAAATTTTAGACAGAGGAGGATGTGTGGATGTCGTATACTGTGACTTTATGAAAGCATTTGACAAGGTGCCGCACCTAAGATTGCTACACAAACTTGATAAATACCAAATTACAGGACAATACAACACATGGATTAGATCATTCTTATTAGGACGAAAACAAAGAGTTATAGTTAATGGGGAGAAATCCGAATGGAAAGATGTCACGAGCGGAATACCTCAAGGTTCAGTGCTAGGCCCAATTTTATTCGTACTATATATAAATGATATGCCTGAAGTCACCAGTATTGGCACAGACACATACCTTTTTGCAGATGACACCAAAGCATTTAGAGGTATATTTCAACAGTCTGATTGTGAACACCTGCAAGAAGACATTCATGCACTTCATGAATGGTCAGAAAAATGGCTCCTATGCTTCCATCCAGACAAATGTAAGGAGATGAGAATTGGACGATCTAAAGTAGAACAGAAAGCTTACACATTGAAGGAAGGAATAACACCGATGGAATATGTAGAAGCTGAGAAAGATATAGGAGTTACCATTGACACCAAATTATCATTTGAACAACATATGCATGAAAAGATAAACAAAGCAAATTCAACCATGGGAATACTAAGAAGAACAATGGAATACATGGATATGAATACATTTAAATTATTATACACAGCTTTAGTACGACCACATCTTGAATATGCCAACCAGGTATGGTGTCCACATTTGAAGAAACAAATTGAAGCCATTGAAAATGTCCAAAGAAGAGCAACTAAACAAATACCTGGACTATCAACATTAACATATGAAGAACGACTTAGAAAACTAAAACTTCCAACATTAGCCTACAGAAGATCTCGAGGTGACATGATAGAAATGTACAAAATACTATCAGGAAAATATGATGATGATGTATCAGACTTTATATCACCGTGTACTGACTCCAACACTCGAGGACACCATCTCAAATTGTATAAAACAAGATCTAGACTAGATGTAAGAAAATATACATTTACACAAAGAGCAGTAGAAATTTGGAACAGTCTACCAGAAAAAGTAGTATCAGCACCAACAATACCATGTTTTGAAGCCAGATTAGACCGTTACTGGGAAAATCAAACACAAAAATATAATTATAGTGAAAAAATACACACGACCGGACAAGACCTAAGTAAAAAAAGTTTAGACAAGGAGCTGACAGAAGAGGATTCCTCAGGAATCCTACAGTCAGAAGAGGATCTGTGAGTATCTGTGAGTATAATCTCTCTTGTATCTGAGCCCCTTTATGTAAAAGAGATATTAGAGGGCGAAATACATTTTTTGTGACAGTGCCCCATTTTAGAAAACAAAAGGAAAGAAATAATTTTAGAACTGGAAACAAAATACGTCAACTTAAAAAACCTTGATTTGAAGTCGAAATGTGTTTGGTTTGTGTCATGTGAAGACAAATATTTTCAAAAAAATTAATATATAATTAATTTTTATTCAGAATTTGAGAAACAAACTATACTGACTCCATACCTCTTTGGTTGTAATTAGCTGTCAAATACCTTTAAATCATTATAATATATGATTTTTTTTTATTAATGCAATAAATTATTAAGTCTATAATGACAAATATATGACTGGGTTGTGCAAACGTATGGAAAAAAATGGGGTTACTAACACTTGATCTTGAAATTATGATTACAAGTCATATACACTAGAGGAATATCCTCATGATTGTTATTAATTAATGATTTATTGTTTCAGATATCCATCATTTCTGATCTCAATTAAAGATATATTAACAGTGTTATACTCATTTATAGACCATATTAAATGTTTTTGTTTTTTTTTTTTTTTGTTTTTTTTTTCATCACTATATTCAGAGATATATGATACAAAACATTTCATTGGCCTGTTTCGCAACTCTACTAGAGTTGCAAATTTCGTGTTTTATATGTCTCTGTTATAATCAAGAAAAATTAAAGGAGATTTGACCCGTTTCGTATAGTGGACATTAACAAAAATACGGTATCTCTCTGGTCCATTTGATGTGCTCAAATTTTCTTACCAACAATTTAACTGCCGTTATAAAAGCATCGCTTCTTTTGTAATACCCTAATGTTTATATTTCTTGCAAACAAAATTACATTGATTAATTTTTATAAAACTGTTTTATTAGCAAATTTTAATGACTTCGTTTCGTAGTGGACATTTTGTCAGGGACACACCTTCTGAAATTAAAAATCCTATGTTAAAAGCTGTTTATTAAAATATGTTGGCTCTAAACATAGTTTTGAATTATTAAAGAACTTATATTAAGTAAAAATAACATTTATTTCTACATTTTTTTACGATATTTTAGAGTATGAATGTTGAACAGGCGGTCTAGGGACATGCCATTTTGGTTGTTTTTGACCATTCAGGAATCAATATCTTATCAATCCCTCTAAAATAGACTGTTTCTTTACTATAAAATGTTAAATCTAATTCAATGTACTGACTGCACAAAAAAATAGTTGCAAAGATCAAACACATTTTTTTTAAAGTGGCTGGGACAAGAAAGCACGTTTTTATAGAAAAACGCCCATATATGTTATGTGTATATGTCGGTTAAAGAGCTCACCAGAGCTCATGTTTTGTCTGTTATTGTGTATATAATTGCCGACTCAAAATACAATTTACTTACTTACTTACTTACATCTATATACTTACTTATGCCCCCCTGGGGACCTAATTTGGAAAATAAAATTTATTTTATCTTATCTTATCTTATAGATTCTATCATCATTTGTATAACTATTAATTATTCTGCTCTTCGTGTGCGTCGTAATATGACAAAAAGATCTATCCTCATTCCTATTTAGCATAAAACATATTTAAATTTTCCCGCATCAGACACTTTCCTATCTTTACCTTAATTGGCATGTGAGCTCTCCAACGTGAAGGTAGAAGTGCCTGGGCTGTCAGAGGATTTGGCAGGCTAATTTTCGTAAGTAAAAAAATGTTAAGAATTTTACGTATTAATCGCATATTTAAAAAGAAATGCAGGTTTGCTTGTATTAATGTATACAGTTTTAGACTACAGCTGTCTAATGCTGTATTTAACACCAAAATCAACCGCATTTTGCCTTCAAATAGCTTGTGTGTATTTCCCAAAATTGTCAGTACATCACTACATGCGTATTACACTCAGGTAATGAGGTATAGTCTAGGCTAAGGCATGGATGATTTTTCACATTTAAATTATAACTTTGCTTTGGTATCTTGCCTTTTTTTTTCAACAGTAATTGATTAAATTAACAATGTAAACAATGAACTGTGAAATTTGATTTATTTCAAAAGATTTAGCACAGGGGGTTTGTTAGAAGGCCTTCCCATGGATAGTTAACACGGCAAATAGTAACTTACTCCTGTGGTTTGAATTTTAATATTATGATTTCTCGCACAGCAGGTAAATTATCAAGTTGTGATTGGTTAAACACCATCACTTGGTGACCCCCAATGGATCTGTAGGGGGATAGTAAATTTCATAGGGGGTTCATGACGTCACGTCTTCTACTAAAGGTGGCGTCATCTATTGATGTTGTTATTTTCAATGTTTATTTGTCTACAAATGCAGCAGAAAAAGTCTAGCTAGCAATAAATTTGTTATACCGTTTGCTACTGACCCTCAACGGACCATAGGGCGTGAATAAAATCCATAGGTGATTTACTTACAGTACCCTCTATGGCTATAACTTATAATGTTTATATTTATCAAGTCAAATTGTAGTGGTTAAAATGCTGTATTCAGTGGATTGGCATGATATAGTAAAGTTTTTAGAACAAGTACAAATTTGGGTGGGTTTAAAAAGGATTGAATTTCCTTACACTTGAGGCCCCTAAAAGATTCTACAGGTATTCTACAGGAATATATACCATAATATAATACTTCAGTACACAAATTGCATCCCAGGCATTGTCATATTGAAGCCTTTTTATAGCTGACTATGCAGTATGGGCTTTGCTCATTGTTGAAGGCTACGGTGACCTATAGTTGTTAATTTCTATATCATTTTGGTCTCTTGTGGAGAGTTGTCTCATTGGCAATCATACTACATCTTCTTTCTTATATATAGCACCGCAAATGCCAAATTTTACAAGCTTTCTTAGAGACTAAACAATTTGTATTTTTATAGTTTGACATTAACATGATTAACAATGTTTATGCATTGTTTTTTTTTCACAGCTTAATACTTTAAGGAAATACACACGTGTCCTAGGGAAGTCTTTCTTCCCATAAAGAATGTTACTATCTATAGGAAAGATAATAATCCCTATTTATAGAACTTTATAAAGAAACATACATAAGTAGGAGTTTATTTCACTCTTAGTCTATCATAATGATATCTGTGGATCATCAAATGTATCAATATGTTTTCATGGTTAATCTTTTCAGCAATTCAAACTTTAAATTTTTGTAGCAAGCTCTATACAGTGAATACACACATTTGCCATTTATTATGCTCAAAATGAAATTGATGAATGCAAAAACTTTATACTATTTTATTTCTACAAGCCCCGGCCCATAAATTGTAATCTTAGAAAGTTTTTGTGATACTTTCTGGAGAGAGGACGGGGTGTTACCGGGTATACATCAAATAATTTGTCTTCAATGGTTCTTATAATTAGAAATTCATAGCTTTAGGAACACTGATCTAACAGCATGGAAAACATCTATATGTATTGTATAATTAAAAATTCAGCGATAGCTCTTTTTTCAAAATTTTTATTATAAGAATAAATAGTAAATGTAATCTCTCATATATATATTGATTTTATGAGAATCAGGGAACAGAAAAAAATTTGATGTAGAACGAACAAAATTTGAACCTTAAAAAAATTAAACCACTAAATATCAGTGTTTGATTTGTCACTTGCAAAACAATCAAATGGCATCTTTGAAAATGAAAAAAAGAGAGATGAAAAAATGAGCAAACACCCTAAGTCTTTGTTTAGTTTGTATACATGTATTATAAATAAAAAAATATTCATTGTACATTTACAGGTTTGACATTTGAAAACATGAATGATAAGTAACACCAAACTACATCTAAAATTTACATAATTTTAATAAATTAAAATATTTTGGCAGTGGTTCATGAAACATGTATTATACCTATGTACAGGTATGTTTGGATACTGTCCAATCATGACTAGACGTGTTGACCTTAGGGCCATAAATTCATCAATGGACATGTACAGTCCATGGCCCATTAGTTCAGATATATGTACAGAATCATTTATAGGTTGGGATGCTGATTGATAAATGAAATTATATATATTACAATGAAATTTTACATTAAATTAATATAATTGAATTATTCATAGCCCAAAAAGGGGCGCATTGCATAAATTTTCGCCAATTTTTAAAAAATCCAATCTTTCATTTGCCCCAAATGGTTATATTTCATTTGCGCCATTTCACAAGTAATACAGGTAACATGTAACAGAAAAGTTAAATCTTCATTTCTGTATAGTGAATGAGATTTGTTTCTACAGTATTTCTCCTTGATGATAGTTCATACTCATTTCTAATATATAAAACTGAGGTTTGAATTATAAAATATTTACATTTTTGAGGTCTATAGATGGACATTGTTTGTCAGTTCAGAGACAACTAATATGGACAGAATTATAACTTTACTATAGTGTATTATGCTTACAAATGTATCGCAATTTTTACTCCTTTTTAAATATATTTATAGTACTTAACAGAACTGTGTTTTAACCAAGTTTTAACATTTGTATGGGTTTAAGATGACTGATTTTTGAGGAATATGTTTTATTATGCAAACAAAAACTGTCTTTATTATTAAAAGTGTTTAATGAAAAAAATCATTTATTTATACATACTATTTACCTGTATTACTGGCACAAATGAAATACGGTTTGTGGCTCAAAAAATGAAATGCCAATTGGCGCAAAAGCAAAGCACTGCCCAAAAAGGCACATGTCAGGGCAGACCATGTAAGGGCTGTATAGCCAGTCAAGGTCGTTAATAACTCTTTTCGTCATTATCATTATATTATAGGTAGATTCACATGTATCAGGGACATAAATGGATGATAACATCTAGGATTTTTGAACGAGGGGGAAGGAAAGGCATAATTCCTTATAATAAAAGATAATTATTTGAATGATAATATACGAAGAACCTGAATATTTATCATGAAAAACACAATTTAAAAATAAAAAATGTTGAATATGGGAGAGGTTAACAACCTTTACTCCTCATGGATCAGCCACTGTATGTATTTGCATGAAAATATAGAGGTAAAGAAAATCTCTCATTTCATTGCTTGGTACATTGTACATGCGTATACATGTATATATATAAACACCTCTGACAAATTCCTTTTCTGATTTTGGCACCAAAACAAAACAAAAACAAAAAAATGAAATTTATAGGTATGGTCTAATATGCATATTTCAGTATTATAAGCATGATACATGTAAGTGTTCAAATATTTTTTTGGTAACATTTACTTCAATATAATATTACATGTATTATGGCTGCCACAGTGACCACCATTCAGAAAATCTGAAATTTAAAGAATGTGAAAACAGTCATTTTAGTAATTATCAAAACAAGATAAAGATTTAGTTCCATTATATTCAAACAATTAAAATCATTATTAATGTAATATATAAACAGAATGAATATATTTTAAAAAGCCATCCCAATCCTGTATACAATTTACTTGAATACAGCTTTCAAATTCTGTAGGTATTTTTTCCTTCATATTTTGAGACTGCATAATTTTACTGACTAAAGTGACTTTATCTGGAATCAAAGGAATGATGCAAACAAACAATCTATCTCAAATGCATTGTACTACATGTAATTGATTTGATTATTTGGTTTTGAATGAATGTGATTTTTTTGGGTCTCAATGGCATTTATTCCACATCTACTTATTATCATTTGGCAACAACACATGAAAGATTGATTAAAATCAGTAATTTCCTGTGATAAAAAATACTTTTTCAGAATACAATCTTCATACTAAACATACTGACGATGTAGAATATGCCAAGTAACATTATAAACATGTAGTGACTAGCCTGCAGAATTGTCAATATTTTCTTGATTCTAAATTATTTGTAAATTATAGCTGTTTTATTGTGCGATTATATAATTTCCTCATTCACGTACAGTGAAACCAGCATAACTGTTACTGAACCCTAGTAGAACTGGAGATTTTTTTCTGTTAAGAGAGGTGTACAGTTGATATATATATTTTGTGAAGGTTCAAATGATGTTGATATACAGGTACTTTGGGGCACGTCTGGATTAGACAAAATTCCAGTTAATTTTAGTCAAGGGTTCAATGATGTAGGTTTCAAGGTTGATTGATGTCTCATTGATCTTCACCCCACAACTTAAATGTGCTAAATGTGCATTTGATTTTAGAATAATTAATTATATAAGTGCATGTTGATCTGTCAAATATTTACATGACCTTGATGTTGTTATACATGTACATATATACAAAATGGTTTTTTATTGAAAAAAAAAAAATGATTGTCTAAAGGTTTTTGCTTACCTAAAGGTGTGCACCCTTTCATCCCTGGTCTTGACTTAAACCAATACATTATAAGGTCAAGTTTAATCCAAGTCATAACCTGGACATGACCTCGACATAAAACACATGTAATATTAGGTTACAAAAAGCAGGTTTATGCCTCATATACAAAATGTATTGAAGTTCAAGTCAAATATTTAATTGGTTTCTCATATATAACAGTTCCTTATAATCTATGCTTTAAAGCTTTCTATACATTCAAGCTAAAGATTAACGGTCTTCTCCAGGTACCTTGGCGTTCTCCAACAAAAATACATCCAATAGTTCTGATAGTTCTGAAAGTGAAGTAAAACACTGCAAATGAAGTACAGGGATATAAAGCTCTTTTTGAAAGTTCTATTGAATAATAATGATAATAATAAACAAAAAAATAGAGTTAAACAAGAGGGCATCAGATTACAAGTAATTGATTTTGTTAACGAAATTTCAGGTAACCAGTAGGCTATTGTATGCAATTACAGATATATGTCGACTTTTTCAGCACAAGTCAGGATAAAGTATTGTTTTGACATGAAATACTTGTAACTGTCACTTTATTTGAACAAAAACTAAATAGCAATGAATGCTTAAAATAGCATAATTTAAATAGGAAGCAATGGGACTATCAATTAATGGTTTTCTCCAATATTAAAAACCAAGGTAGCAAACCTAATGCTATTTTAAAGTCACTACGTAGAACATTGATATCATAGAAGTTTTGAATGCTTTGGACACAGCTTTTTATTTTGCTTTATTCAGAATTTGATTGAACTGCATGGTCAACAAAAAATGCAAAACATTGTTTTTTTATCCCATTAACATTACCGTGATTATTATCTCTTAAGTTTTAACGATTCCTTTAAAAACTAAATACTTATTAAAACTAGAGAAAGTGTCAATTGGAACAAGGGGGTACATGTATATAATGACCACATTGATATTTCTTATTGCTAAATATTTGTTCCACTCCATCAATTACATCAAAAGAATTTAAAAATTGAACCTGTAGGCACATATTTTATTACCTATGATTATTACCTGGGAAGACTTTGGTATGTGACCTGCCATGTACTTATTGTTAATAATATTTACTTTGATAGGTCAAAATAATATGTACCTACATATAAGAAGCCGAAAAATTTCTTACTTTTTGAGTCTTTCATCTGAAAATACGGGATACATAAATCTGAATGAAGATAAATGTTTTCCTTTTTTTGGCTTGAAATTATTTTTTTTTTCTTTAAAAAAATAGTCGATGTGTAAATAATCTTCAGAATGTACACTTTTTCTGAGTGTATATATCAGGAAAGGTAGCTGATAATTAAATTCAGTTCATTCATGTCTTCAAAACTCTGTAATGTTATAAATTCCTTTAAAAAATAAACCCAACTACATCCCCCAACTATACTTGTAGTTGTTTGCACATCTTCCATTGTCTTTTGAAAACAAAATACTAGCCTACAGACTTCTCGAATTCTGCTTCTCACTACTATTTCTATTACAAAATACAAAAATGGTGTAGATCCTTTGTGAAATCCCTCGGACTACCACTTTTCGAGAATTCTTGGCCTACAAAGAGAGCTCAGTTCTGTGTAGGTCTTCAAACACCCCTAAAATATATATCTATTGAACATTTATAACCTTCTTTTTATGACATCTAAGTCAGCTGAAGCTATAATTTGTCAAAAGCCAATTTTCATTTACTTGAAATTTTAATAGCATGAATAGTCTACCGTTGGTTTGATATCAGATATTTTCCATGTTATTTCTTTATGAAACTCTATGTCTTTTTGGCAGATAAACAAGTTGACAGAGTTATTACTCATGCTATGAATGTAAACTTGGCCATCATTTCATTTGTGTCGACTGTATCTACTGGCTTTACAATAATCTCTTTCCTATTTTCATAGAAGAGTCTGCTTATTTTCTAAAGGTACATATACAAATATACATTTAGCATGTTTAGGTAGTCAATATTTTACACATTATGTGTATCGTATGGAGCATACATGTTTATCAATTTTGTTGCATGTACGATTGACGAGACGTTCAGAAAATCTTGATTCCGAGGTATATTGAGTGGCCCATTGACACTTCCAAAACTCACCAATATATATGGGGGTTCATGCAATAAAAAATGTAGCTAACTTAAGTCCATTCTTTCCTGATTTTATCAAGAGTTATTTTAAAAACAGAACTCTTGTAAAATCAGAAGTCAATTCCTCATACCCTCCCTCCCTACTTTTAAGTATTACAGATATAAGGGATAATTTAGTAGGTATCATTATGGCTCTCTGATGTCAACAGTAGAACACCCTCCCTTTTTGTCGAGCCTTCGACTTTAGTCGAAAAAGCGAGACTAAGCGATCCTACATTCCGTCGTCGTCGGCGGCGTCCACAAATATTCACTCTGTGGTTAAAGTTTTTGAAATTTTAATAACTTTCTTAAACTATACTGAATTTCTACCAAACTTGGACAGAAGCTTGTTTATGATCATAAGAAAGTATCCAGAAGTAAATTTTGTAAAAATAAAATTCCATTTTTTCCGTATTTTACTTATAAATGGACTTAGTTTTTCTGCGAGGAAACATTACATTCACTCTGTGGTTAAAGTTTTTAAAATTTTAATAACTTTCATAAACTATCCTTGATTTGTACCAAACTTGGACAGAAGCTTGTTTATGATCATAAGATAGTATCAAGAAGAAAATTTTGTAGAAATAAATTTCCACTTTTCCGTATTTTACTTATAGATGGACTTAGTTTTTCTGCGAGGAAACATTACATTCACTCTGTGGTTAAAGTTTTTAAAATTTTAATAACTTTCATAAACTATCCTTGATTTGTACCAAACTTGGACAGAAGCTTGTTTATGATCATAAGATAGTATCAAGAAGAAAATTTTGTAAAAATAAATTTCCACTTTTCCGTATTTTACTTATAAATGGACTTAGTTTTTTTGCCAGAAACAAAACATTCACTCTGTGGTTTAAGTTTTTAAATTTTTATAATTTTCTTAAACTATCCTGGATTTCTATCAAACTTAGACAAAAGCTTGTTTCTGATCATAAGATATTATTCAGAAGTAAATTTTGTAAAAAAAAAATTCATTTTTCCGTATTTTACTTATAAAATGACTTAGTTTTTCTTCCAGTTAACATTACATACAGTCTGCAGTTAAAGTTTATAAAACATTTATTAGATTCATAAACTATCCTGGATTTTTTTACCAAACTTGGAAGCTTCTTTCAATCAAAAGACAGTATCGAGAGGGAAATTTTTATTCATGTTTTTCCTCATTTTTGTTGAATCTGCGATTAACAGCAAAAGTAGGCGAGACACTGGGTTCCGCGGAACCCTTACGAATTTTTGTCGAGCCTTCGACTTTAGTCGAAAAAGCGAGACTAAGCGATCCTACATTCCGTCGTCGTCGGCGGCGTCGTCGGCGGCGGCGTCCACAAATATTCACTCTGTGGTTAAAGTTTTTGAAATTTTAATAACTTTCTTAAACTATACTGAATTTCTACCAAACTTGGACAGAAGCTTGTTTATGATCATAAGAAAGTATCCAGAAGTAAATTTTGTAAAAATAAAATTCCATTTTTTCCGTATTTTACTTATAAATGGACTTAGTTTTTCTGCGAGGAAACATTACATTCACTCTGTGGTTAAAGTTTTTAAAATTTTAATAACTTTCATAAACTATCCTTGATTTGTACCAAACTTGGACAGAAGCTTGTTTATGATCATAAGATAGTATCAAGAAGAAAATTTTGTAGAAATAAATTTCCACTTTTCCGTATTTTACTTATAAATGGACTTAGTTTTTCTGCGAGGAAACATTACATTCACTCTGTGGTTAAAGTTTTTAAAATTTTAATAACTTTCATAAACTATCCTTGATTTGTACCAAACTTGGACAGAAGCTTGTTTATGATCATAAGATAGTATCAAGAAGAAAATTTTGTAAAAATAAATTTCCACTTTTCCGTATTTTACTTATAAATGGACTTAGTTTTTTTGCCAGAAACAAAACATTCACTCTGTGGTTTAAGTTTTTAAATTTTTATAATTTTCTTAAACTATCCTGGATTTCTATCAAACTTAGACAAAAGCTTGTTTCTGATCATAAGATATTATTCAGAAGTAAATTTTGTTAAAAAAAATTCATTTTTCCGTATTTTACTTATAAAATGACTTAGTTTTTCTTCCAGTTAACATTACATACAGTCTGCAGTTAAAGTTTATAAAACATTTATTAGATTCATAAACTATCCTGGATTTTTTTACCAAACTTGGAAGCTTCTTTCAATCAAAAGACAGTATCGAGAGGGAAATTTTTATTCATGTTTTTCCTCATTTTTGTTGAATCTGCGATTAACAGCAAAAGTAGGCGAGACACTGGGTTCTGCGGAACCCTTACGAATTTTTTGTACATGTGCTACAGATATAAGATTTAGTATGTAGTCTCTAAGTCTCAGATTTTAAATGCTGGGGTCATGGTCGAACTGAAACTTCCTATTGAGTCTTGTTTTCTTTTTCCTTTGTACATGTTGTACAAAATCTCGTGTCTAGGTCAACTTATGATAATTCAGACCCGCCCCTCTTTCTATGAAGTTTTCTTTGTAGTACATGTATATACATATACTTTAATACTAGTATATATAAGTTATGGTTTTAAATAGTAGGTAGTATTGTGTCAAGGTCAACTTATTAGGCCCTCCCCTCTTTCGTTGTAGTATGTACAGATGTAAGTGAAGTCTTGTGTCTAGGTCATCTAGGTCACCCCTCCTCTCTGTGAAGTTTTCTTTGTAGTATATACAGATAGTAAATATAATTTATAAGATAAGTATATTCACTGCTCTATGATAACAGATGCACATCTGTTAATTATGTAGATTTCTATTTTCCCAGCTGTTCCACACATTCATACCACACATTCTATCAATGAATGTATCATCTTTGTAATGATGATATTAGTTTAATTAGCTGATAAAAATGTAATTATTGAATATTGTCTGCAGAATTGTACAATAGTGAATTTATTTAAAATTGGGTCATTATGGCTAGGGCTTTTTAAGTTTCAATGAAATTAATGGCCTAAAAAGAGGGAGGGGGTTGATCTGGGCATTTTATCCCCTTAAAATTATATTCAAAGGCTATAAGTTGAGATAAGAACAAATTACAAATCAATTGCAAACTGTATCTTTACAACAAAATGAATTGATCTATAGATGTAATTATACCCATATATATAACATCTATGATTATACTTAATATTTCTAAACGTAATATTTATTTCAAATTTAATTTTAGTTCTTCTTATGGTAAAAATTTTAATTTGAAAAAAACCCAAACCTACATTTCACTTAAAGAAATTAAAGCTCAATAAAATTATATATATATATCTAGAATTTAGTTCTTCTGAAGGTGGAAAAGCAATCAAATTTATGATTTTGTTTCTTCATTAAAAAATAATTCCTATAAATTCATGAAATTTAAAGGAATACAATGTATAAATTCTTTGATATAAGTTCATTGTCATTGTTATTTAAATAAGAATCATCAATATATTGGAGGGGATATTAGATTTAAATCAGTTACATGTAGATTATAAACATAAGTAAAAGTTTACCAGATAGATATTTGATTGACCTGCCTTGGTGAGTAATATTTGGCAGAATAACATTTAAATAGATAAGTAAATTTGTCAGTTTCTCAGTCAGCCTGAGGATCATGTGATAACATGGATAAGTAAGTATGTAAAAATTGAGGGAGAGGCATTTTACAACATGTAGGATACAATTTGTTGATTATTTCATATGTTGTTTTGCACTTTATAAATGGCTACAAGGTATTGTTGTGATACCAGACTTCATTGGATTTTTTTAGGCCACCCCTTAAAAATGATTGTTGTGGGGGCTACACTTAACTGAAAACAATAAGTAGGTAAGCAATTGATTATTCTATAAATTTATAATTTGTTTTTTTTATTATATATACCAGTATATATATATATTTTTTTAGAGCAAATAGTAAAAAATTAATCAAAATTTTGAGGTTATTATTTTAAGGGATTGCACTCAATCAACCTGAATATCATAAAATTCTCTCCCCCAGCACCTATCTGTTCCAACTTTTTCAAAGTCTAAAAATGTAGTTGGACTTCTGTCCATTTAATTAATAAAATTAAAACATGTTTTAACAAAAAAAAATAGTAAATAAAATTATTCACCCAGCCTCACTACAAAACAAAATATGACCAGAATCTAAAATTCTGTTATATTGGCCTAAACATTCTAAATGAACTTTCATACTATTTTTTGGGGGCCTTTATTTTTGTATTTACACCAAGATGTCATTAAATGAAAAGGGATATACCCTTAGTAACATTTGTCATGCTTTTCAATAACATATGATCAAATCGCCAAAAGATCCCCCCCCCCTAAATTATTGAAAAGAATAAAAAAAATCATATTCTGCATAGACAATAATATCTTGGTGTAAATTAGAATGATAACAGATTGTGCTAATACACTCATAGGTATATCTAGCGCATATTGTCACAGCTGTTAATGTGTTACATGTGTTAGTCTGCATACTTTATAGATAGAGCTGATTCTATGATAAGTTGTGGAAATTTCTTTAATGTGTAATAAGACCCATTACAAGTTTGTTGCAGTTCTCTTTTATTGATTAAGTCTGGGTTAAGACTTGTATTACAACATAATACAATACAAATTCAATGAATTATATATATACTTTTTATACTGTAGTTTTTGGTGGAGGTAGTTTTTGATGAAGCTGAAGTTCAATCAACTTGAAACTTAATACACATGTTCCCCATGATAGGATCTTTCTAATTTTAATGCCAAATTATAGTTTTGACCCCAATTTCATGGTCCACTGAACATAGAAAATGATAGTGCAAAGTTCAGGTTACAGTTTTTGGTCAAGGTAGTTTTTGATGAAGTTAAAGTTACATCAACTTGAAACTTAGTACACATGTTCCCTATGATATGATCTTTCTAATTTTAATTCCAAATTAAAGTTTTGACCCCAATTTCACAGTCCACTGAACATAGAAAATGATAGTGGGAGTGGGGCATCCGTGTACTATGGACACATTCTTGTTATTGACTATTTTGAGCAACCCAGAAACTCATTAAAAAAACATGATAACATTCAGATGCAAAAATATGGTTCTCAATAACAAGCAATCCACCTATAGTTACAGTAAGTTGGGTATATCTGCATTTCTGAATATCATACTCTGGGTGCACAGGTTTTAGCTAGAGTTGTGTTGAAGTTTTGACAGTTTATATTGTAAGAGGCATTATTTTGTATAATTTTGTTTTTATATTTCAGGAATGGGCTAGTCTCACTACTAATGGCCATCTGCTGAAACTGTTCCCACTTTGTTCCCGTATAGATAGAAATCATGGCTAATGAGGTGGGTATTTAAAACTGAAACACAAAACTATAGTACTTCTTCTCTTCTTTAAAATTGTTTATAAAACATGTCTTTACCTCAAATTTTCATAGGAGCTACATTTATTTCAAATTTATGCTGTTATGAGTTTTATAGTTTGCTACTGATCCCCTATAAATATATAGCTACAGTTCCATAGAGGATAAGTCAAATCAATGGGGGGTGATGCCTAATGTCATTATGTACCTGTGGTGCCAAAATATAGTTACATGTTTTTTTACTGCCCCCCCCCCCCCCCCCCCCTTGAATCCATAGAGGGTTAGTACATCCCTAATGAATTTTATATACCCTCTATACTGTGGATTCAGTATTTTTTGTTGTATACCAACTTTCGTGGCTTTCATGGATACAGGTGTACCACGAAATTAAATATTTAACAAATTAAAAAATTTTCTATGGGCTTGTATGCAGACTTTGGCATAACCACAAAATTAAAAATCCACAAACATGTAAGTTTTCTTTAATCCACAAAAATTGGTACCCATGAAAAGAAATGAAAACAGTATATGGATCCCTAGGGGGTCAGTTGTGAACTGTATCACACATTTTGATATTGTATGCACACATTTAAAAAAAATCAATAATATAAGTCATAGACACTCATTACACAAATGGGAAACATGTATTTATTTTTAAAGAATGAATAAGCACACATTTATGACATTCTTTCAACAAATCAATTTATAAATATCTTTGTGTTTCCCATGTATTTTTATTGATAAAAAAGCACCTATGAATGTCTATATGTTTTCTTAAAAAATAAATAAATACATATATGTTATTAGTGACAACATCTGGTCCATATAATCAACTGAAAAATGTTGACTTGTATTGTATATTCAATGTGAATATGTCCTGTGCTATTGGTGCTTCCATTGATATTTGTGGGATAATAATTGTCATGGATATCATTGGAATAATTAACATCAAATTTAAGTGTTGAACTATATTCAAGTTACCTACAGGCTTGTTTAATTTGTTCATATAACATTCTTCAAAATTGTAATATCAAGTATGCAAGAAAAATGCAATTTTTGTTGAGTCAGCAGAAAGAAATCTAATCAATGGTACTATTTTGTGGTATTCAGGCTTCTGCAGAGTTGTTCCTTGATATCCTGACCAAGGAGGAAAGGGAAGCATTACTGAATAAAAAGATGGAAGAAATAAGAAAAAAGAATGATGCCTTAAGAAAAAGACACGAGGTAATGTTGTTATGATCAAACAATAGTATATTTGGAATGAGCTGGTAGCTGACCTTTAGGAAGGATTGCTGACAATATTGCATAAATCTTTTTCCAAATTTTAAAGCACTTGGTAAATACCTGAAATAGGAATGTTTCTTTTGTCTCCGTGAAATTTGGACAAAAACTTAGGTCAAGATTGAAAATCATGTCAAGAGAAATGCATCATGCTAGTATTTCAGCAAAAAAATTACTTTAGATTAGTACTGGTATGCTAGTAAAAATTGATTCTTGATGACAAGATTGATTTTTGTGATAATTTTGTTTTTTAGGGGAAGTTTGGGGGGTGGGGTGGGGTGGAGGGGATTTACATCGAAAAACATAGTATTTGTTAAAAATTTACAAATTTTATGAAACACCTTTTGTGCTAGGATTTCAATAAAAAATTATGAATAAAAAATAATACAAATTAAAAACCAATTGTTCAAAGAACAATTGAAGGTCTTTCCACAAGTAAAGATCTATTCTATTATCAAAATATTAAAAATGAATCTAAAATGTCAGTTCCTATGAATTTATAATGTATAAATATGAATTTAAAGCAAAGGTCAAAATCTAGAACGTCCTATTAACCTTTGACCTTGACCTCAATTTCAAGGTCACCAACCAAGGACTTCAAATAAAAAGACCCTAGATCTGTAGTATGTATGGTTAATGAGTTATATCACTTTAGGCATTATTTTAAATATAAGATGGGCGAAAACTCTCATTTATTGTTTACGCACGCTTCCAACCAAAATTTATAAGTTACAACATGTTGCAACTAACAATTTAGTAAAAATAATTTGTCAATATCTTTCACGGTTGTTGAAAATAAGAGAAAGTAAGCCAAAATCAAAATTTAGAATATGACCTTGACCTTTGACCTTGACCTTATTTTCATTTTTTTGGACCAAGGAACTTAAATCCAAAGACCCTAGGCCTATATCACTGATGGTTGATCAGTTAGAAACGCATATCACTTATATCAAATGCATAAGGGGAAATAACTCTCATATGGAGTCTCCGGATAGCTTCGGTCCAAATGAATATCCTAATTCTGAAGAAGTAACGAGCAATTTGGTAAAATAAATTTGTCGTAATCTTTTACGGTTGTGAAGGAGTAGTGGCCACAAGAAAAACAGTGTTTGGGGAGATAACTCTTACAACGTAAAGTATTTTGTTACGCAGTTGTAAATTTTTAAAGCGTATAAACTATACGACATCATATTCCAAATATCTAAGCGACATCTTTTGAAACATCAATACTACGCAAGAAAAAAATTTAGGCGGAAGAAAAAAAAAAAAAAAAAATAATTAAAAACCAATTGTTCAGAGAACAATTGTAGGTCTTTCCATTAGTAAAGATCTATTTTGATATTGAAATATGAAAAATCAGTTTAAAATGTTAGTTTCTATGGCTTTATGATGTATTTATATGAATTTAAAGCAAAGGTCAAAATCTAGAACGTCATATTAACCTATATGACCTTGACCTCAATTTCAAGTTCACAAACCAAGGACCTTAAATCAAAAGACCCTAGGTCTTTAATATGCTTGGTTAATGAGTAATAACACTTTACGTGTAATTCTAAATGTAAGATGGGCAAAAACTCCCATTTATTGGCTGCGCACCCTTTCAACCAAAATATACAAGTAAGGACATGTCGCAACTAACAACTTATGAAAAATTATTTGTCGAAATGTCATACAGTATTTGAAAATAAGTGAAAATAAGCCAAAATCAAAATTTAGAATATGACCTTGACCTTTGACCTTGACCTAATTTTCATTTTTTGGGACCAAGTACCTCATATCTGAAGACCCTAGGTCTCTATCACTTATGGTTTACCATTTAGAAATGCATATCACTTAATTTAATGGAAAAGGGGGAATAACTCTCATATGGAGTCTCCGTAAAGCTTCAGTCCAAATGAATATCCTAATCCTGAAGATGTAACGAGCAATTTGGTAAAATAAATTTGTCGTAATCTTTAACGGTTGCGAAGGAGTAGTGGCCACAAGAAAAACAGTGTTTGGGGAGATAACCCTTACAACGTAAAGTATTTTGTTACGCGGTTGTAAATTTTTAAAGCGTATAAACTATACAATATCATATTTCAAATATCTAAGCGACATCTTATGAAACAACAAAACTACGCAAGAAAAAAATTTAGGCGGAAGAAGAAAAATAATAATAATCAGAACAAAATCAATAGGTCTTTCCACGGAAAAGTGGAAAGACCTAATAATCAGAACAAATTCAATAGGTCTTTCCACGGAAAGGTGGAAAGACCTAATTAATTCCAACATTTTGTCCAAGCTGATTCCAGGTGTCAAAAAAAGATATTAAAAGTGGGGAATCAATGTGGTTAAAAACACATTGAGACAGTTACTTAAACATTTTTTATAGGATTACAATAAAAATTGAAATTTAAAATTTAATTTCAAGTGATTGACGATTTAAGGTGCCAAAAAAGATATAAATTGGTGCATGTATTATAATTTACTTTTTTCTTTAAAAAAAAATCTGTTTTAATCCAGCATTGGTATATAATAGTTAACCATTTATATTTGATTTAATTTCATAGGAAATACAAAAAGACAAGAAAGTAGCAGCTTCATTGTCCAAGCCATTGCCAACTGATCTCTCCGGCAGTAACTCACCTACGAAAGAAAAACAGGTAATTCCCCCCACAGATATTACACAACTTTATCAGAAGAAACAAGTCAATCCTTGAACAGGTTCCAGAATAGTAACCAGGGTTGCAATGCACCCAGGAAAAGATAGGAAGTATATTAAAGGTGCTCTTTGCCTGAAAAGGGCCTGAAAAATATAAAAATGCAAAACAAATCATTGAAAATCATTGATAATTAAATTGAATTATCTCCCTTCTGCTCATTGATTCGTTCCTGGAAAATTGGTTTCCGTATGTGTTAAACAGGTACTCATGAGCCAATTTTGTACAGATTGGACGACTTGATATACATGTAGGTGAATCCTGGTCTCAATTACACTTGAGCAAATGGTCTTTTTAAAAATGTTGTGCAATGTTTTTTATCAAGTTCAATTTCAACCACGACATAAGAACCACTATCCTTGAAAACCACTGATAATGCAGGAAAATGCTGGGACAACCGTTGAATTTCATGTCTGAAAAAAGTTGCAACCCTGAGTAACTCTAAAAAAAATTAGCTGACCAAAAGAAGACTACTTTAAAATACAAAATAATTAAGAAATAAAATCACCATATATGCAAAACAAAATAGCTGCCTTCTTCCTGACAAATTTTACAACAACCATATTCAGAAGCTCACTTAACATCTTAAGGCACTAAGCCAACTGTTCTAGGGCCTTAAAGGGAGTCAAGGTCGTACCCCCATCACCATCATGATATTGATAAACATCAGAGTAAAAATGTGTTAGAATGTAATTGAAATGTGTTAGAATGTAATTCTTTAAGGTTCTGTTTGCAGATTTTGATTTCCAAGAATTGTTTATTTTTGCAGACATATCCAAATGACAGAAAATATACAGATAATATTGACCAGCCCAGGAAAAATAATAAACCTGTTGGAAGAGGGAAGCCACGCCCTAAATCAGGGGGAGATTTCAATCATGTTCAGGTATATAATTATAATGATGTAAATTTTATCTCATCCCTTTTTTTTTTGGACAAAATATGAGCTGCTTTGGATAGAAATTGACCATATACAAATGCATATCAATACATCTGTTATCCTTTTGGGGGGTTGAAAAAATCTCTATGCAAAGTCTGCAACTGTTTGATAATTTGGTTGATATAAGAACACTACTAAACAGTCCAAAATATTATCATTTGTGTGGTATTTGAATGTTAAAAAAAAATCAATCAAAGTTGTACATGTATAGGTGCACTTGCATAAGGTCAATTTCGATCTTATGCAGCTCATAAATATATAAATATATAGACAAATTATGAAATACAATTTTACACACTTTCAAAATAATTCTGTAAAGAATTCTCTTCCATTGCGATCATTTAATTGATATCTTGTTTTTTAAATATGCTTAATAATTTAAAAAAAAATATCAATGAAATATATTAAGATAGCAAACATAAATGTTGAATGTAACAGGAATGTTTGCATTATCACATGTCCCCCATAAATGTAATAGGAAAAACTGAATATTCCTAACATGCCTTAACTGTTCCAAAGTTAGATGTTTAATCGAACTCTATTAAAATTGATCTTGTTGTGTTTTTAAAACAATCACATTTCATAACTTTCTGCTCCCAAATTAAAATATTGTCCATTTTAACAGTTTGCTTTGGAGCTTTTGAGGTGCAGTCGGGTGTATTATGTTAGCATTGTAGATAGTATATAGATATTTTACTAACACTATGAAATATAAATTAGTATATGCATTTAGTTTCATTTAATACATGTATATAAGTAACATACCTATGATTGTACCTTACTATGACAAGAATGAATATAGGTTAATCTTTTAGTACCAATTGGTCTGACATTAACATTGCTGTGGAACATTGAGTTCCAGAGAGGGTCATTTCATGTCAACTTGCTTGCCTGTATTACGGTACAGGAGGTAGGAACTTCAGGAAGGCCGGGTTAATTCAAATACTTTAAAACTGTTCTAGCTCTGTTTTTCACCAGGCAAGCAGCAAATAATGATTAGAGATAGTTAAAAATGGTTGGTATCAAGTCAAAATACTGTGAATTCATTTATTTTTGGGATTTTGGCAACAACTGTTTTTAGTGGATATTGATTTTATGGTTTTGACATAGTTTGCCTATAGACAAAATTATCCTTCATGAACATTATTAGAACTAGTGTTTTTTTTTATACCCATGAAACAAAAAATACATGAAAATTGGTTACCTACATTAGTCTTTTTGCCAATTACTGATTTGATTCTTTTAATACACATCTTTTAAACAAATTACTTCCCTTTGTCAATCGTAGACCGGTTTTATACCCTTGCATAGCATGATGAGTTGAAAGTGATGTATATCAGTATTTTTTTTATAGTGAAAAATAACTTCTGGTATCAAAAGTATTACATGTAACTTAACAACAAATAATAAACAATAAAGAGTTAATCTTTTACTTATGTAGCGATTAGTATTCCCATTAGCATGCTAGTTTGTTAAACAACCCTTTACTAATAATTAATATGATTGCATGGATGTACTAACTGCACGTTTTCCTTGGTTTAGGATATGCATATAACTAGAAATTCTGAGTCCAGAAATGTGCAGCTAAAGGATGATAGTAATCGATTTCAGAATTCCGGAGACGATGAGTATAGATTTAGACAGGACACACCTAAAAGATTTAGTTTTGGGGAAAATGATAGACCACAAGATTTCCGATTCGGAGAACATGATGACAGAGATGCTAGTCCTGAACATAAACATTTCAATAACGACAGACGAGGAGGTGGAAATCGTAGAAACTTTCGCGGTCGTGGATCAAGGGGAGGAAGGGGTGGCAGCAATGATCATTACAAAGAGAACAGATCTGATGATTTTAACAGGCAGGACTCTTGGAACAGTAATGAGGATTATCATGATAAAAGGGAATTTCGTAAAAGTGGTGATTTTAGCCACAGACAAGATTCTCGAGGTCGGGGACGAGGGAGAAATGACTACAACAGGCAGGATTCTAGGAGTAGTGGTGAAGATTTCTATGACAAACGTGACTTTCGTAACAGTGGTGAATTTAGCAGACAGGACTCGAGAGGTAGAGGTGGTGGGAACCAGTACAATAGACAGGGATCTAATGGGAACAGATACAGTGGGGAGTTTAAGAGGAACAGCTACCACGATAACAGGGAACAGTTTGATGATTCAGAATTTGATCAACCAAGGAAAAGACCACATGGTGGAGCACAGGATTACCATGACGATAGACCTGAAGTGAGTTTAATTAAGACCAAAATCTCCAACAACTGCCTCTTTACTGGTCAGTTCAGAATAAAAATTGATCAATTTAGTTTTCCAGTTTATAAAACTTGACCAGAAAAATTATACAGGCAATAAGTATATCTAATTCAGTTTAAAATGCTGCAAACAATTTTGCTTGCCTTTATTGTTCTGTTTTTGATTTTTGGAATGAAACATTGTTGAGGCATGGCTACGTTTTGTTTTCACGGCAGCCGACATTGCTTGTACCTTTTCACTTGCTGAATTAAAGTTCAACTAATCTGTATCTTCAGTAAGAGGTTTTGAAAATGAATAAGAATTTGTGGTACCTAAAGTTCAAAAAAGAATTGAACATTTTAACTTTTATTCTTTCAGAAAATCATGATGGTAAAATTAAATTTGGTTACTGTTTCTAATTAAGTACTGTGAATTCAGAAATTATTTTTTATTATTTCAAAAAATGCAACAGGGTTATAATTGCAATAATTGAAACTCACATTTTGAAATATATTATATCAATTAACAGGGTTTTTCTCAATATCACAAAATGTAATCACATTTTAGTTTAAAATGACATAAGTGCAATAATAAATGCACATAATTTCTGAAATTTCAGTAGTCAATCATGTTTAAGTTCTTTTTTGTTAATTATTCTGTCATGAAAATTTGTTTCATGTACTATATAACTATAGTAATACATGTATTTTAAAAGTAATTTTTTGGTGTTGGCCATTTTATTGAGTTTTCAAACTTTCCTTTTATTGGTTGAATATATATGCATTTATCATCAATTAAATTTAAGATATTGGCTTTGACACTTATATTTTTACCCTCTCTTCCATTGGAGAAAAAATGGATTGAATGTTTGAAAAGTCTGAAGACATTTAACACTACTGGGATAAGGTGCAAAATAATGTACATCTGAGATCTGGTACTTGTCTATTCTGTGATACGACTGTCATACAAGTGAGAGGTTTAGCTAGCTATAAAACCAGGTTCAATCCACCATTTTCTACATTTGAAAATGCCTGTACCAAGTCAGGAATATGACAGTTCTTGTCCATTCGTTTTTGATGCGTTTTGTTATTTGATTTTGCCATGTGATTATGGACTTTCCGAATTGATTTTCCTCTGAGTTCAGTATTTTTGTGATTTTACTTTTTTCTGGTAGAGCACTTTTCATTTTTTAATTACAAAAGTCAAGACTTGAGAACCTCCAATTTTGTACACATAAACTTAATACAGATCTTAAGCAGGACCTTTTACGGAAATTCAAATTGTCTATATAGGACCTTATATTATTTAAAGGAAATTTCAATGAGAAATCAACTAGACATGCTAGAGGTTAGCTTACAGTCTGCAACGAAAGACAAGTTTCTTTACATCATGTGCAATATCATGAATAATTCTTGTGCTTGATATAGAAAATTTGTTATTCTTTGTACATTTACTTTCTTGGTTTACCTGTACCAAAGAAATCCTAGAAAATTGATATCCAATGTATAATAATGATTCCACTGTACATAAAACTATTATCTACTCAAATACAGACTATTACTGTCAGTTGGTACAGGGGTGGATCCAGCCATTTTAAAAAGGGGGGTCCTAACCCAGGACAAAAGGGGGGGTTCCAACTACATGTCCCCATTCAAAAGCATTGATTGTCCAAAAAAAGGAGGGTTCAAATCCCCAGAACCCCCCTCCCCCCTCTGGATCCCGGCCTGTGGTATGTGAGCCACTGCAAAGTTATCATCAGAATATTCCAGCAACTTTAAAGTCTCTTTTTACTAAAAGTCTTATTATTAAAATTGATTGTAAGTTATACTGAAATGAAGGTGACTTGTGTTGAAATTTGTAAGAATTTTTGGGAAGAACTGCTGGATTTTAAGAAGTTGCAGGATATTCTTTGGTCACAACAATTGAATATTAAAAATAGAACAATATTATTTTGAATAAAATAGATTATTGGACTGAAGCAGATTTTGTGCTTGATCAGTGTTCTTCCTGGAGACTTGTAGCATAATGGCATTAATTTTTTGTTGAGCCTGGGACTTTTGTCGCAGAAAGCTCATCATATGGATAGTGATCCACCGGCGGCGGCTACGGTGGTGTTTTCTTACTTTTTAAAAGCTTTATATTTTAGAAGATTGAAGACCTGGATGCTTTATATATATATATGGATGCCTCATGTTATGAAGTTTCTGTTAGTCACATTTCCAATGTCCTTTACCTCATTTTCATGGTTCAGTGACTACTTGAAAAAATGTTAAGATTTTTTGTAATTTTAAATTCTCTCTTACTTTAAGTAATAGGATAACTGCATACCTTGCAAGGTCCTCTGGCCCAGCAGACAGTTTTCACTTGACCTCGACCTCAATTAATCGATCAGTGAACAAGGTTAAGTTTTGGTGGTCAAGTCCATATCTCATATACTATAAACAATAGGACTAGCATATTTGGTGTATGGAAGGACTGTAAGGTGAACATGTCCAACTGGCAGGTGTCATCTGACCTTGACCTGATTTTCATGGTTCAGTGGTCAAAATAAAGTTTTTGAGTTTTGTTTTTTTTTTCTAATACAATATGCAATAGGTCAACTATATTAGGTGTATGGAAATATTTTATGACCTATATCCACAGTATTTTTTTCCTTGACCTCATTTTCACAGTCTTTTGCTCAATGTTATTTTTTTGTGTTTTGGTCTGTTTTTCTTAAACTATAAGCAATAGGTCAACTATATCTGTTTTATGGAAAAATTGTAAGCTGTACATGCCTTCCTGGTATGGTTCATCTGACCTTGACCTCATTTTCATGGTTCATTGGTCAATGTTTAGTTTTCTTGGTTAATGTTAAGGTTATGTTACAGTTATAATAAAGCTTTATATTTAAGACTATCAGCAGGATATAAATGATAAGTAAAGAAGGCGAGACATTTCAGCGTGTGCACTCTTGTCTGTAATTTGTTAAGTTGCATTTGAGTCCATTTCATAAAAAAAAATACCTATTTTGATAAATATCAATGAAACTTCATCACTACAATGGTCAGTGTAAAATGTTCAGCATCAATTTTATCAATGATAAGTAAAGAAGGCAAGACATTTCAGGGTGTGCACTCTTGTTTTACCACATCACTATCTGTAAGATTTTATTATAGAAGGTTTTATAAACATTGTGCTATGATTTTAGTGAAACTTTAACCCCATGTATGGAAATACAGGGGAGAACACTGTAACGGTAATGAATCATATTTTACTTATTATATTTTTGACAATTACTTTTCAGGGACCTCCTCCAGATCCTTCCTACAACTTTTTGTCAGACAGATCAAGGGAGGGAATGCAGCATAAACAACAAGAAAGATCAGATAGGAGAGAACCTCCTAGAAGACACCCCAAAAATTTTGGTGGTCAGGATTTTAGCAATGTGAAGAATCAAATGAAAAATGTCAAAGAAAGACAGGTAAGTTATTCTCAGTGGAATTGAAGAGTTGTCTCATTGACACTTATACTACATCTTCTTATTTATATTGACTGTATTTAAAAATCCTCTCCTGAAACCACTAGATTAATTTCATCAAAATTTGGGCTAAATTCTTCTTACATTATATCTTCATTATGTTTACCTGGTTTTTTCATTTGTGAAAAAGGAAGGGGGGGATTATTTCCTAGCAAATATCTGTACATGGGGGTCAGTGGCAATTGATCTTAGTAGTCCATTAATAGTTATCTCTAGACAGTCAACATTGAAAATAACTCCAGGCCTGCTTGTGGTAGGTATGTTAACTTTGACTCTTTTTCTTAATTGACTAGAATTGCAAAAACTTCTGTTGTGGATCTTAACTTCCATTATTATAGATATATATTATAACAATGTAGAAATTAGATCAATTAAAATACAGTTAATGTTCATATAATCACATAATTTTGATAATCAAAATCTATTTCAAAATCTATTTGATTATTTTCAAAGTCATTAGAATTGTTTTAAGTTTCTTTTAAATTCAAAAGAAATGCATAAAAGATATGTTTTATGTTTAAGGCAGAGAATTACTTTTTATGGTAACTCCATTAAGTATCCATTATATATCTATGGAAATGTCATTACTGTGCAAAATTGCTTTTCATGTAAATGTCTTTTTGTATGTAAAGTGGTGTGGTTTTTTTTGTAATATATATATTTCAAATTTAGTTTAAAAGGTTTGGAAAGTGTGTTGATTAAAATGATTTTATGAACAAGTTAAATATTAAAAATTGAATGAAATCACAAAATGGGGTTGTGTTGGCAGTTTTAATATCTCAATTCATTTTCATTCACATAGTACAATTTATTGCAATTATAATGAAAATCTGAATGATTCCTTGAGAAATGGTATTGCAGATTTTAATGTAAAAAAATATATTTTATGAATTTTTTTTGTGTGTTATTTTTTAGATTTTTCAAATATCAACAAAATTTCACAGTAATTTGGAATTGAAGGACTTAGGGTTAAACTTAGTTTTGTAAGAAGTAAGAACTTGACCCTTTCCTTTTATATCTAAACAAAAGATACATAAAAGGTTGTCCCCCTTTTTAATTGAAACAAAGGATCTCAAAAACATAAATAAAGGTGCTTTTTCAATTGCTTTCTTCTACAGAATAGAAATGGACCTCCTAAATCAAAGTTTGAAATGACCGTCACTATGACAGGTAAAGAAAGACGAGAGTATTTTGAATGGAAAGCTGACCGGGATCGTGTAGATAATGCAAGGATAGAAAGACAAAAATCTTCTTCTGGAGAATGGAAACGAGAATGGGATAAAGAAAAATTTGAGTAAGTAACAAAAGAAGGAATTTAAGGAGAAAAGTTTAATTCTAGAGAACATCTAATATGTAAGATTAAAAAAAATTGTTTATATGTATATGGCCTTTAAATCATAAACATTTAAGTATATTTTTCATACTCAGCTCATCAATCAATCAATTAAATTACTGGAGTTGAAGATTTGAGCCCTTAATTTGTAAAGTACAAGAATTCAGTGAAGACCAAAAGTCACAGTCAGTCACAAAAAACATAATCTTTATCTCTAGAAAATGAAATAAACAACCTTTAACCTGAAATTTGCACTATCATTTTCTATGTTCAGTGAAAGGTGAAATTGGGGTCAAAACTCTAATTTGGCATTAAAATTAGAAAGATCATACCATAGGGCACATGTGTACTAAGTTTCAAGTTGATTGGACTTCAACTTCATCAAAAACTACCTTGACCAAAAACTTTAACCTGAAGCGGGACAGAGGGACAAACGGACAGAAGGACGGACGGACTATTGTTTGTCTTTTTTTTGTGCACAGGTATTGTACATGTTGATTTTACTTATTTTGGATAGTCCCTTGTTTGTTTGTATTCTATTCTACATGGTCAGCAATTTGCTATATTTTTTTTTAGATCCGATGAAGCGAAACAAACAGAACCAGCAAAAAGACCAGGTAAGGAAGCATTATGAACTGAAATCACATTCCCAATTCAGAACTAAAGAACTCAGGGTCATTTCATGGCCATTACCAAAATATTGTGATACCACTGACTTTATACAAATCAGGTTTTTGTCAAGCTTGGGACTTATGTCGCTGAACGCTCAACATAAGGATAGTGATCGGGTGGCTATGGTGACAGTTGCACTGGTGGCGTTAGCTTACTTCTTAAAAGCTTTATATTTTAGAAGGTGAAAGACTTGGATGCTTCATACTTTGTATATAGATGCCTCATGTTACTAAGTTTCTGTCAGTCACATGTTGTATGTCCTTGACCTCATTTTTCATGGTTCAGTGACTACTTGAAAAAAAAGTAAAGATTTTTTGGAATGTTAAATTCTCTCTTTTTATAAGTAATAGGATAACTATATTTGGTATGTGCTTACCTTGCAAAGTCCTCATGCCCGTCATACAGATTACACTTGACCTCGACCTCATTTCATGATTCAGGGAACAAGGTTTAATTTTGGTGGTCAAGTCCATATCTCAGACACTTTAAGCAATAGGTCTAGTATATTTGGTGTATGGAAGAACTGTAAGGTGAACATGTCCAACTTGCAGGTGTCATCTGACCTTGACCTCATTTTCATGGTTCAGTGCTTATAGTTAAGTTTTTGTATTTTGATATGTTTTTCTTATACTGTATGCAATAAGTCTACTATATTTTGTGTATGTAATGATTGTAAGGTGTACATGTCTAGCTGGCAGGTGTCATCTGACCTTGACTTCATTTTCATGGTTGAGTGGTCAAAGTTAAATTTTTGACTTTTGGTCTTTTTTCTATTACTATATGCATCAGGTCAGCTATATTTGGTGTATGGAAATATTTTATGATCTATATGTCAGTTGCACAGGTTTTGTTTGACCTTGACCTCATTTTCACGGTTCATTATTCAGTGTTTATGTTTTGTGTTCTGGTCTGTTTTTCCTAAACTATAAGCGATAGGTTAACTATATTTATTGTATGGAAGAATTGTTAAATGTACATGTCTGCTTGGCATGGTTCATCTGACCTTGACCTCATTTTCATGGTTCATTGGTCAATGTTTAGTTTTCTTGGTTAATGGTTAATGTTAAGTTTATGTGACAGTTGTAATAAAGCTTTATAATTGTTGTCTGCTCTATGGTAGGTTGTTGTCTCTTTGACACATTCCCCATTTTCATTCACAATTTTATTGTTGTAGGATTACTAAAGATTCATTTATTGTTGTAGGTACCAACTAAGGGGATTGTTTGTATCATGGGTTTCTCAAAGTCAGCATACAATCACACAGCATTCTAATGCAATTAGTTTGTTACGATAATTATCATTGGATGTTGACAAATATTCTGAGGGATTAGATTGCCCATTCTACCAGTCCGTAACTAAGAAAGCCACCATTTTGAATTCTGATTTTTTTGGTGTGTAATTTCTAAAAAAATAAACAAGATAGTCACATTTTGAGTCTTAAAATCTTCTTTTTGTCTATATTGAAACCAATTTGAAGGGTACGGAAAGTAAAAATACATTTAGTATTTATGTTTGACATTCAGAGTATACATATGATGTCACATTGTTTAGATGCTTAAGACGATGCAATAGTTTCACAGATTTTCTCATTTATGCCATTTTTAAGCCAAAATATTTATTAAATGACATTTATTTTAATATGTGGCATTAGAATGGCGATAACTGTATTGTATTTTAAGCTTGGCCATTGTAAAACTTACTGTTGCATCTGTTAACAATCTCAGCTCTGATTGCTAGGTAAACTCAGTTCTGAGTTTTACAAAGGCCAAGCTTAAAATACAACACAGTTATCTCCTAAATCCTTTGAACATTTAAATTTGTGGTTTCTTTCCACCCACAAAATCCATCAAAATTGATATCCAAGTATTCATTGTTTTATTTATATTTTTTATATTTTTTTTTTTATCTTTTTGTAGATTGACTATACATATTTTTTTCTACTTTCTTAAATCTTTTAAGTAATGTCAATGCTATTATTAGAGGTCAATATGGTGAGTTTTTGTTTGAAAAGTATATAAATGGTTCATAAACATTCTTTATCACAAAAATATTAATTAAGCAGCAAGAATCTACAGATATAGTATATACTCAGAAACCAGTGATTTGTTACAAAGAAATAGTAAACAGTTCTTAACTTTCAGATCAGAGGAATCGTTAACTAATTAGGATGCAATGATTAATCGATCCTAGAGATATGATATTCACTGAGGCCAATAGCCGAGGTTTAATGTGGCATCTCTTGGGTTTATAAATCATTGTAAAACTAATTCCCTATGCTTTAAGCCAATGAGAAGAGAGAAATTTTATAGTCATATAATAATATTAAATATGATTTCTGGTTAAAGCTGGCCGTATTGGAAGTGGTCGATTTGACCGAGGTGAGATGGACGAGCGACATAAAGGTACAGGTACAATGGCATGGCAACTTTACCATTCATGTTTTTATTTAGCCACATTTTTAATGTAGAGCATGTGACCTTTTTATAATCACATTTTTAGGCTCGTTTATTTTGTCATCATTAATTTGTGATTCAATTATAATTCCTCATACTTCATTTCAGTTTGGGTATTAGATATATTCAGTAATAATCAGTTTTAATAAGCCTTTCCTTAAAACAAATATAACAGCTTTTCCTAAATTACATATATGGCAGTGGCTTTATATCTTCATAAAACAATGGAAATAGTACAGATAGGAAGATTGCTGTAAGAAAAACATCATTTTAAGCATTTAGACATTTGCAGTTGTTTTAAGCAGCTTATTCCTGTGCTACGGAAAGTTTTGAATTTACATCAAGATGCTTTGTTCTCTATTGAAAGCCTTGCTGTGATTTTAAGTTGAAGAACAGCAATTAAACCCCTTTTGTTTGCTTTTGATTTTGTCTAGTGCATGAAGAGATTTTGTGTAATGAATGAATATCCCTGATCCTTTTTCTTCCATGTATGTTTTGAATACACTGGGGGAAAAAAATATTTTTTTTATAGCTTGCTGTTTGTTTTCATCCTTTAATATGAGCCAATTCGTGGTGCAAAACCAAATGATAAAATTGATTATTCATTCCTTGTTGATGATTCATATCATTCATATACTTGTTTTTCTTAAATTCTATTTTTATAAGTTGGGCTTTTAGTTTTCTTGTTTCAAATTTGTTTAAAAATTTTCATGATGGGGCTTTTTATAGCTTTTTACTCTGGGGTATGAGTTTTTGTCGAGCCTTCGACTTTTGTCAAAAAAGTGAGACATAGTATTCCAACATTCCGTCGGTGTCGGCGGTGTCCACAAATATTGACTATTTGGTTAGAGTTTTAGAAATTTTAATAACTTTCATAAACTATCCTGGATTTATACCAAACTTGGACACAAGCTTGTTTATGATCATGAGATAGTATCCATAAGTAAATTTGGAAAAATAAAATTCCAATTTTTCTGTATTTTACTTATAAATGAACTTAGTTTTTCTGTCAGTTAATATTACATTCACTGTGTAGTTTAAGTTTTTAAAAGTTTAATAACTTTCTTAAACTATCCTTGATTTGTACCAAACTTGGACAGAAGCATTGTTTCTGATCATAAGATAGTATCCAGAAAGAAATTTTGTGAAAAAAATTCTTTTTTTTCTGTATTTTACTTATAAATGGACTTTAATTCCATTTAACATTACATAGAGTCTGCAGTTAAAGTTTTTAAAACATTATATTAAAGATTCATAAACTATCCTGCATATTTACCAAACTTGGACAGAAGCTTCTTATAATCAAAAGATAGTATCGAGAGGAATACTTTTATTAATTATTTTCCTCATTTTTTGTTGAGTGTGTGATTAACAGCAAAAGTAGGCAAGACACTGAGTTCCACAGAACCCTTACAATTTTTTTTATTGTTGAAGGCGGTACAGTGACCTTTAAATGCTAATTTTCATTTGCATTCAACAATGGAGTGTAGAAGAAAGGAAACAGTTTTGTCAAAGTAGGATGACAAGTCTTCCTGAGACTCTGAATCAGTCTTCACGCTGAGTGGCAGCCCAGGCTTGTAAAATTGCTCTCGGGCCTGTAAAATCATATATACAGGCCAACAGAATCTAACTAAAAATTTTCAAAAATTGAGCTCCAGGCCTGTAGATTTAACAGTTCATCGTGAAGACTGCGAATATTTGGCTAGTACACAGCAGTGTATATTATATTATCCCATTAACATTTCATTTATCTGATATGCATGTTATATTATCTGCTAGATGTTAAGCAACAGTCAGTCAATCAAAGTTTAATTTTTATATGAATTTGAATATTTTTTCTTATGATTAGCACATTTTAAAAATTTTATCTATAAAAATTTGAATTAAGCAGAAAAAGTCATGATGATATAAAGTAAAAAAAAGGATTTTATTTTGAATTGAAAGCTGTAAATTTTCTTCAGTCTTTTATGCACATTTTTGACATATTAATTTTTAAAGTAATTTTATTAGTTGGAGATGTTGTTAATATGGAAATGAGGAATGGTTTTTTTGTCGAGCCTGCAACTTTTGTTGCAGAAAGCTCGACATAGGGATAGTGATCCGGCGGCGGCGGCGGCTACGGCGGCTACGGCGGCGGCGTTAGCTCACTTCTTAAAAGCTTTATATTTTAGAAGGTAGAAGACCTGGATACTTCATACTTTGTATATAGATGCTTCATGTTACGAAGTTTCCGTCAGTCACATGTCCAATGTCCTTGACCTCATTTTCATGGTTCAGTGACCACTTGAAAAAAAAGTTCAAATTTTTTGTAATGTTGAATTCTCTCTTATTATAAGTAATAGGATAACTATATTTGATATGTGCGTACCTTGCAAGGTCCTCATGTCTGTCAGACAGTTTTCACTTGACCTCGACCTCATTTCATGGATCAGTGAACAAGGTTAAGTTTTGGTGGTCAAGTCCATATCTCAGATACTATAAGCAATAGGGCTAGTATATTCGGTGTATGGAAGGACTGTAAGGTGTACATGTCCAACTGGCAGGTGTCATCTGACCTTGACCTCATTTTCATGGTTCAGTGGTTATAGTTAAATTTTTGTGTTTTGGTCTGTTTTTCTCATACCATATGCAATAGGTCTACTATATTTGTTGTATGGAATGATTGTAAGGTGTACATATCTAGCGGGCAGATGTCATGTGACCCTGACCTCATTTTCATGGTTCAGTGGTCAAAGTTAAGTTTTTGAGTTTTGGGCTTTTTATCTAATACTATATGCCATAGGTCAACTATATTTGGTGTATGGAAATATATTATGATCTTTATGTCAGTCACGCAGGTTTTATTTGACCCTGACCTCATTTTCACGGTTCATTGCACAATGTTAACTTTTTGTGTTTTGGTCTATTTTTCTTAAACTATAAGTAATGGGTCAACTATATATGTTGTATAGAAGCATTGTTAGCTGTACATGTCTGCCTGGCATGTTTCATCTGACCTTGACCTCATTTTCAAGGTTCATTGGTCTTTGTTTAGTTATCTTGGTTAATGTTAAGTTTATGTGACAGTTGTAATAAAGCTTAGCTTTATACCTAGGACTATCAACATAATATCAATGATTAGTATAGAAGGCGAGACATTTCAGCGTGTGCACTCTTGTTTTATGTATGGTTTATACTGCAAGTATCTTACTATAAATATTCAGTAGGTGTTTTCTTTGTATGTTTGTTCCACAACAATTTAGTCCGACTTTGGTAATAAATCTGAAGTTACGAAAAATAGTTTGAAAAGTATTTTTGATTTCATCTTTTATTCCCATTTTAAACTATTTCTTATTTTATCTTTTTCTTAGCTTCACCAGAGGAGGCTCCTAGGGTAAGTTCAGAAAAGGGACGTCAACGACCAGAAACACCGACGAAGTCACGAGGAGAGCCATCACCCAGAGGACGAGGAAACAGACATCCTGATACCCCACCAAGAATGGCTGCTGGGCGTGGCAGAGGCAGGGGAAGGGGTAAAGCCAAGTCTGCCAATGAAGCTAAACCCCAGAGAGTAAGGTCAACATCTTCAGGTGATGATCGCGTGGTCAATTGTGATTCAGACTTACTGGTCATCAAATTAGATAATACACCTGGAGATAACAGTGTTGAGGTGGAATATTCTGATGGTGAAACCCCAGTGAGGAAATCTTCAACCGTCAAACAGAAAAGGGGGGAAGCCACTGGTACAGCTACTCATGGAGCTCAGACAGAAGAGTTATGGTGGGATGAGGATGATGATTTAACGATGAGTTTGATTCAGGATGGTTTGGAGGGGGATGATGTCCTGGAACACAGACCTCTCTTTGATGATGGAGAGCACAAGGGTGATGAAGATACACGAGACCTTGTTGTTGGTGAAGATGAGGATGAGTGGGAGGATTGTGACGATGACTCATTCTACTCAACAGAAAAGAGTCAGAATTCAACAGATTCAAGGGAAGGTTACCATGGTAATCAATTGACAGTTAATACTCAGCTCAATCCAGATGCACCAGAATTTACACCTACATCTCCATTATCATCACCCAATTCAAGGTCACCCAGAGAAAAACGCTTAAAAACAAAACATGGACAAAATGGTCAGAGATCAAAGGCAGAGGAACAAAACAAAAGTAGCTCCAAGAAAGATGATGATAAAAAGGCGGGACAAAAGTCTAAAACAGGTCAGCATGTTTCAGATAATGAAACAGCTAAAGACCAAAAGGGAACAGAAAAGAAAAAGGAAGGTTGTGAAAAAAATGGTCTAGACACCACTGACCAAAAGGTCAGTGAAGACACTAGTGGTCAGGAGGCCAAAGATGGAACTGATCAAAAGTTCAGGAAGGACACAGAAGTGTCAAAAGGACAAAATGACCTCCAGGAAGGAGGCAAAGTTGAAGTGGATAGTTCAAAAGAAACTGATTCACTTATAAAATCCAAGGAGGATTTAAGAACTTCATCAAGTAATGATGATGATAAGAATCAAAAAGCCCATTCAGAAACTGCCAGTAAAGGCGGAGACAACACCTCTGCAGAGGGTGTTGTAACAAAAGAGGTAGAAACCTCTGGATCTGTTAGTGGTGAAGATAATACCACTAAGCAGGAAAGTGTTAAAGACGCTTCCAAATCAGAAGGTGGTTCTGAGGACACCACATTAGTTGGTGACAAAGACACTACATCAGTTGGTGTCAAGGATACCACAGAAGTTGATGTCAAGGACACCACAGAAGTTGGTGTCAAGGATACCACAGAAGATAATGTCAAGGACACCACAGAAGTTGATGTCAAGGACACCACAGTGGTTGTTTCTAAGGACACAGCAAAAGTTGTTTCTGAGGACACTACAGAAGTTGTTTCTAAAGATACTTTAGAAGTTGATGCAGAGGACACAAAGACCAGTGATGACAGCAGTTCAGGAGCTGGCACCATGGAGCAGATGGCCGACAAAGAGACTAATGAAGATGCTGTCAATGATAAAATTTTAGAAGGTAAGAAACATCAATATTAAAATAATTAATATGTTTTTTGTGCAAAGATATAATGTTGAATAACTTGCTCATGACTTTGGTCCCAACTTGGTCAAAACAATTTCGAAATAATTGGTACTGGTATTTGGTGCTCATCCACTAAGGAAAGGCATTTGGATTAAGGAGTAAGAATGGTTGGCTCTCCAGCTTCTCCCGCAATAAAATAAACTGACCGCCATGAAATAGCACAATAATGTAGTGCATTAAACACCAATCAATCAATGTACACAGCAGGGGTCATGATTGTATCACATGATCACATCCTGACATAGCAGGGGTCATGATTGTATCACATGATCACATCCTGACATAGCAGGGGTCATGATTGTATCACATGATCACATCCTGACAAAGCAGGGGTCATGATTGTATCACATGATCACATCCTGACAAAGCAGGGGTCATGATTGTATCACATGATCACATCCTGACAAAGCAGGGGTCATGATTGTATCACATGATCACATCCTGACATAGCAGGGGTCATGATTGTATCACATGATCACATCCTGACAAAGCAGGGGTCATGATTGTATCACATGATCACATCCTGACAAAGCAGGGGTCATGATTGTATCAAAAAAACATCATCACATCCTGACAAAGCAGGGGTCATGATTGTATCAAATAAACATCATCACATCCTGACAAAGCAGGGGTCATGATTGTATCAAATAAACATCATCACATCCTGACAAAGCAGGGGTCATGATTGTATCACATGATCACATCCTGACATAGCAGGGGTCATGATTGTATCACATGATCACATCCTGACAAAGCAGGGGTCATGATTGTATCACATGATCACATCCTGACAAAGCAGGGGTCATGATTGTATCACATGATCACATCCTGACAAAGCAGGGGTCATGATTGTATCACATGATCACATCCTGACATAGCAGGGGTCATGATTGTATCACATGATCACATCCTGACAAAGCAGGGGTCATGATTGTATCACATGATCACATCCTGACAAAGCAGGGGTCATGATTGTATCAAAAAAACATCATCACATCCTGACAAAGCAGGGGTCATGATTGTATCAAATAAACATCATCACATCCTGACAAAGCAGGGGTCATGATTGTATCAAATAAACATCATCACATCCTGACAAAACAGGGGTCATGATTGTATCAAATAAACAACATCCTGACAAAGCAGGGGTCATGATTGTATCAAATAAACATGATCACATCCTGACATGTAATATTTGCCACAGGGCATGGTTCATCTCAATTGATCATTATCATCATGACGAATAAATCATTCTTATAAAAAGGACTTCTGAACTCATTTATTTTCAAGAAACAAAAAGTTCATTTAAACAAAGTTCCATCGTTCGCTGTAACGAAAGTCTGTAAATTCAGATATTTTATAATATTTTATTAGTTGTATTATTAGTTAAATTGCAAAACTGAAAAGTTACCTTTCACAAAGCTCGTAAATTGTATTTAAGATTTTAATAGCATTATTCATGTTATTTGCACATGTGTGTTGCATTTATAAGGAAATTTAATGTGACTGTCATACAAGTGAGATGTTTATCTAGCTATAAAACCAGGTTCAATCCACTATTTTCTACATAAGAAAATGCCTGTACCAAATCAGAAATATGACAGTTGTTATGTGTTTGAACTTTTGATTTTGCCATTTGATTGGGGACTTTCCTTTTTGAATTTTCCTTGGAGTTCAGTATTTTTGTGATTCTACTTTTTCCGTATCTCAATGATTTATCATATGTTTTTGTCCAGTGTACAGAGGTGTCGTAAAGTATTTATATCTCAATGATTTATAATATATTTTTGTCCAGTGTACAGAGGTGTCGTAAAGTATTTATATCTCAATGATTTATCATATATTTTTGTCATGTTTTTGTCCAGTGTACAGAGGTGTCGTAAAGTATTTATATCTCAATGATTTATCATATATTTTTGTCCAGTGTACAGAGGTGTCGTAAAGTATTTATATCTCAATGGTTTATCATATGTTTTTGTCCAGTGTACAGAGGTGTCGTAAAGTATTTATATCTCAATGATTTATCATATATTTTTGTCCAGTGTACAGAGGTGTCGTAAAGTATTTATATCTCAATGATTTATCATATGTTTTTGTCCAGTGTACAGAGGTGTCGTAAAGTATTTATATCTCAATGATTTATCATTATATATTTTTGTCCAGTGTACAGAGGTGTCGTAAAGTATATGTGTAAAACTTTATAATTCCTGGATGCTTCATGTCTTGTATGCAGACCATATCTCCATTGCTCTTGACCTCATTTTCCTGGTTCTTTATAGGTTGCACTTTGTAAATACAGCTGTTTCCCCATACATGCCTCTTTTGAGGAGATCTTGAATATTCATAGAAAATTAATTTTGTTTACATACTGGTTCCCAGTTATGCTCTGTGTTCCATCTCACAGAGACATAACTTGGGAATGTTACCAGTAAATTTACATGTGCATATTGTTAACATTGAAATCTGTGGTAACTTTTCATTCGAGGTAGGGGTAGTTAAGAAAATTAGTGTTAGTTTTAACTCTGAGAAGTTCAGGGCAAATAAACGTTGAAAATATGCTGCACAGCCCTATATTTTGACCTTTGAAAAAAATTGTGGTGCATATGAACTTTCAATTCTAGGATAAGATTTTTTACAAAACTTCATAGTAAAAGTGGTACAGTTTTAGCTGTAAAAGGAGTTCCTATGGGAAATTGCATTGTCAATATTTACAGAAATGCAACCTTTCATCAATTTTATGTTTTAGTGTTTAGGTCTGTTTTCCAAGTACTTAAGCAATAAGTCAACTGTATTTGGTGTACTGAATGGTAAGGTGTACATGTATATCTGGACTGGCAGGTATCATCTGATCTTGACCTCATTTGCATGGTTCATTGGTCAATGTAGAGTTTTTGTGTTTTTGTCTGTTTTCCAAGTACTTTAAGCAATAGGTAAACTTTATTAGGTCTACATAATGTTTGTAAGATTTTCATGTCTGTTTTGCGGGGATATCATTTAACCTTGACCAAATTTCTAAGCCTCAATTGTCAATATTAAGTTTTTGTTGTTTTTGTCTGTTTTACAAATACTTTAAGCAAGAGGTCACTTTTGTTTGGTGTATGGAATAGTTGTAAGGTGCACATGTCTGTCTGGCAGGTATAATCTGAACTTGACCTCATTTTCATGGTTCATTGATCAATGTATAGTTTTCTGTTTTGGTCAGTTTAATAATTAGCATACTCAATAGATCAATTTTATTTGATTTATAAAATATTTTAATGTTTATTTTGTAGAATCATCAAAAGATGACCAAAAGGAACCTGACCAGTAGTTCCTTTTCAAACTGACCGGTAAGTTTTGTATCCATCAAATCCTTGCCACTTGATGTTAAGTAATCACACATTGACCAATCAATCAATCTTGTATGATTCCTGTTCTCATCCTTTCTTACTATTCTTATGGTGCCAAGGTCTGTCTTTTTTTTTTCTTAAATTCTCGCTTAATTATTTTTTTAAACCTGCAGCATAATATAACATATGCACAAGCACTCGTCTCAGAATTTTTTTCCTATACAGTATACCTTTATATAACACAAGGTACTTAACTCGCGATTTAGAAAAATGTCAGGCGGTGACGAAATTCCGTTATATGCTGATTTCTCAGCTGCCAACCCCACTAAAACTTGTTATGTTGTAAATCTTATTTGATTTATCTTCACAATGGTGTTGTATAACACGCCTACTTTTGTTGTCGGAATCATCCGTAACAGTTCTACCCAAGTATGTCAATCGTAATTATTTCGTCTACCTACATAAAATTGGCAATGAACGTCTCAAAGTAAATGGTTAATTATAAAAACTGTTTCAGAAAAAAACTTATTTTTTGTCTGAATAGAACTTATCCCCCAGTTAGTAAAATTGTATAAGATACCTTGAAAAAACAACTCACAAGTGTTATTTGTGGTATGTCTAATAAGTTACGAGTTTCCTTTTTTAGATACAAATTTTCCCATGACGTCAATGTCATTCAGACTCTCTCTTGACTTAACGTATGAAAATGAAACAAGATCAGATAACTCTGATAATCATTAAGACTTTCCCATAAAATTGACCCATCGGAAACCGAGATATATAAGGAGACATGACGCATTTATTGCAAATTCTTCAGCGTTTGGCAAAATTATTACGATTGACATACTTTGGTAGGATTGCTTCGGATGATTCCGACAACAAATGTAGGCATGTTATACACCCTTGTAAAGATAAATTAATTTAGATTTACGATATAACAAGTTTTAATGGGGTTGACAGTCTAGAAAGCGGCATATAACGGAATTTCGTCACCGCCTGACATTTTTCTAAAATGCAAGTTAAGTACCTTGTGTTATATAAAGGTATATAGGAAATGTTTTTTCTGAGACGAGTGCCTGTGAACATATGTAATAAAAGATGAACAATGACTACATTCTATACTCAACAGCAAAAGAAATACATCACCTCCATTAGTTTTTTTTTGGAGTACAAATTTCAATTGCGTATTTTTACACTTTCTATTCTAACTGATTGATATACAAACTGATTGAAAAGTATGACACAAATTCATGAACATCTTCATACATCTCTGTGAAAATTGTTCTCAATTTTAATTTTCAATTTTCACTTCTTAATTGATATCTTGTCAAAAGCCAATTAGACTTATCTCAGACTTCTGATTTTTGTGTTTGCAATTTCCACTTTGACCACATTAATGGAAATTACTAGAGTTATGCCCCTTTTTATTTATTTTTTAAATTACAAAGCTTGAGGGGCGACATTGGTGTCCTTGGACATATTCTTCTGTTTTTCAGTATTTCGTATTAACCTCTCTCTCATTCACCAGCTGAATATTTTTTTTCATTTCTAATTTCAGATTACATCATGGAGAAGATTGTCAGTTTACTTTTCGACGACTGATCTATAATAGATATGGTCCTATAGTTTTTTTCCATATATATATGATTTTCGCTATAGAGTTATCCCAGTTTGGTACTACTAATATCTATACTGCTGTATTTTAATTCTAGTTTTATTACGCTATATCTATTATGTAAACTCTAGTTTTGAAGTATGGTATCAATTATTTAAGTTTCTTTTTAAATATAATCATTAAGACAAAATTTATTCTCAATATCTTTTTATCATTTAAAAAAAAAATACTGATTTTTTTTTTATCATTTTTAAGTGTCCAGTTCGACATTGTTTGACATTGTTTTAACATATCTGCTTCAGAAATATCAATTAAATAATAATTTTATAAAAAAAAAGTTGTACGAATAGATCATGAAATGTCAGCTTATTTACCTTTGGGATTTTTTTACAAAAGCAATAAATGTATTAATTTTAACTGATTCACTTAAAAATTGAAACTTTCAGTCAAACTGAAACTGAATAATTATGAATTTATAAAAAGATTAAATATGTACATGTCTTTTTGTTGTTTGGATAATTCTTCAAGAATTTCCTTTAAAGTTTTCTTTTTTTTAACCCTTTACTCCATGGAGATTTTTTTTTTAAATACTTGATTCGCATAGGATTTTTTCAATAAAAAACAAATTATCAGGTTTAAAGTATTAATGCATTACAAAAACAAATATTTCATCAATGAAATTCAAGTCAGATATTCTCATGAATTTTCTTTTCATATTAGATACAATTTTTTTAAAGTTTGATGCAGACATTTTGTAGTCAAAGCCTTTCAACTGAAGTACTACACAGGCGTCAAAAGGCGTCATTATGGAGTAAAGGGGGTGGCGTCAAAAAGCGTCATTATGGAGGAAAGGGTTAACCATCTGTGATAAAAATTAATATGAATAATCAAATCACTTGTGAAAAATTCTTTGAAGATATAAACCTGAATGAATTTTCTTAAACAAAAATGTTTGGGTTGTTTATATTTGAAAGAAGACTAACAACAACTGAAGATCTGAAAATATCATGAATAATTTCAAATAAGTTTTATTTAATTATCTTAATAATCATTATCTAGTTATCATGACAATATTTTATCTTCTATTAACAGTTTATTTTAATTACTAAAAAAATCGTAAAGAAAAATACATTTTTTTAAATTCAAAAAAACTTTTACACCTTAAGTTTTAGAATATATACAAATAAGTTTTTTCGTTATTTTAAAAGTGCCTTTTACTTTATACAAGTGGTTGTGTATTTATATCATGACAGTTTCACATATATCTATTATTTTATGACACAAATCTGCAAAGTATATATATATACCAATTTTCAAAAATTATCGAAATTTTAACTGAAGCAATTGAAAGAAACTGCTTGCCATTGAAATGCTACTCGATCATGTATTAAGATGTGAACCACATTAAAAACTGAAAAGCCACTGGTTTTTTTTCAATTAAAATATTTATAAGAAACAAGAAGTCATAAGTCATATTCATTTCATCATAACATGTGATTGTCTAATTATTTTGTGTGAAAAAAGACAGATGTCCATACTTACAAGAAAATAGTACATGCCATAGGTTTGGACTATAATTTATACTTTAAAATTGGTGCTTAACTTGCATTTGTTGACTAACTTTTGCAGGTTTTGATGTTGTATTCTGCATATAATTGCCAAAAATTGTTGTATTTTAAGTGTTCAGCAAATGATTGTTACAGCAAACTTTCCCCATTGTTTGTTGTTTAAACTGTTATTGTGTGTTTTTTTACTATTTCTTTTGTTGCTTTATACCTTATGTGTATTCTAATTACGCTGATAAGCATATAGAAATGAAATGAAAAAATTCTGAGAAATTGAAGAAATAAAATCGTTTCATTTGCTTATCAGGTTATAAATTAGCTGTTGATTAAAATTGTAAATGAAGTTTTTACATGTAATTTTAAGTCCATGTGTTTTAAATTTTTTGTTGGTGTAAGCAAAAAAGGTACACATTTGAAAAAAAAATTTAGACAGCTTGTAGAAGCTTTTTATAAAAAATAGCTTAAAGTTGTTTATAACTTTTGAAAAGCACAAAAAGTACCATTATGATTTTTTTTTAGCTGAAACATTTTCTTATTAAAAAAAATTATCTTATGTATTTAAATTTTAATATATAGGACAAGATTGTACATATTTAATTTTCAGAACCAAAATCTAAGTTGAGGTTTTGCTATTTATTTGCTATTTATTTTAAATTCCTATTTTTTTTTATTTCTATAGTTTTTTACAAGCTTGAGATATCCAAAGATAATTGTATCAGAAATGATGTGTAAAAAATGCTTTATATCTTTCAAACACTACATTAACAAAGAAGAGACAAAAAAGAAACAAATTCATATCTTTATTGTAAAACAGAAGTTTATAAGGGCATTATTTCAGAGGACTTATTCATTTTATCATGCATATTTCATTATAACATCTATCTAGGTCCATTTTGGTGAAAACTGATGTTTAATAAGAAAAAAACATTACCCAAATTTAAATTTCTTCATATGAGGGGAAGAAATATATATTGAACTATGAAGAGTGTAAAAGAAATAACAAGAAGTTGGATATATTTTGTCAGATGCTTAATTGAATTTCATATTAAATCAAATATCAGTAAAACTGAGATATCAATAGAAGTTGAAAAAACACAGAACATCCTCAAGAGATGCACAAATTTATTTCTGACTTTACAATAATACATTCGTACATCATATATATCTGTCATATGTTTTATCATTCAGTAAATCATCAGTTATACTGTGGATTCATTTTTATTCGTTGGATACCAATTTTCGTGGATTTCGTGGGTGCAGGAGAACCACGAAGTTAGATGTTCAACAAATAACACATTTTATAAAGGAATGAATGCAGACTTTCGCCTAAACCACGAAATTAAATATCCATAAATATGCAAGTTATTCTCAAACCACGAAAATTGGTATCCACGAAAATAAATGAATCCACAGTATACATAAAATACAACTTGATATTATTACCACCAGATATTTTTTGTGTTATATGTTTTTTTTTGAGTTAAAATTACATTGTTTTTTATGTCAAATTTTCTTCTGTTGTTGTATACATGAAAATAAGGCTAGGATACAGCAACACAATAAACAGAGTGTAGCTATATTATTCCAAACATGTTTATGGATATTTAAATAACGATAGCTTTATAGAACATTTATAATGGACCATTAAAAAAAGATTTTGAGTTTTCCATGTCTCGTCTCGTTAGGAGTGTTATATGTAAGATCCACTATATAAGTAAAATTAGAAAAAAAATGAAAAAGCATAAAAATGAAAAAAACTCATTGATACATACATATTTTTGATGAGAAGTATATTTTATACTGGGCAGATGGTACATTGCATTCCCTATCATTGGGTCACATCATATCTTTGGATATATTTTATCATTTGTAATAAAATACAACTGATAGTTTCTTATTGTTTTGTTATTTTTTATCTTTAAAAGAAAGAACATGTTAGATCTGACCCTTCCAAGATACTGTTACCTTGCAATATACAAATTTCAGTGTAGATATCGTCACATAATGAAATATATGAATGTCTTTTCCAAGATATTGTCACCTTGTTACATGTATATGTACAAATATGCTATTCTAGATATCTTCTAATGAAATATACAAATATTCTTTCCAAGATATAGTCACCTTGCTATAATTATACAAATATTATTTCCATGATATCATCTACCTGGTAATGAAATATACAAAAGTCTTGTTCCAAGATATTGTCACCTTGTAATATATAGACAAATGTCCGTCCCTTCAAAGATATCTTCGTCTAATGAAATATACAAATATCTTTTTCAAGATATCTTCACCTTATGCAATTTTCAAAACCCTAGGTCCGAGATATTGTCACATTGTTGTTATATACAAATGTCCTTTTCAAGATATCCTCTCCTAATGAAATATACAAATGTCTTTTTCAAGATATCCTCTCCTAATGAAATATACAAATATCCTTTCCATGATATCGTTTTCTAATGAAATATACAAATATCCTTTTCAAGATATCCTCTCCTAATGAAATATACAAATATCCTTTCCATGATATCGTTTTCTAATGAAATATACAAATATCCTTTTCAAGATATCCTCTCCTAATGAAATATACAAATATCCTTTCCATGATATCGTTTTCTAATGAAATATACAAATATCCTTTCCATGATATCGTTTTCTAATGAAATATACAAATATCCTTTCCAAGATATCGTCTAAGGAATATGCAAATATCTTCTCCAAGATATCTTCAGCTAATGATATATATACATGACAAACGTCCTTTTCAAGTTACATCCACCTGTGATTATACATATATTGACCGTTTCTATCAACGCGTATGTTTCCAAAAGAAATGTTATCAGTTGAATCCCTCCCTTTCCATTTCTTTCGATCCGTCTAAGGTTCTTCCTTAAAACTCTCATTCCTACAAGAAGAAAGATATACAATGATATAGTATGCCTTGTTGTAGCGGATGAGACAGGCCGCAGTCAATTGAGAAGCAGGAAATTCTTCTATTGTAATAACTCCTCTATAGCCAATTGGTATATATAGATGAGTTGTTATCTCTTCCAAACAGAATACAGAGAAAACATTGTACATAAATTCATTTTTTGGGGTAATTTTACTCAACCAAGCTGTAAATCAACAATTAAATTACAGCTGTATGAACTTCATCGTAAAAGTTTCTGATCAAACACAGATTTTACCAGACATATATATCCAGTGCACCTCAAACCTTAGACATTTGAATTTGCACTTTGCCTATCCATGTTATGGTGCTATATACGAGAACTTTATTGAAGTCTAGCAACGAATTATTGTCAACTTGTCAGGGCTATTTTTGTTCACCCAAAGATATTGTTTTCATGTTATTGGAATCTAAACTTACTTTCTTCACCTCGTTTCTAGAGAAAAAAAATCTATTATTTCAGTGAACAACAAAAAAAAGAGATATGGGGTTAATGTCACCGAGACAGCAACCAAACTACACCAAACACTAATAAATATTTAGAGGTCAACATACTGTCTTCAAAAATAGACGAGTGTCCTTACAATATTGAGATGTCTAGCTCTAATCAATGTGAAAATCACACAAATCCATATATACATGTAGTTAAAACAAAGTAAAAAAACAGTATACATATATGTATATATATTTTGTTATAATATATTTTTTCACTCTTTTGGTCTTTTGGAAAATGGTGTTTGTGCTGTATTTGGACCCTTCTACGACGAAATTTGTTACATGCACATGTATAAAAATAGCGGTTTTTATCCAACGCAATCATAGGTTTGAACGTTGTTTTCAATTTAGACGTGTTTATATATATTGTTGGTCGGTTTGGTACCCAAATCTCCCAAGTATATATATATATATACATATTTCAAACACGAAAATATCGAGACATTGTTGACATTTACTTTTTTACACTGGATATATAGAAGAAGAAGCAGAATATCAAATTCCAATTAAGGACCCCGAGGGGCAAAAACATTTAACATGAGGTTATCATCAATAATCGGAGACTAAAACAATTAACATTCAATAAAATCAAATGCTATAGAGCTTTCTTAAGTAAATATTTAAGCAAATTAAGCTTTTATAATACACAATGGAAGTGTAGCTGATATTAGTCTATATAACATACAATATCTAAAAAAAAGTGTGACAAAAACTCTCGTGAGAATTGTATAACATTTGTCATTGTATAGCTGTCTATGCTGTATTTGCTTTGGTGAATGTTGAAGGCCGCACGGTCACCTGTAGCTGTTAATTTCTGTTACATTTGGTGTCTTATTTGCAATAATACCACATTTTTTTTTATTATATTAACTCCAAGACAAATCAAAAACAGAACTTTAATTCAATAAAAACTGACAAAATCAAACGCTATCAATTAACGGAACAAATGAAAAACATATTCCTCACTTGGTATTGGCATTTCCCGAAAAATGGTGCGTTAAATCTGGTTGTATAGCTAGATAAACATATGACAGTTGTTTATAGGTGTGCTCTATTGACAAAATTTGATGAACAATCCAAACAGACATAATAGGTTAATGTGACAATATTACATGTAAAAGGGATCCTGCAGCCAAAACTGTAAACATGTGACAATAATCCATGTAAAGGGATCCTGCAGCCAAAACTGTAAACATACAGACATACAACACAACTGCATGACTAAAAACTTAAAACATACATACAAAAATATATACAAAAAATTGTCTAGCGAAGAAGGTTCAGCATGTTTACAGTTCTCCTCTGTAAGCAGCAAGTAAGAAACCAGAGCTGACACCAGGGAATATACCTTAAAGACTGACTGGCATGGTAAACATAATTATATTATACAAGTACACACCCGTGATGTCGCGGGTCCGTGACTGAATTAAAGTATATAACTATGCCTAAGCCTTATTTTAGTAATTGGTATTGTCATCTGATAAAGTCATGTCGATTATAAGATACACAGTTTTCTCTGCTTTCAAATCTTTCTGTTTGAACCCGTCGACCTGGAACTTATCAATTATTGGAAATATTAATTATTTGGAAAACAAAAGGTCCAGGCTATCCAGGAATGGGGTATTTTTTAATCAACAGCATTGTCCTATATTAGTTATCTTAGAAAGTCTTGCTGATTGCTGAATAAAGCTACAATAGGGAACAATTTGACAATGATTGAATTTAGTAGTGTCAGCCCTTTGATTATGACCCGTGTATATAGCAAAATCCTAAATACACCGTTTGGTGGTGCGCCTGTCAAATGCGGAACGTACAGATAAGGTAATAGCTAACAGGTGAATATACTATTGGTATCGGTATCGGATTAGACCCGGAACTTGTTAATTATTGGCAATATTAATTATGTGGAAAACAAAAGGGTCTGGAGTGGTGTAATTTTTAATCTACACCATTGTCCTATATTAGTTATATATAGAGTTGAATTCTTTGATTTGTCGTTTTTACCCGATGACGGCTGACAAATTGGACCTCGTAATTTTAGTATTATAGATATATTCAAGTCTAAATTGATGCCAGCGAAGCTATAGGTAACTCGGTGACGATGTCGTTTGGATATAAGAAAACGTTTTAATAGAAACACTAATACTAATCAGTATATATCTTCCATTTTAATTTATTATGTGTGTCAAGGTCAAATCTATAAGTATATACAGTCAAAATTTAAAGTATGTATGTATATAATAATCTTAAAGAAGATAATTGTATTATATGTCTCTGATATTACATACTATTTTAAGTTACTTAACATTTTCTACACTAAAAGGCCAGCTGTTTAAATTATAACGATAAGCAGTAACTTTTGAAATGCTACGCAATATATTTCATTCTCATTTTGTGCAATTATAAAGAAAATGAGCATCATCTTCTACAGCACCAGCTGGTGTTCTGTTTATTTTGGTTTGGTAGACATTGTCTCTTTGACACATTTCCCGTTCCCATTCTTTATTATCTATACCACGATATAACATATTTGATAAACTATTTTTGAAGATGAATGGAACTGAATAAGGATTGTAGTACGTACTGTCAAATCTTCAAGCGCATTATAACATTGTGCGTTGCTTTTTTTTAAATAGTAAATGTAATGTTCGTATTATATCAAACCGTCTAAACTGTTTCAGTATGCATAAAGAAACATTTTTTTAAACTAAAATCGTGATTTTTTTACTTTTTTTCTCTGTTTACCGAAAATCAAATAGACGTTCAATATACATCAGTGATATTGTTGGCTTTTTTCAAAATTACCTCTACCCTTTTTTATTGGGAAAATATGCGTCATTTTTATCAATTTGGGAAATTTATATAAACCATGAATTTGACTGGAACTTCAATTTGCAGACCCCCATTCAAGAGGTAAACCCTCATATGAAATAAGACCCCTTATTGTCAGTGATGATACATAAATAGACCCTCAAATCTGCACATATAGTCATTTTAGACATGAAAAATGTTTACCTGGAATGTTTTTCGGTTTGTATTCATGTCCAATTATTACTGAGACTGCACTGTTTGGGAAAAAAATTGTATTTTTGGGAATAATTTTAAGCCATTTTTTTTTCAAATTGGGATTCTTCTCCAGGGGAAAAAGCCTTTATTCTCCGGTAATTTAAGGCAAACAATATCACTGTACATCATTGTATGAGTTAAAAATATGTGCACAAAAATAAACCTCGAGAGATTGCTGCTGTTTTTTAAAAGGGGTGCGTTGTTTTTTTTTTTTTTTTCTTTCTTCTTTTTCTATTCTGCGTGTTACTTAATCCATGCTCTTTCCTGGTAATAGGTAAACCACGAAATTACTTAATTGCTCAAAAACAAAACTAATGTAAATTATATCCTATATAAGTATTTATATAAAGAATTTTTCAAAACATGACTAAGGTATCCACCCATACCAACAAACCATTTTCATTAATCCTCGAAAGTAGCTTTACAACGTTACATACAAGAAAGTCACAGCTGTTTTGTGACATATAAATATTGTAAATGTCGAGTTGAACGCATATACTTTTTACATTTCAAAATCTAAAGAATTTACAATTGTAGTAAAGTATACTGAGATTGATTTGATAAACTATAATTATGTTATCAAATTAGTCAGTAGTATTTTAAGTTACACTATCTGCCCATATAAACCTTCATCCCTCATTGTTTTGTTCGATCCCAACATTCTTGCACTTAATTAACCACAGGTCGATCGGCTAAGCAGAGTATACCTGTTACATGTTCTTGTCAGGCTGACTATGCATGAAATATTTGCCACTGGAAATTAGGAAAAATTACCATCAATGATAATATGTTCTTGTCAGGAATATGCATGAAATATTTGCCACTGGACATTAAGAAAATTATCATCAATGAATCATGTAACAGTTAATGCGATCATCACTTCAGAATGGAAAGAAAAGATATAACTCATTCATGACAAGATCACAACGCGCACATGAAGAACCTAACATCAAAGGAACAGCGCTTTTACTGTTGTTTAGAATTCTCAGTATGTCAGTCCAGATGAGACTATATGTCTTTTTTACTCGTAAATTTCAAATCATGTAATATCAAATGTATCATCATCAAAGAAAAAGTTTTAAAAAAATATTTTGATTCGTATTTGGTATTTAGAAAGACACAATGAAAGAAGCAAATAAGAGTTTTACTAATAATGTCGAGATGAATTTTATTACGCGCTGCATGTGTTTCTTTGTTTAAAATTGGTAACCGTTTTGTTTAAGATTTTCACTATTCCCGTACCTTTATAATTTGAAAATAAAATATCTTACATTTAATCTTATCTTTTATTTTAGATTTTCCAAAGCGTATGTACAGGGAATATATTTGACATTTAAATGTCAGACACAGAACAAAAAAATAAAACAATAGCATTACATAATAACCTTTTCTTTCTGTTTGATACTTTTTAATGGGGAAGAGTGTTTTTAAAGGATCATTGATCGGTATTATTGTTATTTTACTTTTGTCTAATTTAGTCACAGTGAAGCGATATCAACTTGTTAATTTTTTTAAAAACTAAGCATTTACAACGGGTAGTTCGGGGTGGAAAAAAAACTGTTTATAGCTGACTATGCAGTATGGGCTTTGCTCATTGTTGAATTCCGTACGACAATTTCTGTGTCATTTTGGTCTCTTGTGGAGAGTTGTCTCATTGGCAATCATACCACATCTTCTTTTTTATTCTTACAGTCAGATTTTTTTTACCATTCAGCAATTTGCAGTTACTTAATGATTTTTAAAAACTTACATATTGTTTCCAAACTGCCTGCATTTACCCACACAGGGATCCCAGAAAAATAGATAATAAACTCCAAGAATAATAGCAGAAAGAGAAACACACAAAAGATAAATAAAAACAGTTAGAGTTCGAACCCATGGGGTTTTAAATGTCCACTCGGTCCTATTGTGATGGTAGTGGGCTGTCATACTTTTATTACCACGATGTTTGCCGTTCGGAAATTTGTCAGCATCCATACTGGTACCTCTACTGGTATCTAACATCACATGGTGTAAAATGATACCAGTCAAAAGGATTGGTCATGCAATAATAACTTTCGGCAACAGATAATGATGATGGTATTGTTTCTAACATCCAAACAGACAATTATTGATCAAGAACTAATCAGATTGACATCAAATTTTATTGACTTCCGTGTTTCACTAACAAGAGCAACTATGTTAAGTCGTTTGTGATTATAACACAATTATCTTGAAATACACAACCACCGTATGTTTAATGCAATTATTGGGAATTGTATTTGGTTTATAATCATTTCATTGTTTCAATCAATGCAATCACTCTAATCCTTTCGACATGAACAATTAAGATTACGTATAAGAATATTGCCTCCGCTTTCGACATGAACAATTCAGATTACGTTTTAGAATATTTCCAACTATTCAACGGAAAAATTTATACATTAGCTATAAAGACTAATATCTGCGTCTGTGAAACTTCATTACCAGAAGAAAGTTCAATGATTTAACATTTAGCCAATCTTAAACCTGCATAAAATCACTTCTAAAGCATTATCAATTCAAAACAGCATCATGAGAATTGAGACTCTCTCTCTCATTAGGCCAAACAAAATATAGCCGCGTTTAATGTCACCTGATGGAGAAAAAAAAAAGAGTTAGTGATTTAGTTTTTTTATTATTATCTAGAATTCATTTGGGGAAACTATTGGCTTTAAAAGTGCCTATTAATCGAAAATCAAATTGAGAATAGGAATGGGGAATATTTCAAAGAGACGTCAACCCGACCAAACGGCAGATAACAACAGAAGGTCGTGCACCAATGGGTTTTCAACGCAGCGAGAAATTCCGGCACTCGCTTTTTAAAGAATTGGAGGTTTAATAAAAGGGATAGATTGTATGACAGTCAAACACACATATGTTTAGTTCTGGCCTCACCAATATGCTGTTGACTTCTGTTGCTGAGAGTTTTGAGGAACATTAATCTTATCATCTGTATAGAATTGTTTTGTTATATTGAGAATCCCTTGTTAATATGATTGTGATCAATGGAAACTATAAGAATACCAATATTGTATTACATCAAGTGATAATGCTATTAAGATTTGAAAGACAATATAATAACGTAATTATAGATTTGTTTGTCAGTTAACAATCCCGTCATTCTGTAATAATTTCTACAAAGTATCGGTTATAGCAATCTTATTTACATTTATATATACAAAAGAGATATGGCCAATTTATCAAGCAATTGTATTGGTTACTTTCAAATTGGCAGGGTATATGATATAAATAAGAAGATGTGGTATGAGCGCCAATGAGACAACTCTCCATCCAAGTTACAAATATTGCATAAAATGTTAACAATTATAGGTCAAAATATGGCACTCAAAGCAGAGCATTGGTTCACATCGAAAAGCAAGCTATAAATGACCCAAAAATTACTAGTGTTAAACAATTCAAACAGGAAAACACACGGTTAGTTTACATTTAAAAACGAGAAACAGAAAACACTTATGAATCACACCAACAAATTGCAACCACTAACAACAGGCTCTTTATTTAGGACAATCGCATACAAATGCAGCAGGTTTACACATTTTAACAGGCACCAACATTCACTCTAACCTGTAACATTAGTGTAAAATACCAACATGTAAAGATATGACTCAATATCCCTCGTGAAAAAAAAAGAAAATACAAATCGTAATTAGTATTGAAATCAGGGTATTCAATGATAATATAATCGTTGTACTGGTTTCACATTCCTTGTAAGTCACTTATATGTCGTTCGACTGACGGCTCATATGAACTAAAACACTGGTCGTTAATATGAGCCTATATCCCCCAGTGGTAAATCCAGGAGTGTTCTGGGAGTTTGAACTCCCCTTTTTTGACGATCAATTATACTTTTGAATAGGGACATACGGTTGTAACTCCACTTTTATCCAGTGTTGGTACCCCCTTTAATAATGGCTGAATCGACCCCTATTCCCTGTAAGTAACCTGATACATTTTAGTTCTTATCACTTTTGTTTTGAATTGGTGAGTTTGACAAAGTTCAAACAATCAGATAAACAGATATCATGGTATGCAATATACCCCCGTCTGATTCTGAATTTGTTATCTTAATATATTTTCATAAATTTAAATTATCTTTCACATACAATTACAACTCTCGACCTTTCCGTCCTCTGAACGATATATGTAATTCTGGTGTTACGGATTCTGTCATATATCTTTCTCTTTAAATATATATTTTAATAGGTTCTAATCGGTTGTTTAAGATTATATCTAAACAAACGTGCACCTACCTCAGCCTTTTCTATTCACTACAAGGAATCCTCCGTCCGACAGAGAAGCACCGACGTCGTTTTCTGTCAAACTTACAACAAATATCTTAGGAATTGGAGTCCAGAATATATAATAGTACACTGATAATACTAAGGTACTTAATGAAACGGTACACAGATATAAGATTACAACGAAAAATCTCGTCCATTTTCTTTTAATTGCGTCACAGTTTTTAAAGTCCCTATTTGATCTGTTTCCAGTTCGTATTATAGTCTCTCTATTACTATGATCTATTTCCATTTTGCTCACATACGTAAAGTTATATATTTATATATTGTCCTTTATTTAGTGTATCCTTTTTTAAAAGAAAAAACGACTAAGGCTGGTTCTCATTCATATAGAGGCAAACGGGTAGAGCCAAACAGATCGTAGGATAGGGTACCAGTCTAAACAACTTGGTGTAAAGAATAATATCATTTTGCCATCTGTTGCAAGATCTATTGTTAAGTTGTGTTATTTTTTTTTTATATTTTATCATTTTTATATCAATATCATAATCAATCAATTTACTTTACTGTCAGTGTTTTACAGCTAATTTCCTACTGCATGTAAAGCAAAACTTTGGTTGACGTGCTTGCTTTGTTTGTATAATTGTTTATACAAGCTTTGTAAATAAGATTTACATCTTTAAACAATATATATAGGTATAGTTTAACCTGTATATATAATATTTGAATTTAATTGGGTGTTATCCTAATGATTGTACAATCTAAAAAAAAAAGTGAGCAAGCTAACTGAAGTAATGCTCTACATGCTGTAGGAAATTAGCTGTAATGGGAATAGTATAATGTCAATATATTATTTCTTATGTATAGCACGGTTTAGTTGTTGAAACGTTTTTGTCTTGAAACAGGGTAGGACATGTTGGGTTACCATCTCGTCGTTAATTATAAATTAGAAGGAATTTGAAAAAGAAATGGAACCGAAATGAGGTGCTCTTTATCTTATTAACGGTATTGTACCATGAATTTTACGTAACAATACATTTTGCAACAGTGTGTTATTATTTTGTTTTGATCAATAGATTAACAAAACTTGATGATAAAATAACATACAATAAAAAAAAAAGGACAGGAAATGTTATGATCAATAAAAATCATTAAAGAAATAAGAAATAAAAGGAAAAAGAAAAGACAAATACGAATGGTAGCAGTTACATTGAATTAAATGACTGAAACAAAGAGTAAAATAACAAAAATACTGAACTCCGAGGAAAAATTCAAAACGAAAAGTCACTAATCAAAAGGCAAAATCAAAGGATAAAACACATCAAACGAATGCCTACCCTACAGCAGGGTTTGAATGAGGTTTACAAAATAGAGAAGCAAAACATGCTATTTATAGAGACGGTTGGTTTTCCTGTTTGAATGGTTTTACACTTGTAATTTTGGGGCCCTTTATAGCTTGTTGTTCGGTGTGAGCCAAGGCTCCGTGTTGAAGGCCGTACATTGACCTATAATGGTTTACTTTTATAAATTGTTATTTGGATGGAGAGTTGTCTCATTGGCACTCACACCACATCTTCCTATAATCTATGAATAAACAAAACAATAAGAAAAGAAAAAAAGCCATCAAAATTAATATAGAATACAGAAAAATTTGTGCTGAAATAAAAACGAATAATCGGTAAAATGAATAAGGAATAGAAAAATGACCCAAAATTAGAAGAATAAGCAAACGAAGTACCTATCCCAACCTTTTACATCTTAACTAATTGTAACTGTATTTATAATTAGAAACTGTAAGGTTGACATTGTTCAGGTATACATTTGTGTATTATAAAAAGACAAAAGAAAAAAAAAAGAAAATCAGTGGATATATGCATATATGTATATGTTCTACTTATTTGAATAACCTCTATCAGTTCTAATCGATCTGTTTTATAAGAAGTAATCAATTTTGAGATTTCCCGATGGATACAGGTTAAATTTGACATAGACACATTATAAGGTTTCCTACTTGCAATTTCCAATTAACATTAACCACGGTATGTATATATTTTTAACTTTCGTATAAAAGCTACAATAAAACCATTCTACGTATTTGTTTTTGTTCTATAGCTACGTTTAATGAGGCCCCTCATGGGGGGGGGGGGGGGGTCCTAGTAATCACATAATCACCTTTTTTTGCCAATATAATCACATAATCATTAAATATTTGCTTATCTTTAGTAATCAAATAATCATAAACTAAAAATACAGTCCTAGGTAATCAAATAATCATGAAATATTTGGCTTAATAATCAAATAATCATTAAAAAAACGGCCAAGTAATCACATAATCAAAAACCCCATGAGGCCCCTCTTTAATTGATACTCAAAAGTCGTTCAAAGATCCTCAGACATGCAGATTTGTCTTAGTCGCCTATATCATAGCAATAACGATAAGAGAGAGGCGCATTTCAATAATTCACCATTTGTCAAAGAGAAAACAACTACTTTATGTCTATTAACTTCCAGTAGGTTAAATCTAGGATCATAAATGTCTGCGGGAAAATCACAGAATATTATAAAAATAAAGATGTGTTATATAACCCAAAACATCTAGAACTCGGAACATTTAAAATCAGGAATAAAATTTAGACTTGTATATTGAACGTAACCTGTTGGATTTATAACAATACAGTACGTATAAATGTGCATTATATTATTATAAATTATGCTTCGAGTATAAGTAATAACTTGCAAAATGCTCAAGGAGTGTCCAAACAACTATGAATAACGAACCTTGAAGTTGACTGAAAAGCCTTGGTGAAAAATGCATGAGGCAATTACGAAGTAACGACAACTGATACGGTG